>CM060111.1:13227185-13827185 GCA_030522415.1 Channallabes apus | reverse complement strand
ACTCTTATCCAGAGCGACTTACATTTTTATCTCATTTATACATCTGAGCAGTTGAGGGTTAAGGGCCCAACAGTGGCAACTTGGTGGTTGTGGGGTTTGAACCTGGGATCTTCTGAACCATAGTCCAATGCCTTAACCACTGAGCTACCCCTGGCCTTCACATTGCACCTTCTCAATATTAGATTATGTGGTCATAATGTTATGGCTGATTGGTGTATACTGTATAAGCTCATATTTAATTTCCAAGGACCTCTGACAAAATCCAAACTTATTTAAGGTCAGTTTTTCTATCTATCTATCTATCTATCTATCTAAACAGGGTATCTGTTTATCTTTTTGTCTATTTGTGTTTGTGTATCTAGTCTATGGTCTTTCCGTTTGTCTATTTATATATTTGTCTTTCTGTCAATTTGTCAATTCTGTCATTGCACCAGCAGTACAAGAGATTTACGATTTTCCTTTTCTCTTTCTGCTGAAGCATAAAGGCTGCAGGATGTAAAGGACGCATTCGTTAGCCAATACTGCTCCTAATTCATGTTTGCTATAGAGTACTTTGACTTGTATGTTTGGGAACTTTGTGTGCAAGAAGGTGGGACTCTGGTCTCTCTGGACGAGTTAGCATTTCATTAGTGAGCGGGAAAATCAACAAAACAAGCAATAGAAACCCCTAAATTCTCACAAAATCACAACTAAGCAGTGTCTTTGTAGGGAAGTAGGCAGCTTTACACTAAGCCATATAATCTGGAGGCTATTATGCTTCATTATTTGTTCTTATTTTTCATGATTCATGTTTTCAGCTAGCATGTTAACTCAGCTAATGTGTCTGACAGACCAGAAAACAAAATATTCCTTCACTTTTGTTGGTTTCAGAGTGTCAAAGAACGGTTTCATAATCCTGGCCCAATTATTTCCTTTTTTACACCCTATGGAGTGAAGACGGAGAGGGAGGCTGATAAATAGCCAAATCAATATTCCCACAGTGCAATGCTTTGCATTTCCCAAACCACATTCTCTTTCTCTAACGCCACTGAAGTCGATAGTGTGTCAGATGAGAGACAGACTTCGTATTGTACACATTTTAAGGTAGACGTAAGCTAAGTATCCTAACTGTAGCTTTAATGAATCAAATCACCCCCTGAAAACTACTTCCCTTATAAAAAAAAAATACTATGCACTACTTCTCTGTGGTAACATTTACCATGTTAAATTATATACAGTGGTGTGAAAAACTATTTGCCCCCTTCCTGATTTCTTATTCTTTTGCATGTTTGTCACACTTAAATGTTTCTGCTCATCAAAAACCGTTAACTATTAGTCAAAGATAACATAATTGAACACAAAATGCAGTTTTTAAATGAAGGTTTACGTTATTAAGGGAGAAAAAACCTCCAAATCTACATGGCCCTGTGTGAAAAAGTGATTGCCCCCCTTGTTAAAAAATAACTTAGCTGTGGTTTATCACACCTGAGTTCAATTTCTGTAGTCACCCCCAGGCCTGATTACTGCCACACTTGTTTCAATCAAGAAATCACTTAAATAGGAGCTACCTGACACAGAGAAGTAGACCAAAAGCACCTCAAAAGCTAGACATCATGCCAAGATCCAAAGAAATTCAGGAACAAATGAGAACAAAAGTAATTGAGATCTATCAGTCTGGTAAAGGTTATAAAGCCATTTCTAAAGCTTTGGGACTCCAGCGAACCACAGTGAGAGCAATTATCCACAAATGGCAAAAACATGGAACAGTGGTGAACCTTCCCAGGAGTGGCCGGCCGACCGAAATTACCCCAAGAGTGCAGAGACAACTCATCCGAGAGGCCACAAAAGACCCCAGGACAACATCTAAAGAACTGCAGGCCTCACTTGCCTCAATTAAGGTCAGTGTTCACGACTCCACCATAAGAAAGAGACTGGGCAAAAACGGCCTGCATGGCAGATTTCCAAGGCGCAAACCACTTTTAAGCAAAAAGAACATTAAGGCTCGTCTCAATTTTGCTAAAAAACATCTCAATGATTGCCAAGACTTTTGGGAAAATACCTTGTGGACCGACGAGACAAAAGTTGAACTTTTTGAAAGGTGCGTGTCCCGTTACATCTGGCGTAAAAGTAACACAGCATTTCAGAAAAAGAACATCATACCAACAGTAAAATATGGTGGTGGTAGTGTGATGGTCTGGGGTTGTTTTGCTGCTTCAGGACCTGGAAGGCTTGCTGTGATAGATGGAACCATGAATTCTACTGTCTACCAAAAAATCCTGAAGGAGAATGTCCGGCCATCTGTTCGTCAACTCAAGCTGAAGCGATCTTGGGTGCTGCAGCAGGACAATGACCCAAAACACACCAGCAAATCCACCTCTGAATGGCTGAAGAAAAACAAAATGAAGACTTTGGAGTGGCCTAGTCAAAGTCCTGACCTGAATCCTATTGAGATGCTGTGGCATGACCTTAAAAAGGCGGTTCATGCTAGAAAACCCTCAAATAAAGCTGAATTACAACAATTCTGCAAAGATGAGTGGGCCAAAATTCCTCCAGAGCGCTGTAAAAGACTCGTTGCAAGTTATCGCAAACGCTTGATTGCAGTTATTGCTGCTAAGGGTGGCCCAACCAGTTATTAGGTTCAGGGGGCAATTACTTTTTCACACAGGGCCATGTAGGTTTGGATTTTTTTTCTCCCTAAATAATAAAACCCCTCATTTAAAAACTGCATTTTGTGTTTACTTGTGTTATCTTTGACTAATAGTTAAATGTGTTTGATGATCAGAAACATTTTGTGTGACAAACCTGCAAAAGATTAAGAAATCAGGAGGGGGGCAAATAGTTTTTCACACCACTGTAATTGTATAATTTACTGTCCTAAATACTGGTAAAGGTAAATATCATTGTCAACTGTTTAAAGGATTAGAATGCTAGTTATGATGGAACTGTTTAGAAACGTTAGGTATCACTAACTACTTGGTTACTGAGGCAATTTAACGGGTTTATGTCTTTTATACAGTACAGGCCAAAAGTTTGGACACACCTTCACTCATTCAATGTGTTTTCTTCATTTTCATGACTATTTACATTGGTAGATTCTCACTGAAGCCATCAAAACTATGAATGAACACATGTTCAGTGGAGTTATGTACTTAACAAAAAAAGGTGAAATAACTGAAAACATGTTTTATATTCTATATATTTTATGTTCTATATTTGCTCTGATTACTGCTTTGCACACTCTTGGCATTCTCTCGATGAGCTTCAAGAGGTCGTCACCTGAAATGGTTTCCAACAGTCTTGAAGGAGTTCCCAGAGGTGTTTAGCACTTGTTGTCCCCTTTGCCTTCACTCTGCGGTCCAGCTCACCCCAAACCATCTCAATTGGGTTCAGGTCCGGTGACTGTGGAGGCGTTTTTTTGTTAAGTACATAACTCCACATGTGTTCATTCATAGTTTTGATGCCTTCAGTGAGAATCTACCATGTAAATGGTCATGAAAATAAAGAAAAACACATTGACAGATAGATGAGAAGGTGTGTCCAAACTTTTGGCCTGTACTGTATATACAATCGAAAGGTGGATTAACAATGAAAATATGAATAAACAATTTTGAATAACAACATTTCCCTCAGATGTGATGCAAATTTTATAAGAATCTCTCTCTCTCTCTCTCTCTCTCTCTCTCTCTCTATATATATATATATATATATATATATATATATATATATATATATATATAGTATTAGTTTTTTTTGTGATTTATATTCTAAAAAAAAACGAGGACAGTCAGTTGTTATTTTAAAACACAAAGGTCAGCTTTACTATAAAAGTTCTTGCACGAACAGTATGTTAAATACATTTGCAAAATCTATCAATCACCCTGATAAAACGAGCTCTCATTAAGACCATTCCAGGAAAGTAAGACCTCAGATGAGAGCTGTCATGAAGGCTTTACAAAATATAAGTACGTAGCAGACACATCTCAATATCAACTGTTCAAAGATTCGTGAGAGGAGTTATATGACAGGAGTATAAGCATCGTGCTTGCCTCGTTGTTGATTATTCTTCTGTAACAGATCACTCCCAATTTGTTTTATTCCATTATATAACAAGGGCACTGTTACAGATTTACTTTAGGTTATTTAGGGTATTTACATTCATCCCTACAATTATACTGTGGTAATGCTTGACTGTGACATCACCATGGTTTTATTTGTGGGGCTTGGTTATTGTAAAAGGCTGGGCACAATCGTACTATAAATGCGTGAGTATGTGTGTGTGTGTGTGTGTGTGAAGCAAAGCTGCAGCCTGTCAGACACGCCTCACTGGCATCCCATTGGCTGGCGCACGCCTCTTCCCTCCCTTTCCTTCTTAGCATTCAGGCTGTGCTGCTTGTAAGAAGGGCAGAGAGAGGGAGTGACAGAGAGAGATTTACATATAGGTAGAAGGAGGCGCGGAGTATACGGCAAGACGAGGGGAAAGGAAGAGGGAGAAGGAGAAGGAAGGAGAGAGAAAGAGCCAGTGAGAGAGACAGAGAGAGAGAGAGAGAGAGAGAGAGAGAGAGACGAAGGAGGCAAGTACATCTGCAGAGGCAGGCAGGCAGACAGACAGACACACAGATCTGCCCCGGATTCCCTCTTTACCACATAAGGACTCAGCCCTTTCCTCCTACCTGACCGGAGGGGACCCTCTGGATCGTCCTCCATCCTCCGCAGCCTCCGTGTGTTTCAGAGGAGAGAGAGGGGTGTGAAGGGGGGTGTGTGGCGCCCCGCTGGGTGCAGGCGTGTGAGCATGTGTGTCTGAGTGTGTATCTTGTTGCGGCGGTTGGTGAAGCAGGGCCCGGTATATGGATAGGAGCTCACTGTTTCAGCTCATTCAGGAGCAGGTAAGCAAGCAACGGTGCGGTTGCCATGACAACCGTCTCCTTCCTCCGTGCATGTGCATGCATATGTCTGTGCATACGCGTCTGTGTGTGTGTGTTTGTGGAGATGGAGGGACACAGCAGACGAGGGCATGCAGAGAGGGAAGAAAGGCTGAGACGAGCGAGAATGATGCGCGCGCGTCTACAGTATGTGTGTGTGTGTGTGTGTGTGTGTGTGATGGCAAAAACGCAGCATCCATGCTGGTCTGGAAAATCTGCTCTGACCTGCCCCAGTCAGCTTGGCGCCCATGTGAAAGCAGAACATAGTGTTACGTCGGGTTCCGTGAGGGTAGTTGCGTTACTATACGTCTCTACACACGTACATGCACGAGAGCAGTTGCACACACCCCTCTGTCTCTCTCACACACATACACATACACAGAGGGCTTGTGATCACTGCAGCGTGGCCTCAGGGAACCCAGTGCACCAGGCACAATGCCTGGGTGTAGATCTCGTTATCATCAGCGGCAGCATCTGGGCATCTTGGTCACATGATTCACTGTGCGTTTCATATCAGGTCATGACCTTTGAACGATGAAACCTTTCAGGTCCTTCCCACCTGGGTGTTGGGTTTTGCCTGTCATGTAAGGTACATGACAAGGGCGCTGAACTAATGGTGGGGTTAATGTGTAAGTTCATGACCCATTCGTTAGGAGATTCCCAAGATAGAAAAAAGAAATCTAATTAGTCATCAATCATTATTATCCTAAATTAACTCTTATTCTGTATCAAGTGTATTGTCAAGAACTTAATCTTTAACAGAGATTCTGGTTAGAACGTTTTAATGTCATAGTAATAACACAGTAATGTACATTATTATCTTAAAAGCCGAGCTTGATTATAACGTCACTATCATTGTTTCAGATGCATCAGGACCTTGGAATCCCAAATGCTGACCAAACTTCCCAAGCTGTAGTCTCTTTACTTTACAGTATATTACATAATGAATAATGAGCCCATACTGTATATAGGTAGGGAAAGATTTCAGTAGAAAAGTGACAGGCATGTTCCTAGATCGTGTATGTGTACAGAACAGGTAGTTAATGCTACCTGAAGGTCAAGAGCCGTACTTTGAGTCCAGTTAAACAAGTACATCGAGGACTTAACACTGGATTCAGGAACGTCACTATATTCAGATCTTAGACGTACCTTGTGAAGTACTTGCTTTAAAGTGCAAGACAAGGTTTTGTCTCCATTTCCTGATAGAGGTCGGTGGGAGAGATGGAGCCACTTCACTTATCTCGATGGAATTTTTTATTTTTTAGGGATGAGCTTAATGTGAGCTCTGAGTGTTTGGTCAGCTTATCCATCTTCACATCAGATCACTGTGGAATATTCGTGTGAGGGGGTGGTGGCGGTGGTGGCGCTGAGCTTGATGGTTAAGTTAAGGTCAGGGTTAGGTTTTACTTTTAGTTTCAGTCAGTCTTTTTTTTAATTGCTGGATCTACTTTTATGAAGGGTGCTAATACTTTTACAGGGACATGTGTAGGCTGTATTAATAATGCAAACAAATTACTGCTTAGCATGAACACTGTAATAATAATAATAAGAAGAAGAACAAGCATGAGACATCAACTAATATTACTCTTTATCTCTGGATGCTGAAAGGCATGCTGGGAAATCTTCACCGACATCTGAATCTTCACCTGACAGCCTGTATCTCAGTTCATGCAGATTTCATTTATATAGAGTTGTTAACACTAGACACGAGCAATGTCTTTGATTAGGATGGTGTGTGTGTGTGTGTGAGCGCGCGTGTGTGTGTGTGTTTTGATTTCCAGACAACGTGCTGAATGACGAGCACTTTGACATGTCAGTCATTCTGAGGAGTCGAGATTTATCTGCTGCTCCTGAGCCGAACGATCGCATGAGCCTCACCAATTAAGGATGTGTGTGTGTGTGTCGTGTGTGTGAGTGTGTGAGAGGAACTAGAGCAGGCTGTTGCTGACAGTGTGGGTGCAGGCCATATGCGTTTGTGTGTATGTGCGATTGGTAATTTTGCTGTGAGGTTGTGGGTGTGTGTCCATGCGCACGCCATCGAGCATGGCACATTAGGATGTGTGTGTGTGTGTGTGTGTGTGTGTGCGCGCCTTGGCGGTTTTGGCGACTGCTGTTTCATTGAGTTGATGAGTTTTCTGTTACAGGGAGGAGTGCTGAGCTCAGGCTATTTCTGGCTGTAAAACACAACAGACACACACAAACGCACACGCGAGCGCACACACACAGCTAAGTATTGCTGGCATAAGCTCACTAGATAGTGACCAAGTGTTATATGCAGTGGCATGGTTTCTTGCTGCCGTATGAGTCCCCACACACCGAAACGCAGAAACATACGTCTCAGGATATTTCACCGAGTAAAATGTGATGACACGTGCTCGTTTCTATGCTTCAGAAAGCGCTTTGCCGCTAATGTTTTACTATCGCTCATCTCTCAGACCTTAACAGAGAGGTGAAGACTAATTTAGTAACAAATTAAATAGATGATTCTGTGGAGAAATTAAATGTGCATGATTTTCCTCACGAGGCAATGTATTTCATTAGCAAGATGGCCTTGCTGACTCCTGAGCTTGCTAGTTTTGCTAACGCTAATGTTGCTAACACGTGGTCTTGTCTGAAATCTTTCAGACTGCAACCAGTTCTTCGGTGAACAATTACACACACAACACACCTGCTAGTATAATTTGGGACAGAGTCTGATTTACTGTAACCTATAAACTGACCTGAACGGTGTAACCTCATGGGGGCGGCCATGTTGCTTTGCGAGTCGCTATTGCCCCTGATTCACACAGAGCTGAGCTTTTACGCTTGCTCAGAGCACTGAAAGATAGTATGGAAAGATTTAGGCATATTTTTACAGGAAATACTTTAATTATGTGCTAGCCACATCAGCCTCATTGCTCCAGGGCAACGTGAATGAAGCAAACTTCAGACATTTTGGCTAATCAGCTAAAGTGGAAAAATTTTATTTTTGTTGTAAAATCTTTTTTTTATTTTATGCTTCTTTTCATCTTCCGTTTGAAATGGACAGGGTATTGTCTAAAATCTGCACAGTGGTACCTCGGGATACAGGCGCCCCGCCCCACAAATTTTTCTCCTTACTTAAAATTTAGCAAGAAATTTACCTCTCAGCATACAAGTGACACTATGATGAGCTGAACTGAACGCCAGCTACGTTGCGCATACGTCTGGAAGGCGTTCAAAAAATTTTAATAATTGAAAAGCCAAGCGAAGCGTATTTAAATATTTGATTTATTGATTTATTTATTTTGCGTTTTGTGCAAAATTTAATGAAGACATATATCCATGGGGTCCAAGTATTTTAGCAAGGACGGCAGCAAGAAGAAAAAGAGAACACCTTTCAGTTTCATTTTAAACCTGCCGGTGCCGAGAGGAATCAGTCATGAAACGTTTGCACCTTTCACAAATGTTTTACTGCAGCTAAGAGTCTCTTCACTCTCTTCATGCTTGAAATCTTCTGGAAATGTTAAGCAGATATAAGTCCCAGTTTGACTTGAACAATATATATATGCTGTGTTAAAATACAAAGGTACGGCAATTAATTTTGCATTTATTATTTTGCACATAGGTGTCCGAAAAGTGCATCAACGTTCCCCTCACCTTTCCATTCGACTCAGCTTTGCCTGTTGTACCACACAGCACTGTTGAGTTTCTTGGTTGATCAATGGTTGATTTGACAAAATTCTCCTTCCAAAATGTCGTCCTTTCTAAAATAATAACTTCGCCACATAATCGATTTCAGAAATATATGCAATTGTTAACTTTTTCATAAGAGGTGCCATTTATTTATAAGTTTTCCGCCACAGAAAAGTCTTCAGGAGAGAGGGGAATAAAGATCTGTTGAATAAACATCTGTTGAATAAACAATAAAGAATAAACATCTATTGTTTTATAGATGTCCCTCAATATGAAAATTACTTTCCTTGCTAAATGTATGTCTTCCTTTAATAAGTGAAAACTTGTTGGCACTATGGAATCAGAGGATTAAAGCACTTCAGGATGTGCGGTTATGGGAAAACGATGGGCTTTGATGTGAAAATGGCGTCATATCACAGACATCGTTAATTATTTTTCTTTAACTGCACAGCGTGTCGTGTTCCAGCCTTCCGGGGAGGACAGTCAAACTGAATCCAGTCAAACACATTTGCATAATTGCGTGGCAGGTATAATGATGATTAAAGGTGCTGAAACGCCACCGTGCAATGAAAGCGTTTTGACGTGACTGTCTTCTCTCATAAGGTAAATGAAATGAAACACTTTTCCACCGGCTCTTTGAAAGCAGTTTGTATCTGAGATATGAATTTGTAACAAATCTAATACGTACTGTATAAAACACCTTTTCTCATTATGTCCGGAACCCAAAGGTTTTATTTAGTCTTAACCTGAAAGAAATGGACTTCTGCAGGATGTAATATCTGCCCTTCAGTTGTATTAATTTAACCGAGCAATCGGTGTTGCCGAAGCGACTTTCAAGCTGAGGTAAATAATACAACAGGGGCCTAGATTAATGAGTTGGCTTTACTCTGGCATGTATTACATGCAGAAGCAGAAATGTCTCAATTTGCGAATTCATTAAAGTAAGCAGGCAAAAAAAACACAAAAAAAAAACAGGCCACAATAGAAACACGATTGAAACATGTTGAGCCACTAGGATGATTTAATCACTCAAAATGTGGCAGGCCAATATATAAGCTTATCTTACTGGAAAACAAAAGAGAGCATTGGTATAATAAGTATCAGGACAAAGCAATATCATGGTCTCGTCACGTTAAGTATGGTGTAATTAAGAACTAATTGGGCTGTTAAGATTAATATGGACTGACTTTTAAAAAAAGTGTTTCTGTTTACACAAGCCCAAATGGTGCTGATTTGGCAATGTGAGCCTAGTTTAGTCTTTATCATTAATCATCGGTCTAGCGTTAGAGGATGTGCATTGTTTAATCGTGGCAATATATCAAATAAACATTTTTCATAGGCTGCTAAAATCACACAGTCTGTATCTGGCTTTAAAGGCAACCCATTATGCAAAATTCACTTCTTTAGTCATTTTCAGTCATTCAGTCATTCATGAGGAAAAAAAAAACATTCCCTGATTTTTCCCTAACTTTGCCATTTTTCATTTGTCCTGGCTTAAAATGGACCAATATGTTTTCCCCCCTTATGTGACTTCATATAAGAAGATATTCCTACTTCAGCTTATTGCTCATCTCTACTATTCTCTGGAGGGATTTAGCTCAGTAGTAGCACATGTGCAATGTACATAGACATGACACATTTGAGAAGTAAAATAAAGTTTTCTGTATGAAAATGTCAACTATCTGAAAAGATTTTCATCTGGTGCATTAACACACACTTTGAGGGAGCTCAGAGACCTGGGTTAATTTGTTAAATAAAGTGTGCAACCTATGGGAAAACTATTTAGAAATTACTTTTTTTGCTCCACTTATTATATATGATAATTTCAGAGTTAATCGTGAGAAGTAGCAGTTTATGATTTAAGCTCTAACACTAAAATGTTTCTTAGTTAATAATCCAGAAGCAGGTCTTCTTCTTCTGTAGACCTTTCCATAAATAATAGTAGTAGGTGTATAGAAAAGCATTTTATATCACTGGCGGACATTTTGTTAAGAAGTAAAAAAAAAAAAACATAATAATCTAAAAAGCCAGTGATAAATCAAAAGCAGTAGATGTTCCATACCTGACACATCCACATGCTGAGAACTGAAAAGCCAAAAAAGCCCTAATATAACAAAAGCAAACTACAGTACATGAAAAAGAGAGGAAAGTAGAAACAGCAAAGCTTGAGAAATTGACTTGAGTTGTAATAAGATTAGACATTTACTGATTTTTTTTTTTTACCTCTTTGCTCATCATTTAGCTCTTAAATTAGTTTCAGGTGTGAGCTAGAAATAAAAAATGCCAAATGTTGTTGATTAGCGTTGGACATTAAGCTCATTCTAATGATTTTTATAAAGTAATTATATTGGTGACAGTTTTGTATTTTCAAATTAACTTAATCTCCCACAATATCACATTTTTTCCCCATTTTTTTTCTCTTGATCTTCTGGAAATTTAGGCGATGCAGCATTTTGTTGAACATGTGAGTTTTCATGGGGTGAATCTGAAAAGTGAACTTCACAATTGAAGAGGTGCTCACTCACTCATCGTCTATACTGCTTTATCATGTATACTCAGGAGGCACAAGGTGGGGTACACCTTGGACAGGGTACCAATCCATCACAGGACACACACACACACACACACACTTACACTCACTCACACACTACAGGCAATTTGGGAACACAAAATTGCATATACTGCATGTCTTTGAACTGTGG
The DNA here is from genome assembly GCA_030522415.1 of Channallabes apus. Lineage (NCBI taxonomy): Eukaryota > Metazoa > Chordata > Actinopteri > Siluriformes > Clariidae > Channallabes > Channallabes apus. The sequence continues at coordinate 13,815,931 of CM060111.1, read as the reverse complement.
GAGGAAACCGGAGTACCCGGAGAAAACCCACCAAGCACGGAGAGAACATGCAAACATCATGGACACAGAGACAGGAATCGAGCCTGGCCGGGAATCAAACCCAGACCCTGGAGGTGCAAGGTGACAGTTCTAACCACTACACCATTGTGCCGCCTTGTGAAGAGATGCATTCAAGTCAAATCAAGACACTGAGAGAAATGTCTGTGGAATTAAGGTGTAAAAAAGTGATTGACATTTACAGAAGACCTCAAGCACAGTATGATGACAAGTTTTAAAGAAGACAGTACATCTGTGAATGACGATCCCGGCTGAGGTGGCACAGAGCCCACTGCAGTCATTCCTTTGAACATTCAACGACTAATCCGTTAAAACATGCAAGTTTGCAGAAGACACACATCTGTCTGTGGGAACTGTACACACACTCATTCACCAACACCACTTACTCATTACAGTTTTTGCCAGGACATCCTCTGTCTTGCTCTTGCTCGAAGCCATTTCCACATGTTTAGGCCATTAGAGGAGTTCCAGGGAGGCCAGCGTTTCATACAAAAATCAGGCAGTCTAATCATGGCTCTGGTTTACTGAGAAAACTTTCTACCTTGATGGTATTCAAGCACTAGGGAAACACTGGGATAAATGCGGGGGGCTGAGAAATAAAGGGAGTTTTTAGTCTGTATCGTGTTATTCTGCACAATCAAAAGTCCCGGTTTAACTTGAACGTCTCTCATAAAATTATTGTTAAAACCTTGTGAAAGTTGTGAAAAAGTTATATTCCTAGACATTGAAATACAAACGTATTAAACGTTTGTCTTACATATTTTTTTATGTAATAAAATAACAGCCAGGGTACAGGTGTTCCTATTAAAGTGGCCAGTTAGTGGAACACAGCAATCACCATAACTATAATCAGTGTCATGTGTAAATTATATACTCATCCATTATAGCGATTAAGGTCTTTCTTCAATGTTAATTCATTTCCATGGTAAAAAAAAAAAAAGAGTATCTCATATACACAGTCCTAAATGCACCGAAATCGTGCTATCCAAAATCATTAATGCTAACAGCGGCAGAGCCCATATTGTGTTTACATGCTGGAGGGTGTCTGCGTGTAACACCAGGGCCATCAACGAAGAATCCATCGTACTGTTAATGAAAAGGCTGAAGCAGTTAAACTACAGAGTTCTCTCTCGGCTGTGTTCCAGATCGCTGTTGACTTCTCCTCACGACTCTGAACTCCACATCGTCTGTGTCAGGCAAGTCCCACTCACAGCACTGGTAGGGAGAGTGTGTAATAGGGGGCAGATATTTCGACAAGAACACACTCGACCCTGGCAACAAGCACGGTGTAGTTTTAAAGAGAGTTTCCTTGATGATTCACACGCGGTTTTCTTTACTGCCAAGTGTAGCCGCGTTAGCTTGGTCGAGACTGATCTCAGATAGCACACAACATGCAACATGATTTGTACGATGGCCTAATATTCATCATACCGACATTTTTTTCCAACATACACATTAACTCGCTCCATCTTTATGGTTTGCTTTGTCTTGGTAAAAACCTGAGAAATCGGTCAAGGAAAGCCGTCTGAGAAATATTTAGCTTCTCATCTCCCCCTAGTGGACAAAAGGTAGCTGCTATGTCCTCGACTCACACATCAAGTTTAACCTTCGACGCTAAGTTAAAAATATGATCCCGTTCAGTAGTAAAATGCGCAATGAATCCCGGCCAACAAAATATCCACCCTGGAACCGCTTTTATTTTCACTGTGTCATAGTTCTTCATAGAAATGAATTGCAAATTATATATTTTAAAAAGCTACCGGGGAGCAGTTAAGACCTCCAGCGCATCTCTAACTACTTCCCACTAGCTTTTACTGTTTATTATCATGTTTAATGCAAGTAAATATTCCCAGATTCATCCTTCCCTGCCTACAGCGGCTAATTAGCTAAAGTGTTGCTGTAAGTCAGCAGATTCATAACAGAGTTCATCTTAAATCAGCGAGTCGCTCGTCGTCTAACCTGCACCGCGTGTTTGACATTATGAGCTGATAATGCACCTTTGATCTAATTTGCGTGTAAGCACGTGTGAGAGTGTAAGAGCGTTTGTACTGGTATGTGAGTGCGGATGCACCATCTGTGCAGAGAAGGTGTTATGAAGAGAAATGAGCCATCTCTTGACCCAGAATTCTTTGCCAGGGAAGTGGAAAGTCTCTGATGACGAAGCGCGAGTCCACGGCGCGACTAATTAAACAGCGCCACAACTTCCCTAAACACATTGCGCTAATATGCTTTATGCCACAGCTTCTCCTGCTTAGACCTGTCTTATATTGCCATATAATGCTCCAAAAATGTTTTTTCTTGAACCATATTTTTAAAATCTTATTTTTTAAAAGATCTTTTATTATTTATTTATTTATTTATTTATTTAATTTTTACATTACATGATTACTATTTCATATTGCCTTGCTAGCTTCCCTGACTAACAAGCTAACAAAGTGATGGTAAAAATATAACTAACGACTTGGTTGCATAAAACCCAAAATTATGTTAAAAATATCTATAATGCTGTAGTCTCATTAATATAATCGTACTCAGTTAATAATTTGATTCATGAATAAAGTTAATTTTTTCAGAGGAAAATTATTTTGCTCAATCAGCATAACAATATCTAATCATGCATCCTTTATGTAAAAGAGGGCGGATAGCACGTCCAGGAGACTCAGAAGTAATTAGCCAGTAATCATTGGTACGTAAACTTAATATTAGTGACAGGTGTTTATATACTGTATTATTTGTTCTACTCCCGCTTAGTAGCTGAACTGTCCTGTGCAGTGATCCCTTGTGCCTTCTCTATCTCTACGTCTCATGTTAAACTACACTCGAGCTAGCTCTTAAAATCCGCGCAGGGGATTCCATCTTGTAAGAAAGCCAGCGCAAGTCCGTACCGTGCTCACAGATCTCCCCTAGTGTTAAGCGCAACCATGGAAACAGCAAATAGTTTAGGGGTATTCGAGCAGAAGTGGTCGGTCGTGTCTCAGCGTCTTCGACAGCGTTCTGTCATGGTGGTTGAGGTGAGTGTCAGCAAGAACCAGGGGGTTTAAAAGAGTTATCATCAGTCCCTTCTTCCTCTGATTTATTCATTCTTTGGCTTGAGCCGCGTCCCTCGTTCTTCTCTACAATCAGACTGTCTTCAGTCACCTGCCGTGAGTCATCCGATCCCATTTTACTCAAACCTTTTCTTTTGTTGCTCATTTTTTTTAACCCATCCACCTCTTTTTTTTCTCTCTCTCTTTCTCTCATTCAGGCTCTACCTTAATGGGTGACACGTTGGCCGCCTGTAACCATGGCGACACTGCAGCATGTCTGCGTCGAATCAGTAATTTTTTTTCATTCCTCTTTCTTTCCGCCATCGCCCTCTGCTCTCATCTGGTACACTCCATCACCTCCGTGGCCTCTAGCTCTTTCTCTTTCGCTCAGATTTCCTTTATTTCTTTTCGGTGGCACTTTGTGCACGACTCCTCCACCCATCCATCTGACTCTTTGTAGCCCCTCCCCTCTATTTTGGTCTCAGTTCACAACCTCATGCTGAAAGGGTCTCTCTTTCTCACTCTCCTTCTCTTGTGCTCTCTCGCTCTCACTCTCATACACGCATGGGGGGGGGAATAAATACATTCTCCTGAAGAGCCCCAAGCATTTAGGGATGAAGGTTTGAGTATTGTGTGTTTCGAACTCGGTGTGTAAAGAGTGCTTGCTTGAGTCACTGTCAGCTCGAACCAGTCTGACCAACTGTTTTACTTCTCTCACTAACACAGCAAGCTCGCGCCAGACACCAGAGCGGAGAGCGCAGCGTGGAGGCAGACACATCCGTACCTCGTAATGTGTGCGAACATCACTGTCTCACACACACACACACACACACACACACACACACACACACACACACACACACACACACACACACACACACACAAAGAAAGACAAGCATGTGTGTGTGTGTGTGTGTGTGGTTGGATCTGCCTGCGTCTGTCTGACTCTTGTAAACAAACATTCAAGCATGCAGTGTGGTGGAGGAGACTGGGAGAATTAAAACTCAGCTTATGCACAATTAAACTGCTCCAGATTCTCTCTCTGTCCTCTTTGCCTCTCTCTCCCACACACACACACACACACACATAAACACACAGTTTATGAATTTAAAGAATAAACAAGACAATTAAATCATAGGTTACTGGTGTTGCATTACAACACAGCCATTTTGGTTGGGTGTGTAAAAAGAGAGAGAGATTCCACTGGAGTTATATAAATAGCATATAATGTATATATTATAAGTGTGTGTGTATATGTGTGTGTATGGCATTTGAGCCTGCACTAGTTTTTCTTTCTTTCTTTATATCTAACATTTTATGTTTCTCCATTCTTTTTCTTTCTTTCTTTTTTCTTTCTGTTCATGTTAATTACTTTGTCCATTCTCACTTTCATTTATTGTATCCCTAGTTCTTCCCTCCTTCCTTCCCTCCCCTCCTCATTTACTGTCCATTTTTACTTTCCTACATTTATTCTGTCATTTACATTTTTTCCTTCCATCCTTCCTTCCTTCCTTTCTTTCTTTCCACTTTATGTTCCTTTATCCATTCATTTTTATAGATATTAATTCATTTTTAGACCTTATGTTCCTCTATCCATTAATTCTATGGATATTAATTCTCTCTTTCTTTCTTTCTTTCTTTGTAATGATGCACTAGTGCATGTTTTCTGTTTTTATTTCAATCTATGTGAATGATCACAGTAGTGATGCTCCTAGCTTAGCTGGCTTATTCTGTGTTCTTTCAAAATACAGTGGAACCTCAGATTACGAGTAACGCGGTTTACGAGTGTTCCGCAAGACGAACAAAGATTTTTTTTTTATTTGACTTGAAAAACGAGCGTTGTCTTGGTTTACAAGCACTGAGTATCATGTATCACGCATGCGCTACTTGTTTTGACCGACGTCACGTCATCACAACTGAGCCAACGGTTTTTCTCTCTCTTGCGCTGTTGAATTGTAGGTAATCATCTCCCCTGCTGGGTGAATACACACACATGTACACAAACACACACGCACCCTCTCTGCCTTACACATAAACTCTGCAAGCACTAAGACCCAGCAGGGGAGACGATTATCATCTCCCCTGCTGGGTCTTAGTGCTTGCCTTAGACAGAAACTGCTCTTTCGCGATTCTTTTCAAAAGTAAGGAGCTGGTTAATTTGTTTTTGTTGTTGTTGTTACAGCATTGATTTTGTTTAGTATGCGCTCATGCAAGTGTGACTAGCGATGTTCCTTGCTAATTTCTAAACGGTTTTAAAAACAGTCTCTCCGTTAATGTGTGAGTGTATGTGTGTGTGTGTGCCCGCACATTATATACACACACACACACACACAGCGCCTGTGTGCACAAACGGAAACACTTATCTGTCGGGATTTATTTTTACTTTTATTTTTTAAAGCTAAAGTGCAGGTTAATTTTTTTATTTTTACTTTATATTTTGTGTTAATTATTTTTATGTATTTATTTTTGGGGGGCTGTAGAATGAATAATTTGAGTTTCCATTATTTCCTATGGGAAAATAAAATTTGGTTTACGAGTGTTTTGGAATACGAGCCCGCTTCCGGAACGAATTATGCTCGTAATCCGAGGTTATACTGTAATATAATTTATTCATTAATTATTTTTCTTTTTTTTTGTAATAAGCTCCTGTGTTTTTTTTTCTTCTGTTTTCCCCCCCAACAAGTACTGGTTTAGGCTGATTCCACTAAGACCTTGGCTTGGTCTAGCTGCTGTTTATTATATAGGCTTTATTCTAGTTCATGCAGCAGTTTACCTCAGAGAAGTTCAGTTGGAGAGGAGTTAGTACCAACTAGAACTGGACTGAACCAGCTGAAACTGGTTACTGTTTAAACTAAAGAAGCAGACAGGGTATAGCTGAACTAGTTTGCTAGATAAAGAAAGAAATGTTAGTTTTTGTTATTGTGAAACACTATGTGGCTTTTGTTACTTACGAAATTAATAAAAATATTACTTACAAAAGTAATAAAAATTCACAGTTCACTTTTTTCCTCAGCTTGATAAAGTAGCTTCAGTTTAGCTATAGCTAGCTACTTAATTCGAAAGGTAGTTTGGCTGTAGTTACGTAGCTGCTTTAGCTACTTTGATCCACTGTCTGTTTCTTGATCTAATTTATCTTGTCTATATAAATGTGTGTGTGTGTGTGTGTGTGTGTGTGTGTGTGTGTGTGTGTGTGTGTAGCTGGACCCAGAGCAGACTGGTTTTATTGCGGTGGAGAACTTCACCAGTCTGGCGGAGCAGCATGAGCTGCAGCTGGACCCCAACAAGCTGGACATGCTGCTGGCCCTTGTTCAGAGCGACCAGCACGGCCATGTCTGCTACCAGGAGCTCATCGAGCTGGTGAGACACACACACACACTCTCTCTCTTTTTCTGTCTTTTCACATTTTTTGTTAGTATATTGTTTGTCTGGCCAAAAAAGTCAACGTTTCAGAAGGGTCAAATTATTGGGCTGTGTCAAGCAAAGAAAACAACTAAGGAGATGGAAATTACTACAACTTGGTTAAGAACTCTTGAAAAACACTCAAAACTAAAAAAAAAAAAAAAAGGATAGTGCTGAACCGTCAAATTTGTGGAAAAAATTAGGTCAAAAAAAAAACATGGATGGAGATGACCTGATGATTGATTTCTTTCTTTCTTTCTGTTTCATGTAACTTTCTATTTCCATTCTCACATCTATCTCTGTCCATTTCCAGTTTCGTTTATTAGTTGTCACAATTTTTTCTTTCTGTCTTTTGTACTGTTTTCTCTAGCCATATTTTTCTTTCATTGTCCCTTCTTTCTTAACTCCCTCTATTTTTACTTTCTCCAATTATTCTGTCACAGATGTTTTCTTTTTCTTTCTTTCTTTCTTTCTTTCTTTCTTTAAAGAAGTCTCTATCATCAGAGAGTGGAATAATATGTAACAAAATGTGTAATACGCAGATAAATATACCCATAGCTCGGGGATTCCATGTGCCTGAGGGCTGTGTGTGTGTGTCTGTTTAAGATATTTAAAGGGATAATGGACTAATAAATGCAGAGCAGCATGAAACTGCTGGTTTATCACAGCTTTCCAGACACACACACACACACACACACACACACACACACACACACACACACTCGTTAACACATACACCAACCACATCATGCACTGCTCTCTTGACTCCAGGGGGAGAAAACTTGGCCCAAAAAAAAAAAAAGTCCAGATTTAGACTAGTGTACGTGTATGTGTGTTGTTTTGGGTAAAGGAGCAATTTATCTCAGATCAATTACACCAACTCATTACCATACAGACAACAGGTCTCTCACTGTTCCTCTCCATCTCCATCGCCCCTTCTGTCTTCTTTAGCTAAGCAGTAAGCGCTCCAGTAGTTTCCGGCGTGCCATTGCTAATGGGCGGCGCACTCTGCAGCGTGAGATCCTATTGGACGAGACGGGCCTGGGTGTGTACAAGCGCTTTGTGCGCTATGTGGCATACGAGATCCTCCCTTGTGAAACAGACAGGCGCTGGTACTTTCATCAGAACAGGCTCTGTCCTCCGCCTGTCTTCATGGCCATCGTCACCATAGTGCAGGTGCACTGCTTTCTTTCTTTCTTTCCCTCTTTCTTTCCTTCTATAAGTCTCACATTTGAGATATATATTTTTTTGTATTGTTGTTTTGTATTGCACTTGTCAGACTTTAATTCTTTGTGTGTCAGATTGTGGTGTTTATGTGTTATGGGGTGAGGCTCAACAAGTGGGTTCTGCAGACGTATCAGCCGGACTTCATGAAGAGCCCGCTGGTGTATCATCCAGGACACCGAGCCCAAGTCTGGAGATTCTTCAGCTACATGTTCATGCATGTCGGGTAACAATGCGAACACACACTCACACATACAGTACATGCACAGAATCAAAGTGACATCAGTGCAACCAAAGACCATACACACATATACTGGACTTTTACGGTTGTTACTTTCTTTTGTTGCTGTGACTGTCACTTAAATAAATTTAATATAACATATAAATGCACATGGCACGCTGTCCAGGGTGTACTCTGCCTTGTGCCCAGAGTCTCCTGGGATATGCTCCAGGTCCCCGCGACCCTAATACAGGATAAAGCGGTATAGAAGATGAATGAATATAAATGCACACACTCTTTATCTTGATGTAAAGTCTATCACTTTTGGGCCGAACTTGTTTACACCTTTTACACTGATGCACTGAGGAGAGTCGATATTATTGATTACAAAGTCCTGAAATTAGAAACCTGTTTCAATTCCTGTGCTGGAGAAATGTGCTGAGTCTATAGTTCTTCATTATATACACTATCGTTCAAAAGTTTTAGATCACTTGCAAATTTCTTTGTTTTTGTTCAATGATTTATTTTCTACATTCTACAACAATACTGGGGATTTCAAAACTATAAAATAACACATATGGAATTATGTTATTAAAACAGTTAGTTGTTATTTTAAGAGACAGAGGTCAGCCTTTCTGTAATAGTTCTTGCAGGAACAGTATTGTCAAGTGCATTTGCAAAATCCGTCAAACACCATAATGAAACTGGCTCTCATGAAGGCCGTCCCAGGAGGACGAGACCAAAACCTACCTCTGCTGCAGACGAGAAGTTCATTTAGAGTTATCAGCCTGAAAAATGACCAATTAACAGCAGCTCAGATTAGAGGCATTATGAAGTCTTTACAGAGCCTAAGTACTGTTCAAAGGAGATTAATGCATTTTATGGATGCCTTCAGCATTCCTTTACAATGTAGAAAGAAATAAAAATCAGGAACCATCATGGAGTTAGAAAGTGACCCCAAACTTTTGAACGGTAGTGTGTGTATATATATATATATATATATATATATATATATATATATATATATATATATATATATATATATATATATGCGAAAATGAAGGAACAGTCTGAGTCAAGTCCTTAGGCTTGGAAATTTGCTGAAGACACTGCCCTGGAGGACGCATAATTCAACCTCATTAATCTTTACTTTAGTCAGGGTTACATTGGAGCCAGAGAACACTGGGTCCATGATGAGGGTCTACCCTCAAAATGACCTCGGTCCAGTCCTTTGGGAAATCAAACTACCATTCCACCTACATCCATATTGTTGGGAAGAAACCTTAAGGAAATCCACACACAAATGGAGAGAAAATTGGAAGCATGAAGAACACAAACAAAGGATTAAACTGGGGAACCCGGACGTAGACCGTGCTGACACTTTTAAACTTTTTGTTCAAGATCCCACACTGGCTTTTGCATGTCTGGAAATTGGGATTGGGGATCTTACCCACTTAGCTTCCACTGCTCTTGATGATACAGTATACTGTATGGTAGATTAATGATTCTGAAGACAGATTAGCCCTAACAATCTTCCTACTCCTTGTCTACAGTTGAGGCATACTAGAACACTGAAGTGGTTTTGCAGATATTGTTGCCTTCTCATAATTTACCAGTGCTGTTCTCTTTCTAGGAAGCACATGATTTATGGGTTAGCATTGTCACCTCACATCTGTTGTTTCAGTTCTTGCCTCCAGTTTGTGTGTGTGGAGTTTGCATGTTTTCTGCATGCTTGATGGGTTTCCTTTAGGTACTCTGGGTTTGTCCCACAGTCCGAAGACATGTTGTTGTTTGATCTCACAATTGCCCGTAGTGTATGAATGGATATATACGTGCATCTGCCCTGCCATGGGTTTGCACTCCATCCAGGGTGTCCCATGCCTTGTGACCCAAGATTAAAGCCCAGAAATTTAAAGAGATAATGGATGTTCTTGACCCCGCCTAGTGCCCAAAGTCTCCTGGGATAGGCTCCAGGTCCCCCGCGACCCTGAACACAGGATAAAGCGGTATAGAAAATGAATGAATGAATGAATGAAGGAATGAATGGATGTTCTTGTTCTGTGGCAGCACCAGGGATTAAGGAGCTCTTTTTTTGTTGACCTTGTGCTATCCAAAATGTGCTGTTCAAAGGCAACTGGACTTTCTCATAATCTTTGTAGGAGTTTGACCTGTCGACCAGAAAGTTTTTATTGGTTCATCAGAGCTTCAAAACTTTCAAGCAGGGCCAGTGGCCACTTAACAGCACCATTGTGAGGTCTTGCTGATGTTCATTATCTTCATAATTAAGATCCAATCAGATTTATTCATGCTAGTGATACAAAAGGGTTAAACTTGCCGCTTGGAAGCCAACCGTGACTGTAGGCAACCAGACTTGATGTCAGATTGGTCACATTAAAAACAGACCACTGTGAAGACTGTGGACCTAAGGAATTCCAATTCCAACATGATCAAGATGGATACTGTTAGTGGATGATGTGTGGAATAAACCTTAACAGGAACCAGACTCAACCCGTCCTCTTCTGGTGGCCACAGATCATGGGGGTTTTGACTGCTACCCTAAAAAGCCATCCTGTGAAAAGGAAAATTGTATGTATAGATGTGTTGAAAGGATATTAGGTATGAAGTTTCTTTTTTAAATAAATAGTCCTGGGAGAAGCATTGCAGTCTTTCCATTTTTTGGAATACGTAGGATATCCAAGTATTAAGTGCAGAATGCTTCAGACGAGAAGAGCAGGAAAATAGAGCATCATGATCAATCAAGCAAGTCCCGAGGGTTGGAACCAATGGAGTGTGCATAAAGTAGGTGCAATATGGACAGATTCCTGGCTCTTGAATAGAATTTGGACTTAATGAGCAGCAAAGCATTACAATGGCCAAAAAATAGATGATAAATGATTAAAAAATATTCTGGGTCTGAATTTTGTAACAAGAATTTGTATAGCATGCATATAGCACATATTCTCTATGTAATGTAGTCCAATCAGGTGTTTAAAAAGCTTTGGATCAAGAGCGAACCAATTTGGTTCATGATTCATTATTTATCATTTGATTCCAAAGCAATTGTTAATGATTGAATGTACGGCTTTGGGCTTTTATTTACTAAGATTTACAATAATGGGTGCTAATTTATTTGTGCTAAGGGATGAGTTGTAAAAAAAAACATAGTGGGCGTGTTGTAGGTGAATTATGGCAATTATACAAAGATGGGGAAGAAAAAAGCCGTGTTTGCAGTGAATCCTGCAAAATCAGCATCAGAATAAGCTGCAAGCGACAAATAACTGGTCATCCTTAAACAAGAAGATGAGGTCCTTCGAAATGTCGTAAAAACTTTAATAGAAGTATTTTTTGAAGGTTACTTTAGCATGTCTATCAAAAGAAAGGCAGTTCTGATATAGGGCACTTGATGCTTTAAAATAAATGTAATTTTACAGTAAGAAACCACTTGTCATCTCAAGGGGACTACTGGGAAATGTACCTCTGCCTGTGTTCAAGTTAAATTTAAAGCCCTTTTGGATCATTTGCTATATCACCTAGCTAGAATCGAGCAGCCTGTGCTCTCCAAATGTGTCAGGCTTACTGACAGTGTTGGGTGGTTGGTAATCTCACAGGGAGAGACCTGTAAAAGAAGAAATCAGGTTAAAGTAGAATTCTAAAAAAAAAAAAAAAAAGAAAAGAAAGGAACCTTCAGGGTTTTGATATCCTTCCAGCAAGTTCTGCCAAGGCACAAGAGATGATGTATGAATCACAAGATTTGGAACGGTTTTTCCATTAAAACAGGGTTTTCCTATATGCCGGAGAGCTCTATTTTGAGCGAAAGCAGCCAGGAAATCCAGCATCTGTTTGCAGAACAATAATCGAGCAAGCCAAGCTCCTGGCTCCCCCAAGGGCGTGCTTTCAGGATTGACAGTACTGTGAAGCAGGATCCATAGTCAAGAAATCAGCGCATACAGAAAGGACATGCTGCGAGCGTTATGCTTGTACATATGTTCAAAGGCGGTGCGAAATGCTCGTGCGAGGGAGGAAGAGAGCTGTTCCTGCTGTCAGCAGGAGGTCTAAGAAATGACGACTTGAGCCTTAGCTTTGAGTCAGAGAAGTTAAACACAATAAATATCGTCAGTGTTGCTGCTCGGTCGATTTGGCCGCTGTTAAACATGTGCACGTCCCTTGACAGTTTGGAATATTTCCTCTGTATTTGTTTTGATTATCGTTCATTGTCCCTGTACACTCTTATGCAAACAATGCTTGATTAACAAGATTTCATGCAAAATTTGAGTGTATTCCTGAAGCAAGTGCAAAAGCAACGCACATGCTTATGAGGTGTCTAATAAACAACAGCAATAGTGTCTTAAGTCAAGAAAATACCATGTCGGCTTTGCATCTGCTGTAAGAGCGAGGAACGTTGGCAGAATTTTGAATAATTTTTAAAAAATGCCACAACACAACTTTTTTGTTCTTCCTTTACTCCACTACTTTATCACATTACGTTAAGTACAGTATACCTATTTGTAAGTGCAAGATAAATCTGGTTTGCACTCAACTAAGTGAATATATTGATAGTTGATAGTTATAAAGAGACCAAGTTGAATAATGTACAGTACCAAGCTAGCTATTAGTGATGAAGGTTGGTAACCGTTCCATAATCGATCATTGGAGTAAACCAAAAATTTTTCGATTAATAATAAACAGTTTAATCACAAAGTATAAGGCTTCTTTTATAGTTTTTTTTAAGTTTGTCAATCAAAGCATAATAAAATTGAAGTGCATATAAGTACAAAACTGTAGGTCTTAGTTGTCATAATTTTTTGGAGTCAACATACTGTAAAAGCAAGTACAGTGTAACATTATGTAATCAAGGCCAAACTTCACAACCGTCATTCCATGCAAAAATGCATTAAAATGCAAGTACACCTGAGACTCGTATGAGCTGAGACTCTTCTAGTTCCACTAGGCTAAACTCAGTTAGGATATTTAAAAATGCCAGTAGGTATTTAGAGCAAATTTAACTCTTTTCTTTCCCAGTTAGCCATACAGCTTATTTCTGTGGGCATTATTGGTATCATATACACACATTTCTGCTATACAGCAGTTGCAGAGTATGCGCAATATGGAATCTTCTTCATCTTCTATACCGCCTTATCCTGTATTCAAGGTCACGGGCACCTGTAGCCTATCCCAGGAGGCTTAGGGTACGATGCAGGGTACACCCTGGACAGTGTGCAATATGGAATTAAAACTGAAATTTGCACATTGGTGTTTGGTACTGAGATATCACATTGGCTTTCAGGATTGACAGGTTGTTCAGGATTGAAAACCTTAAATGAATTCATTTATTTATTCATATTCAATTGATTCACGATTCTTTTGCATGAAAGACATTTTCTGTACTCTACTGTAAGTACACAAGAGTGGATCAAGTGCTATTTTATAAGCTGCTGAATAAATCTGCAGTGAATTACAGTGGAACCTTGGATTACGAGCATAATTCATTCCAGAAGCTCATATTCCTAAATACTCATAAACCAATTTAATTTTCCCATAAGAAATAATGGAAACTCAAATTATTCGTTCCACAGCCCAAAAAAATAAATACATAAAAATAATAAACACAAAATATAAAGAAAAAATTTAAACAAATTAACCTGCACTTTACTTTAAAAATAAATTCCCATGAGTTTCCATTTGTGCACGCAGGCACTGTGTGTGTGTGTGTGTGTGTGTGTGTGTGTGAATCTAAAGTAAGCTCCCCTCTCCCCCTTCTAGTCTTAGTTACCCTTCCTCCACTCTTTTCACACATACACGCGCACACAACGGAAACACTGATTTATAGGAAAAATAAACAAGAAATCTCTCTAATGAGACTCGATTGAGCGACACACTAACAGAATCACTGTTGTAAAGTAAAAATAAAACAAATTAACCTGCACTTTATCTTTGAAAAGAATCGAGACAGAGCAGTGTTTCTGTGTATGTGAAGGCAAAAGTAGGAGGGGTCTGTGTGTGTGTGTGTCTTGCATATTGTAAATGAAATGCGTGTGCGCGCGCGTGTGTGTGTGTGTGTGTGTGTGTGTGTGGCACGGTGTCAGATGACATGCATGCACACAGACACAAAGAGCAGACTGAGCCTTGAGCAAAGAGAGAACATGGATTTTTAACCTCTCTAATGGTTTACATGTGCGCTGTACACACACGCATGTCCAGCGTCTAAACAAGAAGCTCATGCGTGATACATGATACTCGGTACTCGTAAACCAAGATGTACTCGTTTTCCAAGAAAAAATTTATTAAAAATCTTTGCTCATCTTGCGGAACACTCGTAAACCTCGTTACTCGCAATCTGAGGTTCCACTGTATATGATAAACACGACTAGGGCCATTTGCACAGCATTTCATTTACAATATGCAAGACTCATATTAGATTTATTTATGTGCTTTGTAAATTTTCTTGAACATGATCATCACATTAGTTATCTTTTATTGTCTTTTACGTTTACCTTACTTTACTGTAATTATATTTGACAGAAAAAGTGAGAAAGCACGGTCCGCCTCATCAGTTCCTCATTTTTTATGAGTATTTATTTTTTCTGGCTTGAAGGAAAATCTCTGTGGTCTGTGTTTTATTATTTACCCAAAGTAAGGTTTACTTTCACAGAAAAAAGTTTTGCTGCTTTCGAAAAGTGGTGTATCGCCGTATCAAGTGTAACACAATACACGGTTTAACCAGTTATTAACAGCCGACTGCTGGGAAAAGCAGACAGAGCCATGTCGTGGGTTACAAAAAAATGTGTGTATGCTAACAGGGCTGTCAGACTGCAAGTGTGTTGTCACAGTCAGGTTCATTGTCAGCCTTGCACATTCTCGCTAGTGTTAGAAAGCACAAACTGCTCTGTGCTCGGGCGTAAAAGAAGCTCGGCTTGTCGTAGTAGTGAGCTGACAGGAGCAGTCTTGTGGCTGTGTGGGTTTGTGCTCGGAAATTACTGTCACGTCTGAAACGAGGCAAAAAAGTGGATGGGAAAAAAGAAAAGCTAAACATCTCAACACCCTGATCCTGATCCTTGAGAGTGAGTCACCACCGGCTGTTGTTTTAAGCAGTTTACTATGATAATTGATTAACCTTTCATTCTCAATCCCAAATACCAAGCCTTTCATCGCAAAAATGTTATTTAGTTAGCGTGGCAGACTCAAACTGCTAGTAAAATGGAGCATGGTTGCTCATGTGCTGCCTTCCAAAACCAACAAACTGTATCTCAGTGGTCAAAAAAGCCTCCCAAGGTAGCGACCATGGCAATATTGTGTTTCAGAGTCACAACTTGCCCATTTCCAATCCATTTTTGGTGGATTTCCCGGTACAATGTCGTGCTCTAGTGTAGTTTTAACACATGCTTTTGATTTGTTTTTTTTAGTCCCATCTCCTGTCTCATGGATCCAGTTCTGATTCTTGCAACTGATTGATTCCTCTAATGTGTTCTCCTGTTCCACATGTACATGTCACCAGTGATGACCAAATCATAACAAACAAATTGTGGATTTGAGTAAAAGTAATGATCTCCTACAGTAGGTAAAAGTAGAAGTCCTCCCTTTACATTTGTACTTGAGTAAAATTATTTTATTAAAATTATTTACCTATAAATGTACTTAAGTATCAAAAGTACTGAAGTATTGAAAGTATTAACTCAGTCATAAAAAGATTATTTTTAAGAAAAAAAACTTCCCGACTGTGAACATCCTCTTTCGTTACTGTCTGCTAATTTCAAACACCTGCTATAGGATTGCGCGATTCACAGAGATCTAATAGTCTAAGGTGAATGTGACCCAATTCCGATTGTTTGCTCATATGTGACACATATCGGATATGTTCTTTGTCCGTGTAAACAGGAAAAAAACGCATGCATTCCGATATTTCGAGATCGGTTTCAGGCCTCCTTCATATGTTTAAATAAATCAGATACGTGCTAATGTGATTGTCGTGTAAACAGACCGATCGGATTTCCTGAGTCGTTGTGTTCTGTAAGTCATTAAAACAGCAACTTCTACGCAGTCTAATGACGTAATGTTATTCTCCGTGGAAGCGCGTGTGGAATGATAACATCGCAGGTGACATGGAAGAGGAAAAGACCCCCCCACACACACACACACCCCGCCTTGTGTTAATGCTTATTTGGGCTAAATAACATTAAGAAATCAGTATTTGGTGAATGAAGCATATGCGCAGGCTGCAATTAATGCGTTTTTTTCCCCTCCTCCTCCATTTTAAAACCATGGAGATGTTTCACGAACTATGCATATATCGCAGAGCGTCAAGCATTTTTCACCTTTGTCCCTCTTGGCTAGTGTGTAGCGCAAGAACCTCCCTTTAAGTATGCGCGATGTTCCAGATGGTATGGCAAGTGTAAACACGTGAATCGGATATGGGTCATAGTTAAAAGAACGTGTAAACAGACGGTCAAAAAATCAGATATAGGCAACAACTCAGAATTAGGCATCGAGACCTGCAGTGTAAACGTAGCCTAATAGTCAGCTGGTGGCAATATTACTGCTTCAAAATCTACACACCACTGTCGTTGTGTAACGCAACACCATGAACGTATTGTACGTATGTAGTGAAGTAGAAAGTACAGATATTTGTTGTAGAATGTAATGGAATAGAAGTAAAAAGTAATCAGCAGTAAAACTACTCAAGTAAAGTATAGATACATGAAAACTACTTACTTACCTTCTACCTTTGCGTCTCACACCTTAAATTATTTCTATCCCATTGTCACAGCTCCATTACTTGTGCAACCCTTGTGCCTGTGTTTTAATCCCAGCAACGTCAACAACGTGTTTCGTGTGATTTATTACAAATTCATATTTCATATAAGTATCATTCGAGAAAACTGCAGCATGGTGTAAATTACAGAGAAAACATAGGATCCTACAGGAGACCAAGAAGGAATTCTCTGACTTTATTCTCACTAGTAGCGTATTGCACACCCTCACACACACAAATACACACACACACACACACACACAGGAGTTTAGCCCAATTCGAGCCAGCAGAGTTGGAACACGACCATGCAAACACACAGATGGAGATTTAAACCCTGGTGGAACGGTTTTAAACAAAGTGTGCACACAGACTAGTCTAGCATGGTTGCCAATTTGGATTTGGATCAGGAATGCACATTTCTACACGGACATTGATATCTGTACTCTCCCGCCTCGTGCTCGAACACTATGCATGAGACGTCCTGAGTTCTTTCTGACAAATCTGAATTCTGGGTATTTGGATTTGCCAAGCTTCCTGGCTTGTTCAGGTTTTTCTTTTTCTTTTTTTTTGTTAGGATTGCCCAGTGGGCTCGATGCAATGACAAGCATTTTATCAAACAAAACAAATACTATTAATCTTGGATTTTCATTGTGCCTTGATGGTGGACCTTTAGCTGGCTACTCTTTTGCTTAATCATACTGCTCAATGCACTGCAGACTTTTACCTGAACTAATATACAAAAACTTTTTTTCCCCCCCAATGTCAGATTCTGGTCTCCACATGGTCTGACAGAAATATTATAGTAGTAGCTCGGAGGATTGAGACTCCAGGTTACTGAGGAGAAGCCAGGGTTTTGAGCAAGGCCTTTAAACCTGTTTGTTCAAGATGAGACCCCGTATCATGGCTGACCCTGTACTCTGACACCAACTTCCTAACCAACTGGGATGTGCGAAGAAAATTATTTCACTGCACAGTAATATTAATATAAGCTGGTCAGTCAAAAAAAGATCCGCACTCTGCTTAGATAAAAACTTCTGTTGGCCACGCTGTCTTATCAGCGCTTTCCGTTCAAGGCTACTGTCTCCCTAGTCACTGCTGTTCAGGTGTGAATGTGTTACATCAGTTACCCTGCTTGTGATTTTCACAAAAGAAGAGTGTAGTGATTTGCAGCGTACAGTGATTTGTTTTTTGTGGTCTACAGGGTGTACCAGGTTCTGAAACAACACACAAAACAGCGCAAACAGAAGCGTTTGGATATCTGCAAATAACATGTGCACGGATACTATGATGCAGGAAGATGGAAGCTACTTATAATTTAGTGATGAGACTTGAATTCATCACTACGAGCCTGAGAGTAAACGGCAGAGTATGGAACGGAAACATCCTCAGTCGCAGACTGAGAAAAAGTTAACCATCAGTATCATCTGGAGATCACAAGTTCGATTCCCGGGCGATGCTGTTACCTCTAGCAGCCCGAGGTCTAGAGAGAGCTGATTGGCCGAGCTCTCTCAGAGGGAGGGATGAGAGGTACTTTATGCTCCCACATTAATCTCAGCTGTACAGCCAATCAGGGGTGTGAGCCTCCTCCTTATAGCTTTGATCTTGCTTCATCGGAATTTCACTTGTTTAAAAGAAGTAAAGACAGTAAAGCCATTTATGGCTCACAGCTCAGCCTAAAAAACGTTTTTTGATTAGGCAATACAAAAGCTGGTTGACAGATGGACAAAGTGCATCGAAAAAGTAAGAAGATTATCTCAAAATAGATTTCTACAGTAGTTTTACAAAATTTTACAGCCAGAGTGCTGATGTTTTTTCGACTTACCCTCATTCATGTGACAAATTAAGTCTTAGCTTAATTGACTTTCCCCATTGTAGCTCAAGTTCTATTCTACTACCACCGCCACTGGAGGTTTCACATTTTAGTGCACTCTTAGCACTGCTTCCAGGTCAGAACAGCTGCCTCAGGAGTGGGATGCATTATAGACCCTGTGCCACATTAAGTATCTGTCAATCCTCTATTGCAACCCATAATGCAAGCAGCTAAAAGAAGAAGAAGAAAATAGTTGGCTCTGTGCTCTCTTCCATACTTGGAAAAAAATATATCCATATGCTAGCACAGCTCTGCCCAAGTCTATAAATACCAACAAGCTCAGGCACTGCAAGTAATAAGGATAGAAATAAATGCATAACCAAAAATAAAGAGTAATGCATTCCTCCAGTCATTATCAGTCATGGCTGCTCCATGGGAAGCCCCTGAATGGGTCAGTGGATTTGCCAGTGTGTTTATGTGGTAAGTAAGAAGAAAGCAAGGAACCTAGAGAAAACCACGGCCCAGGAACTGAGAAAAGATGCAGCGCCTCCTGCTGTGCCCCCTGTGTCCTACAAAGTGCTTATTGAGTAGTTAAACTAGTTAAAACTAGTTAAAAAGCTATTTAATTTCCGGTATAGCAGTAAATCTTTTTAGACCTGAGTACTGATCCTTGAGGGACGCGAGTGAAGAGTCTATATTGTGCTGATGTGTAATGAGAGCGCGCCACTGCTGCTGTGCTGAGCCAGTTCATAAATGTTTTGAAGCTACAAAGGGGTCCAGGAGGATCAACGCCGAGGACGGTTCGGCTGATTTAGCGGAAATGAGCTTTAACGGTATTCAGCACCACTCACTCAACAGGAGGGCTAGTTAATGTGTACGATTAGTCCATGCTTTCACATATACCATATTTGTACGATTATTAGCCTGAATCTTTCCATGAATTGGCATGTACTCTGTGTGTATGTGTGTGTGTGTGTGTGTGTGTGCAGGTTGGAGCAGCTGGGCTTTAACGCTCTACTCCAGTTGATGATCGGTGTTCCTCTAGAGATGGTGCATGGAATTCTGAGAATCAGCCTTCTTTATATGGCAGGCGTGGTGGCAGGTGAGTGTGTGTGTGTGTGTGTGTGTATGTATATGTGATTAATATGTGTGTGAACTCACAAGTGTGTGTAAGAGAGAGAGAGAGAGAGAGAGAGAGTGTGTGCTTGTATTGGTTGTGCTGTGGCTGCACTTTGACTAAATTCAGCATCATATTTATGCCCCATAGATCACAGAGACAGTCAATAATGTTCAATGCCTCCCAATACACACACACACACACACACACACACATAAACACTGACCTGTGCTGCTGCAGTGAATGAGTGCATGCGTGTGTGTGTGTGTGTGTGTGTGTGTGTGTGTTGACATCAGAGAGAGTATAGTGAATCCATAATCGAGCTGCAGACAAGGTCATCTTCAACTCAATATACACATAAACACACACTTGTCCAAACAATACAAAACCGTTTACACAATCATCTCAGCGCTAAGTGCCCCCTCCGAGGACAGGAAGAGGAACAAGACTCAGGAGATAGAGATGTAGAGTCAGATAGAGACACAGATAGAGGAGAGACAGAAAGACAGAAGGACGGAGAGCGTGTCAGCGCTGAGCCCTGCATCTGCAGCACAGCACAACACAGCATGGTGGTTATAGACAATCTGTCACACACATGCACGCACACGCACGCACACACACACACACACACACACACACACACACACACACACACACACACACACACACACACACACAGTGTGTACAGAGTGCATTCTAGGTCAATATGTAATTATCACTGCTGATGATGTATTTTTGTACACAGTTATTTACTGAAATTGCTTTTTTGCCTGTCATGAGGTGCCAATATTTCTGTTTCTTTGACCTCTTGCTACAGTAAGGAAAAAATATATATACTTATTTTGGTTTCGTACATAATCATACTAGTAAAACATGTTACAGTGACAATGCAGAGACAGAGAAACTGGAAGAAGGAAGAAGACACAGGGTATGAGGAAGAAAAGTGAGAGTGAGAGAGAAGCTCGGCTGATAAAGACAGATTTAACATTTTATCGGCACGTGCTGATATTCTGATGCACTTTTGATGAGGATGGATGAAAGGAACATGTGTGTTTGTGTGTGTGTGTGTGTGTGTGTGTGTGTGTGTGTGTGTGTGTGTGTGTGTGTGTTCTGCCCAACATTTGGGTGTGCAGTCATCGGCTTGTTGATGTTTCGTGAGATCTCTGATCATGGTTAAATATCTGCATTGATGTACTGGAGGCACCAGAATCATGCTTACTGTTCAATAATGGAGGTATTTGTTGCCATGGTAACAGTTGATCAGCTTTGGTCGCATGGGTTGTTCGAATTATAGGGCGGAGAGTAAAATACTTCAGCTATACTGACATTACACACACACACACACACATACAATTCCTACCCTTCCTAATATCCCATTGCTCTTTATCATTCTCCCTTTTCTTTTCCATGATCTCTCTCTCTGTTTCTTTCTCTTACTGCAGGATCTCTCACCGTGTCCATTACCGATATGCGTGCTCCAGTGGTCGGTGGTTCTGGAGGAGTCTACGCACTCTGCTCTGCCCATCTCGCCAATGTCGTCATGGTAACCAAGCCTAGCCGCTGTACCAACTACGGCGTATATCACTGAATGAATAAGAGAGCGAGAGAGAGAGAGAGAAAGAGGGACAAAATAGGTGCATTTTGTTTGCTTTCAACCCGTTTCCCTGGAGACCAAATGACTCTGTCACCTCTCCAACACTTACACACACAATACCAGGGACACACTTTGTGACACACTTTAGCTCCTGCCTGCTTTGTTTCCTTTGTCTCATTTTTTTTTCACAATATTCTAATAGATTGACTTTTTGTTTATTTAAAAAAATCAATCTGCAAAATCAAATATTAATTCCTTCATTCTTTTGCGATAATATGGAGTGCCAAGTTCACAGAAACTGCAGAAATATTAAGGCTCATCCAAGAGTCATGGCTAATCCATAGCAATATCGCCGTACCAGCAGCTCAAATCCATCTTACAGACGGGCTGAGGTCACAAACCATAAAACACCCGAAGCAAATTCATGGTGAAGAAAGAAATAAGATGATGGAGCCAGACAACCAGCACTGACTCAACTAAGAGCTATAGTGCAAATTTGAACTACATACAGTATATCTTAGACACAACTTGGAGCTATATCATGGGCTGGACTCAGAAATACATAAAGGACTCAAGTCAGAGCTATATCATGAATATTAGTTAGGACTACAGTACACTGCCTGGCCACAGACAAAGTCACCACATGGATTTAACTAAGCAAATAGTTAAGAGTATTTGATTGGACAGTTACTGCAGTGATTAATATGGTTCAGCTGCAACAATCATGTAACCCTAACTGATGCAGTGAGCAGCTTCTCATTTCTATACCAGAAGACATATCCCATGGCCGTGGCATAGATGTTGCAGAAGGGTCAAATTATTGTCCTCCATCAAGCAAAGAAAACAACAAGCAATCTGAGGAGATTGTTGAAACTGCTAAAATTGAATCTCTTCAAGGAAGAAATGGGGTCAGAAAAACATCCTGAATGAGCTTGATGGGAAATCACCTACAGAAACAATGGCTCATGGCTATGTACAGTATAGTACTGAAAGTAAAAGCAAGTACATTGGTATGACAACTCGAGGGATTGGGACCAAACAGGTGTGTAGTCACATTTCAGTGAGTCTACTCAGAAAAAGGACTTCAGTTTGCTAGGGACCGTAAAGAATGGACTGCGGAGTGTTGGAAAAGGGTCATGTGGTCTGATGAGTCCAGATTTCCCCTGTTCTAGAGTGATGCGCAGATCATGACTTGTGCCAACTGTACACGCCTGTGGGGGCAGTACTAAGATTTGGGGTTGCTTCTGTTGGTGAGGTCCAGGCTCTGAAGGCATAGGCATGTTGCAAGATGACAATGCCAAGATAAGTCCAGACCTTACCGGCCATTAAAAATCTTAGAGATGTGCTGGAGAAGACTTTATGCAGTGATCCGACACTACCATAATACCATAAAATCTTGGAGAGAAATTAATGCGACTTTGGATGGAAATAAATGTTGTGTCATTGCACAAGCTTATCAAAACCCTGCCACAGTCATAATCAAAGCAAAAGGCGGACCAATAAAAGTGTGCGACTTTGATAGGCTTGAAAGACTTCAGCCAGAGTTAAAGACTCTAGTCAAAGCTATATTGCAGACTTGAGTCAGCGTGATTACAGACTTGAGTCAGAGGTATATGACAAACTTGAGTCAAAGCTAAATGACAGACTTGAGTCAGGGCTATAAGACATAATTGAGGCTGCGCGACATTGCAGAATTGAGTCAGAGCTATAGTATATGATAGATTTGAATCAGAGCTACATTGGAGACTTGAGTCAGTGCTATATGACAGTCGGGCGGCGCGGTGGTGTAGTGGTTAGCACTGTCGCCTTGCACCTCCAGGGTCTGGGTTCGATTCCCCGGCCAGGCTCGATTCCAGTCTCTGTGTGCATGGAGTTTGCATGTTCTCCCCGTGCTTGGTGGGTTTCCTCCGGGTACTCCGGTTTCCTCCCACAGTCCAAAGATATGCAGGTTAGGCTAATTGGTGTTCCTAAAATTTCCCGTAGGGTGTGATTGGGTGTGTGAGTGTGTATGTGTGTGTGCCCTGCGATGGATTGGCACCCTGTCCAGGATGTACCCTGCCTAGTGCCCGAAGTCTCCTGGGATAGGCTCCAGGTCCCCCGCGACCCTGAACACAGGATTAAGCGGTATAGAAAATGAATGAATGAATGAATGAATGAATATATGACAGTCTTGAGTCAGAGCTATAGTATATGATAGATTTGAATCAGAGCTACATTGGAGACTTGAGTCAGTGCTATATGACCGACTTGAGTCAGTGCTATATGGCAGTCTTGAGTCAGAGCTACAGTATAGTATATGATAGATTTGAGTCAGAGCTACATTGGAGACTTGAGTCAGAGCTATATGGCAGACTTGAGTCAGCGCCCTATGATAGACTCTAGCCAGAGCTACAGTATATGACAGACTTGAGTCAGCGTTACATTGCAGACTTGAGTGAGAGCTATACAACAGACTTGAGTCAGAGCTATATGACAGACTTGAGTCAGAGCTATATGACAGACTTGAGTCAGAGCTATATGATAGACTCGAGTCAGCGCTACATTGCAGACCTGAATCAGAGCTATATAACAGACCTAAGCATCATCGGGTAAGAACTACTGTATACTGTAGAACAGTCTTCAGTCAATATTACATCACAGACCCGAGCAAGAGCTATACTACAGACTCTGCAGCTATTTCACCAAGAAACAAGCAGAGAAAACGAGGGGATTGAAGAATAATGGGATTAAATTAAGCAAGATAGCTAAAACCCACAAGACAAAGGATTTAGATTTCCAGTGTTTGGGTTGGATAAATACACAATGAGACATAACAAGACATTGATCTAGGACCAGGTGTGAGCAGCGCGAATGAAAAGCACGATACACAATGGTGTGTGTGTGTGTGTGTGCTTGGTAATTAAAATGTAACACTTATTGTGCCAAATAAGGCTGGAGAGTGTAGCAGAGTGAGTCACTTTAGTCCCATATGCTTGGTGTGTGTGTTTATTTTATTCCATCATGAATCATAAATAGCTTTTATCTCAGCATCAATTTATATACACAAACACATGGACGGGTGTGCACTTTCCTTACTAAAGTGTGTATGTGTATTTCAGAACTGGGCTGGGATGAAGTGTCCGTACAAGTTACTGCGGATGATCCTGGCGCTGGTTTGCAGTAAGTGTCATTCACTGGATTTTTCACATTCATGTCAAATTAATTTTAGGAAAAAGTTACAAGATGTAAGGATTGTTTTATCACTATTGATTTATATTTGTTTTTGTAAGAACAGAAAAGATGTGTGTGTTTAGCAAAATTGTTGCTGAATTCCAGAAACAGAGTGACTTAAAGGGAGACAGTAAAGGCGTGACGTTGCACCTACTGTATGGTAATCACATGACTCACACGAACCTGCGGTGGCAACCACAGCATTTGAAGCGTGTGCTAATTATAACCACAGAAAACTCCCCCTTGTGCCCACCACCATTGTGCCCTTGAATCTTTCTTTTTATTTTTATTTATCTCACCCCTGCTGTATACATATCCTCCACTGGAGCAGGAGTATTTCCCCCTCTCCTGTTACTCTGACCCCAAAAACGTTGAATCTGTACAGATTAGTAATGCTACTTTCGGTCCATCAGATATCCTCTAACCCTCTCAGCAGATCCCGGTGGAGATTACAAGACGTAGCACTTTTTCAGCTCGAGTTATCGTGAGTCAGAGGTCACCGTGTGCCGCCAGTATCCGTATTTCTACACAGCGGAGACGTGTTCCGGATGTCCTCTGCGTTTCCTGGCGGTCGTTCGCTAGGCCGTGGTGTATTATTCAACGGCGCTGTACTGTCCTTTTCAAATCTGATTAGTTGAAATGTGTTCTGACAGTTCTGACAGTTTTCACAGGTCTGTATTATTTATTGCATAAAGACATGCGCTTGTAAGAATTAATATAATGATCGGCATTGATCCTTAATGAAAGATTATAATCCCTTAATAGTACTGTCATGGGAGTAATTACATACTTCAGTAGCTTATCATTAGCTTTTACAATAGAACAGCCTTTGTAATCAACTTTATCTCTCTCCTTTATCTCTCTCTCTCTGTTATCATGAGCTTATGTGGGAAGTGTTTTGAGTACTGACACCACATTTTGTACAACGAATATCAACACACTCCTGTTAAAATTGTGGGGTTTTTTTCGAGCAACCACGTAAAAATTTTACAAAAAATAGAAATGTTTTAAAATAATTCTTAAGAACCTTTTGTTTGGCTAAACCTTTTAATTATTGAATTCAGGTGTTTCAATCAGGCCCTTTATACCTAGTGAAGTGCAATATTATTCCTTCAGCATATCAAGATGTCTTGGACAATGTTATGCTTCTAGGCAACTTTGTTGCAACAGTTTGGGGAAGGCCCTTTTCTATTCCAACATGACTGAGCCCCAGTGCACAAAGCAAGGACTATAAAGACATGATTTGATGAGTTCAGTGTGGAAGAACTCCATCGGCCCTAACACTGAGCCCTGACTTCAACACCATCGAGCACCACTGGAATGAACTGGAATGGAGATTCTCGTCCAACATCAGTACCTGACCTACAAAAAATGCTCTACAGAATGAATGGGCACGCATTTCCACAGAAACACTCCAAAATCTTGTGGCCTTCCAAGAAGAGTGGAAGCCATTGCAGCTGCCAAACAGGGACTGACTCCATACTGAAGTATATGTATTTGGATACAATACCATTGCTGGTTTGGCCGAACACTTTTGTCCATATAGTGTATGTCTTCTGTGTGTACGAGAAAAGTGTCTCAACTCTACAACACATCTTGTTTTGAGTCGAACTGTGATCGAGTTTCCGGCACACAGTGCTCTTTATAGGTTTTCACTAGAGCCCTGACTCTGTTTCTTAGTTGACTTAGTTCACATATTTTTCTGTAAAATAATTCTGTATATGGATCCACCTACAGTCCCGGTCCCTGCTGAACAGAAGCAGCACCACAGCATGACGCAGTCACTGCCATGCTTCTTTAGGTTCTTTAGGTGATTGGTTAATAAAGGGCTTTTCTGAGTTTATTATGGTTTCTGTGTTTGGACATTTATTAAGCAATATCACACAAAAGGGACTGCTGTTGTGATGATTATCAGTATGTTTGTGATGTGGCTGTATTCCCGAGGGTGCGGCCGGAGTGCCGAAGCCATCAAAGCCATGCTAATATTCAGCACAACCTCGAGTGTGATGTTGCTTTTATTCAACGGTTCCACAAACACTATTTTTTATCAAAAGATTATGATTTGTTTCTTTATTTAACCAGTAATTTTGCTCTACCAACACATATCCCTTGATGACTGGCAGAATTAACTAACCACAAACAATCTGTAACTGTAATTAACCAGTGTAATTAACCGGTGAAAGTGGTTTTAAATTTTTACCGGTACTACAGTATGTTTAAATCATGGAGGTGGTGGGCAGTTCTGTAAATCTTATAAGGTTCTCTTTATACTTCCAGTTGTTAGAATATCAGCTCTGTTTAACTTCTAGGTTGGGGTTGAATCCCAAATGGTGTTAAATGAATGATAAAGCAAGTGTGCAAGGGTGTAAAATCCCTTGTTCCACACACCAAGGAGAGCCCTTGATCAGGGGTTGGAGAGCTATTTGGGATTCAACCTTGTGTTAGAAGCCAGTGTAGTAGTAAATAAAAGAACACTGATGGTTCAGAGGTGATTCAAAATGACTTAGAAAGCAATTATTAAGGAAACAATTATTTTTTAAAGATAGCATAACGCTGTCATATGTTTTCCTGGTGAAAATGCTTCTGTGACTGGTTTTAAATGTGGGTTTTGGCAGGCTCCTCAGTACTGTGGACCATACAGACTACTTTTACCCATGCTGTGACTGACAGTTAGTGTAATTACTCATTGTCAGAACACCTGTGACGTGGAGTAATACATAAAGTTAAACATCCCAGTATTTTTCCTGTCTATTATCACCACTCGTTGAATGCCTCTCATCCAATTCGATTGCTCAGTACGAACTAACTGTTGTATAATTGTGGATTTAATTATTGGTATTTTGTGTGCTTTCATTATTTAAAGACAAGATATTAAATTAGTTTTATCTAAGAAGTATAGAGTACCAGTACTTTACTACAGTAAAAGTCAGGGAAAAGTTTTCAGTCAAAACTATATTCTAGCTTCTCAGTAACATGACAAGCTCACTCGCTCACTGACTCATCATCTGTACCACTTTATCTTGTAAACAAGGCCTGGAGCCTATCCCAGGAGACTTGGGGACGAGGCAGGCTACACCCTGGATGGGGTGCTAATCCATCGCAGGACACGCTGGTGGCGGAACAACATATAGCTGTGTTAAAGCTGGATTTAAGCTGACATTTTTTCCACAAAATATGTAATCATGTCTTAAGGAGAACAAACTGCCAGCAGGACATCATACAAATACCAAGTGTCACTGATGTCTTGGCTATGAAGTTGAAAGTTCCAGCTTTCATTAGTTCTCTATTATCCATTATTCTTTCAGGTGATGTGCACAAGCCTCACTGACTGTATTAAAATCAGCTTTACCAGCACTGTAACTAATAACTAATAAATTCACTTTCTCTGTTGTAGTGAGTTCAGAAGTGGGCCGAGCTGTGTGGCTGCGCTTCTCACCGCCGCTGCCGTCGTCAGGGCCACAGCCGAGCTTCATGGCCCATCTGTCGGGTGCCGTGGTGGGTATCAGCATGGGCCTGCTCATCCTGCGCAGCTACGAGGAGTCGTTGCACAAGCAGTGCTCATGGTGGGTCCTCGTCTTTTCCTTTGTCACCTTCCTACTCTTCGCCATCTTCTGGAACATCTTCGCTTACGAGCTGCTGGGAGTCCAAATTCCGCCTCCGCCCTGATGACACGCCCCCGACTGTTTTCCCACTCTGGCTACAGAAGGCCACACAACCTTCTGAAACTGGATATCTCGATGGCCTCCCCTTTTTTTGTTACAGCTCCAGCCCTTTTTGACCAACAGTGAACATATGGTCCAAACAGGAAGATTGGAAATTCTTACAGTGATTTTCATTTCAGGACTTTTCCTAAGGTGTTACTATTTAGACTCTTTATTTACACACTCCCACTTGACCAATTTTAAAGCCAGGAGGGGATATGAATGAACTTTGTTTTATTTTTGCCCAGTTTTCATTACCGGGCCTCGAAATACGTCCTCATTTTCTTTTCATTTTAAATGTTTTGTTTTGCGTTATTTTATTTCATGATTTTAAAATGGTGCATTTTTATTTTTATTGCTGATACACTGTCCGTTGTTCAGTGTCTTTGGGAAGCTGAATGGAAATGCAGTTTCAAAAAAATCCTGACACAAACACACACACAAAATCTGAAGCCCAGCCTTTCTTGTGCAGCTCTTGCCCTTTAACATCCTTCACACTTCATGAGCTCAGAGGGTAAAGTCCTTGATTTCAGCCTTTGTGAATCACTTGGTAACGGTTGCCTTGGTAACTGTCAGGTATTCGCGATGGTAGACATTATCAAGGTGTCTTCTCATTTTGTAATCAGTGTTAAGGCAACTGATGGCAAGTATATCATAAAATTCAGAAGGGCCTTTAACTGAAGTTAAAAAAAAATACCCCAAAATATATACATTTTCATAGCCACCTGCAATTATGAGAACATTTCCCCGAACCAGTGTTCTGCCTTCGAAAACATTTAGGTGAAGTCCCAGACGCTAGAGTTTGCTAGTAACCACTATTGAGAAAACATAACAATAGACATTGTTTACTACACAAAAATACCTCAGAGCAATGAATGGTCCCTAAAAATGAAACATGTTGTTGTAGCTAGCTAACAGTCTGCTAGCTCGTGGTTGACCAGCGAAACAGAACTCAAGCTTCATAAATCAAGACCCTTAGCAAAAGCCTGACAGAACACAGTTATCTGTAAATGCTGAGTAAATTTTACACTTTTTAAATTGCCATTCCAGTTTTACATTTGCTAACCTCACTCACTGCTTGTAACCTACATAGACTCTTAGAGCATTATGGGTTTATACAAGTCTTCATGCTACTACTGAGAAAAACTATGTGGCCACTGCAAAGCTTGGTAAAATTAATTTGGTTTTCCTGCGTTTGAGATGTTTTTGTTTGTTTTGCTTTATTTTATTTCATGGCTGATGTTAAAGTCAGAAAGCTAGCGTTTGGGACAGACCCTCCATGGGCATTTTTCACTCTAAGGTTGCCAGATATCAGGAAATCTCATCCATGTGAGGATTTCTAAAGGCCTTACACTACCAAGTACTCAATTCTGCAGTGCCAAGTTACCATTCGCTAAGCTGCTAATGTCAAATTGTATATTCAACACTATTGAATACCTTTATTTTTGTTTACGTTCCTAACTTTGCTGTGGGATGGGGGTGGGGGGGGGGGTTGTTATATGAGACGGATGCAGGACCAGGGAACGGTTGGGTGGTAGGGGGGATGTTGACCTTTTTGAAAAGCACGACAATGTTGCAGGTGTGTGTTGTTGTGAACTTTTGTGCCATAAGTTGTATACTTCTATTTGTACCGCTATTTATTCCAGTCACCGTTCAATGCTTGCGGCTTCTGTGCGTCGAGCTGCGTGATGATGATGCGAGATGTGCTTGAAAACAACACAGCACCTCAAACTCACATTATTGTCAGGGTCCTTGTGGACTACACAAAAGAGTCAATTGCAATGAACATTGGTTGATCTGGCTGTTTGAAGAAAAGGCCTTAAATCATCGTCACTATTCTCTGTGTAGCCAAGTTGAAATACTCGAGGTTGATTTGGGACAACACTACAGTGAGCACAAACATGGAAGGGGGAAAAGGAGAAATTTAAGGGATGACCACCTTTGATTTATGGGAGGACTACTCAAAATTTAAGGGAGGACCTTTCTTGATTTAAGAGAGGGCCATCTGACATTTAAGAGAGGATCTATTGATTTGGACCCCTCTTGACTAAAGGGAGGACCACTCATGAGTTAATGGAGAATGAGTCCTGATTTTAGGAAGGACCAGTCATAATTTAAGAGAGAAACAATCTTGATGTTATGGAGGACCTCCCTTCATTTAAGGCAGGGCCACCTGTGATTTAAGGGAGAACTTCTCTTGATTTATGGAAGAACCATTCTTTATTTAAGGGAGGATAAGCCTTGATGTTATGGAGAACCTCTCTTGATTTAAGGAAGAGCCAATCTTTATTTAAGGGAGGATTAACTCATGAGTGGTCCTCCCTTAAATCAAGAGGGGTCCAAATCAATAGATGTCCTCTCTTAAATGTCAGATGGCCCTCTCTTAAATCGAGAAATGTCCTCCCTTAAATTTTGAGTGTTATAGATGACCACTCTTGATTTAAGGGAGGATGAGACTTGATGTAAGGGATGACCACTCTTGATTTAAGGGAGGGCCATTCTTGATGTTAAGGAGGACCACTCTTCAATGGGGGCATCATGTCTGGGAAGACATTTACATTACAGCATTTGGCAGACGCTCATCCAGAGTGACTTACATTTTTAACTGCTCATACACATCTGAGCAGTTGAGGATTAAGGGCCTTGCCCAAGGGCCCAACAGTGGTAACTTGGTGGTCATGGGGTTTAAACCTGGGACCTTACGAACTGTAGTCCAATGCCTTAACCACTGAGCTACCCCTGACCCTTTTTGATGACCAGTGACCCATTATTGATGTCAGAAAGGACAACCATAGAATTATAGTAGGCCATGATAATAACAAACGCCATTTCCTAAGAAGCACACAAAATGTTTGTGCTGTTGTCATTTAAAGTGTGATATTTGGCCATATGATTATCTTACACTTATTTTTCTTTACACCTGTAAGCAAACTTAGCATTTAACTATCAGGTTTAATTTCTCCTTGGTGATAGACCACCTAGCCAACTCTGACCCCAAAATGCTCTCAATTTCAACAAGCCAGGCTCAATATTCATTGCAATTGATTTCCTGTTTATCAAAGCCCTGGAGACACCAAACCCGAGGCTTCAATCTGATCTGTTGATCTGCTTATTGCTGGAGTTGGAGTGTGTAGTTGGAACACTGTGTGGCTGTGAATTTATTGTAGGGTGCTGTGTGGAGAGTTAGGAGGTAAAAGGATCATGAATCTTCATCAGAGTGCATGAAAGGCCCATAAGGAAGAAGAAAGTGAAAGATTGGGAAATGAGGGACGAGGAAGAAGCGGGAAGTGGGAGCATGATTAACTGCACGAAGGTAAGGAAGAAGATGAAGGAAGTAAATACTATAAAAATGGTATATTTAAAAAAAAAAAGATGTGTTAATTAGTTCTGAGAGAAATCAGAGTAGCACATCAGACTGTTATGTCAGACTGTTCCTTATTTCTTAAGGAAAGGTGTGTAAATGTATGTGTTAGAGGCTGTGAAGTACTGTCAGTCGAACCCTGTGTTCCAATACCGGTTTAACTCCCCTTTTCATCTCCCCTTTGCAATTTTTCCTTGCACTGAGAGGTGTTAGAAGAAGGGATAGGAAAGATGATACAAGAGGCAAAATAAAAACAAAATCATGCATTCCAGTATCATTTTTAACCTGCCCTTGTTGACTTTCCCAGGTATTCTTCCCCCTTAAAACCCAGGAATTATGCATTAATGTTACAGCTGAGTCAGCACGACTGAAGTTTGTCAGATGAGCCGTTTGAGGCAGCATGGCTGTAAACATCAGGCGCAGAACCAAGTATGGAAATCTGATTTCCCTAAAAATACCAGACAATACTGTTTCTAAAGGTAATCAGGAGCAATAAAATGTAAATGATTTTAATAACAGGGGCAACACTATTATAAGTAATGGTGAAGCCTATAAAGATTTATTAGTTTATCCCACTGGGAATATCCTCAAAATGTTTATGTAGAACTGTACAACAGAGGATTTCCTTATCAGCGAGAACCCATTCAGAGAATCCTTATAATAACCAATACAATTGTTTAATATTAGATCTTATTAGAATTCATGCTATCAAGTACAACTGAGAAAAAAACTAAATCTAAATATTGTTTGGTTAACAAAAATATAGCAACACAAATGGAAGAGTAAAAAAAAATAAATCAAAAGCCATGACTAGCAGATAGCTAATAATCTGATAGCTCACAGGCTAACTAGTGAGACAGAAAGCCTGACATAACGCCATGTATCTAAACAAATATGACCTATAACTTTGTTACCTTATATAGCTTTACACTTTCTTTTTTTACACGTACAATTATTCCATTGCTACATTTACAGACTTCTGTGAAAGGTTTGTGAAATGTATATGCTTTATTTTGTGGTCTACAACATAGGAGGCTAGCTAACTGCGTAAGGGCACGTTAGCAAGTTTTTTTTTAGGTAAATATCAGCAACATTTCTGCCAAAGTCGAATGTGTATTTTCGTTGTAGGTGGTATTTTCGTAACTAAATGTAGCTATCTTACTCAAACACTTCCCTAAATATATCTCACCAGAAATATCTGCCCAATATTTAATAGCATATTAATGAACACCAATAAAACTTCACCATGTCCATTCTTGTGAAAGCAGGAGCTTGTCAAGAGTTCTACGTGGAACTAGCACATCAGCTACGCAGCAGGATGTTATACCTACTAGTTTCGAAGTGCTTTTCAAATCGAGAGTAGAAGTTGACAAGGGTGCATATTAACACATCAATCTTTAATGGAGTCTCAACTGTACTGCTGTCTCCTGTGGAATTCTGGGACGTAACTTTCAGGCCTCCGTTTTTTCCGAATGCTTCATCTACATCAAACCACCACAACCAGTAACTGCCGTTGTTTGTCTGAGCCAGATCTCCCAACCGGACTGATGCCGTTGGCGCTGCTGTAGTTGTTGATTACAAAGATGCATGTTGCTATGAGCTCATCACTCTGCTCCTCTCTGTGCTGCCATCTTACCTGTAGTCCATACGCCAATTTGTATTCCAAACAACTTCCAAATGGTGCCAATAAACGACGACTCGTTTCAACGAATTAAAAAAAAAAAAGAAGCAGTTTACAGACTGAAGCTTTGGAAAAAAAAATTGCTAAGCGTCTATTTTATTCCAGTGGGATTAAAGATGAAAAGAGATGTATATAAATATATATATGTAGTTTATATGAAATTCATTATGATTGACATGATGTACTTTTTAAATGTCTGAAGCTGAGACATTTTCTATTGCTGTTTTTTTTTCTGTTCATTTTTTCATTCCTTTGTACCATTTTTCATTGTATCTGCTTTCATTTTCCAGCTGTGAGGAATTAAAAAAACAAGCTGTGATCTGAATCTGTGTGCTGAGAAAACGGCAGCTGTACATTTCAAACACACATTCTCCTCCTTGGTGAGGTATGGTGAGGTATAAATCCTAATTTATCCCTTACCTTAAATGTGGTCAACCAAGCAAGACATGTTCTTTACTTTTACACTTGTGCTTATCTAGTCTTATACGTATATAATTAGCTGGTTTAGCTAATCCTTACACCTGGTCTAGTTGATGTTTAGCTGGTCATATTTGTTGGCCAGTTTTCCTCCCAGTCCTCCTCCCAATTTATCATCAAAGCAAGAACCATCATCACATTAAAGCAATCTGACCAGCTAGGACCTGCATACAAATAGAATCAGATTGACACGCTGGAACCAACCTGACTAGCTAGACCCATCCTGACCAAGCAGTCTAGTCAGCCTGACTATCCAGAACCAGTCTACAAATGTTCAAAACTCATCTTAACCATTAAATCCAGTTAGCCACATCTGCTAGTCTGAGCAGCTAGAAATTAGGAAGCTTAATTAATACATCAGCAAGTTGGTTACCTAATAGGATTTTGTAGCTAATACGATGATGTATTTGCACCTACATACTCTTTAGCAGCTATGTGTCCTTGATGGCTGACACAGTAATATTTTGCTAGATATTAAGCAACTAAATATTGACACATTGCATCTGAAATAAGTGACACTAATGTAAACCATCCTGCTACTGTATGTCAAAGCTAGTAAGCGATCTCTGTAGATAGCTGCAATCTGTTAATGTTCTCATCTTTCTTTTAAATGGTACATAGAGGTAAACACTTCTTGTGAAACATGAGGGTGATGAAATTACTGATGAAGGACACCGGTAAGAACAGGCCATTATTAAACTGATAGATATTAAAAACAATCTAATCATTTTAATACAAAATTTATGGAAACAAACCGGCACAAACATGCCTACTAAACCTGAGATTTTTTTTTTTTCCAACAAAGGGACCTATAAGGATCAACATCAGGTCCTCTGTTGTTTTAGTTTCAAATCCAGCCTGTTATCCAATCCAGTAATTCACAAATGTAATGCTGACTATTTTGCCAAACATGTTAATTTTGGAATTCAGGTATTTCAATCAGACCCCTTATCCCCAGTGAAGGCAATCTTAATGCTTCAGCATACCACGACATCTTGGACAATGCTATGCTTTCAACTTTGTGGCAACAGTTTCTATTCCAACATGACTGTGCCCCACTGCACAAAGCAGGGACTATAAAGGGGCTATAAAGTGACTGACCTCAATCCCATCGAGCACCTTTGGAACCTTCTCGTCCAACATCAGTTGGTGTTATCCTTAATGCTATTTTATCATTTAATTACCTACTCAGTCTTTTACTGTTTATTATCCTCTGAAAATGTGGCCAACATAAGAAATATGTTAACCCTCCATCCCCTGTTATGGTATATATGGTATGATATATGTGAAAATATGAATTTTTGCACATTATATAAATAAATTAAATTATACATGGGGTATTCAAGTCAAACCAGGACTGAATGAATTTCTTGTGAATGAAGGCATAAAACATTGCAGCAGACTTCAAGACCAGTACGGTGATGAGACTCTTAGCTGCAGGAAAAATTTTTTTTAAAGAAGGCCGTACATCCCTGCTGGCTAAGGTGGCTTAGGGCCTACTGCAGTCGTTCCTGTGAAAATTCAGCAAGAACAACACTAGATCCTTGAAAATTGACACCTAACTTGTCGCCAACTTACAGAAGAGACGCATCTGTCTGTGGGAACTGTACACACAAACACCACTTTCAGACGTGATACAGCAATATGGAAACGCTAGGATAGGTACTTTAGTGTAGCAGGGGATTATATATAGAAATATAGGGAGATTTTTAACTCTCATAATAACTCTCTGGTCATCATAAGTCTCGGTTTGACTTGAACACCCCTCGTACTATATCAATAATTAAAGATATGCAAATTATAGGTGAAAAATAAAGATGGATGTATTATTTAATTTCTAGTCAGACAGAGTGAGCCTGAAGTCATATCACATTAACATAAAGCACATTTATGTGATAATGAAATTCTGCTGGAACAGTATTAAATATGATTTTATCACCCTGTATTTTTGGGACACTAATTTTTATAATTTTGATGCCTAGACTCCGAGCTTCACATTTAAAGGCCATTTTTAATTGCTTATTTATAAAAAGAGCAGTTTAACAAAGTTAGGCAGTTTAGAATTATTATCTGTCGTGAAGCATCTTATTTAAAGCACTGGGCTTCGATGCATTACACTAGTCCGTTTTGCGTCTTTTAGATGGCCGCTCTTGGGTCTCGTCCCCTTTGAGATCCAATTTGGTCTGTTTGTTGGTGCTGTAACTCAGGGGAAACTCCTCCAGCAGGTTGGGCTGAATCTCACTGGCTATAGCACACGCCCATAAGCACAACTCCACCTTATGAGGGGTCCAATCACGCTGAGTGTCCGCTGAGAGACAAGAATTGATATCTATAAACATCTATTCAGATTCTGAATACAGGACATAGTGATGAAAAGCACCATATGAATCACATTTGATAAAACCTCTATCAAGTATTCATTACTGAAATTAACACATTACCTTTGTTGAGGTGGTGTGTTTTCTGCAGTATTTTCTCCAAAAAGAGGGAGAAGTGCTTAGCTGTGTATCGAACAGGTCTCAGCTCAGCGATGCTCTCTACGACCTCATCAGCCATGAAAGCGACTTCTTCAGGAGCTCCTGCTGCTAAAACAGCTACAAGAGAACAAGGGAGAAAAATCTAAGGATAAATTTTATATTATGATCATTTTGTTTCATAGTCTACCCTTGCATACTTGCCTGACGCTGTCGCAGGTCCAAGTCCTTTGAGCGTGCTCAGTTCTGCGATTGCCGATTGGACGTCAGGAAGGAGAGCGAAGGCCTTCTTAGTGCAATGAAGCACCGCCTCCTCGCTGTTCGAGCCAATCAGCTGCTTGAGCCGGGGACGGAACTTCCCCCTCTGTGAAAGAGTGAGAGTGGATAAGTCACTTTGGACTGTATTTAGAGTTACGTCATTGTTTGTGTAAGGAAATGTTCCTCCTATTCAGATTTGAGATGCGCATGTGTGCTTAAGTTGACTTTTTTTTTTTTTAAAGGATCTTCTTTTAGGATGTTTTCATATTAGGGCCCCGGGATCAATTCCAAGAACACTTGTTCCTGAAGTTTGGTTAATTTTGTTCAGTGTGAAAACAATCGTTCTTTGCTTGGGACCTGAGCCCGGCTCTGCTAGAAAAAGTGGTCTCGGGAATGATATAGCATATTCAGGCACGGATCAAATCATATATGGAAGCTAATCGTACCTGAACAGGGAATTAGACACTTTGTCCATAGCTGATAAAGTTGGAAGGCACACGAGAGTGTTGTTCTTAACAGGTTTTTTTTTTCCAAAATATCACTAACACAATATTAGGCATAGGTTAAAGATTGACTCTTCTTCTCTTTGTGTTTATTGGTGGCTCGCAAACCAACAAGATGCATACTGTCACCTGCTCTATCGTAGTGTGAAATTTTCACAGCAGCAGCAAATTTTTGCAGAGTCTTCCGAATGGTGGAGTTTTGTCGAGAGTTTGCATGTTCTACCCGTGCTTGGTGGGTTTCCACCGGGTACTCCAGTTTCCTCCCACAGTCCAAAGATCTGTTGGTTAGATTAATTGGCGTTCCCAAATTGGCCGGAATGTGTGAGTGTGTGTATACGTGTGTGCCCTGCGATGGATTGGCACCCTGCCCAGGGTGAACCCTGCCTCGTGCCCCAAGTCTCCTGGGATAGGCTCCAGGTCCCCGCGACCCTGAATACAGGATAAAGCAGCATATATGATGAGTGAGTGAGATATAATGTAAGGGATTTAAAGGGTAGTGGAAAATTAATTAATTAATATCACATTATAACATGGCCTTGACCAGAAGAACAAGATTTTACACTTTAAGTGCACTTTTGCAAAACCTTTTTCTGGGTTCGTCTTGAATAAGTTCTTTAAATTTTTATCTGTTAGAAAGTATGTATGAATACGAGTTTGCTTTTCAAAGTGTACTTACGGTTAATTTCCACTCCATGAGTTTGACCAGTTCAGGTTGCGTCAAAGAACGCTCTGTCCGAGCTAAAATGGCAGCCGGGAGATCATCCTGATACCTGAATTGTCATGTGTTGATAAAGGATTACTATATTGTATTTTTTTTATATTTACAGTATTTGAATGCATGGTTTATAAGAAGGCTTTTGGGTAATGAAGTAGTTTAGTTATCAGTTACCACTTCTCTAGTTCTAACAGTTTCCCTGATCCCTTCTTCCCAGCTGTCTTTGCTTCCACCACAACCCAGTATTTCGCATAAATGCCTCTCCATACATCCGGGTCCTCGGAGTGGAACAAACACTCTCCTCTGGACATGCTGACAGACTGATAAAGAAAGGAAATACAATTCACTGATATTTAACTACATTCTGTTTGTATGGCACTTTTAACAGTAAATCAGATCTACAGAAATCTGCATGTAAACTAATTATTATAGCTAATGAGCTAAATGAGTAACTTCCTGAGAGGAACCAGAACAGAGTTCAGAGAAGCAGCAGATAAGTTTTGATGCTTTAATGCATCTATAGGGATAGGTGCAGTTCGCAAGAACCAAACCTTATGATAAGACAGCAGCATGAAATGTCAAGCTTTGGATGCTGATCTGCACTATATGGACAAAAGTATTTGTCCAAACCTGCAATATCATTCTATTCAAATACATATACTTCAATATGTCTGTGCCCCTTTTGCAGCTGTAACAGCTTCCATTTTTCTTGAAAGGCTGTCCACAAGATGTTGGAGTGTTTCTGTGGGAATTCGTGCCCATTCATTCTGTAGAGCATTTATGAGGTCAAGCACTGATGTTGGATGAGAAGGTCTGGCTCAAATCTCCATTCCACTTCATCCCAAAGGTACTCAATGGTGTTGAAGTCAGGGCTCAGTGTTAGGGCCGGTGGAGTTCTTCCACACTGAACTCATCAAACCATGTCTTTATAGTCCTTGCTTTGTGCACTGGGACACAGTCATGTTGGAATAGAAAAGGGCCTTCAACAAACTGTTGCCACGAAGTTGCATAGACACATAACATTGTCCAAGATGTCTTGGTATGCATAAGCAATAAGATTGCACTTCACTGGGGATAAGGAGCCTGATTGAAACACCTGAATTCAATAATTAACAGGTTTGGCCAAATACTTTTGTCCATATAGTGTAATTGAACACGGAATAAAGATAGGAATAAAAAGTCCAGAGAGTGAGACAGACGAAAAGACTGAAGCATCACTCTGTTTAAGCAGAGGTGACGAGAAACTATCATGCAAAGTTAAATCAAATAAGTTAAGAGTGTCAATGTCAGATCATTCTAATGTACACTCTTAATGAACACTTTTTGCACACTTTAAGGTGCATTAAAATATAAAGTAATAAATGCTGTGCAGGGAAAATTAATGCACGAAAGTGCTTCACCTCTTTACTGAAGTAGAGCAAAAGTTTAAAAGCAGGTCTCGGACCAGTGTCTCAGTGCATGAGGTTTTCAAACGCGGAAGTTGAAGCTCGCTACCGTGAATACACTTCCGGTGTCCTCCTCTTTTTCTTTTTCCTTTCCTTTTTAAAAAAATTAAAAACAATTATTTTCAAACCTTTCGCAAAAACCATCACCACTACTACTATAATTGTTTTTTTATTATTATTATTATTATTATTAATAATAATAATAATATTTGTCTCCGTCCTTTATTTTGGCATGTCCGTGTCCGCGTGCTCTTCCCAGAGCCAGTTCTGCTTTTACACTGCTTCACGTTTGTTTTTGAAAAGGTCAGTATTAGTTCGAAGTATTAAACTTCCCTCGCTTACAAATCATTAAAACAGTGGAAAAAATGCGAATATTTGTGTTTTCAAAAGACAGAAAAAAACACGGTGGTTCGTTCTCACAGCCACACTTAGCCGTGTGCTAACTTTTTGTTTTGTTTTGCTGTTAGCTTGCTGGCTAATTAACTCCTAACAGGGGGAAAAAGAACTGATTACAGACCGTTAAACGTTGACTGAGAGCCGCGTGATGATTGGTGCGTTTTGTTGACCGGTGGACCAATCAGGTGCGTTATTAAAAAAATTAATAATCGTGACTGCGGCTTGTGTGAGAACAGCAGTTAGTATTAATGATGTGAATCACCAGGGTGCAGCCGATACGATATTATCACGATACCTCTGTGTGGATTCCATTAAAATTGCGATTCTAAAAGTATAAATATCCCGATGCGATATGACCTCTCCACCCGTTTTTTTTACAATCTTAAACCTTTAGTGTGTAATTAAATTAGGGCTGAAACGATTCCTCGAGTAATTCGATTACAAAGAATGATCGAGGCAAAATCCTCTGCCTTGAAGCTTGCACTATGTTTTTGAGCAATTATTTGTTGACAGCGCGCTTTTGACAACAAAGAAGAAGCCCTTACATCACCCAAAAAGCGCAAGGAGACGGAGTGATACTGTTTTCCTCTCACAGCCGGAGGCACAGAGAGAGCTGATTGGCCGAGCTCTCTCAGGGGGGGAGGGGTGAGAGGTACTTGTGCTCCCACATTAATCACGGCTCTACAGCCAATCAGGGGCGTCTGTGAGTTTGTGCATGCGGAAGGAGCGGCTAGCGCTTTCCTCCGAGTGCATTACTCCGCCCCTAATGGTGCGTGAGCAAGCAGTTCGAAAAGATGCAGTCGGCTGGCGTCACGCGGTTCGGAGAAAACACGTGATAGTCTTCGCCCTCCAGACTGAGTGGTAGTGGTAGCCTTAATGTGGGAGCCCCTTTAGCGACAGGGAAGAATTGTCCACGACTAAATTGGGGAGAAAATTTGAAAAAACAAACAAACAAAAAAATAAAAAAAACTTTAATAGCCCTATCTCACCTTGCAGAACGTTGGCGAGCAATCGCGGCGGCTCTCGGTGCCCAACACCACATCTCATCACGAGTCAAACCGCGTTGAGAACGTTTATTTTTGAAAAATGTTGTATGCATTTAAAAAATAAAGTAGATTTTTCTAAAAAGAAACGAATTAATCTTTGTTTCTCTTATATATTTTACATTGCTGTTTAATTAAGCAAAAGTACATTTTATCCGATTAATTGATTAATTTTTGGTAGAATGCTCGATTACTAAAATATTCTATAGCTACAGCCCTAAAGTAGCTTGTTCCTTATGACGATATTTTTTCCAAGAATAAAGATTCATAATATAATCCCCCCCCCATATCTAATAGTGTTCTTATCTTTTGTTATTTTTATTATCAGCTTTTTTTTTATGATGTGCATGAAATATACAAAAATATCTTTTGCCCGATTCTGATTGGCCGAAACCGTTCATTCGGCTTCAGTTTAACTTTACCTAAGATGCTATGTACAGCTGCAAGGATTATATTATTGTATGAATGTATTATACTTCATGTCTCACACAAATGTGTGTTGGTTCTAACACTAATGCACATCATTGTTGATTATGTAGTTTATTCCTTACGTTTGTCATGTCTTGTGTCTCCTCAGAAATGTTATTCCGTAAGAGGTGATGATGGCTGCAGCGAGACTTTGTGCCATGTGATGGCGTCGCATCGTTTAATGGCAAAGTCTCACATAACAAATTTTCCAGCTCTGATAAACGACGCTGTGGTTCCTTTTTTATGTTCATCAAAACCGCCAGATTCTCACTTCTGTGCCTATGATCGGATTCTGCCTAACATAGATGTACGAGTCTCCTCCATTGTCTTTAAATAGTCACACTTGTTAATGTGAGCAGTGCCACCACCACACAAGAATGCCCATGTGTTGGGGTGAAGAAGGAGCCGAAGAAGGGGAAGAAGCTTAAGACAGGAACTGAGCTGTGGTTTCTCACTGTGGAGAGGCTTTTAGCCTGAAACGTGAGTGTGTAACAGTGAATAACTCAGAACTGCAGAAACGTTTTTCGCATATGGTTTTATTCAACATAGTCTAGTAAAACTTTCTGATCTAACACACCTCATTCATATGATATGACCATGACCTCTTCTTTAAATCTGCTCAAACACACATGTCTAAAGTCATAGTTGCAAATTACCTTTAGCAAAATCTCTGGAATCACTCTTGATGTTCTCTTTGTCTCTTTTTTTCTTTCAGGCTGAGATGGAGAAGATGAGCTCTGTTGGCACCATCAGTGGCAGAACAATGTTCTGCCTCCTGGATGCTCCAGCCAACGCCATCAGTGTGTGCCGGGATGCCACGCAGGTTTCTACATTTCTTTACTTACTAACAGTTACTAGTAAAACAGGCCACGTCTACAATATTGGGACTGGCAGATACAGAGGACACACCTCTATTAATGAAACTTGCATATAGAGACCATGCCTATGACAGTGGGACTGACAGATATAGAGGCCACGCTTACAATATTTAGACTGACAGATATAAAAGCCACACCTCCAACATTTGGACTGATGCACACAGAGGTCACGCCACTAACAATGGAACTGACAGATCTAGAGGCCACGCCTACGACAGTGGGAGCGACAGATCTAGAGGCCACGCCTACGTCAGTGGGGCCTACAGATCTAGAGGCCACGCCTACGTCAGTGGGGCCTACAGATCTAGAGGCCACGCCTACGACAGTGGGAGCGACATATCTAGAGGCCACGCCTACGTCAGTGGGGCCGACAGATCTAGAGGCCACGCCTACAACCGTGGGACCGACAGATATAGAGGCCACACCTACGTCAGTGGGACCGACAGATATAGAGGCCACGCGTGCGACAGTGGGACCGACAGATATAGAACCACGTCTGCGACAGTGGTACTGATATAGAGGCCACGCCTATAATTTTCAGATTGACAGACAGAGGCCACGCCTCTGACCACAGCTAAAAAGAAAAATGCTGTGCAATTTAAAGTCCAGTATATGGTATTGTGCTGATCAGTGCTTTCCCGCCCTCTCTTTTCTTCACAGGTGGTGGTGGCTGGGCGCAACATCTTCAAGATCTTTGCGATTG
The DNA here is from genome assembly GCA_030522415.1 of Channallabes apus. Taxonomy (NCBI): domain Eukaryota; kingdom Metazoa; phylum Chordata; class Actinopteri; order Siluriformes; family Clariidae; genus Channallabes; species Channallabes apus. The sequence goes on along the minus strand of CM060111.1, from coordinate 13,773,425 downwards.
AAGAGGAAGGCTTCGTGGAGCGCCTGAACCTGCGCGTGGGCCGCAAGCCATCGCTGAACTTCAGCTGCGCCGACGTCATGTGGCACCAGGCCGACGACAGCCTCTTGGCTACGGCGGCCACCAACGGCGCGGTGGTGACGTGGAACCTGTCACGGCCGTGCCGTAACAAGCAGGAGCACCTTTTCGCCGAGCACAAACGCACCGTCAACAAGGTGTGCTTCCATCCCAGTGAGGCGCACATGCTGCTCTCCGGCTCTCAGGACGGCTTCATGAAGTATTTTGATCTGCGCAAGAAGGAAAGCGTCAGCACCTTCTCCGGTAAACGAAGAATATAAATACAGAGAGACAGATAAAGGTTCACGAAAATCAGAACTTCAGTGTGACCGGTATGAGAAACACTAATTAATTGTGTGTGTGTGTTTGCGCGCGCCCAGGTCAGTCGGAGAGTGTCCGAGACGTGCAGTTCAGCACAAAGGACTTTTTCACGTTTGCGGCATCATTCGAGAACGGGAACGTGCAGCTGTGGGACATCCGCAGACCTGACCGCTATGAGAGGATGTTCACTGCACACACAGGCCCGGTGTTCTGCTGTGACTGGCATCCTGAGGACAGGTAGGTTTGCTGATAAACACAATACGAATATTATAAAAAAATATATAATTTATGGCAAGATTCTGAAACTCTACATGTTTATGTTGCATTTGTTCCTTCTCTCTCTCTCTCTCTCTCCAGAGGATGGCTAGCGACAGGTGGGCGTGACAAGATGGTAAAAGTGTGGGACATGACGACCAACCGTGCCAAAGAGATCTACTGCGTCCAGACCATTGCGTCAGTGGCGCGGGTCAAGTGGCGTCCAGAGCGTCGCTGGCACCTCGCCACATGCTCCATGATGGTGGACCACAACATCTACGTCTGGGATGTGCGTCGGCCCTACATCCCGTTCGCCACCTTCGAGGAGCACAAGGACGTCGCCACGGGCATCGTGTGGCGCAACCAGCACGACCCTGATGTCCTGCTCTCCGGCTCCAAGGACAGCACTCTGTACCAGCACATGTTTAATGACGCCAGTCGCCCGGAGGTGCGCGCCAACCCCGAAGGTCTCAGCTTTGGCCTGTTCGGAGACCTTGCCTTCGCCGCCAAGGAGAGCCTGATGGCGGCCGAGGGCGGGCTCAAGCCGTGCCCGGGCGGAGACCGCCGCTACCCCATCTTCTTCTTCAAGAAGCATGACGTGATGGAGCGCTTCGCACAGGTCTCCAGCGTGCTCAGCGTTTTCGAGTGCGATTCCGACGGCGGCACCAGGATGGACTGGTTCATCGAGACGGCGCGCAGGTACCAGCTGAGCGGGAGACCCTTCGCCGAGCTCTGTGACCACAATGCCAAGGTCGCCAAAGAGCTCAACAGACCTCAGGTGTGCCAACTTGACACGGCGTCTCTGACGGCTGTCTGACATCACTGTATGTAAGTTAACATTTGTAATGTGTTCATGTCTAGGTGTCAACCACATGGACCATGCTGCGGATAATGTATTCTGACCCGGGTCACCCAACACCACCAGCCAATCACAACATAAGCAAAATGGGGAACGCACCCCTCATGAACAGGTACGGGTGGCCTTGTGTAGGTCAAGAGCCGTTTTAGGGCGTTGGAGTGAACTTGACGGCGTGTGTGACGTGATTTTGTTTTAAGTTTCAGTTTGAAGGATATGAGTGCTGCTCTAAACGAGAGAAACAAAGAGAATAGACAGGACAACCTGCACAACCTGGAGACTAATCTCAACAATGATGGTGAGACACACACACTTTATTTAGACTTTAATCGCTTCAGTGGCACACAACCACTTCTCACATGAACAATAAATCTAGTGCAACAATCTGACCCGCAAGAATCACAAACTACAGTGGAACCTCGGATTACGAGCATAATTCGTTAAGATACGTGTTTCCATTTATGCGCACAGGCACTGTGTGTTTTTCTCTCTCTTGCGCTGCCGAGTGTGTGTGTTGTGTGTGCACGCGCGTAATTTGACACCGTGCCGGTTGTGTGCGAATGAAGACACACACACACACACACACACACACACACACACAAACATTAAAGGCGAGAGAGAGAGAACCGGCACGGTGTCAAATTACACACGCGCGCACACACAACACACACATTCAAACACTGGCACAAATTAAAGGTGAGAGAGAGAGAGAGAGAACCGGCACGGTGCCAAATTACGCGCACACACACACACACACACACACACACACATAACACACACACTTGGCAGCACAAGAGAAAGAAAAACACACACACACAGACACACAGATTTTGATTATACCAGTAGGAGACGAGCACTAAGACCCAGCAGGGGAGACGATTACCCGCAGCGCAAGAGAGAGAAAAACCATTGGCTCAGTTGTGATCACGTGACGATCTGCGTGAAATCAAGAAGCGCATGCGTGATACATGATACTCCGTGCTCGTAAACCGAGACAATGCTCGTTTTTCAAGTCAAATTTTTAAAAAAATCTTTGCTTGTCTTGGGAACACTCGCAAACCGCGTTACTCGTAATCCAAGGTTTTTTTTTTTTTTTGAGATGCCAGCGTAAATTGATGTAGGTTGATGTTAAAGTTACTGTTTAGGTGATAAATATTATCCAAAGCTTGAAGGTGTATCATTTAGTTTAAGAAACCTCTATCCTCTGTGCACTCCTCTTCCAGAAAACGAAGAGACGGAGGGCAGTGACGGTCAGGCCGAGTACCTGTTCGGAGAGGCCGAGCTGGACGACGACGATCTGTACAGCATGGAGCATGACAATCAGGCAGGTCAGATACACAACAACACGAGCACACTTAAATCTTAAAACCACTCGAACCTTTTCAGTCCGGGTTTAGTATAAGGATTACGGCCTTCTCGCTTTCTCTGCAGCAGAGGAGGCGGAGTTTTCCCTGCCCCAGGAAGCGTTCCCTCTGCGGCACGAGATCGTGGAGCACGCCACGGCACCCGAGCTGCTGGCCGAGAATGCCGAGTCCCCACAAGCGAGCGGGGGCGAGACGGAGAGCGTGTGCCTGACTCCCATGGAGTCTTTCAGCCTGATCTCGGTGTCTCAGCTGCTTTTCCAGCCACGCCTGCCTCACGGCTTCTTCAACGCCATCGTCAAGGCCACGCTCGCCTACTACGCCGAGCAAGGTGACGTCCAGATGGCCGTCTCGGCCCTCATCGTGCTCGGGGAACGAATCCGCAAGGAGATCGACGAGCTCACACAGGTTTTACTTTTAAACTTTTTTTGTTTCATTCATCTAGGGCAGATGAGTTAGACGTAGGTGTGTAATCAGAGTGTGTGTGTGTCTCACAGGAACACTGGTACATGTCCTACATCGACCTGCTGCAGAGGTTCGAGCTGTGGAACGTCAGCAACGAGGTGATTAAACTGAGCACGTGCGGCGCCATCACCTGTCTGAACCAGGCGTCCACCACACTGCACATCAACTGCAGCAACTGCAAACGACCCATGAGCAACAAGGGCTGGATATGTGACCGGTACGCTCTCATCTCACACACACACACACACACACGCACATACACACACTAATAGTTTGAGAGATATACACTTCATTGGAACACATCCATTCAGCCAATTATGTTGCAGCAGGCTTTCCTGGCCACGCCTCCTCAACCTCTCTTCTCTCGTGTTTATTTTTGTGCCGCAGGTGCCACCAGTGTGCGAGTGTGTGCGCGGTGTGTCACCACGTCGTGAAAGGTCTGTTCGTGTGGTGTCAGGGCTGCAGCCACGGCGGACATCTGGAGCACGTCATGGAGTGGCTCAAGAGCTCCAATCACTGTCCTGCCGGGTGTGGGCACCTGTGTGAATATGCCTGACACACACACACACACACGCTGACATTCTGAAATGTATTCGAGTGTGTGTGTGAATGAATGCAAGTGCTGCTACGGACAATGAATAAGACACTCTCAACCACACGCGCGCACACACACACACACACACACACACACACACACACACACACACACACAAGACCGAAAACGAGCCATGGAATGTATCTCTGTGAGATTCCGCTCTTCTACAGAAGCACTTTTGTTCCACTTGAAACTTTAAAATACTGCATTGTCAAATCAAATATAGATCCGAGTTGTAAATAATCTCAACTCCATCATTTCTGTTGTTAATGAAACACAGCCTGCAGCAATAAAACTGCGTTCCTTGTCTTTCCGTCTTGATATGAATTTGACACGCATGCCGTGACCGCTCTCGTCTATCGGCTGTACGCAAAAACCAGCGCGAATCCGAGCACAAGTGGGATTCATGAAGTGGGAGGTGAGATCGAGGACGGTTTATGATTCTTCAGAGTCTCTCCTGTTAATGCAACAACACGACACTGTACAGCACCTTCATCACTTCAGTGTATAAGCCTTAAAAAGATACAATAAAAACAGAAAGAGACTCGAGTCTGGTGTTCCAGTTATGGACCGACTGGAATTTTCTGATAAGGATTGATGAAACGTTGTCAAACATACAAACTGTAAATAGAAACCGGATTCCAAAAAAGTATTATGTATTATTATAGTAGTATTATGCACAGTTGATGATGATAACTGCAAAGTCTTTGCAATTTTTCGCTGGTTAACACCTTTCTGATATTGCTCCACTATCTTTCTGCGCAACATTGTGGGAATTGGTGATCCTCTACCCATCTTGGCTTCTGAGAGACACTGCCACTCTGAGAAGCTCTTTTTATACCCAATCATGTTGCCAATTAACCTAATTACTGTTAATTGGTCTTCAAGCTCTTCGTTATGCTCAAATTTACTTTTTCCAGCCTTTAATTGCTACTTGTCCCAACTTTTTTGGGATTTGTTGACACCATGACATTTTGATTCACCATATTTTTCCCTTAACATGATACATTTTCTCAGTTTAAACTTTTGTTCCGTGATTTATGTTCTATTCTGAATAAAATATTGACATTTGCCATCTCCACATCATTGCATTCAGTTTTTATTCACAATTTGTTTAGTGTCCCAACTTTTTTGGAATCCGGTTTGTAAAAATAAAACAAATTAACCTGAACTTTACCTTTTGAAAAGAATCCCGAAAGAGCAGTGTTTCCGTTAGTGTATATGTGTATTTGTGTGTGTGTGTGTGTGTGTGTGTGTGAAGCTGGAGTAAGATGAGAGGAGGAACGGGGCGGGGTTACTGTGTAGGATGACTTTCTCACACACACACACACACGGAGCCTCTGTAATGACGCTTGTTTTTGCTTTACTCGCTCAGCGGGTAAAGCGCGTGTGTAATACTCCTATATCAAGCCCTCGCTCGTTTATTAAGTTACAATTTATTTTTAAACTTTGCTTGTTTTGCAAAACGCCTACAGACCAACTTACTCGCAATCCAAAGTTCCACTGCATATCAAATCAAGCGCTGCGAAAAAAGAAAAAAAAGATTACACAACGCACATTTTATGATTGTCATGTATGTCCTGTTCACACGGGATTAGTATTACCTGAGGACATCGTGTGATTTGTAACAATGGCGGAGGTTGTCCTTAATCTTAATCTCGTGCAAATCGGCCGTGTCTGGTAATTTGTAAAGTGAAAAATTCCCCCGCAAATGATCTACCATATTTCGCCGAACACCGAGGTCTGTGACAGTTATTAGTCCTGTGAGGATCAGCGTGTCTGTGATTTCGCCAGCATTTGGCGGGGTCGTAAATAAATTTTTCTTTCATTGTTTTTGTTTCCTGTGCGCCTCTTTATCCATATTCCTTGTAGAATAGAGGCTGCGTTGGAGTGTTCTGAAAGTATTTTGGGTGCTGCGCTAAATAAATACGCAAATTATTTGTATATTATTTGTAACATGTAATATAAATACAAACATACACATATATATATATATATAAAACATATTTATTTGTACGAAAAACATCATATCCAGGAGATAAGTCGGTAAATTTGAGTAAGTTTGCAGGCTTCGCTTATCCTGTGCGTATTCGGCACATGAAACTCTAAATCACGCGGGGACCCCAGTTAATACTAATCCCGTGCGAATAGGACATTCATTAATTTCTTAATCAACAAGCACACACCAGGGGCCTCATGTACAAAGACTTGCGTTGAATTCATACTAAAACATTGCGTACGGACAAAGCTGTAAATGTGCGTACGCAGTAAAAAAATCTGATGTATGAAACACTGCGTACGCGGAATCCCACACATATTCTCTTTGTACATTCGAATTAACGTGAAATTGAGCGCACATGCACGAGCGCAAAACCCCTCCCTGCCTTCTCCGCCGTATAAATATGGTAATGACTCCACTTTGGCAAAACCAAACGAAAAAGCAATGGCAAAAGCCAACAAGAAGAGAAACTGCACAGACTGTGAATTGGAGGTGCTCCTATCGGAGGCAGCCCGAAAAACTGTTATTTGCAAGTTTGTCCTCCGGAATTAATAAAAAAAAAAAAAAACTTAGCTGGAATAATATCTTTAAATACATCACTCACCAAGAAGCCACCCATCGCGCACCCTGCCACCTTGGAGCCTCATCCTAGCCATGCAGTTTGTGAGGATGAATGAATCATGGGTTGACCCAGGCCACCCTGGCACAGTATTTGTTAGGCGCATATGTGGGGGGGGGCACACGGTCAGATCATGCAATGGGGGGGGTGCACACGGTCAGATCCTGCAACGGGGCGAGGGGGGGCCGGTTTGCGCGTGCTGCAGCCTGTGAAATCTAATACCGTATTATGTATTGTCCCTTTTTAGGCGGATTTTTCCGATACCGCAGATCATTTTATCAACTTGTTATAAATTCATTTTGTGAGTATATTAACATGTGCTTTCTCAACATTTCAAATTTCAGACATGAAGTTGGCGTGGAAGACCGCACATTCTCACGTTAATTTCACTGTTAGTAAATCCGACCGTGAGCGTGAAAACTGGCGTAAGCAAAGTTTTTGTGCGTACGCAGCGTTGATACATGAGGCCCCAGGTGTTTTCATCACACCGAGTTTTCCCCGGTCAAACTGAACTAAAAGTCACGATAATTCTGATTTTCGTTTGTAAACCGCATCTGTTGTTAAGTGCCAATCATGTGTTAAGATTGAAATTCTTTTCTTCTGACAATATTAAAGTACAATTAAGTAAAGGACAATTAAAGTAGTTGTCCCACCTATTTTAACATTAGGAGGAGACTATATAGAAAGAGTAGACAGTAGATATGGCATAGTTTTAATGTTCATATTGAACATCTTTTAAAAAATGCTTAGACCTAAATTGGGGTTTCAGAGTTGTTTTTTATTGGAGCTCGATTACGGTGATGTGATTTATATGCATGCAAATCTATGTACACTAAAAAAAGTTAGATTCTGTATATCACGCTGCAGTAGGATTTGTGACAAGCGACTCTACACGCACTCATCATTGTACTTTGTATTCATTGGTTGGTTGGCCTTCGCTCTATCAGAGGAGAAAGTTGCATTTATTGTTATTTATTGCCAAGACATTATTATTGGGTGATTTGCCTTGGTACATTTGTAATGTTTTATCATATTACACTCCTAATTACAGTATAAGATCATCTTCTAAATTACTTTTAGATGTACCTATAGTATTTACCGAGTTTGGAAAAATGTCTTTTTGCGCCTAGATGATGGAATGAAATGCAGAACACTTAGATGTTTCGAAGAATATTTCGAGAGTTTTACATGAAGGAAATATGTACATGTTTTGTAGTTTTATTGGATGTGTATGTGTTTTGGGTTTTTTGTGAAACTTAATGTGCTGCCATTTTGGCCAGGACTCCCTCATAGAAGAGATTTGGATCTCAGTGGGATTTTTTTCCTGGTGAAATAAATGGGGTAAAAATCTTAGTTTAGGAAGCTGGGTTTAGAGCGCAGGGTCAGCCATGATATGGGTCGCCCCTGCTGGAGCAGACAGGCTCGAGCGCCCAACATCGACGGCTTGTTAGAGGTGGGTTTTGAACCGCCAACCTTCTGATCAGCCTTAACAAGCAGAGCTCAAACCTGGCGCTGACTAGCACTGAACACTAGAGCACCAGGAAAATAAACTCCATAACTCACAAAATGGCAAAAACTGTGACTAATCAAGTAGGGCATGAGTTAAATGATCCAACAATGCAGCTTCGCCACTGTGGCCGATCAGTTACCAAGGACGTGCACTAACCTTCCTCCCTTTGTGTCCAAACTGAATGACTAGTATGACCTGTCCTTGTGAAAACTAGCCATGATTCTTCAGCATGATTTTTTTTAGAAACTCAAAAAAGCTCTAAATTTAATGATTGATTTAATAATTATTGTGCCGGCTTTGAAAAATGCAAAATCTGCAACAAAAATTATCGCTAGCTGTTACTCTCTGAGGACGTTTTTATCTTTCGAAGGACTCCAGATGGAGACTGTGGTGCTGGACGAGCGATTTGAAAAGAGTAGCTTCAAGTTTTTCGCTGCCAAATTGTCCTGTTTTATGTTGGACAGAGGGCTCAGCAGGGTGTGCTTTACATTCTGCAAGCGATTAAGGAGACGGCAAAAGGTCTCCGTCTCTCTCTCTGTCTGTCGCTCATGTCTAGCCATTTTCAGCTGCTGAGCGAACTAGGTTCAGCAAAAGAACGTTTTTAAAGGGCCGAGTCAAAGAAAGGACACTCTTGTGTTCAACGGAATTGTGCAACCCAAATATTTGGGGCGTTTAATAAATGTTAGATCTTTACTTCTGAATTACGTACATGTGTGTGTTGTTGGAGGTTGCATGTGTATCAAGTTTTAACACTCGGCTGGTTGCTTAGAAATCCGAGATGAACGATACAAGTTCTGTCATTCATGGCGCTCGGCTGTCACAAATGAGACATGGATAGGACGCAGTTACAAACTCATCTTTATTCGACAACGTTGGTGAAACACCAATTAAGCAAAACTCCGAACATTGATTAGAAACATGAACTTGGGAATATAACAGATGCAAGACAAAGACGAAACCATCTTTTAAATACTCCGACTAACGAGGAACAAACGCAAACCAGGTGCACGTGATGGACATGTAAGTGACTGATGGGTAACGTAGTCCAGCGCCTCCACGGAGCTCACCCTGGTCGTATGCTCTCCTACATGTCGTATGCTCTCCGAGGTTCGATTTGTAGTACAGTGTACTCGAGTCCGCTGTCGAGTTCTGTCATGTATGAGGAAAGTTTTCCGCTTTTTTTCATTCTCTCCATGTGCACAGACTTGATTGTCTTCATCTTTGTTTTTCCGTTACACACCGTGGGGTCAGTCGAGCGCAGGCGTGAGTCAACTGCTTTCCTGCCCTGCTTTACTCGTGGCTCTTTTCCTGACTGATCGTTTTTCAGCATCTCTTTCTTTTTCTTTTTTTTCTCATCCTCTCTCCTCTCCTCGGTCAGCTCAGGCAGGTCGGCGTGTTCAGGGTGGTGTGTTCACCCTCCGTCAGTGAAACTTGAAAAGCTATAACAGACACACTTCAGGTTTAATATACCACGCTTGGGATTTTTGCATCCACATTTCTACATTTGTTTGTGAGAGAGACTCACATGCAGGTGCTAGGATTCTCCCTGCCAGCTGTTGGAGCTTTTCTCTAGATCACAGAGATTCTGTAGACTCTGGCAGAGTGAGTTCAGGCCATCACCTACACACACACACACACACAATTCAAAATGTTGCAATTAAATAATATCATGCACTTTTTATCCTCTACAACATTATTTATTCTTTGACCAGAACATTTATCCATACCTAGTTTCTCCTCACATGACTCCATCTTGGAGAGCATCTCAGAATGCATTGCGCCATCTAGAGCAGGGAGAGAGAGAGATAATGCTAGTTTAAATTTGCGACTAGCTAAATGTAAAAATGTCTTGCGAAACTATTCACTCCCTCTTGGAATTTGTTCCATTTCGCTGCATTTTAAAACGAATTAAACGTTTTTTTTTTTCTTTTTAGGGGTTTGAATGCGACACCCTTACGACTTTTAAATATTTTTTTTTATTCGTCACAAACAATAATTAAGACAAGCAAGGAGAAATCTGAAGGGTGCATAAGTATTTACCCCCTTTGCTAAATAATAATTTGGTTCAGTCATTCCATAATTAGCAGCACCACTGGTTAATGTGTTCTTGGTCTTATAATAAATAATTTATTTATTGCAGAAGTGTAATCTAACCTTTTAAAAGTGAATTAAAAAAATAATAAAAATAAAAATGTTTTTTAAAATCCTGTTTGCAGGAATCTGTTCCTCAATTATTGACACCCCTAACAATGACGATAATCATGAACTCTTTGAAATACCAGGACATTTTTAATCAGAACCCGATGGCGTCTGTTAGAAAGCGGAAGATGGGACATCACTGGATCTTTCAGCAAGATAATGACCCAAAACGTGGCGAAATCTAAACAAAAATGGCTCAGCAGACACAAAATCAAGCTCATCTCACGGCCATCTCAGTCCCCAGATCTCAACCCAGTTGAAAACCTTTGGGTTGAGCTGAAGACGAGAGAACATAAAAGAGGAGCCAGGACTCTGGATGATCTAGAAAGACAAAGAGGAATGGTTAAAGATCCCCCTATCTGTATTCTCCAATCTTGTGAAATGTTATAGGAGGAGATTAAGTGCTGTAGTGTTGGCAAAAGAGGGTTGTACAAAGTATTAACATCAGGGGTGCCAATAATTGTGGCACATATGATTTCATGTAAAAATTAATTAATTAAAAAAAATCTTAATGTGGGATTTTTTTTCCCACTGAATAATTGTACTTAAAGGTTGGATTTGTCATTTTTTGCATTGTGGTTCTACATTGTTTTTTTAAATAATTTATTAGAAGCCTATATGGTCTGGTCACCTGGTCTGAAAGTCTGCAGTGCTATTATGCACCATTACGTTGTGAAGAAGTATAGATCAGGGTCAGGTTATTAAAAAATATCCCAAAATAAATTTGAACATTAAGCACCAGGAAACCTATTCTAACTAATATACCAGGCAAGAAGGGCATTAATCAGAGATGCAACAAAAAGGTAACACTGAAGGAGCTGCAAATCTCCACAGCGGAGTATCTGCCCATAGGACCACTTTAAAGCTGTACACTCCACACAGCAAGGATTTATGGAAGAGTGGCCCAAAAAAAAAAAAAGCCATTGTTAAATGACAAAAAATAAGTAAACACGTGTGGAGGAGTTTACCAAACAGCATGTGGCCAGCTCTCTACTCACGTTTGGCCATCATGGAAAACGCCTTCACGTACCCGTGAGAACACCGTCCCCACAGTGAAGCATGGTGGAGGCAGCATCATGCCGTGCGTATGCTTTTCACCGGCAGGGAGTGGAAAACTGAACAAGATTGAAGGGGAAAAAATGGAGATACACTAGATACAGGGCAATTCTGAAGACGAAACACATTTCAGGATGCCTGATATTTGAGATAATGTCCCTAAACAAGCTACACTGGATTGGTTTAAAGAAAAACATCTAAATTACTTGGAATGGTCTAGTCCCGAATTTACTAAGCGTCTCAGAATCACTCCCAGGAAAGTTAATATCCGTAGGATGTAGCTCAGAGTAGGACATAACAGTTTACTTATGAAGCTTCCTACTTTTACTTTCAGCCAGGAGTAGGACTGCTCCTAGGAAAGCGTGTCACGTTATTTTTTACGGCACTGAGCAGTTTTAAACAGTGGAAAAGCGAAATGGTAAAATCAGCTGCAGTTGTGTGAAAGCGTTATGCACGTAGGCGAATCTTATAGATCTGTGGGCTCGCTGCATGACGTTATCCTAACCGGACTGTTCCTATCACAACAGCTTAAAGCTCCTATATAGTAGGACTGTCATAATCTGGTCAAAATAATTTTTAAATGAAACCCAAACTGGAGAGAGGATGAGAGCGTTTTGCTTGCGGCAGGGGGAGTTAAATGTAAAGAAATAATTAAAGGGAAAATTCTGCCCTACTCTTAACCTCTAGAGATAAAAACTGATTGGATGAAAATTTGTGAAAGTATTAAAAGCATAAAACCTGTCAGTTTGCCACATAAGCACCCGGGGAGTGTGAAACACGGGGAGTACGGCGTGTTGATGATAAAAATAGTGGTCTACACTCAAATTATATATATATATATTTTTTTATATATATAATTGTGTACGTACAGTATATATTAAATCACAGATCATGCCGCATCCATAACAAATTGAGTGTTGATGCTGTAATAATAGTTTTGGTTCACATAAACCTACTCGCCTGTGTTTAGGACGATTATTTTAACGTGTGCGCGCCATGGAGATCCAGAGCAAAATTTTATTTATTTGACACTGTCGACTGTGTCAACCCCAAATCATCACTGTTTTCAAAGCTGCATGTTCACTGTTACTAAAAAAAATGTAAAGCAATGCTCACCCACGGAGGCAGCATACGGAGTGTTCATTAATGGACCAGTTACATACCTCACGCGTTTCTCCTTTGCACAAACACCATTTCCTCGCTACTCCTACACAGGACACCTCTGGAGCTCTCCTAAGTTTTGGTGGAGCTAGAAGTGATTTCCTATTTTAGGAATGTTGATAAATAGCTCTTACTCCTACTCCTAAAAGTAGGTCCAATATTGCATCATTCTGAGAATGTTTGGCCACTTAGGAGCGATTTCCTACTTTGAGACGCTTCGTAAATACGATCCCAGACCTAAATCCAACCGAGAGCCTGCATCATGACTTTTCAGAACTGATACAGATTGTTGTAGACCAACACAACCCAGCTGACTTTGTCTTGTAGAACGGGGAAAATCCCAGTGGATGGATGTGCTAAGCTAATAGAGACTTACCCCAAGAGACTTGCAGCTGTAATTGCAGCAAACGTCGCTCTAACAAAGTAATTGGCTTTTGTGGGGTGACTAACCGCAATGACCGTAAAAGAGGTGCTAGTTCCAGGACGGTTGAGTAACTAATGGATTCAAAAGTGCTAAATAAGGGCTGGGGGTGTGAATGAGAGCGATGCAGCTTGCTGACCTTTCCCCATAGCCTGTGTGAGTTGCGTGTGTGTGTTCCGCAGCGTGTGTAGCGTGCTGTTCAGGGCATGAATTTGCTTGACACTTTCGCCTAGTTCCGCCTGCACGCCCCTCCATGCCATCTTCTCCTCCATCAGGCAGCCCTCCATGACAGTGCGCAGCTCCTTCTCCTGAGAGACCTGGCCCTGTAGAGACTCCACCTCGACACAGCGCTGGGTACACACACACACACACAAAAACTTAAAAAGCTTATCACACTGATTAAATACGAGTTATACTGTAGCACTGTCCACCTTATGGAGCTGAATAGCCATCTCCTGCATCTCAGCCTCGAGTTTGTCAGCGTATGCCTGCTCTAACGCGTCACTCGTTGGCCGTGCGTTGCTATGCCAACGGGCTATCGCTGATGTCATCTTTCTCTTGGGGCCAAACAACCTGAGGGGAAGTCAGACAGAAGGATTCGGGTATAGAAGCATGTGTGTGTGTGTGTGTGTGTTGAGGTAAAGTGTGGTCAGTGCCTCACGTGATGCCGACTTCTTTGAGATCGTTCTCGGTCAGCGTGAGGAAGATTCTCAGGTCGATATCCTGCTCCTCTAGCAACGGGAGATACTTGCTAAAGCCTATCTGCTCCAGGAATTCCGCCAGGTCCTGACACACACACAAAACGTATGCTAAGTGTTGAATACTTAATACAAACAATAAAAAAAAAACACACACATTTAAATTTACCTTGGGACCTGTGTAAGAAGGGGGAGGTCCGGATGTAGGATCTATCCCATAATTCCCAGCAGAGTCACTGTTGCTATGACGACTCTTGCCCTTGGAGTGATGGGGCTTGTTGGGCCGTCGCGGGCAGCTTCTCTTGGCCTGGTCCGAGTCCTTGGAGAGAAAATCGAAAGGGTTTTTCATCATGTATTAATCTTTGTTGATGACAGGATGGCGCCGCGGATGGCTGCCTCAGTGTAGAGCTCTCCATTTGTCTTACTGTTTTTGTTAGTTTGTCCTGTTTTTTGTTTCTCAAAAGTAATAACTTATACCAGGGATGAACTGCTGAACGTTCAGCAGGACACATCACACAATTTTCAACCAGTTTTCAATTTTTCAAACGTTTTACTGAACATTGTAACCGGCGGAGCAGCTGCGCTGTTTAAATGCTTTAAGAAGCGCAGGCGGGGGAAGAGAGCCGGCGCTCGTCAAGCTCCGACAGCGTGGCTTTAGAACTGCGCTGCCGAGTATACATCTGGCGAATCTCCGCTCTCTACCCAACAAAATGGACGAACTTTTCCTGCTCTCCAGGAAAAATAAGGACTTTTCAAACTCTGCCGCGCTGTGTTTCACGGAAACCTGGCTGAATGAAGCCATCCCGGACAACGCGCTACACCTGCCGGGCTTCCAGCTGTTCAGAGCGAATCGCGACACAGAATCAACGGGGAAATCGCGAGGTGGCGGGACATGCTTTTACATCAACCATTGAAGATGTGCTGTCCTGATCTAGAGGCATATTTCATCAACTGCAAGCCTTTCTATTCGCCGTGGGAGTTTACCTCGTTCATTCTTGTGAGTGTGTACATCCCTCCACAAGCGTGTGTGAACGCAGCATTGCAACAGCTGGCTGCTCAGATCACAGACACGGAGCAACAACACCCGGACTCTCTTATAACTATACTTGGGGATTTTAACAAAGCAAACCTCAAACGTGAACTGCCTAAATACAAACAGCACATTACATGCCCCACCAGAGACAAAAATACTTTGGATCACTGCTACACCACAATAAAGGATGCATATCGCTCTGTCCCCAGAGCAGCTTTAGGACTTTCTGACCACTGCCTGGTTCATCTTCTCCCAACCTATAGGCAAAAACTTAAAACTGCTAAGCCTGTAGTAAGGACAGTCAAGAGATGGACCAGTGAAGCAGAACAGGAATTACAGGCCTGTTTTGACTGCACTGATTGGAGTGTTTTTGAAGCTGCTGCCACCAATCTGGATGAGCTCACAGATTCTGTAACATCCTACATCAGTTTCTGTGAGGACATGTGCATCCCTACCAGGACATTTTTAACATATAACAATGACAAACCATGGTTTACAGCAAAACTCAGACAGCTTCGTCAGGCCAAAGAGGATGCCTACAGGAGTGGGGACAGGATCTTGTACAACCAGGCCAGGAACACACTAACAAGGGCGATCAGAGCAGCTAAGAGGAGCTACTCTGAAAAACTGGAAAATCCGTTTTCTGCAAACGACCCTGCTTCAGTGTGGAAAGGCCTGAAAACCATCACTAACTACAAGACGCCATCCCCCAACTCTGTAGGGAATCAACAACTGGTTGATGACCTGAATGAGTTCTATTGTAGATTTGAAACTCCCAGTCTCACACCACACTCCTGTCCTAACCCTCTTTCTACACCACCATTATCACCTCTGACAACCACCCTCTCTTCCCCCCCTGCACTCCAGGTCTGTGAAAAGGATGTTCGCCAGATCTTTCTGAAACAAAAGAGAAGGAAAGCTCCAGGCCCAGACGGCGTGACACCAGCCTGTCTGAAATCCTGTGCTGACCAGCTGGCGCCCATTTTCACACAGATCTTCAACAGATTACTGAATCAATGTGAAGTGCCTTTGTGCTTTAAACGTTCCACAATCATCCCCATTCCAAAAAAAACTAAAATCACAGGACTTACAGTCTACAGACCAGTCGCCCTAACATCTGTGGTCATGAAGTCATTTGAAAGACTGGTGTTGGCCTATCTGAGGGACATCACAGGATCCTTACTGGACCCCCTGCAGTTTGCTTATAGAGCAAACAGGTCTGTTGATGATGTAGTCAATATGGGACTGCACTTCATCCTTCAACATCTGGACAAACCAGGGGCTTACGCAAGGGTCTTGTTTATAGACTTTTCATCAGCTTTTAATACGATCATCCCAGCACTGCTTCAGACCAAATTAAACCAGCTCTCTGTTCCTAGCTCTGTCTGTCACTGGATTACCAGCTTTCTGACAGACAGGCAGCAGCTAGTGAAACTGGGAAAATTCATGTCCAACAGTCACACCACCCATACTGGAGCCCCTCAGGGATGCGTTCTCTCCCCACTGCTCTTCTCCATCTACACCAACGACTGCACCTCCACAGACACCACTGTCAAGCTCCTGAAATTGGCAGATGACACTACATCGGCCTCATCCAGGACGGTGACGAGTCTGCATACAGAAGGGAGGTCGAGCAGTTGCCTGTCTGGTGCAGTCACAACAACCTGGAGCTGAACACGCTCAAAACAATGGAGATGATCGTGGACTTCAGGAGAAACCCACCTGCACTTCCCCCACTCACCATCATGAACAGCACTGTGACGGCAGTGGAGTCATTCCGGTTCCTGGGCACGACCATCTCTCAGGACCTGAAGTGGGACATTCACATTTACTCCATTGTTAAAAAGGCCCACCAGAGGTTGTATTTCCTTCGCCAGCTGAAGAAATTCAACCTGCCCACACAGTCTACTCAGCCGTCATTGAATCCGTCCTGTGCAATAACTGTCTGGTTTGGCTCAGCTACGAAAGCAGACATCAGAAGATTACAAAGGACGGTTCGGACTGCTGAAAGAATTATTGGCTCTCCCCTGCCCACGCTGCAAGAACTGTATATATCCAGAGTGAAGAAAAGGGCACGGAATATCACTTTGGACCCCTCACACCCAAGCCACCTTCTCTTTGAACTTTTGCCGTCGGGTCGACGCTACAGAGCACCGAACACCAGGACAGTCCGGCACAAGAACAGTTTTTTTCCCCCAGGCAATCTACCTCCTTAACAGTTAAACATCATTCTAACGGTGTATAATAAATATATGTGCAATATTGTGTACAATACCACTGTGCAATATACTGTATAATACCACAGATTTCAGATATTTATGTAACTTAAATAACTTAAATTTAAAAGTATCTCACACCGTACTCCATTTGATGTCAACCATTTTAATTTTTTTTGTGTCATGCTGTTTTTGTCTTGTCATTTGTATTTTTTGTTCTGGAAGCTCCGTCACTAAAACAAATTCCTTGTACGTGCAAGCGTACTTGGCAATAAAACTCTTTCTGATTCTGATTGTGTGTATGTACCCAGGTGCAGAGTGTGATGCTGATGTGGATGGGGTTTGTTGCCGTAGTTACCTCGTTGCTCTCGAGCGATGCTTCCCTGCTGAGGCCGAGGAGTCGGGGCAGACCCTCGCTGCTGCTGCTGCTGCTCCGTATCGTGGGCATGTCATTGTCAAAGAACAGCTCATCTACACACACACAAAGTCAATAATTCGTCCACCCACACAAAACTACATTATCACTTACTACCACACTCACTTTTACAACCCATCGATCTGGATGTAAAAAACGCACCGTAACATCTACCGTAGAGCTTCTCAAACGTTATATTCAGATGTCCACATCTGATTTATACTCGAGGTCAAAGGGCCGGAGCGATCAGTGATGAGCAAATAACCTTTATCTTATGAACTTGCTTATAATTTCAAGCAGTCTACAGTCATGTTTCAGAAGGACTGAGAAAAAAAATGCTACTGTTTTACTTCAATCAGCTGCTTAAACCAAAGCAACTCAAGTGGCAGATTCAAAATACAGGCAAATTGCAAAAAAAATAAGGTAAAAGTAATTCAATTCAACTTTATTTATATAGCGCTTTTAACAATGGTCATTGTCTTAAAGCAGCTTCACAATGTGAAAAGAAAATTGTACGCAAGTGTGTATGAGGGAGAAAAAATGTGTTTTGATAATAACGAGATTGTGCCTGATGAGCAAGCCAAGGGTGTCTGCGAAAGAAAACCACCCTGAGATGTCAGTAGGAAGAGACCTTAAGAGGAACCAGACGCAACAGGGAAGCCATCCTCATTTGGGTCATAACAGATTTACGGGAATTATATAACGACATCATCATGTGTGTTACGCTGCTGGAAGTTCAGTAATTGTAAGGTTTGCCTGAAAATTGTTGCTTGTGATCCTGAACAGCTCCAACTTTTAAAATCAGGGCCTGTGTTAAATAAGTGTCTCAGAATCACTGCTAGGAATTGGTGGCCCTCAGTGGTCTGAAAATATTCCTATCTCCTCAATACTACTAGAGTAGGGCATAAAAGTTATTTAGGAAGCTTCTTACTTCCTTTTTTCAGCGAGGAGTACCGCTAAAGATAAAAACAGAGTGGACAGCAATTTGTGAAGAATGTGCGGAGAATTTCACCAAAAAAATAAAAACAATTGCGTACACTCAATTTAATATAAATATAAAGAATGTATATACATAAATATGATTATTTTAATGTGTGTGCCATGGATGATTCACAGTTCCATGAATGCAGCTTGTTTTTCCTTGATTCTGCGCTGCGTGGTGGGGAAATTTATTAATCTGCACATGATCTGCGGTTCTGTAAGAGCAAAATTTGATAGATTATTTTTGACATTGTTCGCTGTTTCAAAGTTGCATCTTCACTGTTACTAAAAGCCTGTACAGTATCAATCACCTGCAGAGACAACATACGGAATGTTCGTTAATAAACTACGTATGCAATGTTTAAAAAAAATATATTTTTTAAGTATTCCATTTTTGTCCAAACGTATCTTTTATGAGCTCCGTGTCACTCAATGTTTCTAAAACGTCTCTTCTCCATGCGTGTCTTCTGAACGCCATATCCTCACTACTCCTTATCGGTTAGGACACCTCCGGAGCTCTCCTACACTTTAGTGGAGATTTAGGAGTGATTTCCTATTTTAAGAATGCTGAGAAATAGCTCTTAATCTTACTACTAAAAGTAGGACCAAAATTGCGTCACTGAGATGTTTCTTGGCCACTTAGGACCGACCTCCTACTCGAAGATGCTTAGGTAACAAATATGGTCCCAGGTGTTTTAGGAAGAAAAGAATATTCATGAGAGAAAGATCTTCATTGTGTGACTTTCATGCCGAAACAAACTAAATAAGCAAAGTATATTTGCTCTGATGCTGGAATAAACCCATTAAACAGACTTCAATCAGCTGCCTAAACCTGCACAAAAAGGTGTGGTCTGTAATTGGACACACTTATCTATTTGCATATTCGGATCGTGACACCCTCCCCACACAGGGGACGTCATGTGAACGCAGAGGAGCCCTGATCTACACTATACACACCAGTAACCTTCTTGGTTTAGATCTAGAGATCTACCTCGACTGCTGTTACTCTGGCCGTCCAGTTCGTTAATGGGGGACGTGACGTCGCGGTTGCAGATGCCCTCGTTTTGTTCGCCCACGTCTTGGAACGTCATGTACCCGGGTGGAGCCAACTGTGGATCTGCGGATCCAACAGAATTAAATTAGTTCTCTCTTAGCCGAGAAATGGTTACAGCCTGGGTCTTGTGTTTGAGGTGTGTGTGTACCATGTTTGGGGGTGACTTTAAAGCGAGCTATGGCCTGTGGGCCGTCGTGTATGCTCGGGCCTCTGGTTCTGTTGCGGCTTGACCTGGCTCTCGGCGCTGCGCTGTCTTCCTCCGACGAACTCAGCTCCTCGTACACGCCTGAAAAAAAGGAGCAACACTTCGTTACGACGTCGGTCATGATGCTCGCGAAATGTAGATCTCAAACCTTAGAGGGCGGCTGTGTGACCTGTCTTTGCTCTCAGGCAGTGCATGTCTATGAGGCTGGCGATCTTGGTGTGGCCGTACATCATGGCTAAAACTCTCGCCGTCTCACCTTTGAAGTTCCTCTCCTCCACTCGTGCATCCTGGCACGGAACAGACACACGTGGGCACAAGTATTTAGAGGATGGTACTGAAACCTGAATATGCAGCCACACACACACACACACACTCACATGGTCAAGAAGATACTGGACAATGATCTCATGGCCTGATGCTGCAGCCTCCATCAGTGGGGTGAACCCAAACACGGGCTCTCTTTTTAAAAAAAAAGAGGGGGGGGGGGGTTAAAGGTCATGCTGAACTTTGTGTTTGAGATTTGTGTGTGTGTATATTACTTGATGTTGGCGTTTGCGTTGTTGTCCAGGAGAAACTTAACCATCTGTTGGTGTCCGGTGCTCGTGCTGTGCAGGAGAGCTGTCCAACCGTGTCCGTCTTTACGCTCGAGCTCCGCCCCTTGCTTTACAGATAGAGAGACGGTTACAGCCAATCAGAGGCTTGAAAAACTTAAGACGAGACTCTTTAAAGATTGAAGATGGTTACTGTGTAAATTCCACTAAAGACTACCTGGAGGAGGAAGTAAGCAATGCTCTCATTTCCGCAGCTCGCAGCTAGCATCAGCGGGGTTAGCCCCTTTGTGGTGCTAGCGTTCACGCTAACCCCAGATTCCAGAAGCAGGTTAACGACATTGTCATGACCGATATACGACGCGTACATGAGCGGTGTCCAGCCGCCAAGGTTCCTTCCGTCCACGTCTACTTTACCACTGGAAAGAAACATGGATGACATCATGTAACAAGATTTACGCCTTTATGTCTTAGAAAAAAAAAATCAATCCAAGCACAAACAGTATTACACCCATAATACAGTATTAATAATAAGAAGAAGAAGAAGCAGGATTACGTGCGAATGCACCCCGCCACCACGTCGTACTGGCCGATAGAGCAGGCCGTATGGAGGTCCAGTGGCACGTCAAGCTCCTCCAGGCCGCTCCCACTGTCGGCCAGCCACACAGACAGGCTTGAGCCCAGCTGATCCGATTCGCTTGCTTCATCGCTGAGTTCTGACATTCTCCACTAGGCTGGAGTATATAAGAAAGTACACATAAATACACATCTTTGAGAATAAGAGAACAAACAAAAAGAGAATATCAGGCCTCACTCTTCACCTACAGCAACCGCAATTTCTCCACACAGTGCACGTGGACTCCACTGAAAAACCCCTTGTCTGTTTTATACACGTCATATCGCTGCGCCTCCTGGCACACATTCGTAAAACTTGTAATACACGATGGCTAGAACCAAACCATAAACAACATAGGAGGTTTAGTCAAAAAGTATCCGCACTCCAGCTGTAGAATTTATTTTAAATGTTTTAAACTATTAGAAAAGACAAATATATAATTTTTTGACATAAAAACCAGTGCCCTATGCCTCATATTGTGTGTCATACCAGTGTTCATATTGCCTCATTTAAATTTTTTTTATTCTTCGCCCCATCATCCGGAGATCGCTGGTTCGGTTTCCGGGTGATGCTGTAACCTCTCGCAGCCGGTGGTCTAGAGAGAGCTGATTGGCCGAGCTCTCTTAGAGGGCAGGATGAGAGGTACTTCGTGTTCCCACATTACACCACGTTCCAAATTATTATGCAAATTGGATGTAAGTGTCAAACATTAAATTAAACTCATGGATGGTGTTGTGTCTCAGGGCTCTTTGGATCACTGAAATGAATCTCAGACACGTGTGATAATTAGTTTGCCAGATGAACCCAATTAAAGGAAAAGTACTGAAGAAGGTTGTTCCACATTATTAAGCAGGCCACAGGTTTCAAGCAATATGGGAAAGAAAAAGGATCTCTGCTGCTGAAAAGCATCAACTATTGCAATGCCTTGGACAAGGTATTAGGTACATTAGAGATTTCATGAAAACTTAAGCGTGATCATCGTACTGTGAAGACATTTGTGGCTGATTCAGCGCACAGACAGGTTCATGCAGATAAAGGCAGAATGAAGAAGGTTTCTGCCAGACAAATTCATCAGATTAAGAGAGCAGCTGCTGAAATGCCATTACAAAGCAGCAAACAGGTATTTGAAGCTGCTGGTGCCTCTGGAGTCTCGCGAACCTCAAGGTGTAGGATCCATTAAAGGCTTGCAGTTGTGCATAAACCTACTATTCGGCCACCCCTAACCAATGCTCACAAGCAGAAACAGTTGCAGTGGGCCCAGGCAGACATGAAGACAAGTTTTTAAACAGTCTTGTTTACTGATGAATGTCGTGCAACCCTCGATGGTCCAGATGAATGGAGTAGTGGATGGTTGGTGGATGGCCACCATGTCCCAACAAGGCTGCAACGTCAGTGAAGAAGTGCCGGAGTCATGTTTTGGGCCAGAAACATGGGGAGAGAGCTGGTAGGCCCCTGTAGTGTCCCTGAAGGTGTGAAAATGACCTCTGCAAAGTATATTGACTGACCACTTTCTTCCATGGTACAAAAAGAAGAACTGTGCCTTCCGTAACAAAATAATCTTCATGCACGACAA
This sequence comes from Channallabes apus, assembly GCA_030522415.1. NCBI lineage: Eukaryota > Metazoa > Chordata > Actinopteri > Siluriformes > Clariidae > Channallabes > Channallabes apus. The sequence goes on along the minus strand of CM060111.1, from coordinate 13,751,214 downwards.
TGCACCATGTAGTGTTGTCTTCCTGGGTTCCCTTTAAACGGGGTTCCACAGAGTCTGCGTGTGTCCGTGGGGACCATTAAATAATTCAACGTTTAATTTTTCGCCCAGAAAACTGCACGACTGCATGAATCGTGATAAACCGCTCTTACAGCCACTGTGCAAAACCGTGCTGCAGGTGAAACAGGGGTGTAAGACTTACTTTGTCAGACTTACAAACGAATTCGACTTACAAACGTGCTCGGGGACGACTACTTGTTTCATTGAGGAGTTTTCCTGTAGTGCCTGTACAGTAGTTTTCAAACAAAGTGTTGCAGGCTAATTTTATTGTTTACATGTAGTTCTCTTAAAAATTACTAATAAAAGAAATGGATCATTTTATAGCGCCTCATGCCACATTGACCGCATAAACCGCACGTTTAAAAATATATATGTTAATAAAATCTTTAATAAACTGGAATGAGTTTGTTCGTAAAACTGTCATTGGTCATTTAATATGATAAATAAAAAAGCACAAATAATAAAAAGAATCATTAAAGATCCGACTCATTTGAATCAACTCTAAAATCCCGTTATGCGCGGATCTCGTGTGCAATCCACACCAAGTGCACTTCCTCAGATGTTGCAGCACACAAGCTCGCTCTATACGTAGTGTACTTAAACAAGAAGTGCATATGTATTTGGGACGCAACCTAAGGGGTCTGGAATGACGGTTTTTAAGGAAATTTAATGTTAAACGATTGGAAATTCCTGGCGTGTCTTTGCTATTAATAATATAAAAAGAATTTAACCGTTTTCTCGGTTTTATAAATAAAACTGTAAGCGTCTGGTTCTTAGCCTTAGCTATTCTAAGTTAGCAAGAGAGTCTGCAGTTTTATCGGGCGGACTCGGGAATAAGAGAGAAAATAGTTTAATTTAAACTTACCGTATATTTCGAAAGACTTGCAAAACTAATTTAAATATAGAATAACTTCTTGTACTTAACAAAACGACAGCGCGAGCGTTTGCTCATCTGAACACACAACTCCGCCGGGTGCTGATGAGCTTCGTAACAACACAGGGAGAGAAACGCCTCTGTTAGACAGGATCCTGGGAACTGTAGTCTTTTCAAGGCATCGCTTGTGCCTTTGTAAGAGTTAAGGCACAGAAAAGAAGACTACAAATCCCATGAGTGCGCTGTGGCGCTGCATTCGTGACCTACGTGAATCAGAATAAAAAGATGCTTCAGTGAAATGTTTTTATTGAAATTGTTTAAATAAATATGTTAAACTAAGTGGTGAATAAATTTGTTTACATTTATTTATTACAAAAAATCTACTAAAAATGTAATGGATCATTTTTATAGCGCCTCACGCCACATTGCCATGGCAACGCTAAACCGCACGCGCGACACGTTCAGAGAGGGCTGTGTATGATTACAGTTCTTCACAGCAAACATAATATATTTGTATTTGAAAAAAATATTATTCATCTCTTCAACTAAACTGTAATGTGTGTTCGTACCATCATGCATTAGTCAGTTTTACACAGTACTAGCTTAAGTACGCGTCATTGATGGGAAAAGCGTTTGTAGAAGGAGTTAAAAGGTGTTAATCTAAATATAATATGCTAAGCTTTAATGTAATCAGTGATACTATTATTTCAGGTTGTAGCCCACGTACATGTCTGCCTGTCTTTCTGTACGGAAGAATTTTGTGCCTAACTTAATACAAAGAAATCTTTTTTGTTAGGTTTTAATATGCTTCATGTCCGTGTCGCTCTGCAATTACACAGCCGCACCGCTAGATGGCGGTGTACAGTGTACCACTGTGATTAGTCTCTTCCCGACTCGCTGAATCAACTCAATAAGCATCTCCAGACATTTTAAAAATTAATTTGTATTTACCGACATAAGAAACTTTGAATATCCAGTGAATATTGAACACATTTAAAGCATCTCAAAACTAACGCAATGTTGTGTTTAACAGCTGTCTGTATCAGCCGAGTCCATCTTCATGGTCAAGGGGAACCATTCCCTGTCACCACACGCATCCCAAGCAGACCAAATTCCATGCGATGAGGTCACTAGGATGAGTTAGATCTGTCTGTGGGTTTTCCCCTTATAAACAACAATCAGATGTTGAAGTTGAAGGTCTGTCCCCGACTCCATCCCCGTCTGTCTGCTTGACAGGAAGTGACGCGTTGTCCGTGTCTGTGCTGCATGCTGGAGGTGAGTGAGGCTCAGCTTGTTGTTGGTACACTGCTCTACAACAAGGCACTAACACTCTCAGTACCTTCGCTGAGGCCATCGCTAGGGAAACACATTAAAAAAGCTAGAGTTAATTACACTCTGTTGCGTCTTAACTGTCTTTCTCTCAGAGAGTCATCTGTCTCACATAAATGGATGAGTTTGTTCTGTCTCTCTCTTTCCTCCTCCATCTTTTTGTAGTAATCTTCAGACACGGCTCTCATCACTTGCCTCTTCTTCTCCATCGGTGTTTTAGAGCTGCGCAGAGTCTTTAGAGCACGACAGGCTTCCTTTCCTATTACACATACACACACAAAGAGAGAGAGAGAGAGTTGTGTAGGCTGTTTAGAGCCTGATTAGTAATGTGTATGTCAGTGAGTGTGTATGTGTGTAAGAGAGAGAGAGACTTGCTTTGCTTGGTGGAGGTTTTTTGAACTTTTATTCGCAGTTGAAGCTGCTCAATACACCAGTCCAGCTCTTGATTCAGGTGCTGCTCTGGAGACTGACGCACATACACACATAATAAAGTTTCAACGTTTTTTTAAGGATTAGCATAAAGTCTGAAAGTAAGCGGCATTTCTCACTGACCAGTTCAATGCTCTCATCCTTGATCGCTTCTTCTTCTCTTGGATGATTCACATTCCCCAGTACAGCTTCCTTTCCTTCATCTGTTTCCACTTTCTTTATGTCCTCAGCGTTAAGTTTTATATCTTCACTCAACACCTCTGTACTGGGAACGCAATAAGCGTAGCCCATTTCCTGAAGACGTCTGTATGTGGTGGCTCTTGATGCCCTGACTCCAGCCTCATTCCACTCCTTGTGAAACTCTAACAAGTTCTTATATTGGCTTTGCATGACAATCTTCTCGAGGCTGCGGTCATCCATGTTGCTTGTGCACCTTTTCCTACCACATTTTTCCCTTCCAGTCATCTTTCCACGAATATGCTTCGATACAGCGCTCTGCGAGCAGCAGGCCTTTTTAGCTATGACCTTCTGGGGCTTACCCTCCTTGTGGAGGGTATCGATGATCATCTTCTGATCGACCGTCAAGTCAGCAGTCTTTCCCATGATCAAGGTTGCGGTTACTGACCTAGACTGCGAGATACACAGTATTTATACTGTATGAACAGTAAACTTTTAGAATATTTTGAGATACTGGTTATATAAATTTTCATGAACTACAAGATAGTGTTAATTAAAATGAAAACAAAAAAGCTTGAAATATCACATTTTAAAATAAACTACCAAACAAATAATATTTATCATGATACATGAAGACATTTCTACCATCAAAACAGTAATGTCCATGATTATTTAATGCCTGAAACTAAAATAGATGGGGGAAAATAATGCATTTTAAATAGTCTTATGTTAGTAAATCCCAAATGAAAAATTAAACAGTTTTACAGATTCAATACCGAGGCTTCCTGTAAGAGTTTGTACCTTTTTATATTTTCTTCTCTTTTAGAAAAATAAGTGCATCCTGTATTTGTGCATCTTTGACATTGTGTTTTATGACAAACCTTCTTGTATTTGTGTCTGTACACTGTTAATACTTAAATAATACAAAGATTCATTAAAGATTCGATTCATTGGAATCAACTCAAATGACTCGGCTTACCCTAAGATTCCGTTATGCGGGTCTCGTGTTCACGCCTAGTGCACTTCCTCAGCGGTTAAAGCACACAGGTTCGCTCCCTATGTAGGGCATATATGATGTGCGTTTTGATCTTACTGACCTGGAACGACGTTGTAAGGATATTTAACGCTAGACGTTTCGAAATTTCTGGCGTGTCATCGCTATTAATAATAAGCATAAACGTTTTAACCATTTTTTTTTGCAAATAAAATTGTAAGTGTTTGTTAATAGCCTTGGCTACACTAAGTTAGCAAGCAAGTCTGCAGTTTTATTGGGCGGACTCGGGAATGATATTGTTTAATTTAAACTTACCGTATATTTCGAAAGAGTTTCAAAACAAATTTAACCAAAAAATAACTTGTGGTACTAATTTAAATTACAGCGCGAGCGTTTGCTGTCCTGAACACACAACTCGGCCGGGTGCTGATGATCTTCGTAACAACAAAGGGAGAGCAACTCCTCTGTTAAGACAGGACCCTGGGAATTGTAGTCTTTTCAAGGCATCGCTTGTGCCTTTGTAAGAGGAAACACACAGATAAGAAGACTACAAATCCCAACAAATGTACGCGCTGCAGTCGTGACCTACGTGAATCAGAATAAAACGATGCTGCAATTATTTAATTATTTTTACAGAAATTGGTTAAATAAATATTTTAATCAAAGTGGTACATTATTTTATTGTTAAAAATTTTTTTACTAACACTATTACCAAAAAAAAAATGGAATAGATAATTTTATAGAGCATTACGCTATATTGCCATGGCAACGCTAAACTGGACAGGTCAAGCTCAGCAATGAAGGAGCACAAGCAGGGGCGTTTCTAGGATTTTCAGTTAAGGGGGGCTCAGCCCCTATAGTTGTTTAACACTATATTTGGCTTGTTCAGAATCAGTACTCAAATGAGTCTTCTCGATCACACACGCTGTTTACTGTATAAACCTTTTTCTTTGTACAGTTCAGGTACAATCAGAAAAATGTAACCAGAAAACAGCATATAACTTTAAACTTACATTGATTAGCAATATAAACAACACTCCTATGAGGCTGGACAATGGAATAAACTGTGTGGGTGCCAATAAAATCAAACATTTATCTGTTAATTCTTTGACAATGAAGTAGGTCTCCCATGATGAGCAGCAGGCCTGAAGAATAAAAAAATCTTTTTTATTTCATGTGACTTGAAAAACCTTCCATCTAAAGTTAAATATAAATATTAAAACTTTGATCATCATGTTATCTAGTTTAATTTACTGTTTTAGCTACATAAATAAGACAATAGGTTCTCTATTCAACCCCCTAAAATGTCATGGCTATATAGGCTATTTATTCAAATTCATTAATATAGAAAAACATTGTTTTAATGTAAATAAACAAAGCATCTTTTTAATATCATTATTTTTTTGTTGTTTCTATTCATTAAAAAAAGTAACTTTTTCTAAATCAAAGTGACAAAAACCCTACTCTAAGGCTAATAAATGTATTTTACGATTTGGGACATTATTTAATACAATACAATATTTATTAAATTTATATAATATATAATATATAATTTTAATTGTATTAAAATTTTCTATCTCTGTAAATCACAATGCAGTTAAAATGAGTGCACTGAATGCTGTCCGTCACTATTTTTAATCATTTATGTTCATAACTCTTATGTTAGTTAATGCCATATGCACTGTTTTATATAGACAGTTAGGTTTTCCAATTAAAACAGTAACGGCGTGATTGATGTATAAAGTAGACGGTAGGGTCATAGAGTCTGTATTAAAGGCTTCATGTTCACTGGAGGAAACAGCTGGTGTGATGAGGGTGAACACAGCGAAGATTTAACTGATTAATCCCTCATGACATTTTGTAAACTGTATTTATGAGAAAGGACTGCACTGATGCAGATATAACAATTTATCGATAAACACACACCTTGACTATGGAACAAAAATCCTGCCAAAAGTATTTGAAATAAAAAGCCTGTTGAATTTCACAAATCGAAAAAAACAGCACTGCAATTAACAGTGCTTGCATTTTAATGCATTGTATTTTCATGCTTGCATTTTACCATGGTTAAAATTCGCTTCCAAAAATTCAGTGCTTCAAATACGACACATCAAATGCGACTGCCCATCCGGGAACTGCAGGAAAAGCAGTAGATTACCGATCCAAGAAGCCTTCTGCTGTTAGACGTCTTCACCAGCAGGTGGTGCTTTGAGTGTGAACGTCTTCATCAACAGGCCTTTACAAACCACATGTGCATGTGCCAAGATGATTTAATCTTCCAATTCTGGGAACAAATACAGTGGTGTGAAAAACTATTTGCCCCCCTCCTGATTTCTTATTCTTTTGCATGTTTGTCACACAAAATGTTTCTGATCATCAAACACATTTAACTATTAGTGAAAGATAACACAAGTAAACACAAAATGCAGTTTTTAAATGAGGGGTTTTATTATTTAGGGAGAAAAAAAATCCAAACCTACATGGCCCTGTGTGAAAAAGTAATTGCCCCCTGAACCTAATAACTGGTTGGGCCACCCTTAGCAGCAATAACTGCAATCAAGCGTTTGCGATAACTTGCAACAAGTCTTTTACAGCGCTCTGGAGGAATTTTGGCTCACTCATCTTTGCAGAATTGTTGTAATTCAGCTTTATTTGAGGGTTTTCTAGCATGAACCGCCTTTTTAAGGTCATGCCACAACATCTCAATAGGATTCAGGTCAGGACTTTGACTAGGCCACTCCAAAGTCTTCATTTTGTTTTTCTTCAGCCATTCAGAGGTGGATTTTGCTGGTGTGTTTTGGGTCATTGTCCTGCTGCAGCACCCAAGATCGCTTCAGCTTGAGTTGACGAACAGATGGCCGGACATTCTCCTTCAGGATTTTTTGGTAGACAGTAGAATTCATGGTTCCATCTATTACAGCAAGCCTTCCAGGTCCTGAAGCAGCAAAACAACCCCAGACCATCACACTACCACCACCATATTTTACTGTTGGTATGATGTTCTTTTTCTGAAATGCTGTGTTACTTTTACGCCAGATGTAACGGGACACGCACCTTCCAAAAAGTTCAACTTTTGTCTCGTCGGTCCACAAGGTATTTTCCCAAAAGTCTTGGCAATCATTGAGATGTTTTTTTAGCAAAATTGAGACGAGCCTTAATGTTCTTTTTGCTTAAAAGTGGTTTGCGCCTTGGAAATCTGCCATGCAGGCCGTTTTTGCCCAGTCTCTTTCTTATGGTGGAGTCGTGAACACTGACCTTAATTGAGGCAAGTGAGGCCTGCAGTTCTTTAGATGTTGTCCTGGGGTCTTTTGTGGCCTCTCGGATGAGTCGTCTCTGCGCTCTTGGGGTAATTTTGGTCGGCCGGCCACTCCTGGGAAGGTTCACCACTGTTCCATGTTTTTGCCATTTGTGGATAATGGCTCTCACTGTGGTTCGCTGGAGTCCCAAAGCTTTAGAAACCTTATCTCTAGGCTTTATAACCTAGAGATAGATCTCAATTACTTTGTTCTCATTTGTTCCTGAATTTCATTGGATCTTGGCATGATGTCTAGCTTTTGAGGTGCTTTTGGTCTACTTCTCTGTGTCAGGTAGCTCCTATTTAAGTGATTTCTTGATTGAAACAGGTGAGGCAGTAATCAGGCCTAGGGGTGACTACAGAAATTGAACTCAGGTGTGATAAACCACAGTCAAGTTATTTTTTAACAAGGGGGGCAATCACTTTTTCACACAGGGCCATGTAGATTTGGAGTTTTTTTTTCTCCCTTAATAATGTAAACCTTCATTTAAAAACTGCATTTTGTGTTCAATTATGTTATCTTTGACTAATAGTTAACGGTTTTTGATGAGCAGAAACATTTAAGTGTGACAAACATGCAAAAGAATAAGAAATCAGGAAGGGGGCAAATAGTTTTTCACACCACTGTATATAGTAAATTGTGAGATACGTAGCGATTTGGATTTCCATAGAATTATGAGATAAAAACTCACAATTACCTTTTATTTTTCATTCCAGCAAGTTTCCATAGTATGCTGCTGTGGGAATCCCAGAGCATGAAGTAGATAAAAGTAATACATAAAAGCAGTAGTACTGCAGTAGTACCAGAATCAATTGAAAGTTAAACACATGTACTGTATATAGGCTACTCGCGTTGTTTTCGAATGGAGAGATTGTGTGTGCGTGCACGGAGAGTTTGTGTGTGTCCACACGCACTTCTCATGTGTATGCACGGTGAGAGTTTTTGTGTGTGTCTCATATTTGACATTCATATGGACAATCATATGAAATGCACATTCTTGATACTTGTTGATAAGTGTATGTTGATAAATTGATAAGTGTACGTATGTTGTCAAAGTATTTGTGGACATATAATTAGGAGAAAATGTAAATTAAGGATGTCTAACATAATGCAGGGCGGCACGGTGGTGTAGTGGTTAGCACTGTCGCCTTGCACCTCCAGGGTCCGGGTTCGATTCCCCGGCCAGGCTCGATTCCCGTCTCTGTGTGCATGGAGTTTGCATGTTCTCCCCGTGCTTGGTGGGTTTCCTCTGGGTACTCCGGTTTCCTCCCACAGTCCAAAGATATGCAGGTTAGGCTAATTGGCGTTCCTAAATTGCCCGTAGTGTGTGATTGGGTGTGTGAGTGTGTGTATGTGTGTGTGCCCTGCGATGGATTGGCACCCTGTCCAGGGTGTACCCCGCCTAGTGCCCGAAGTCTCCTGGGATAGGCTCCAGGTCCCCCGCGACCCTGAACACAGGATTAAGCGGTATAGAAAATGAATGAATAACATAATGCAGTAGCTCTATTTATTTAGAAAATAAATTAAATAAAGTCAGTATGTCAAATAAAGTCAGTAGAAAAATCGGTAACTGAATAACTACTATATATACTCAGCAAAAAAAGAAACGCCCCTTTTTCAGGACTGTGTATTTCAACAATAATGTTGTAAAAATCCAAATATCTTTACAGATCTTCATTGTAAAGGGTTTAAACAATGTTGTCCATGCATGTTCAATTAACCATAAACAATTAATTAACATGCACCTGTGGAATGGTCGTTAAGACCTTAACAGCTTACAGAAAGTAGGCATTTAAGGTCACAGTTCTAAAAACGCTGGACACTAAAGAGACTTGTCTACCGACTGTGAAAAACACCCAAAGAAAGATGCCCAGGGTCCCTGCTCATCTGCGTGAACGTGCATTAGGCATGCTGCAGGGAGGCATGAGGACTGCTGATGTGGCTAGGACAATAAATCTCCATGTCTGCACTGTGAGACGCCTAAGACAGCGCTACAGGGAGACAGGAAGGACAGCTGATCATCTTCGCAGTGGAAGACCACGTGTAACAACACCTGCACAGGATGGGTGCATCCGAATATCACACCTGCGTGACAGGTACAGGATGGCCACAACAACTGCCCGAGTCACACCAGGAACACACAATCCCTCCATCTCACAGCAAGAACTGACAAATCTGGTCCAGTCCATGAGGAGGAGATGCACTGCAGTACTTCAAGCAGCTGGTGGCCACCAGATACTGACTGGTACGTTTGATTTTGAGCCTCCCTTTATTCAGGGACACATTGTGAAACATTTTTAGTTTATGTCTTATGGTGTTGACTCTTTTAGTGTTCATACAAATATTTACACATTAAGTTTACTGAAAGTAAAAACAGTTGAAAGTCAGAAGCCGTTTCTTTTTTTGCTGAGTATTGTATTAAATCCAGTGAATGCTATATTAAATACCACAATTTTTTTTTGACCCAGCATAAACAACCCAACGATGTGTTTACAGAAACCCAGCATTTTTTTTAGTGTACTACTTCAGTACTAATATTATTTTTGTGTTTGTTGCATTTCATGTCTGTAGTTTTATCGATAAATCTGCTCATATCTGCGCACGCGTTTATCAGCCTTTTGATCTTAATTCTTATCTTAATAGTTAAACAAATTCATAATCACAGTATTAAAATTACAGTACAAATGTAGAATTTAAATTAAATTAAATCTTATTAGGATCGAATTTAAGCAAAGTAAATGTTACAAATTTAGATTTTATCATGTGTAATTAGAAAAGCTACGCATGTAGGTTTTTTTGTGAGCGCGATGTGAGCAGCTTTAATTATTGATAATGAATGAATGAATTAATTATTAAATGGTGGACATAAACAGCAAAAAGAACAATTTTATTCTTTTGATTATTATTATCATGTTCTTTTGCTGTTTAAGTTCAGCTTGAATGATTATTTGAAACTGAAGCACTTCGTGTAGATTCATGCCACAAGTCATTTTATCATACAAAGATTATTACGTTGTGCTCGGACCACTAAGTGTCTATGGATTCCAAAATTAAAATTTTTACCGTTTTTTAATCACTGAAATGGAAGAGATTGAAAGTTTCCTTATCATAACATGCCTTGTATTGTTTTTAATTGCTCAATACACAACCCATCATTTTACAAGGGTAAATACAAATGGAATAATTTTATTTGGTTTATTTATTTATTTTTAAATCAAATCTAAAATTAAAACACAAGAAAAATTGCATTCCAGGGATTAAAAACAGTAACAATGTCAATTTTAGAATGTAGAATCCCGAAAATTTTTAATTTAACAAATTTTCATTTGTTTCCTTTTAAGTTTCCTTAATTAATAATCCCACGCCATCTCCCAAAGGGAAGGTCTTCCCGTGTATATCACAAGCACTCTCACACAGGGGCGTAGATTTAGGGTGGACGGAGGGGATGTGTCCCCACCAATAATCTCCGATCATTGAAATGTCCACACCAACAATTTAATCCACTTTTTAAAAAATCGTGTTGTCAACATTACCCTAGACACACAGAAAGGGATAAATCACGTTCTCTCCTTGAGTCCTCCCGCCCCCAAAACACATGAACATTTTGATTGGCTGTTCCTTTCCCTGCTATCATGTGATAGGCTATTGGCTGCGTTCAGATACAAGCAGCGCCAAATGCAGTGGATTTTTTTCCCGTGCAAGAAGGTGTGTTGGGTGACAGACATGTGAGGAGGCGGCAGCAAAAAAAATAATAAAAGAAACTGGACATAAGGAGCTTTTTTTCAAAGAAAAGTGTAAGTCACTTCAAGTTCGCTAGTGAATTCATCAAAGTCCATCAAAGTAACGACAACAGTTAAGGTTAATGCTAGTGTTTATTTTGTTTTGTTTTTTACCCCTTTGACGCACATTCGTTATAGCAGGGCAGGCTATAGTCTGTGAATATAGACTTAAAACTAACAGCATTAAACAGCTAAATGTAAAAGTATAATATGATCCCTGTCAGTCTCCTTATCTAATGACGACTGTTTGTCAGAAATGAGTCTTGTGAAAGAAATTGATATACTACATACAGTACTAATATTGCCATATGGCTAGAATTTAGTTACAGTTCACCAATAGACAATCCACTTCACACAAATAGTTTTTAAAATGCATTCACTGACTGCATCAACAATGACACAAATGAGATTGAACAATGCTGCTGTATGCCATGTCCGCCAGAACAGTCTGGACAATATTGATGTCAAACAAATATGTCAGCAGTTTATTTTTGTTAAGGAGAGGCGAAGACATGTTTTTGGCTCCTTCATATAGGAGCAATAGGCATTGAGCTGTTGTGTGGTACCTAACAGTAGTTCATGTTTAGATGTAATCTACTTTTATATATACTGATGCTTGAGATGTTTAGTTTGCACTATGGCTCAATAAAGAATAGTCTTTATTAAACTATCTTTTTGTCAGTTATTAAACATTCCTTTAAGATTCAAGATTCAAAGAACTTTATTAATCCCAGAGGGAAATTGCTCTTATGCAGCTGCTCAGATTAATTTACCGGGAAGCAAGGAAAAGTTAGATTATGAAAAAATATATATTAGACAGGAAAATTTAATTAAAGAAATAAAAATTTAAGGAAAAATAACAATAAATAGAAGTAAAATAGAATAGAATTAGCTCTGGCACATAATTTAGTTACATATTGCACTAGAACTGTAGTGTAAGTGAAAAGAAGTTGCACAAGTGTATTATAATCAGATATTGCACTTAGAACATTTGGTTGTGTCATAAAATGTTATTAACCAGGAACCACTTACTATTAACCCAGTTAACTTACTATTAGTGGGAACATTACACTATTCCTTAATTTAACTTAATGAATTGCAATTCGAGTGGATTAATATCTATCGAAGCATTGCTAGTATTAATGTAGTGATTTTGCATTTTGCAGCATATTAAAAAAACATGCATTCCGTGGACGGAGTTGGGGTGGGGGTGTTGGTGGGTGGGGCAGAGCATGGGGGGGGGTGGAGTCATAGGTCCCCACCAATGTCCAGACCAAATCTACGCCCTTGCTCTCACAGCCTCCTATTTCGTTGTTCCCCTCTAAAGCCCTGCATCAGGGCTCTTATAACCATTAAAACATCTCGTGGTGCGGCTCTCCATACCGTGCCACGTACAGTAACATTTCTATAATAAAATTTCGATGTCTTTAAATGTAATTTCATGTATAATAACAATAAACCAATACAAAACAGAAGCTATATAAAGACTGCGCTTATTTAACAATTTGTGTTTGTTGTATTTCTGGGAAAGAGAAATCTCTTCCCAGATAGCAGAACAACATTGAATCATCATTGAATCAACATTAAAGCATCAACCAACTTGTCATTGAATCAATGTTGAAATTTAAATGTTAAATGTTGATTTTTCATCAGATTTGCACCTTGAAATAATGTTATTTCAATGATGAAAAATAGATCAAGATGGGCATAAAATCAATGTTTGTTCAACTTAAATTCAATCACTTATTTTACATTGAATCACCATTGAAGCAATTATAGTTTAGTCTTGCTTTATGAACAGCAAGATTCTATGACAGTAAATCATGTCCGTTTTGATTTATTTCTTTAAATCAGAGACCATGTAGGGCTGAAAAGCTTTTTTTTTTTTCTTTCAACAATATTTTTATTGATTTTAACAGGGATAAAACAGGGTAAACATGTAATATTTTAATGCAGTTTTATAATCCCCTTATAAACCCTATAGCACCCACCCCGTCCCTCCCCGACTCCAAGCCAGTTTTACAAGCATAAGAAAGGCTAAACGCCAGGCATTGAGAGAAACCAAAAAAGAAAAAAGAATATGGAGCTGGAAGTTTTTTGGTTCTACGTGCAAAAAAAAAATAAATAAAGAGGAATAAAAAGGGGAAAGAAAGCAAACAAACAAGTAATTAAATAAGACAGGAATCAAACTATAAATGTATATGAAAAAAGTGAAGGAAGGACCCCCACACCTGTTGAAATTTAAAGTCTGAGTAATGAATTGAGTAGTGAATCTTCTCCAGGGACAGACAGGACATGATATCTCTGAGCCACTGGGCGTGAGTGGGTGACGTGGCATCCTTCCACTTGAATAAAAGAGAACGCCTGGCCAGGAGTGTCGCAAAAGATAACAATCTCTTTTTGGCTGGACTTAGACTCTTACCCTCTTCTCCAGTGACACCAAAAAGAGCAATCAGAGGGTCTGGTTCAAGATTGCAATTCAATATGAAGGACAGGGTCTTAAAAACATCCCTCCAGAATTTTTCCAAATTCGGGCATGTCCAGTACATATGAATAAGAGACGCCTCTCCGCTTTTACACTTATTACAGCAAGGATCAATGTCTGGGTAGAAACGGGAAAGTTTAAGTTTAGAGAAATGAGCCCTGTGTACAACCTTAAACTGTAATAAAGAGTGGCGGGCACATAAGGAGGTTGAGTTGATAAGTTTAAGAACTGAATTCCAAGTATCATCTGATAGTGACAGATTTAAATCCTTCTCCCAAGCAGTTTTAATTTTACACAGAGGGGTGTGACTCGAAGCCATCAATCCACCATAAATAGTGGATATTAGGCCTTTACGCAGCGGAGACAAACAGAGGAGGTTATCTAGAATGTTTGCTGCAGGAGCCTCAGGAAAATTTGGTATTAAAGAGCGAATGAAGTGTCTTACTTGCAGGTATCTGAAAAAATGAGAACTGGGTAAGTTAAACCTTTCGGAAAGCTGTTCAAATGATGCAAACTTATGGTCAACGAACAGGTCTTTGCAAAGCTTGATGCCCTTATCGTACCATTCCTGAAACACTGAGTCATGTAACGAAGGTTGGAAGAGATGGTTAGAGACGATAGGACTGGACAGAGAAAAGCCCAGAAGACCGCTGTGCTTTCTGAACTGAGCCCATACTCTCAAGGTATGCACCACTACTGAGTTATTGATTAATTTAATTGAGGGGATGGGGAGAGCAGATCCAAGGAGTGCAGAGACAGAGAGATTTTTAACAGACTTTATCTCCATTTCCACCCAGGCAGGCCGATTAGGTTGGTTATGAAAATATGACCAAAAGATGACAGATCGAATGTTTGCTGCCCAGTAGTAGAAACGAAAATTAGGTAGAGCCATGCCACCGTCTCTTTTAGATCTTTGAAGTAGGGACTTATTCAATCGTGGATGTTTACCTTTCCAAAGGTAAGAAGATATAATTGAGTCTAACGCGCCAAAGTAAGATTTGGGAATAAAAACAGGTACAGACTGAAAGAGATATAAAAATTTAGGGAGAATACTCATTTTAATGGCATTAATGCGGCCCACCAGGGACATGGACAGTGGTGACCATCGTCCCAAGTCCTTTCTTGTTTGGTTCAACAACCTAATAAAATTTTCTTTAAAGAGGTGTTTATGTTTCCTTGTGATTGTAATACCAAGATAGGTAAACTGATTTTTCACAATGTTGAATGGAAAATTGTGCATACCAGTTGTTACTGCTGTATTATCTAGCAGAAAAAGTTCACTTTTGTGCAAATTTAATTTATATCCTGAAAAATAGCTAAATTCCCTGAGCAATGACAGCACAGGTGGCAGAGAGGAGACTGGATTCGATAAAAAAAGTAGAAGATCATCTGCATAAAGGGAAACTTTATGTTCTTCTCCCTGCCTCCAAATCCCAGATATATCTCTACAGCTTCGGAATGCAATTGCTAGTGGCTCAATGGCAAGGTTAAAGAGCAATGGGCTAAGGGGACATCCCTGACGAGTTCCCCGCTGAAGACTGAATGGTTGAGACTGTTGAGCATTTGTCAGAACTGAGGCAATGGGGCTTGAATATAATAATTTAACCCAAGTGATAAAACTTGGACCAAAATTAAATTTTTCTAAAGCCCTGAATAAATACTCCCATTCCACACGATCAAAAGCCTTTTCAGCATCCAAAGAAAGGACACACTCAGGGGTCTCCTCTGATGGTGTGTACAAGATATCCATAAGGCGTCGAATGTTAAAGTAAGAATAACGATTTTTAACAAAACCGGTCTGGTCCTCAGATATAATTGAGGGTAGAACATTCTCTAATCTACGAGCCAAGACTTTAGCAAGGATTTTAACATCCACATTAAGAAGAGAGATTGGTCTATATGAGGAGCACTCTGTTGGGTCCTTATCCTTCTTTGCTATGAGGGTGATGCGAGCCTCATTAAATGACGCAGGCATCTTACCTTGCTTGAAAGATTCAGATAGAACCAAAGCTAGTTGTGGTGCAAGGTATGAGGAGAATGATTTAAAAAACTCTGCAGGGAACCCGTCAGGACCCGGGGACTTACCAGATTGCAATGAGGAGATAGCTGAACTGATTTCCTCTTGTGATGTGGGCTCTTCTAATCTTAATCTAGAATCAGGGGACAGTGTTGGGATATTTAGTTGAGTCAAGAAATTCTCAACTGAACTATGGTCCTTTGGGAACTCAGAAGTATATAATCGAGAATAAAAATTCCTGAATGCATCATTAATTTTAGAATGGTCTGTAGTGATGGTACCATCCTCCATCTGAATTTTCGTAATTTGTTGCTGTGCTCTAAATCCTTTTAACTGATTAGCTAAAAGTTTCCCAGATTTGTCACCATGAATGTAAAATTGGCTCCTACTCTTTAATAATTGCCGTTCAATTACATGCGTTGAAATAAGTTCAAACTTAGTTTGCACTTCTACGCGTTTTTTATAGAGATCGGGGTTTTTAAATAGAGCATACTGCTGGTCAATTTCTTTAATTTGGTTGGTCAAATCTTTTCGTTCTTTATATGCCTTCCTTTTCATATTTGCAGTGTATGAAATTATCTGTCCCCTGAGGTAGGCTTTCAGAGCATCCCAAACAACCAAACGTGACACTTCAGGTGTTTCATTTGTGGTGAAGAAAAAAACGATCTGGTCTTCCATAAATTTTACAAAATTGTCCTCCATCAGCAACGATGAATTAAAGCGCCAATGTTTAGCAACTTGAGGGAGATCTGGAAGTTTTATAGACATAACAACTGGAGCGTGATCTGATATCACAATGCTCTGATAAGCACAAGAAGTAACCATTGGGATCAGTTGATTATCTATAAAGAAATAATCAATTCTGGAGAAAGTATGATGAACATGTGAGAAAAAGGAGTATTCTCTCTTTTTTGAATTAAGGAAGCGCCATATGTCAGAGATACCAAAGCTGCAGAGATAGGACTGAAGTAGCGTGGCGGATTTACTCAGAGGAATAGGATTGGGAGATGACCTGTCAAGTGATGGATCTAAACAGCAGTTAAAGTCTCCCCCTAATATGAGAGAGTATGAGCTCAGATCAGGTAGAAGAGAGAAAAAATGTTCAAAGAAGGAGACATCGTCATAATTAGGGGCATATAAATTAGCCAACACTACATTAGTATTAAATAACTTCCCTGAAACAATGATATAACGACCTTGTATATCCGTAATAACATTATGATGCTCAAAAGAGATGTTTGGGTTAATGAGAATCGAGACACCCCTAGCTTTGGCCTGAAAGGTTGAGTGGTAGTGCTGCCCTCCCCAACGTGACATAAGGCGAGAATTATCAGAACTGCGAATGTGAGTTTCTTGTAAAAATGCGATTGCAGTGTTAAGTTGTTTAAGGTGTGAGAGCACCTTCCTTCTCTTCACCGGATGGTTTAAACCCTTAACATTCCAGCTCACAAAGTTTAAAGAACTATTCATTCTCCCTGAGAGAAAATGCAGGTAGATAAACATGAATAAGATGCCTAACGTCAGCCTTAAAGTGTAAAACACAGAACAACGTGTTAAATACACAGTGTACAAAGAACTAACACAATACTGGCTTTGGAGATCCCCCACCCCTCCCCCCCACACCCCTGCCCCCCACACCCCTCCCCCACACACCCCACTGCCCCCCAACAAACAAAGATAGCTGCTAACAAACACAGCAGCAAGCTCTTCCATTCCTCCATCTTCCACCCAACAAATCCTCCTGCCGCTAACCACCCCATCTTCTGCTCCGACACAACTTACAGAAACTAATAATTAAATATATAAATAAAACATTTCCACACTCCAATACTGAAATCTCTCAATGAGAGAGAAACACACCACCACCACCCCTCCCCCCACGTCACATTGTAACTCTAAATATACAAACATGTAAATCACACGTGATTAAAAATAGAAAAAATAGTAATATAAAAATAATAATAATAACCCCTTCACAAGTTTAACACAACACTCTTACCGGGAAAGACGTAAACGTGGCCAGATTTTAGGTTAAAAATGGTACTTTCCTGAGAACTGTAGTATTGCGTATTAAAATAATAATAATAATAATAATAATAATACAGTGCACTACGCAGTTTTCGGCAGACTGTCTATGTGTTTCTGCGCCTCTTCTACCGAGCGGAGCCACTTCTTCTGTCCGGTAGACAGAGTGATCCGGAGCCGCGCTGGATACAGCAGAGAAGGCCGAAGTCCACGGCTGTATAACTCACTCATCACTCCTCTATACTCGGCTCGCTGGTTTAAAACTTCGGGAGTGTAGTCTTCCACTATGCGAAGCTGCTGACCGCGGTATTCCAGCTTCCCTCTCCGCCGAGCCTCCCGAATCAGAAGGTCTTTCACCTGGTACCGGTGCACGCGGAGAATGACGGGCCGAGGTCTCTGTCCTGAAGCGGGTTTGGATGCAGGTATTCGGTGAGCTCGGTCAATCTCCGGCGGGGAAGGCAGCGTTTCAGTCCCAAACACCTCGCACAGAAACTTGGAGAAGAACTCGGTAGGGAGTCCACCTTCAGAACCTTCCGGGAGACCCAGAACACGCAGGTTTTGTCTCCTGCTCCGGCCTTCTAAGTCTACAACCTTGGACGTTAACTTTAAGTTGTTTTCCCGAAGTCCGGAGCAGATGTTCTCCAGCTCCGTCACACGCTGGCTCAGGTCGTCTGTAGCGAGTTCTAATGACGGTAAGCGCTGTCCATGGTCCTCTACTTGGGCCTGAATCTGGTCCAGTTTAATTTCTAGTAAACTAAACGAGGATTTAAACTCAGCCGCTAACGCATCACGGTGTTGCTCTAACAGCGCTGAGATAGCCTCGACTGTTAGAGGGGTCGCAGTGTCGTCCTTTTTCACGGCTTTAACACTCCTGGTAGCCATCGCAGATGAAAAAATATATAACCGTGGGGTAGAGTATAAAGTTATTGTCAACTACGATTTTAATTTAACATTTAGAGACGAATAAGGGAGTGAAGAAATTCGAAACTGTCGGAGCACCTAACCAACACGTCCTACTCCATGTGGCTGCTAACCGGAAGTCAGCTTTTTTTTTTTTTTAAACAAAAAGTCAGTAACTCAACATCCTTCAGTTTACATGTAAACGTATTTATTTATTTATGCTCCATACCCATTTAAACAGGAAGTAACATCACAATTACAATAAAACAACTATATAATAAAACACACTACAACTTACATACAAATTATTATAAACTGGATGACAAAATGACTTTTTAGAAGAGAACTATTAGAAGAGATTGTTAATTCTGAATTCATAAAACAGAATCTAACTGCCAAGAGAAGAGACTGGAAAACCATAATATAAAAATGGCAACCTGCCTCAGCAAAATTCAGTCAAATGCAAATAGAAACAACCAAGTCAGAAACACAACAGATGACTGAAACATTATTCGTAAGTTGAAATGTATTTACTCAGCAAAACAGATAAGACACAAGTCTGAACTTATGGTTTTCCACCACGAGCAATTCCCCCCAGCCGTTCTGGGGCATAACGAAGCCATTTCTGAACTGTTGAAGCAAAGAAACTCTGTGGCCTTTTTTTCAGCTTTCAGCTGTTGTTGTTGTAGTGCATCTAAAGAATGAAAAACAAACAAAAGGTTAGAACTATACAATGCTCTAAAAACTTGGAGTGGTAGTTGTTTATGAATGACAGAAGGTGGGTCCTAAATTTTTGGAACTGTGACTTTTACAAATGTACAGATATGCAACATATGTTTTGAAATGTCCTACAATCTTCCATAGATACAATGCACACATTAGATTTTTTTTTAAATATACAGGTCCTTCTCAAAAAATTAGCATATTGTGATAAAGTTAATTATTTTCTGTAATGTACTGATAAACATTAGACTTTCATATATTTTAGATTCATTACACACAACTGAAGTAGTTCAAGCCTTTTATTGTTTTAATATTGATGATTGTGGCATACAGCTCATGAAAACCCAAAATCTCAAAAAATTTGCATATTTCATCTGACCAATAAAAGAAAAGTGTTTTGAATACAAAAAAAGTCAACCTTCAAATAATTATGTTCAGTTATGCATAGGGTTGTGTACCGAACACCGGTGCCAAGACGGCACCGGTACCTATAGAACCGGTATGTACCGGACCGAAACAGAACGCGAATTTCGGTGCCTCATTTCGGTGCCACTTAAATGCCTGAACTGTCGATTGAAATATTTGTTCTCTAGATTCATATATTTTTGTAGATTAATAGTTTATTAGATTAAATTAAAGAAATTAAAAGCACAAATCATCCGGAAATGAGACACCATCCGAGATGCGAGTGAATGCAGCAACTAACGTTACACTCGCTCTGACGGCAGCAGGCGGTCTACCGATAGCTTAGCATGCTAAATTAAACAACTTTCGATAAAATGCCTAAAACTAAACCGTCGAAAGTGTGGCTGTATTTCACAAGAAAGGATTCCGGCACCGCGACGTGCAGCAAATGTTTTACAGCAGTTGCGTGTAAAGAGGGAAACACGTCAAATCTAATGAAACATTCGAGGGCAGACGGAATAAAGTTTAAAGCATACGGCGGCACCGTGTTTAACAGCTTGTGGACAACAGCTGGCGCTATCGGTGAGGACGACCCTCAGTCCCAGTCATACCAACCGTAGCAAAAAGGAGTCACTGATTATGATGCCGACAGCAGCCTTTCCGCAGGTTAGTAGTAGGATAATGTAACGTTAATAGCAAAATGCAAATTTTGCATTCATGCTAACAAATAGTCAAACGATTTGTAAAAAACTAATGTAACATGGATTCTGTTTATAATTATGGCTTTCCAGCTAGTACTAGTAGCACTACAACAGTGACCACATTTACGATTGTAAAGAAGGCTATACATGTCCTGTGCAGGGCAATAAGTCAGGAAAGGAGTCGTATTTTGACAGAAAAGGCAAATATGGTGAAATTACTGCAAAAGAATTGCTAAAATTTGAAGCTTACATATTCATATATATATACTTTAAACTTTTAATATATTGTTCAATTTTAAGCATAAAATTTTTTTAAAATAAAAATTAATTCTTGAATCATCCACTAATTTTGTGGCTTAAAAGTATCGGTTCAGGCACCGTTTTGGCACCGGTACCGTTTTCAAAGTATCGATTTGGCACCGGTATCGAAAAAAACCCAAACGATACCCAACCCTAGTTATGCACTCAATACTTGGTCGGGAATCCTTTTGCAGATTCTTGTGTCTTGTGTCTCTCAACTTTTTCTTCACAATATTCCACAGATTCTCTATGGGGTTCAGGTCAGGAGAGTTGGCAGGCCAATTGAGCACAGTAATACCATGGTCAGTAAACCATTTACCAGTGGTTTTGGCACTGTGAGCAGGTGCCAGGTCGTGCTGAAAAATGAAATCTTCATCTCCATAAAGCTTTTCAGCAGATAGAAGCATGAAGTGCTCCAAAATCTCCTGATAGCTAGCTGCATTGACCCTGCCCTTGATAAAACACAGTGGACCAACACCAGCAGCTGACATGGCACCCCAGACCATCACTGACTGTGGGTACTTGACACTGGACTTCAGGCATTTTGGCATTTCCCTCTCCCCAGTCTTCGTCCAGACTCTGGCACCTGGATTTCCGAATCAGATGATTATGGTTTATAGCTCGTTTAGAGAACCTTTTCATGATATGCTAATTTTTTGAGATAGGGATTTTGAGCTGTATGCCACAATCATCAATATTAAAACAATAAAAGGCTTGAACTACTTCAGTTGTGTGTAATGAATCTAAAATATATGATATATTTGACATATATGAATATATGACATAATATAAGTCTAATGTTTATCAGTACATTACAGAAAATAATGAACTTTACCACAATATGCAAATTTTTTGAGAAGGACCTGTATGTGTTATTTCACAATCTGCAAATGTTGTCCTACAATGTACATATTCAATGCTATGAAAACAAATATACTTAATGTAACAATGTAGTCTGTTATGTGCAAAAAAAAAAAAAAAAAAAACCCTGTAGGACCAAATAAATAAAAAAAAATCAATCCGTGGCGACGGTTTTGCAATTTGTCCCCCGCACTCACAAATACTTAAACTGTTAAACTGTAAAATGACTTTACAATAGGAAGAATCGCCAACAACTCTGTCTGGTGTGCAAGCTACAGTCAAACGCGCACAAGAAGTGATAAGGAAACAACGCAAGATCATGCTGACATTGTGGTCTATAATTCCTCCCCGAACAAACAATAATTAAAAAAAGATGACGTCCTTGTTTAAGATCCCATATGGTCAAAACTGAAATTTCATGGCTTTTTTCATGGTAACTGAGGTCTAGGGGCTACGTAACTACCATACAAGTTTCAAAACAGTCAATCCACAGTAGAATGCACACAGCCTGCATAAAGTAGCTCTGCCTTTTCACGAGCTGCTGTGACGTCCAATCTACTCAGTCACCGCTTTCAGTCACCATCAACCACCATCCCACCCTTCTTTTGCCAAAACATCACGTCCATGCCATTGCTGAACAACAATAACATGAAAACAAGTCGAAAAAACGCTGTTCAGTCGATAGATGTCGAAACTACATCATTACACAGGCTTCAGAACAACATTAATATAAAAGACCAGTGGCACGTCAGCTTCAGCATCTTTCACACAGCCATTCCATTAAACTTTAAAAATTTACATTTAAAATTTTATTTAGTTAATAGAAGTTAATTGATAAAGAAAATCTATTTATGACATTATTTTTGACAGCATTATGATTATTTATTAAAACTTCAGACAACAACAATTAGTGCCACGAGGTGATTTGCAACATTATATGTTCTACAAAATAGAGGACTACACACCTTACAGCGCAATATAATGTGGCTTTAGAAGAGGAAAGGTAGGATTAAGAAGTGAGCAAGTGATGAATTAGTATTATAGGTCACAAGCAGATACAGTAACAATAATGGGTGCCCTACCTTATGCAGTCTCCATTGATGGCTAATAAACATTGATACAAGTAGGTTATGGTTAAAGTGGTGAACTTATAAAGTCTTAAATGTTTTGTTTTCCCTTCTCAACGCATTATGCATTTACTCACCAATAATGGCTACCTTTTTAATTTGGTCAAGTCTCCAAGTCGAAGGTGCCCAGCAGCAGATTCCGTACCATGGCAGTAGCAGAGGTGGCAAGGCGGGCTGCTCTCCACGCTTCTGCCTGGCAAAACACCCCAGAGCCCTTTATAACTTCAATCTGAAAAATAATTTCACATCACAATATTAATTTATTAGCAACTTTTAGAAACTTTTCATGTTTCATACTGATTCTTATGTTTAGCTTCCCAATAGTTAATAGGATTTTATGTATAATTGCAGATTAATGATAAACATACATGCAGGGTAAAACTGCAACAGGAACAGTACAAAATAAAAACTGAAAAAAGACGGACATTCAGAGTAAAACAGTGCAAGATAAAAAAATAAAAAAAAACTGTACAAAACACACATGCAGGGTAAGCATTGGTGTCCAAGCAGTGTAGAGAAATATTTCTGCACGACTTCATTGTTTTGTGCTGTGTAGTATAGTATTGTAATAGCTGATCAGAGTGATCAACTCCCCATGTGCTGGTTGTAGCAGTCACAGGAACATGGAAATGTCCTACATAAGGCAGTATTTTAGCCACCTGGAACTAGCTTGTTTGTGCTAAATAACATTACCGACAGCAGTGTAATAAGCTAATCAAAATTGAGCCAAATACACATTAGCAACCATAATCTAAAGCTATCCAAAACAAGGTGAATATAAACATCTGTAAACTCCATAAGGCATTAGCTTAGCCACCGGGAAATATCATGTTTGTGCTACATGAGGCAGCATGTTAGCATGATTTACCTAAACTATATAAATGGCATTGAAAGCCAATGTGTCACACAAGCTGACAAGAGCTAGCTGTAGTGAGGAAAATATTTACTAATATTAGTTTAATATTATCAGAATAAGAGTTATATAAGACTTAATAACTTACCCAGTGTAGCATGGGTCTATTCTCTGTTCAAAATGCTCCTGGTCGGCGTCGGAGTCACACAGTCTTGTTCTGAGGTAAATGTAAACTCCTCCAACTTTCCAGAACATTCTGAAGAGTTTCCTCGGATGTGTAAGCGCGTGCCATCTTCCAAAACATGCAGAAAACTCACTGAATCGGAGTATTTTCAAGCCTGTCTCTCTGTGTTCGTTGTTCATGCCGGTGTCCGGGGGCGTGGCCTAGTATGTAAATTACCCGGACTGATTTCCGTGTGATTGGTGCGTGGGCGTGTCCTGCCTCGGGTCATTAGCATATAAGTGCGACAGAAATTCTGTGCCTCTCCTTGGTTTCATACAGATTACATAAACTGAGAATATTTGTTTTCAATGTGACTTGCATCATTTAAAAGTAGACACTTTAAGCTTTCTGTAGATATATTTCTCATTTCAGTTAATTTTAGTGACGTGTTTCAAAAAGATTTTCACGGAGACTGAGGTTTCATATATGTGCATATATCCTCATACACTGTATGTGGGCAATTAGGATTAGTTTTTTGCTTTTTTGTTTTGTTAGTTCTTAGTTATTGCCTTGATAATAGAAGATATGAGCTAGGGATCATGTATGACAGTTGCCAAAGTGAGATATGAGCTAAAATGACCAGATCCTGCCATAAGAGACATATCTTGTATGTACATATAGGGCTTATATGTGGATATAAAGAAGCAATACATCATCATTAACCATTCAATCGCGTCCGATTCTTGGCTATTCTATGGGCCATGTCTCGCCATGTCTTCCTTTCCCTGACCAATTCCTTCAGTTCACTGATATTCTTGCCCGTGTCCTTCATGATTGTGTCCAGCCATCGGGTTTTTGGTCTTCCCTTTGGTCTACTTCCACTCACCATCCCCAGCATCACATCCTTCTCCAGTGAATTGGCTCTCATCACATGACCAAAATACGTCAGTTTCTGCCTGGTGATCTTGCCTTCCAAGTCTTGGATTGATACGTTCCAAGACTGACTTGTTGGTTTCTCTCGTTGTCCAGGGGATCCTCAGGAGCCTTCTCAAGCACCACATCTCGAATGCATCAATTCTTCTCCTGTCTGCCTTTGTTAGGGTCCAAGTCTCACACCCATAAGTCGCAATGGGGAACACAATGGCAGTGACCAGTCTGCGCTTGGTAGTGATTGAAGTGTCCTTGCACTTCCAAATTGGGTTCATGCTAACCATTGCTGTGCGGCCCAGGGCGATTCTGCGCTTTATTTCAGGACCTCCATCACCACTTTGGTTGATCATGGAGCCCAGGAAGACGAAACTGTCGACCACCTCGACTTCCTCGTTGTTGATCTTTATATGGACTTCCTTAGCAGCTGTGGTCATGATTTTCGTTTTCTTGATATTCAAATGAAGTCCCATCTTCTCACTTTCACTTTTAGCTTCATGATCATTGTCCTCAGGTCTTTCTCCCTTTCCGCCAGCAAGGTCGTGTCATCGGCATACCTGAGGTTGCTTATTGTCCGGCCTCCAATTTTCACCCCCACTTCAAATTTGTCCAGGTCTAATTTCCGCATGATCACTTCAGCGTATAGATTGAAGAGAAATGGGGAGAGGATGCAGCCCTGTCTGGTGCCTTTCTTGATTTTGAACCAGCCTGTATCCCCATATCTGGGACTGGGACAGTAGCTTCCTGATCCTGGTAGAGTGATCAGTCAGACCTCAGTCTGATCAGGTGTTCCGTCACTCCCAGTTCCCGCAGGGCGACCCAAAGCTTGTCATGTTCCACACAATCGAATGCCTTTGTGTAATCAATGAAGCACATGTAAAGCTCCTTTTGGTATTCTCTGGCTTTCTCCATGATCCACCTAAGATTCGCAATATGATCACGGGTGCCTCGGCCCTGTCTAAAACCGGCTTGGACGTCTGGTAATTTGCGATCAATAACACTGCCCAGGCGCTTCTGGATGACCTTCAGTAGAATCTTACTGGCGTGTGGTATGAGGGCGATTGTGCGGTAGTTGGCGCAGTCTCTTGTGTCTCCCTTTTTCAGTATGGGGATGAAAACTGACCGCTTCCAGTCAGTCGGCCATGTGCAGGATCTCCATATCTGCTGGCAAAGAGCCATCAAGGCAGCTCTTGGAAGTGGTCTGAGCAGCTCGGCTGGAATCCCGTCGATGCCAGGCGCCTTGTTGCTTGGTAGCTGTTGCATCGCCCACTCTACTTCGCTCTCCAGAAGGTCTGGCTCCTGATGCCCCTGGTCAGTCTGATCTTTGTTGCCTTGGTCATCAGCGGAGGTGTAAAGGTCTTCAGTGTATTCTTTCCATCTCTCCTTGATGTCTTGCTGGTCAGTCAGTTCGTTTCCATTGCGGTCTTTGATGGTTGATTGACGAGCTGAGAACGATCTCTTCAATTGCTTCACTGTGGCGAAAAGCTCTCGAGTTCGGCCATTCCTGAAAGCTTCTTCAAGACTGATGCAGCGGGACTTGAGGGCGTTGTTCTTGTCACTCCTTGCCATGCGCTGAAATTCCGCATGTAGCCGCCTGGCTGCATCTAGCTCACCTTTGGCCTTGGCTATTCGTCGCCTCTCAGCAATCAATAGAGTCTTCTCAGTTAGCCATACAGCTTTCTTGGTTGGTATCTTGTAGGGGACGTGTTTCAGAGCAGCCTCAATGGTGGTCTCTTTGATCGTTGCCCATAGTTCATCAGGCTCGCCATCGTCCAAGTTGAGCGCTTCAAACCTGTTTCTCACCTCAATCGTGTACTGGGCTGGGATCTTGCTGACATCAAACTTCTTTGTTGTCGCTGTCCTCTTGACTTTGCACAACCGAACTTTGACCTTGGCAGTTAGTAGTTGGTGATCAGATCCACAATCCGCTAATACAGAAGACCTATATGGCCTGTATATGCACATATATGCACCTCAATGTTGCCTACATGTGGCATATATACGCATATATATTATATATATATATGCATATATACTGCATATAGGTTTCATATATGCGCATATATCCTCATATAGGTTCTTTCCATGTGGGGCATGAACACTGCTCTGGGTCAGACACAGACAACGGGAAACAGGAACTAAGCTCTCAAACAAATGCTTCCCAACAGAATACCGTAGGTCGCATCGCCAAAATTCTTTCACCGTGAGTGGCAGTAACTTCCACACTACAACATATTGAATTCTCATGCCTGTAGAGTGTATTATACTGACGTGGCGACAGTGTAAAAACACTCTTCGATGTTAAATGCGAGCCGAAAATTGAGTACTTTTGAACGGCAAACAGGAATTAAGCTCTCAAGTGAGTAAACTAGACAGCAAGGTAAATACACAAAACTTACCGTCAAATAATTTTTTTTCCCTCAATAACAATATATATATATATATATATATATTTTTTTTTTTTTAAACACCATGGCAAATCTCTCGTAGTCAATTTTTTAACCTGTTTTAAACACATACACACATGCATACACATTTTATAGAAATGCACTTAGTTAATTTAATTTGCCTTACATTGTTGAATGAGGATGGGTTCCAAAACCAAAAATCAACATTGATTCAATGTTTGTCTTTTCAACACAGAAAAGCAATGAATTATCAACATTGATTCAACATTATTTAGCATTGAATAATCAACCTCAACCAAAATGATGATTCTGATGAAATTTCAACATTGAATCAATGTCACCTTGCTATCTGGGTTATCTCTCATATCGGCGCGCGTGTTCATCTGACGTTAGATTAAAAACTCAGCAAAGTGAAAGAGCGCACACGCGTGCCGCGGGTTCACGCGAATATTTTACATTCAATAAAAAATTTATTCACAACCACATTACAGCCATTCACACACATGCATTGTCCTGTGTTGTTGGTACACACTTTCACTTTTCATCTCCCCTTTGATGAAAATGCTCCGGATATAAGCCGACACAAGCAGCTTTGCTTCATTCATAATATTTATCAATCATAAAGAGAGGCGACATATACCGGATGATTAAACACTGCATTTTTTTTAAGTGAAAGCGCGCGCAATGTGAGCAGCTTTAATTATTAATAATTAAATAATAATTCAATGCTGGACATATACAGCTTAAATCACAATGATTATTATTCTTTTGATTATTATTATGTTCTTTTCATGTATGGGTTCAGCGTTGATCAAAAAGCCGCACGCGTAACTCACTTTCACTTTGCACAAGGCAGTGTTTATTGTTTTATGTGCAAAGGCCTGTTGATGAAGACGTTCGTACTCAAAGCACCACCTGCTGGTGAAGACGTCTAACAGCAGAAGGCTTCTTGGATCGGTAATCTACTGCTTTTTCTGCAGTTCCCGGATGTGTAGTCGTATTTGATGTGTCGTATTTGAACCACTGAATTTTCGGAAGCGAATTTTTCACCATGGTAAAATGCAGCGCATAAAAATGCAAGCATGAAAATACAATGCATTAAAATGCAAGCACTGTTAATTGCAGTGCTGTTTTTTTTTTCGATTTGTGGAATTCAACAGGCTTTTTATTTCAAATACTTTTGGCAGGATTTTTGTTCCATACCGAAGTCTGCCGACACTTTCATATGAAATTTAAGGGGGACGATGATGGGGGACCAGCAATTTGGGTAAAGTTTATGGAGAATTTTTAGGGGGGCTGAGTACAAATGTTACGGGGGATGAAGCCCCCCTAAAAATGGCCTAGCGACGCCCGTGAGCATAAGCGAATTTTTTTTTCACACGATCGGTCATTGAGGGTGGAATATTATGGTGTTATATTCCTGCCACAATTCTGAGCGATTCTGCGCATGCGGTGTCCCCTGCTCGCTCAACATGTTCTCCGTGACTATAAATTAAAATGTCAACCAATCGAGTTTATTTACAGCTTTTTTTTTATATTGTTAATAAAATACGTATATTTGGAAAATTCTCAGCACTATCCTTATGTTATTAAATTAATAAATAGAAAAGAGTTGTTTATAAATACAAACATTTATGACACATGAATGAATTATGATGACACATTAATGAATTTCACTGTTATTTATTTAAGATGATACTGTTTACAGTTTCAGCAAAGCATTAATTCTCCTTCCCAATCTAATAATGGCACGCGAAACAGCAGTCTGGGTCCTCCGTGCCATCATAAAACCCTCTGAGGCAACCACGTTTCCCATTGCCGTAATAACCGAAGCAGGTCTTGAATAACGTTTTACATATTTTGCATTTTTTATTTCAAAAAGCACGCGTAATTCAGCCCTTGATGCTTCACTCCAATTTTTCCAGTTCACAACACCTGTAGCCAAACACACACACACACACAAAGCAGAACTCATCTAGGATTGTTAGCCATGATACAGCTTTAAAAATACAATAAGCTAAATTACATCTTTTTTTTTACGGACAGATGCTTACTGTCAAGCCATGCATAGTGTGCCTTCTGTCTGAACAGGGTCTTGTTTACAATTTCTCTAAAGCAACTGCAAGTAAGTGAAATATTGCTGCAGCAGTCTTTTAAATACTGCTCTATTGAACTCCAAAGTGTTCAAAATTAAATAAATAAATAGCACATTCTGAAATAAATAACTCTATGAATAAGACACATATGTAATATGAGAATAATATTGTGAAATAATGGCACATATTTTGAAAAAAAGCTAATTATTGTGAAATATATTTACTTATTATTATGAAATAATATTTCATGGTCATTATTTTTCCCAATAACAGAGATTATTGCAGAGGCATTTTATTTAATTCATGCTGTTTTTATTTCAAAATGTCATTTTTTCAAAGTCAGTTTTTATTTCAAAAATCCCGTTTTTCACGATGGCCTATTTCATAATGCGACTTTTCAGCAGAATGAGTCGTTCTGTCAATCAACGCCAGTGGGTTGGACCTGCGCGCCTATTGGCTGATCCTTTAACATCGATTCGTTTCCCTGGATACCTGCTCCGCGGACCGCCACTATAGCTAGCAATAACGTGCTAGGCAGGCGTGCTAGGCGGACTAGCCGTCTGGAGCACCGGGCGTTTTCCCGGTGGGCTGCTGGTCAATGTGGCGGGCCCAGTCAGTACGTACATTTATTTTTAAAATGACGGAAACTATAATATTGCATCTCTTTTTTTACGCAGATAGATGAGTGCGTTAATCGTACGGGCGCCGGCGATAAAAAGTGCGTGTGTTTTTTACTATGTTCTATATCACATTATGTATGTACAGTATGTTGCCCTTTATGAGCTGCTGCGCGTGTCGGCTGAGGAGGTGTGTGTGAGGAGGTGTGTGCGCGCGTGAGGAGAGAACAGAGCAGGAGCGCTGTGCTGCTCCCCCCGAAACGCTCTATTGTTTTACCCTTTTCTTTACTTTTACTGTATGTTTTGTATTATAATTTTGTGACGCTGAAAAAGGCTGATAAAGGTTTTGTGCTGAACGCTATTGTTGGCTCTGAGATCTTTTCCCCAGCTATCCGGCCAAAGCGGCACAGTTTGTGTGCATGTGAATGTATTGTAATCCTATTCCATATGTGTTCTGAAACCACGCCCCCTTTCACCTTTAATTTACAGAGGGAGAGAGATGGATCCTTTCTCGATACAGCAAATAACACCCTAAAAAATGCTGGTTTTTAACCCAGCTGCTGGGTAAATATAGGACTAACTAAATGCTGCGTTAATATAACCCAGCAAGATGGATTAAATATTCAATCCAAATGCTATGTCATATTTAACTATAACGCTGGGTTAATTCTACCACATAAATTGGTCAAATGTTCTACTCATATGTTTGGGGTTTGTTGGTTCATTTTAACTGGAATGTTGGGTTAATGCTACCTCACAAGTAGGTTATCTGTAAAAAAATATATATATATAAATTTACAGTTCAATTTACAAAAAAACTATTAAACAGTTAAATTACTTTGATATACTGGTCTATTACAAAAAGCCATACATGTATCCAATAAACAACGTCCTATTAAATGTTCTTAGAAAAAAACATTTATTTTTCAAAAGCACAAGAACAGATAATCAACAGTGACATCATTACTATACTATTACTGACAAGGGCAGAATGGAGTAATTGCACAAATAGACTGAGGCAGCTTCTACAGAGCAGGATCTCTCTGTGACTTAAGATATCTTTTCTGCAGAACAAAACTATCCAGCCCTGGTCTCATTTTAACATACAAACACTGTCAATGCCTTTTCAGGTAGGCCTCGCTATTTCATAGCAACCTTACATTACTGAGAGCAGCGCTGGTCATTATCTCCCAACGTCAGGATGTAGGGGTACGGCCTTGACACTTCAGCATTGCTGGAGGTATTCCACCATGTTGGTTCCAACCTTAGAAAGAAAGAAATGAAAAAGTAAAAATTTTGTTGAATAGCAAAGATTAAACTGAATAAGACTATTAATTTAGTGTGAAATAGGATTAATACTAAAAAATGACAAAGCTGCCCATTCAGATAGGGTATAGGTAGCCTAAAACAAAAACATGGAGACAGCTACTACCAAAAATAAAACAGCAAAATAAGCATGGCTTTTAGGATACAGCTCTTTATGTCAGACTAGTTGATATTGTGGTCTGCATTGATTTTAAGCTAATTACCGAAAAAAATTCATAGCTGGTGTCATACTGGTATATTACAATCACCAAAATATTACTACTTCCATCTAGTAGTTATCTGTTCTGCTGACTGTGATACTTTTTCCTGTAGTTGGCGCTTTTTCCTGTAGTTGGCGCTCACAAGCAACTTTGGTTAAAGAGGGCGACCTGGTTAACTTACATGCAATTACTAGTGAGACATTTGCATACCTCCCAAAGGGGGAAAGGTGTAAAATATTGTTATAACTCGGGAGAGACGCAGGAGAAATTTGACTGCGGAGTAAAGGTTAGCAGGTCTGTATATTTGTGAGAGGGTCAGTGTTTTGTAACACCCCAGCATTTTATTGTCTCATATGGAGCGATATCGCGGACAATATTCAAATGCAATTGCAAATTGCAATTTGCAATTGCGTTTCCCATATGTGGACGCACAAAGTGTGCCATAATTCAAATGCAATTGCAAACTTTGCATTACCGTTTGCTGATTCGCCTTCGCGAGCGCACACTGACTGCCAAATTTCAAATGAAAAAACAAAGTCCATTTGCATTTGTATTTCCCAGGTCTTACACGTCATGAACCTGTTATATTTAAATAGCAAAATCAATCACCACGTTTGCTTTTGCACTTTCTCTCCGCCGCGCGTCAAGCCGGCCAAAATTCAAACGCAATCGCTAATCCATTTGCAATTGCATTTCCAACACGTTACACAGAAACCTGTCAATCAGCGTCAGGGGTGGGTCTATACTGTGGGGCGGGATTGTATGGGGAGTGACGTCACTCGCACTCGCCGACCAAGAGGGGGATATTTGAGCACTGGAGGTGAACCGAGATTATCTCATTCGTTTATCAAGAAATAAACACACAAAAATGACAAATCGCATATTTCCTTGCTCCGGAGTGGACAGAGAAGTTTTTACAAATAAAAATATTTTTAGATCTTCTCCTGTTACAGTCTGCTGGAGCTAAATCGTTCAGAAACGCTGCGTACCGGTGTTATGCGCTAAAATGCCTCCCTGCCACTGATTGCCCCCCCCCCCCCCCAACATAACCTCTATCAAATATTATATTACAACATAAATTAATAGGTTTATGATTTACAAATTGCTCCAAACGAATTTGATTATAAAATAATCTATATAAAAAAAACACGTAGTATAGGGGGAAAATATATTAATTATATATTATTTTCATATACAACCCCTGGCAAAAATTCTGGAATCACCCCTCTCAGAAGATGTTCATTCAAATGTTTAATTGTGTAGAAAAAAAAACAAGCACATACTTGCCACAAAAATATTTTCACTCAACAATCCAAACTTCTGGCTGTATAAAACACTTTTAAAAAAAAACAAAGAAAGATAACTATAGTCAATGACAACTGTTTTAACAGCTCAAACAGAGGGAAAAAAATATGGAATCACCAAATAAAAACTTTGTTGCAGCACCTCTGGCTTTTATAACAGCTTGAATTCTCTGAGGCCTGGATTTAACTAATGTCAGACAGTATACTTCATCAGTCTGTCTCCAGCTTTGTCTTATTGCAGTTGCCAGATCAGCTTTGCAGGTTGGAGCCTTGTCGTGGACCATTTTCTTTCATTTCCACCATTTCATTTCATTTCCACTTCTCTGTCCACTCCGGAGCAAGAAAATATGCGATTTGTCATTTTTGTGTGTTTATTTCTTGATAAACAAATGAGATAATCTCAGTGCTCAAATATTGCTCTTGGTCGGCGAGTGACGTCACTCCCCATACAATCCCGCCCCACAGTATAGACCCACCCCTGACGCTGATTGACAGGTTTCTGTGTAACGTGTTGGAAATGCAATTGCAAATGGATTAGCGATTGCGTTTGAATTTTGGCCGGCTTGACACGCGGCACAGAGAAAGTGAAAAAGCAAACGTGGTGATTGATTTTGCTATTTAAATATGACAGGTTCATGACGTGTAAGACCTGGGAAATACAAATGAAAATGGACTTTGTTTTTTCATTTGAAATTTGGCAGTCAGTGTGCGCTCGCAAAGGCGAATCAGCAAACGGTAATGCAAAGTTTGCAATTGCATTTGAATTATGGCACACTTTGTGCGTCCACATATGGGAAACGCAATTGCAAATGCAATTTGCAATTGCATTTGAATATTGTCCGCGATATCGTTCCATAGTCTCAAGCAGTGAGATTAATAAAGTTCTAATGTTAATGTGGTTGCTAACGCTAGCAACCTAACTAAATGCCTCCGTCATGCTAGCACCACAGTTAACAGTTTAGCGTTCATTCATCACTTCACCATCTTCGTAACCCTGCAAACTTTCTACAGAGAAAGCTAAAAAGCTCAGACATCTTAGCCGTTTCTTTCATACACAGCTGGGGTATTTTGGCTAACTAGCAGCTATTCTCAGCTAAATTATCATCCAGTATCATCTCAGACCAGCCGGTAAGTTTGTGTGTAAACCTTAACACGGTAACAATAATAAATGTTACATATAGGAATAATTTTTCAGTCATATGTGAATTAGGTGAGTGAACATGTGTATACAGACCTTGTATTTAATGCCGGAGGAGGATGAACCGTCATCAGCGGTGTGGGAGCTCAAGAGACACGAAGCTGAGTGACAGCCGCTGAAAATCCACCGGTGAACTTTGGGGGAGGGGCCAAGCAAACTTCAACCCAGAAGCTGGGTTACACAAAAACTACCCAACTCTCTGTAAATAACCAAGAAAAATGACCCAACAGCGGCAACCCAGCGTTTGGGTAGAAAAAACAACCCAGCATTTTTTAGAGTGAATGAATAATTGCCATGGATGTAAATAAAAAACCAAGTAAAATTAACCAGGTGTTGGTTCATTTTAACTGGAATGTTGGGTTAATTCTACCTCACAAATAGGTTATTATTTTCATGTTTTACAGTGAATCTGTAAAAAAAAAAAAAAACCTACCCATGTCTACTAAACAGTTAAATTACTTTGATATACTGGTTTATTACAAAAAGAAAACTTCCAAGTTTTGCAAACCATACATATATGCAATAAACAAAATCCTATTAAATGTTCACAGAAAAAACATTTATTTTTCAAAAGCACAAGAACAGATAATCAACAGTGACATCATTATTATACTATTACTCACAGAGGCAGAATGGAGTAATTGCACAAATAGACTGAGGCAGCTTCTACAGAGCAGGATCTCTCTGTGACTTCAGATATCTTTTCTGCAGAACTAAATTAATAATAAAACAGCAAAACAAAAGAAGCTAAACAAAATAGAAAATGTGGTGCACAGGGAATATGAATGGGGATGTGAACATCAAGGAACTGCAAATAGAAAGAATAGATCATTGGTTTTAGTATCAAATAATTTAAATTGTGCATATATAGAAGTTGCATTATAGAAAACAAGCCCTCCTTTCATGCACCGTGTGCTGAATGATTTTATTCACAGAAACAAATCCTAACATTTTGCTCTTTTAATGTACAAGTTAAAATCACTACATTAAAAAAAGAAACAATTTAAGTTCATTTACTAAGGAAAAAATACATTTAAACGAACTCAGTAATGTTAGTCCATTTACAGTAACTTTTTAATAAAGATACACACTTAATACATCGAGGCTCGTTTACAGTGAAACATCATCCGAGACAGACGGCAAATTGTATACATATGCATGAATCACTAACAGATGTAGATGGAAACTATATCCACGACATATCACGCATGCACTGGGGAAGACACAATCTACAATGCATTAAAAAGCACACACACAAAAAAACTTACGTTACGTACTAATTATACACTTTAAATTAACAATTTACGCATAAAATGTATCCAGTGCACCCACTCACCATGCAGTAAAGAACAGCAGAAATGGAAGTTTCAACGTCATTACTAGCCACCAATGAGATGAGTTGTGGGAGTTCCGTGATCTCAACGTTATTAATTTACCTACAACCAATGAGAAGGCATATGGGCGGGGCGACACGTGCAGCCCCGCCCCAGATTCAGCCCCGCCCCGATCTGCGGGCTGCAGACAGGGGTACTTGGATACGAGGAGCTTTTTATTTAAATAGAAATCACATCTTGTCTGTGCCGGTCTGAAATTACACATCCAAGCCACTAGATGGCGTTGGGGATTCTATACCACAGTGTTCAGGCTCTTCGAACTTATTCTGTTAACCAAAACGACAATTATAAAAAAAAAATTCGGAACATTTTCCTTTAAGAAACACTGTAATATTACATTTTACATTAAAATGTAAATAAGCATCGCCCGGCCTTCTTTAATTCAATTTATATTTACTGAAAGAGGAAAATCTCAAGTAAATATCGAACATGTTTAACGCATCTCAAAGATTACACAAGGTAGTGATTAACAGACAAAACTGAAGTATATCCACATATCTCAGTTCTAAATACAAACTTTAACTGTATTAAATCAAACTGATCCCTGTGTATGAGAGAGAGAGAGACTGACAGGAAGATGATCAATGTACATTATGCACCATTTAATAATCCATGGGCACAGTTTATTAAACCTAGAGTGTGACTTAAGTAATCCATGCTCTCAGTCCATAAATTTTCCCCCTCGTGACAGCTCTTAGGCAAATGAAAAATGATTCAATTAAATTGTATTCAAATAGCACTTTCAACAGTGGTCATTGCCACAAAGAAGAATTGACAACAAGAAACAATGGAAATTGGAGTAAATATGTACAAGTTAGAATTACTGCTTTGTCCCTGACCAGTCAGCCCCAAATGACCCCTCCAATCTGCAACACGGGGGCAACAGTGGCAGGAAGAAACTCCATGACATGACAATAGGAAGAAACCTGGAGAGGAACCAGACTCAACAGGGAACCCCTTTCTCACTTGGATGAAATCAAACGGCAGGGATTGATGTGTGTTAGAAAGCTGGAAGTTCATTATAATAGGAGAGATGTTTAAGTTGATGTGACATCCTCTTCCGTTATTGGAGGAAAACTACTTGGGATTTTCAGTCCTGAACTATTGAGCGACTGCAGTCACAAGTCACGAGAGAACAGCTGTCTGCATCAGTCCAGGACTGTCTTCATGGTGAAGTGGAACCATCCCCAGTCACCACACATGTTCTCCATATGAAGAGCTCTCCAACCAGAAGCGGGTCACCAGAATGAGTCAGACAGGTCCATAGGGTAGGTTTGGTCGGGATCGCTTGCAGCTCAGGAGCGACATGTGCAGCTCGACATAATGATGGGATCTTGTTGGAGGTGGAGCTAATACAAGTTGCACAAAAGTTCCTTTTACTGAAATTACTGCAGTGGAGAAAACAGAGAAGACGTCATTTTATAAAAATCCATCTTTATATAGTCACATGGAATGATGGCTTTTCCCCTCATAGACAGCGATCAGAGGTAGCAAAGGATTAGCTTAAAGTCTGAAAGTAACCAGCATTTATGACTGACAATTCAATGCTCTCATCCTTGATCACTGCTTCTTCTCTTGGATGATTCACAATCCCCTGTACAGCTTCCTCTCCTTCATCTGTTTCCACTTTCTTTATGTTCTCAGCGTTAAGTTTTATATCTTCACTCAACACCTCTGTACTGGGAACGCAGTAAGCGTAGCCCATTTCCTGAAGACGTCTGTACGTGGTGGCTCTTGATGCCCTGACTCCAGCCTCATTCCACTCCTTGTGAAACTCTAACAAGTTCTTATATTGGCTTTGCATGACAATCTTCTCGAGGCTGCGGTCATCCATGTTGCTTGTACACCTTTTCCTACCACATTTTTCCCTTCCAGTCATCTTTCCACGAATATGCTTCGATACAGCGCTCTGCGAGCAGCAGGCCTTTTTAGCTATGACCTTCTGGGGCTTACCCTCCTTGTGGAGGGTATCGATGATCATCTTCTGATCAACCGTCAAGTCAGCAGTCTTTCCCATGATCAAGGTTGCGGTTACTGACCTAGACTGTGAGATACACAGTATTTATACTGTATGAACAGTAAACTTTTAGAATATTTTGAGATACTGGTTATATAAAGTTTCATGAACTACAAGATAGTGGTCATTAAAGTGAAAACAAAAAAGCTTGAAATATCACATTTTAAAATAAATTACCAAGGAAATAATACTTATTATGATACATGAAGACATTTCTACCAGCAAAACAGTAATGTCCATGATTATTTAATGCCTGAAACTAAAATAGATGGGGGAAAATAATGCATTTTAAATAGTCTTATGTTAGTAAATCCCAAATGAAAAAT
This sequence comes from Channallabes apus, assembly GCA_030522415.1. Lineage (NCBI taxonomy): Eukaryota > Metazoa > Chordata > Actinopteri > Siluriformes > Clariidae > Channallabes > Channallabes apus. Next base: position 13,713,906 of record CM060111.1, on the reverse strand, counting down.
TAAACAGTTTTACAGATTCAATACCGAGGCTTCCAGTAAGAGTTTGTACCTTTTTATATTTTCTTCTCTTTTAGAAAAATAAGTGCATCCTGTATTTGTGCATCTTTGACATTGTGTTTTATGACAAACCTTCTTGTATTTGTGTCTGTACACTGTTAATACTTAAATAATACAAAGATTCATTAAAGATTCGATTCATTTGAATCAACTCAAATGACTCGACTTACCCTAAGATTCCGTTATGCGGGTCTCGTGTTCACGCCTAGTGCACTTCCTCAGCGGTTAAAGCACACAGGTTCGCTCCCTATGTAGTGCATATATGATGTGCGTTTTGATCTTACTGACCTGGAACGACGTTGTAAGGATATTTAACGCTAGACGTTTGGAAATTTCTGGCGTGTCATCGCTATTAATAATAAGCATAAACGTTTTAACCATTTTTTGTATATAAAATTGTAAGTGTTTGTTAATAGCCTTAGCTACACTAAGTTAGCAAGCGAGTCTGCAGTTTTATTGGGCGGACTCGGGAATGATATTGTTTGATTTAAACTTACCGTATTTTTCGAAAGTGTTTCAAAACAAATTTAACCAAAAAATAACTTGTGGTAGTAATTAAATTACAGCGTGAGCGTTTGCTGTCCTGAACACACAACTCGGCCGGGTGCTGATGATCTTCGTAACAACAAAGGGAGAGCAACTCCTCTGTTAGACAGGATCCTGGGAATTGTAGTCTTTTCAAGGAATCGCTTGTGCCTTCGTAAGAGTAAACACAGATAAGAAGACTACAAATCCCAACAAATGTACGCGCTGCAGTCGTGACCTACGTGAATCAGAATAAAACGATGCTGCAATTATTTAATTATTTTTACAGAAATTGGTTAAATAAATATATTAATCAAAGTGGTACATTATTTTATTGTTTAAATTTTTTTTACTAACACTATTACCAAAAAAAATGGAATAGATAATTTTTATAGAGCATTACGCTATATTGCCATGGCAACGCTAAACTGCACGCGCGACACGATCAGATAGCGGTGCATAATTACAGTTCTTCACAACAAAAATATAATAAATCTGTATAAAAACGATGAATAATAATGTCTTTAATACACTGGAATGTGTTCCACCCTCATTCATTAGTCAGTTATACACATTACTAGAGGAGGTGCCCGTCGTTGACGGTTAAACAGTTTGTAGAAAGCGTTAAACGGTTAAATGTAAAAATTTATCTGATCAGCTTTAATGTAATCAGTGATATTATTATTATTATTATTTCAAGTTGAAGCCCACGTACATGTCTGCCTGTATTTTTCAACGGCAAAACTCTCTGCCTAAACGATTAATACAAAGAAAGCAAATTTTGTAAGGTTGAGTATCTTAGGAAGGATGAGTATCTTTCGTTATCAGCCAAATACACTCCATTTAATATCCATTGGTTCAGGTATTTGTTTAAATTGAGCAAGGAGCTTATTAGCAGTGGTGTCAAAAGTATTCACATTCATTACTTGAGTAGAAGTATGGATACTAGGATTTAAAAAGACTTCTTTAGAAGTTGAAGTCTCAACTCAAGCTTTTTACTCAAGTAAAAGTACTGGTTTCAAAACTACTTAAAGTATAAAAGTAAAAGTAACGTGAGGGGGAATAACACATTAAGGATAAAAGCTTAGACTGTGCCACGGGCCTGTATACTGCTGTACACTAACACCTCATTAAAAAAAAAGAAAAATGTGTTGTTTTTTTTGTTGTATTTTTTAATGGCCATAGTGATTTGGGATACTGTTTATGGCAATTGAAAAAGAATGCATTTTAGTACAATGCAAATACGTCAAAGAACCATATATGTGTACTACTGAGCGTTAACATGTTTTATGGAGAAGAAGATATGACAACTAGTTGACTATAAGTATTTTAATGGTGCAAAAGTCAAACTTCAGAGGCATGTCATCAGTAACCTTTATTGGAATGTAAATGTACATCCAAGCTTAGCTGCAGGAGTCTGTGAGGGCAACATACAAGAAAATTTGTGTACCCAGACCAGGCTTAGTAACAATTAACCTGGGGGGTGTTCTTCATACGTCGTTAACTCAGTTAGCTGGATTTGATTGTTGTGGATTTGTCCTGATCTTGGATTGTTTCGTTCTTCGATGCTCATCTCGCATTTGCTGTCATAGCAACATGTCCGTAAGCTTGAACCTGCTCGGTAGCAGCTTTATTTCATGTAAACAGGATTAAGGCAGCGCTCCTGCCGCGTTATGATTGGTTGAAATGGTGAGGTCACATCTGATTGGTTAAAGAGCGCTGACGTGGACTGACTCACGTTGCACAAAATATAAGTTGCACAAAAGTTCCTTTTACTGAAATTACTGCAGTGGAGAAAACAGAGAAGACATCATTTTTATAAAAATCCATCTTTATATAGTCACATGGAATGATGGCTTTTCCCCTCATAGACAGCGATCAGAGGTATCCTTGATCATCCTTGATCGCTGCTTCTTCTCTTGGATGATTCACATTCCCCTGTACAGCTTCCTCGCCTTCATCTGTTTCCACTTTCTTTATGTTCTCAACTTTAAGTTTTATATCTTCACTCAACACCTCTGTACTGGGAACGCAGTAAGCGTAGCCCATTTCCTGAAGATGTCTGTACGTGGTGGCTCTTGATGCCCTGACTCCAGCCTCACTCCACTCCTTGTGAAACTCTAACAAGTTCTTATATTGGCTTTGCATGACAATCTTCTCGAGGCTGCGGTAATCCATGTTGCTTGTGCACCTTTTCCTACCACATTTTCCCCTTCCAGTCATCTTTCAACGAATATGCTTCGATAAAGCAGTCTTCCCCATGATCGTGATTGCGGTTACTGACCTAGACTGAAAGATACATATGTATGAACAGTAAACTTAAAATGAAATATTAGAATATTTTGAGATCCTGGATATATAATTTTCATGAGCTACAAGATAGTGGTCATTAAAATTAAGTAAATAAAACAAATAAATATGAAATATCACTTTTTAAATCACTTTCCCACAGTATTCTAATTTTTGAGATGCATTTGTACTACCCGCAGCTGTAAACCTCTGTTCGTTCACTTTTTCATTTCATTATGTAGGGGAACCAAGATGGTGCCGAACTAGTGGCAGCCTGTTGCAGTCCATCATGGTGTTTTGTTGATCTTTTACACTCTGGTCTGAATTTTTCACTTAGACTATGGATACTTCCAATGTCTTGTGTGCGTCACTCCGTTACTTCGTTATTCTCCTCTTTCTTCAACTGTCTGACCTGAGAAAACAAAACTTTGGATCCATTGTATGTAAACGTGAAGAATGCATACACATCCAGTGCCCTTTCCCTATTTCGCAGATCAGACCACAACATGGTTCTTCTCACCTCCAGAGTGCAGAAGGAACTGAAAGCGACTCCGAGGGAGTACAAAGATTCATACAGGAGGAAGCTGGAAAATGAGCTCCAGGCACACAATATGATGGATGTGTTATCTGGTATGAAGAATACTACTGATTATAAGGCTAATGGTGGTCAGGCTGAGGGAAATCCGAGCGGAGCTGATAAGCTGAACCTTTTCTTCAACAGGTTTAGTACAGGATTCCCATCTGCCCCCTCTGCTCCCTCATCCACCCCCTCAAATATCACACCTTCCATCCCTAATAGTCCTACAGTCTTCACACCTGCTTCGATCTCACACCTCCTCAGTGACTAACAATAGCAAGACACATCTTCACACCCAAACCCCCACGATGGACTCCAACACTGCCCCATCACCACCCCCAAGCACATCTTTCACCTTGTCCAGTAACATGGAGGTTAACACATGTTAAAACATCAACTTAACACATGCTCAAGACTTTGGAGACATTTGAGGAGTTGAAACTTCCCCATATCTTTATGATCCTGTCGGTGGCGCTCTTTAAACAAGTTATACGCTGGCATCCTGTGTGGTAGTAATAATGTAACAAAAAGTTGCATTATTACTAAGTAGCACCTATCTCGTAGTAACAATGTAACTTTTTGTTTAATTTAATTTAATTTTTTTATTTAATTATTGTTTAAATGAGATACTAGGTTCTGTAAGTGAGAAGCTAATATTATAAGGGTGTATCGGGTTGCATCGGGTGGTGACTGGTGATTCCCATCCCTAATACACAAACTGTTTAAAGACACACCTCACACCCTTCCATAACATATTGGCTAAACAGCGAAGCACTTTCAGCAAGAGAATCCATCAGCTCCTTCCTGTGTGTCCAGGAAAACTTTTCTGTTTTCTGTCAACTGTCATTAGACTTTACAGTAATCCTGCTCTGTGTCAGCTGAGTGAGCTTCTTCTTCGATATTATCACTATGAACAGGGACATATACTTTTAATTAATAACCATACTGTTAATCAGTGAAGATCCCATTAACGCACCTTAATCTACATACAGTCTCTTAGATTACCATGAAGGTGCATTAATGAGGTCAAATATTACATAATAATAAGACTATACTCTGGGAGTCGTTCAAACCTTGTAAAGCCAAGTAAAGAGAGTTTTACGTATTTTAGGTAGTTGTTTGTTGCATCTTGTGCAAGAAGCAAGGACAGTAGCAAGAAGAAAACGGAGCCACTTTCAGTTTGGTTTTTAAAGCAGCCGGTGCCAAGAGGAATCATAAATTAAGGTTTATTAAGTGAGGTTTAATATCTATTTATTTCATATTTTACTTCACTTACATATCTTTTCTAAATGTTTTGATTGTTTTATATGCAAAAATATGATTATAGTGTTGAAAATTGGTAATATTGTCCATATTTTTGAATGGCTGTAACGGATTATATGCATTTACATTATTATGCGTTACAGAATACAGAATTTGGCCTGAAGAACTAACCTTTGGAACGGATTACATTTTTATGCTGAGGTACTGAAATATTAATTATAAATATAAGGATGAACGAATATAGGCAGAACGGTGGCGTAGTGGTGAGCACTGTGGCCACCAGAGTCAAGGGGTCGCATCTTGCATGGAGTTTGCATGTTCTGCCTCATGCCTTAAGTCTCCTGGGCCTGGAGCCTATCCCAAGAGACTTAGAGCTCGAAGTGTGGTACACCCTACACATGGTGCCAATCAGAAGTGGAAAGTAATGCCTCCGAGTGGCGCAGTGGTAAAGCGCTCGCCCTATCATCCGGAGATCGCTGGTTTGAACCCCGGATGATGCTGTTTTCCTCTCACAGCCGGAGGCACAGAGAGAGCTGATTGGCCGAGCTCCCTCAGGGGGGAGGGAGGGATGAGAGGTACTTGCGCTCCCACATTAATCACAGCTCTACAGCCAATCAGGGGCGTTTGTGAGCTCACGCACGCGGAAGGAGTGGCTAGCGCTTTCCTCCGAGTGTGTTACTCCGCCCCTAATGGTGCGCGAGCAAGCAGTTCGAAAAGATGCAGTCGGCTGACGTCACGCGTTCGGAGGAAACACGTGATAGTCTTCGCCCTCCCAACTGAGTGGTAGTGGTAGCCTTAATGTGGGAACCCCCCTAGCGACGGGGAGGGAATTGGCCACGACTAAATTGGGGAGAAAATTGGAAAAAAAACCAAAAATAATAAATAAATAAAAAAATTTACTCGCATTACTATAATTGAGTAGATTTTTGGTGTACTTTAAAATCTGTAATTTTACTTATACTTAAGTATGTTTTGTTTAAAGCATTGTACTTCATAAATGAATGAAAATGAAAAATAATAAAATAATACAACGGGGAAGGAAAAAAATTGCACCCCGGAAACCACTGCACTGATTGACTGATGGACGTGGAGAACAAACGCGCTAAATTCACAAGAACGATGGAGACGGACAAAACAGATGTCAGTGATGCAGACACAGCTGAAAGTGAAACGCCAACAACTTCTTATGAAGCAAAACCCTGGTCATATTTAAGTCACCACTTTTATTTCAAGCACAACAAAGGGAACAGATTTATTATGCAAGGGTGTTCCATCCCTCATCCCACCCCCGCTGTTAAAAAAATAACTCAGTAACATTTACTCTGAGTAAATTTTTAATGAGCTACTTTTAACTTTAACTTGAAAGTGTAAGTAAAAAGTAGGTAACTTTACTTGTACTTCAGTAAAAGTTCACTAATTTAACATAAGTGCTGAAGAGCTTTAATAACAACACAGAGGCAGAAGATCGTCTGTTAGAAACCACGATACAAAATATATCATGGGAATTGTAATCCTTTAAGGCTCCCCGTTGTGCCTTTGTAAGCATTCTCACAAGGAAGTGAAGACTACAAATCCCATTAGAGTGTGAAGTAGATGAGTCGAAAATTATGTTAAATGGGATAAAATGTTTTTTTTTTTTAATGTAATGTAATGTAAAATTAACTAAATTAACAGTGTGGAAGGATGTTATTGTTTAAAACGAGTGTTATGAAAATAAAAAAAAATTAAATGAGATAAAAAATGGAATGGATAATTAGACGCTAAATCACCGTGGTAACGCTAATCCGCACGCGCCACACGTTTAGATGGTTGAACAAATTTTTTTTTTAATAATTCTGTAAAAAAACACTGATTCATATTTTCGAAATATACAATGATCAGGCATAGCATTATGCCACCCACCTAATATTAAGTAGGTCTCCCCTACACCATGTGTATGTATATGATGTAATTAACTGGCCTGTGTGTGTTTGTAACATGTGCTGTTATTGGTCAGTTTTACAGATTAAAACAATTCTGAGGTGAAGTTAGTGGTTGTGCGTCACTCTGACATCATAGGGTGACATTGTTAACAAGACAGCAGCGGGATTTTTATTGAAACTTTATTGAACAATTTCCACCTCATGTTATAAAAATACACCTTTGTACAGTCACACAGTGTGTGTGTTTGGGGTTTCTCCCCTCAGAGACGATGATCAGATGCTGAAGTTGAAGCGAAACTCTCCTCCTGAAGGTCTGAACACGAATCTGTCCCCGACTCTGTCTCCTTCTGTCTGCTGAGTAGGAAGTGACACCTCGGTAGAGTCTGTGCTGTGTGCTGGAGGTGCGTGAGGCTCGGATCGCCGGTGGTACACTGCTTTACAGCGAGGCTCTGACACTTGAGTCACCTTCACTGAGGACATCGCTACGGAAACACAGAGCGACAGTTAAAAACACAGGGTTGCATCTAGGAGAAGGAGTTTAAACGGTCTGTCTCTCAGAGCTGTCTTTTACCTGAGCAAATGAGACAGACCAGTCTCTCTCACAAAGAGTGAAAGGGTCTGAACTGTATGTCTCTCACCTGAATGGATGAGTTTGAACTGTCTCACTCTTTCCTCCTCCATCTTTTTGCGGTAATCTCCAGACACAGCTCTCATCACCTGCCTCTTCTTCACCATTGGTGCTTTGGAGCTGCGCAGAGTCTTTAGAGCACGGCAGGCTTCCTCTTCTATTTCACACACACATACACACAGAGCTGTGTAGGCTGTCTAGAAGCAAATTAGTAATGTGAATGTGTGTGTGTATATGTATTAAAAAGACTTGCTTTGTTTGGTGGAAGATTTTTGCATCCTTAGTCCCAATTCCAGCTGCTCAATACACCAGTCCAACTCTCGCCTCAGCTGCTCCTCTGGAGTCTGACACACACACGCACACAAACACCCCTTACATTCTGTTTGTGCAAAAGTGGCCCGTACTTACCAGTACTTTTAAAAAACTTTATTATTTTTAAGGATTAGCTTTGAATCTGAGAGGATGAACCTAAAAGTGTCTCTCTCTCTCACTGACCAGTTCAGTTTTCTCCTGCTTGGGTGCTTCTTCTCTTAGATTATTCCCCTTCTCCTGTACAGCTTTCTCTCCTCCACCTGCTGCTGGTTTCTTTTTTTTCTTCTTCTTGGCTTTAGGTTTTGAATCCGCACTCTCCCCCGAGTCCCGAGCCACTTCGTTCCTTGCCAATTTCCCGGTGTCAGGTCCCGGGTCACTCTCCCACTCCGTTCCCACAGGGATCTGGAAGTTGAAAGCAAAACCCGAGCTGGCTTCTGAATCCGTGGCTTGTCCTGGGGGCGCCTCGTTAGGGTCCATAACGCCCTGGGGCGAGACAGGCGCGGGATCTGGAGAGAAGTTGAAGGCAAAGGAGTTGTCGCTGCGCTGCCAATGAAACGGAACTGGAGTACCACTGTGCTGCATCGCTGTCACACACACAAAAACAAATAGACATAAAAAAGTAACAAGAGCGTTTGTGTATATAATTAGGTCTGAGCTGTCTTTTAATTCTCAGTAAACTCTCTCTCTGTCTCTCTCTCTCTCTCCAAGAACCCCCTCACCTGTGTGAATGAGACTGAACTGTCTGTCTCTCGTCCAAGCTAACTGTTCAAATGTCTCTCTCTTTCACAGAGAGCTGTCTGAATACTTCTGAACTGTGTCTCTCAGACATAAGTGTCTGAAATGTCCTGAGCGAAAAGCTTATTACATTCAACATCCTGAAAAAAAGGAATCTTGGTTTTACTATTTTATTTACCTCTCGTTTGTCGTCTATTGTAGCAATTGAACTTCACTTTTTTATTTAATTTATTTTACACTCGTTTCATTACAAATCATAATTTTATTATTTATCTTTCTTAAATTCACTGTAAAAAGCAAACGTACCATGCAGGGAACCTTGATGCATTCGAACTACCAAGCAAACGCGTACCACTTGTCGAGTCCCAAATCACTCCCTTCGCCACTCAGAGTACACTAAAGGAACCGTTTAAGATCGTGACGTCAGACCTATGTAATGCACCTACAAAGAATGCACAAAGCCGTTTGATACTCGGCCTCATCTTAACGTGCGTATTGTTGTAGATGTTTTCCTTGTGTGTATAATTTATACATGGTTAAATACATAACTTACATGTAATCTAACTGGATACACAGAAATAACTCCACAATTAGACAGATTAGTTAAGTAAATCTAAATTATTTATAGAAAATAACAGCTACTTATGGTGACGATGGTGCAGCAATATTCGTTGCTCGTCCGGAAACACGTATTCACCTTAAATGGTTCCAATGTTGTAAAGGAGACTAGCTTTAGGGCACGTTATTGACGGGAAAAGAGTTTGTAGAAAGACATAAAAGGTTAAATCTAAAAACCAAGCTAATCCGCTTTAATGTAATTAGTGATATTATTATGTCAGGTTGAAGCTTACGTAAATGTCTGCCTGTCAAAGAACTCTCTAATGTATTAACACAAAGAAATACATTTTGTAAGGTTGAGTATCTTACTCCTTGTTTACGCAAAGTTGTACTTTTTCGTCGTCAGCCAAATACACTCCCTGTTCAGTAATCGGAGAGCGAGTCACAGATGAGACAAAAAGTAGATCGAAGGTTAGATGGTTTTGTGTCCTCCAATATATCCAATATAATAAACGAGTTCTGACCAATGTACAGACAAATATTTTATTTTATTTATACAGATATGAAGTAACTCAATGCTGAAATTAAATAATCAGATTTTAAATAAATAAATACAGCATTTGTTTTTGGTATTCTTTAAACCGAAATCCTGATCAGATTTTAATTATTATTATTTTTAGGAATTTCGGCAGATTTCAGGAAATTACATAAGACTGCAAAGTGATATAAGATTAGAACTTGAATTTATGATTCACACACTGAATGACTCTTTTTGCTTCCAAACAGGTGACAACAGAAAAAAAATGAACCACACACATCTGGCGGCGACTCGTTCACTCAGGTATAGTCTATTCAGGTTCTTACACACACACTAAATCCATTTGATTCGTTATTCTGCGCATCAATCGTTCAGACCTGTCCAATCATTGAGCTGGGAGGCGGAGCATGCTTCGCATTACGTCATTCAATACTATAAATATGGGGGGGTGGACACAGTTGCTTTCCTAAGCGACGTTCCGTGTTTTGGATCAACGGGTATAGCGAGACATACATGTAAGTCATGTCTTAAGGTTTTTTTTCGTGAAGGTGAAACGGTCATGTTGAACTTTGCGTTTTGTAGGGAAAAATTTAATATTCTGAATCGTTGTTAAAGATGTAGTTTCAGCACTACAGGTTGTGTTTGTTGTGGAGAAGCGGCGGTGTTTCTGAGCGGGGATTTCGCTGCGCGAGACGGCGCTAGCAACAAGCCGATTTAGGTTGAGGTTTTGCGAATTGTGTAGGTCACTTATTAGACGTTTTTAAATTCTTATTCGATAATTTTTTTTTCTCTTACTACTGAATGTGTTTCTTTTGCTGGCGTCTTTTTTTACCGCTTCTTTTAAACTGAACAAAGGAAGGCGGCTGTAGTTATGAGTAGACGCCATATTGCTTACAGACGTGTGTGCTGAACATCGCGTAATGGTGGCCACGGTGGATTTTAATCTTATTTTACCGAAACGACCATGTTATACACTTTCTTTTTTTAACGTTGTTTTACGGTGCTAGTTTTATTTATAATTATTGGCATGGTCAAGTCTTTTAAGCAGATTATAAAACCACTAGGCTAAACACGAGGGAGGGAAAATTATCCGTTATTACACATCGCGCGCGCTACTTTCCCACTCTTCATCTAGTATTCACTAGCGTACACCTTAACTCCGATTGGCTGCCTGATTCGGAACCTAATGCTTTGATTGGTTAGTTCAGTTGTCAATTCATTTGGTTCGCTCTTCCTTTGGGGCGGGGCTTATAGGATGCAGATGAAGGAACGGAAAACGCGGGTTTATTTTGAATATAAAACTGGGTCCTCTTTTAACTTGTATGTATTTATGTAATGTACATTTCATCCCCTGCTAAAATAAAAACGATGTCAGTTTATTTAATCTAAAGGCATTTTTTTAATATATATGTGTATAATTATGAACCTTCTTGCCTATACAGTTGAGAGGAATACTCTACAAGTGCAATGGCACGTACCAAGCAGACCGCACGTAAATCCACCGGAGGCAAAGCCCCAAGGAAGCAGCTGGCCACCAAAGCTGCCCGTAAAAGTGCGCCCTCTACTGGCGGAGTGAAGAAGCCTCACAGATACCGGTAAGCCTCAAAGCCTGTGGCTTCCTGATTTTACTAATCAGCCCAAGGCTGGTTTGTGTGTGCTTAAAGTGTTGATTCTTACAACTGATTTATGGTTCTCCTGTCCCTCCAGTCCTGGTACTGTGGCTCTGCGAGAGATCCGTCGTTACCAGAAGTCCACCGAGCTGCTGATCCGCAAGCTGCCCTTCCAGCGCCTGGTGAGGGAAATCGCTCAGGACTTCAAGACGGATCTCCGGTTCCAGAGTGCCGCTATCGGAGCCCTGCAGGTCAGTTCGGGAGTCAAACAACCCCCCCCCCCCCAATATGGCTGTGAGATGGTACTGTACATGTGGTCAAGTAATTTGATATCACAGATCAGCATTTGACCTGATTTTATCATCGTCTGAAATTATTCATGGTTGCCATGTAGGTTAAACCAAAAAAGTTTGATCTAAACTCTAAGAGAAATCTTAAATTGAAATCGCTTGCTGTTTTGAAATGCTATCCAGTAATGTTGTGCATCCTGCATCTACCCCTTTTTTAAAATATATATATATTTTTTTTACAAAGATGTGGCAATTAAAAAAAATACTTTAAATAACAAACTCTCCATTTTAACATTCTTGATTCCTCACAGGAGGCAAGCGAGGCATACCTGGTGGGTCTCTTTGAGGACACAAACCTGTGTGCGATCCATGCCAAGCGTGTCACCATCATGCCCAAAGACATCCAACTGGCCCGGAGAATCCGTGGCGAGCGTGCTTAAAATTGCTCTGTTGATCTGTTTTTTTTTGTTTTTTTTGGGGGGGGGGGGGATGGGAGGGTTCTTACACTCAACTACATGCTTGTTTTAGGTTTTAAGCTTAATTTTGTACTATTCTATTGTGTGTGTTTTTTTTTTTTTTTTTTTTTTTGTAGTGATGGTAGGGGAGGGGTGGTATTGTAATTCTTGGGCGTTGCAGTAGGAGGCAGTGTCAGAACATTCCGGGAGCTCCTCTCAGGGTTTTAAAGTTTGTATTTTAGACTTTGTTATACCTCTACCTGTGCGCTCTAGTATGCATGCTACATGGTGATTTATTAGGAATTTTTTTCTTCCCTTTTTTTTATTATATTTTTTTATCCTTCATTGTGGCCATCTGGTTGTAAATAAACTTTCCACTACCTCATCGTGTGTTTATTCTTGTGCAAACATGACCACATTAAGTTCCTGCAGGTTAAATGAGGTTCAAAGATTTTTTTTTTTTTATGTTGACTTTTTAACACATACACAGTAATTTTATTTAACTAAACTTGTTCACTTGATTGTGGGGGGGGGGTGTTGGTGAAAAGTCTTCTTGATAAATGTAAATTTAAGATATTGTAACTATTGTAAAAAAAAAAAAAAAAAAAAAAGGTATTGTAGTAACAGTATAGTGAACCAAAGTACTTAGTGCACAGTACTCATCACTGTGAGTGGTTCACTGGGAGCAGCTGTGAGTAAAAGACTTTTGATATCGCTCCTTAGGATGTAACAGTCTGTCACTGAAGGAGCTGCTCAGAGATGAAACACAAGGGGTGAGGGACATTCTCCAGCAATGATGACAGCTTTACCATCTGCCGCCTCCTACACAGTGTCCAGGGGAATCCCCAGAGCTGTGCTGGTCTTCATCAGATTGTCCAGAGATGCTACTGCAGCAGCAAAACGCTTTATAGAAGATGGCTGAGGAAACCAGAGTCAATCAAGTAGTGCTCCCTGACCTCCAAAAGACCTTAGTCTTCTCAACATAGTCTGCTCTGTCCATTTTTAGAAATTGAATCTGATCAGTCAAGTTTGTTGTTTAGATAAACACCCAGGTATTTTTTTTATGATTCCACTTAATGTCCTTTCCCTGAATGTTCACTGGTGATAAGATGTGTTTGTGCCTGTGGAAGTCCACCACAAGTTCTTTGGTCTTCACTGCATTTATCTGGAGGCAGTTTCAGTCCACAAAGTTTGCAATGTAGATGGTCAAGAGGAATGGAGCCAGGACCGATTCCTGAGGAACTTTGGTCTTGCAATTATGTCAGACTCACAGTCTCAAGTCCTAACATGCTGTGGTCGGTTCGTGAGGTAATCTTGTATCCATGTAGATAGATGATGGTCCACTCCCATGTACTCAAGTTTATACTTCAGAAGCACAGCTTGGATGGTGTTAAAAGCACTAGAGAAGTCAAAGAACATGACTCACAGTGCTCCCAGCCTTTTTCAGGAGCGAAAAAAGCCCTATTGAGGAGGAGCATGAGAGCATTTTCCACTCCAATGCCAGACTGACATGCAAACTGAAGTGGGTCCATCAGTTTGAACCAATCTTTTGGGTGTGACACGTTTGGTACAGGTGCCATGCAAGATGTCTTCCACAGCTGTGGCACCTTCCCCAGCTTCAGGCTTAGATCAAACATTTACAACTTGCAGCACAGCTGGTCTGCACAGGTCTTAAGAAGCCTGGAGTTTGATTCTGTGCTGGAAAAGGCATTGTTCACCACCAAACTGTTTTGGATGGTTGGGAGAAGTTGCTCTCTGAGAATGTTTATTTGGCACAGTGGTAAAGTGCGCGCCCTATCATCCAGAGATAGTGAGTTTGATTCGTGGGTGATGCTATAACCTCTTCCAGCCAAAGGTCATGTCCAATTCCTCCCCATCACTAGGGGGTTCCCACATTAAGGTTACTTAGGAGGGCCGAAGACTATCACGTGTTTCCTACGAACATTGTGACACCAGCCGATTGCATCTTTTCAAACTGCTCGCTCACGCACCGTTGGAGGCGACGTAACACACTTGGAGAACAGCCCACACATAAATGGTTACTTTTGGCATGCCACAGGAATTATTACATGCACCCACACACACCAGTTTACTAATCACTCAACCAAGCTCCTCATAAGCGCGTATGTGAGTCTCTACTGGTGGTGTGTGTGAAAGTCATCTCATACAAGCACAAAATAGAATATGCTTTACACGCACACAGTGCTATAGTAAATGACACGTGCACTAGGACTGAGCATGGGAGATGATTAGCCACAATTCCGCAGCACGAGAAAGAGCAGAACCATTGGCTCAGTTGTGATCATGTGACGTTCTTGTCAAAACAAGAAGCTACATGATACTCGAAGATATTTGCTACTTGTAAATCAAGACTCATTCGTTTATCAAGTCAAAATTTATTTAAAAAATTTGCATGTCTTGTGGAACGCTTGCGAACCGCATTACTCATCTGAGGTTCCACTGTAAAAACCTGACTCTATCTTTGATATTTAACATGTATCAGACAGAGTAAGCATTGATGAGTGTTTCCTGGTTGCAATAAGCTAAGCCGTCAATTTTGAACATTTGCTTTAATTTAAACTTTAAAAAAAAAAATTTGTGTATGAATCCAGACTTTTGATCCAGGTAGTGTTTATGACATTAAAATGAGATAAAAACATATAACATTCTTTTCAGTCTGTATACATATTTAACATATACTCAGCAAAAAAAGAAACGTCCTCTGACTTTCAATTGTTTTTACTTTCAGTAAACTTAATGTGTAAATATTTGTACGAACACTAAGAGAGTCAACACCATAAGACAAACTAAAAATGCTTCACAATGTGTCCCTGAATGAAGGGAGGCTCAAAATCAAACGTACCAGTCAGTATCTGGTGGCCACCAGCTGCTTGAAGTACTGCAGTGCATCTCCTCCTCTTGGACTGGACCAGATTTGTCAGTTCTTGCTGTGAGATGGAGGGATTGTGTGTTCCTGGTGTGACTCGGGCAGTTGTTGTGGCCATCCTGTACCTGTCACGCAGGTGTGATATTCGGATGCACCCATCCTGTGCAGGTGTTGTTACACGCGGTCTTCCACTGCGAGGATGATCAGCTGTCCTTCCTGTCTCCCTGTAGCGTTGTCTTAGGCGTCTCACAGTGCGGACATGGCAATTTATTGCCCTAGCCACATCAGCAGTCCTCATGCCTCCCTGCAGCATGCCTAATGCACGTTCACGCAGATGAGCAGGGACCCTGGGCATCTTTCTTTGGGTGTTTTTCAGTCGGTAGACAAGTCTCTTTAGTGTCCTGCGTTTTTAGATCTGTGACCTTAAATGCCTACTTTATTATTATTATAGTATATTATTAACCCATCGTTACACTGGGCCATTGGTGGCTCAATGGTCGTGTTCTCACCTGCCGAAAAACTGACTAAAGTTATAGTACAAATATACCACACTGTATGTACGGAGTAATTCTTGATGTGAAGGGGAGATAGCGTAACATCTCAGACCTTGATTATTTTCTAACAACAGCATGACCCGACAGTGCTTCATTGCTTTTACATCACGAAGATTAACAATACTTTTGATCTTACATTTATTAATTAACACCACTTACACATTCCCTATAGCACTTATCTTGTACAGAGTCACAGGAGGTATGAAGACTATCTCAGGGCAGAATAATGCCTGAAAGGAGGGCCAGTCCATCGCAGGGTGCAAGGATGCACGCACACATACACACACACAATTTGGAAATGTCAGTTAGCCTAATCTGGAAGAACTTCGGGATTAAAATGGAGCACACAGAGGGAACCCACCCAGCACGGGGAGAACACACAGAGGTGGGAACAAACACCACTTTTTTTTTTTAGCTATTTATATTTACATACAATTTTGTGGAACGTCTATGAAACCCAATACTGGAGACGTAGCTCCATAACTACATCTTGAATAAACATCTCCTTATACAATGGAATTATTATTATTATTATAATAATCTGAACTATTCCTATTCCAAAGGTACATCTTTAAAAGTTAGCACATGACTCAGCATTTCTTTTAGCTCTGGGAGGTTCATTAGTTTATTTCTATAAATTCATACAGTGTCAGAAACCACATACTGAACAGCATGACAGTTTTTGGTGAGTTTGTGATGAAGACATGTCGCTTGCACCGTGTTACACTAGGAATTACAACATTCAGCCAATATAAAAAATTGTGTATTTTGGCTTAACAAGACAGGTTCAGGATCGAGATGCTGCAGCAATGACATCACAATCATAATATGTATAAAATAAACGTCCACATAATATTAACTCGTGTTCATTTTGAACCACCATCAGGTTCTTTCTCGGGTTCCTCTGCCTCCTCCTCGTCCGTGCTCAGTAACCCGGGTAAATGTTCATACAGTTGTTTCTCCAGAACGCGGTCGATGTCCGACTCCTGCCGGAAGACGCACCAGAGCAGGAAGCCGACGGTGAGGACGCTGAGGGGCAGGACCTGCCACCACGGCCGCTGGAACCTGCTGCCCATCGAGCGCTCAACCTTCCACGTCCGGTGGCTGGCTTTACTTGTGGAGAACTTGATGGGCTGAGAGACCCTCTCCTCGCCATCACCGCTGCCTGGAGCGCCACGGGATGTGGCGCAGAGGTGTGACGTGAGAGACAAAGATCGTGTAGCGCATGGCCTGAGGGGGAGGAAAGAATAAACTCATCATCAGGTTTATTGTGGAAGAGCGGATGAGTCATTGTACAGAAAAGGTGGAATTTGGGTGATAAAAATCTCCTGAAATGTTTACATGACAAGTCTCACTGCCATGTATGATCAAAGTGACAAGACATTTGCTTTAACTTGTCCTTTATAAAAAATAAAAAACAATGCTACAATTAACTATTGAATATTAAAGTAAGAAAATGTATTTCATGATTGAAAGTCCATACTATATTTTCTAAACATGTACAAGTAATGTGTCTGTTATGTTCATTTAAATGATTTTGGCATCAGTAAAACTAAGGCCTTGTTCACACGGGCGTTAAAATCGACGGTTTTTCTGCCGTTCGTAGCGTCCGGTGATCGCGGATGAAGCGCAGATGGTTTTCTACACATAGGAGTCAATGACGGTGTTCACACGGGCTTTGGTGACGTGCGTTTGTCCGGCTGCGCGTTTATACGGTGTTAAAAAAAACGTTGCATGCAGCTTTTTCTTGGCGTTCAAATCCCAACGAACGCAAGGAAACCGTGTCTAGTTCGTTTTCTCCGCGTCCATTTTACACTTCGGAGGACCGGATATATCCCATGATCCTACATCGGGATACATAGGGAAATGCGGAAAAAATGCAAAAATAAAATGCTTAAAAAATAAAACTTGCGCGGAAATGTCTGCATTTCTTCATAAACCACAAAAAGCTTCCTTTAATCCGACATTGTGCAGTCAGAGGGTGAACCCAGTAGCGGCTGCGATTTTTTTCTCTCCCTACATCGCAGTATTATTTTTAAAAATATTTTTATATATTCTATAAAAATATAATTAAGTCGAATTTTTAAAACAATAAGATTAACGTATAATATAGTAAAATGGTCCATATTAAAAGGAGGCACCTCAAATAAAATGACAAGGGCTTTCATATCCAGTTCCCGACACACTGCACCCACAGGTTAAACACACAAACTACAATTTGGCCTGCAGGCGTTAGATAGAGACAAACGAACGCCAGTGTAGAAGTCAATAGAGCGGCACTGCAAGGGCTTGTTCACACGGGCGTTGAATTTTTGGATAAACGAACGAGCTCTGAACGTCCTATACGCAGCACTATTTTTGTAGAATGACCCAGGCAGACAAATCTGTCCTTTCCATTTACTTTTTTTCGAAGGGAAATGCGCGCACGCGCACAAACAAATGTTATTCTATATATTTTGTTCTCTCTCTTTTCCTTCCCTCCTCAATCCATTTTCTTTGTTGTACGTTTTAATTACTGATTTGTGTTAACACCGACATTTGTCGGTGATAACACCAACTACTGAATTTATAGATTCTGTTCAAAGACTCCAAACAATGGATTGTTAGATGTGTTTATGTTCAGGGGGGTGTTCTTCGTACATCACTTGAAACATCCGGGATGAATTGACACATCTAAGATGAGATCATCGTGCTAATTACGCTCTGGATAAGGGGCGGCGGCTGACGACCGTCATTCATATATATATATATATATATATATATATATATATATATATATAAATATAAATATATCAAATATAAATATATATATTTATATACAATACAATATATAATATACAATATATATATTTATATTTGCATATTTATAACGAACCCCTGAAAAATAATGTGTTACAAAATAAACATTATACAAGAATTTGAATTAATGGTCTTGAGGGCTGTCTCGTGTCTAGTTTACTATAATAATAAAAAAACTATGAATTTATGTTCTAATATAATATTTGATAGCAATTTTATATATATATACATGCAAGATACTTTTCTTTCCCCACGTGAGTCAGTCCATATGGAACGATATTGCGGACAATATTCAAATGCAATTGCAAGTAGCATTTGGTTACAAATAAGACAAAGCTGGAGACAGACTGATGAAGTATACTGTTGGACATTAGTTAAATCCAGGCCTCAGAGAATTCAAGCTGTCATAAAAGCCAGAGGTGCTGCAACAAAGTACAAGTAGTGTTTTTTACCTCTGTTTGAGTTGTTAAAACAGTTGTCGTTGACTATAGTTATCTTTCTTTGTTTTAAAAAAAAAGTGTTTGGACTTCCGGTTGAGCTTTGATGGAGTAGGACGTGAGTTTGGGAGCTCCCGCCGATTTCGATTACAATTGTTATTTCTTTGCGCTTTTTGGCCATAATTTTAGTCTTGTTTTATTTTGTAGTTAGTTGAGTTTAAAAAGTTTATTCGGGACTGTTTAAAATGGCAGCAAAAAATATAAAAACTCGCAGTACGATTCAAACACACCTGAGGCCTAGTTTGCAAACCGCGACCACATCCTCGAGTGAGCCGTCGTCACCTGTGAGGCCCCCCTCGAGCCAGGCTAATCCGGATATCGACGCTCTTAAAGTCGAGTTGTTGGCCTCACTGAGGAAAGATATCGCCGAAATTTTTAAAAAAGAACTTCAGGATACTATCGGTGATGCTTTGTCTACTATTAAGTTCGACTTGCAAGCGGTGAAGACGCAGCTAGCGATAGATAAAGCTGCTAATGACGCTACCGTGTCCGAGCTAAAAGGTACGGTCAGGGAGATGGAGCACGCGCTTACTGTGTGCTCCGACGACATAGCGGAGATGAAAAACACTATCAAGTGTCTCACAGCTAATGTAGCCAAGCTGGAGAATAAATGTGAAGACTTGGAGTCTAGGACGCGGCGTAACAATGTTAGGATAGTGGGAGTACCGGAGGGGCCTAACACGTGCACTACTGCGGCCGTGGCCTCCTTGCTAAAGGAAGCATTTAATCTGGAGAAGGAGCCGCTTTTGGATCGTTCCCACAGGACCCTCCAACCCGCACCTAAGCCCGGCGACCGTCCACGAGCCATCGTGTGCAGGTTTCATTACCACACTGACTGCGTTGACATTTTACGACGCGCTAGAGAACGCCGGCAGATTAAAGTTGGAGACCAGACCATCTCAGTCTTTCCTGACTACACTGCCAAGATCGCACGTGCTCGGGCTGCATTTAATACGGTCAGGCAGCAGCTGCGTGGCGTTGAGGGTGTTCGGTATGGCCTGTTTCATCCAGCGCGACTTCGCATCACACATAAGGGGGTTGAGAAGGACTTTGTTTCAGCGGAGGAAGCCAGTGTTTATGTTAAAACGTTGATTTCGGGTTGAGCCTCAATAGTCCTTCAGGTTGGTGCTGTAATGCTGCTAGGTGTTTACGGTTTCATTAGGTTTAACGCTACCTGCGCATTGGGGTTTTTTCTTTTTTTTTTTTTTTTTTAAAGTATGTTGCGCTAGTTACTGTACGGTTTTTATTTTTGTATTTTCACTTTTATATATTAAGACTAAATCGTATATTATACTCTTGTACTTCGGATTAGTCCAGCACAATCTTTTCTAGGCTTATTGCATATATTTGCACAGGACTTCCTTTATTTTATTTTTTGGTATTTTTACATATTTTCGTTGTTTTGTTAGAATGTTCATCTTCTGAGGAAACAATATTTTGTACAGGGTTTTTTATATATATGTATATATAACGTGTTTGTTACACGCACGCTGTTATACAGTGTGAAGTCGGTGGGAGGTTTTTTTTCTCTCTCTCTTGTTTGTTTTTGTTTGGGCTCCGGTTAGTCCATTCACTTCAGTGGATAATTTTTGCTATTTTGGGGAACACTGCTGTCTCCTTTGTTTTTGTTATGTGGAGACTTTGGGTGTGTGTGTTTAGGGGTATTTTGGGGGGGAGGGTGTCCCACTTCGGCTCTTTGGCATTTTGGTTGTTGTTTTTTCTTTTTGAATGGTTAATGGTAATATAGATCCCAGCAATGCTGGGTCAGGCATGCCTCTTAGATTCATTAGTTGGAATGTCAGAGGTATGGGCAATCCTGTTAAGAGATCTAAGGTTTTCACACACTTGAAACGTTTACATTCTGATATAGCATTTTTACAGGAGACTCACCTTCGCAGTAAAGATCATTATAGGTTAAATTGCCCTTGGGTAGGTCAGGTCTTTCACTCAAACTTTAATTCGAAAGCTAGAGGAGTTGCCATTCTCATTAATAAGAAAGTTCAATTCTCATCGACCAATGTTATCGCTGATAAGAATGGTAGATACATCATTGTTGCTGGTACACTAATGCAAAAAAAGGTTTTGTTGGTAAATGTATATGCCCCAAATTTTGATGATGCTGAATTTGCTAATAGACTGCTGAGTAACATCCCCTTCTTGAACACTCATTTGCTGATCCTTGGGGGAGATCTGAATTGTGTTTTTGATCCAATCTTGGATCGATCTAATCCTCGTAATCTGACTCCATCATCTATGTCTAAAATATTTTCAGATTTTATGAAACAGAACGATCTTATTGATCCATGGAGATTTCGCAACCCTTCAATCAAAAAATTTTCTTTTTTCTCCCAGGTGCATCATTCTTATTCCAGGATTGATTACTTTCTTATAGACAGAGCTCTTGATTTGTGTGTTACTTCTTCTGACTATTCTGGTATTGTAATATCTGATCATTCACCTCTGCTATTGGATATACAGCTGTCTACCTATAAACGTAGCCCACCACTTTGGAGATTTAACTCTCTTCTTCTGGCAGATAAAGAATTTTGTGAATTTATTTCAAGTTCTATTGAGGAGTTCTTGTCCTTCAATCAAGATGATTCAGTTTCATATTCTCTGCTATGGGAGACACTTAAATGCTACCTGAGAGGTCAAATTATTTCTTATTCTGTTCTTGCTAATAAAAAGATTAATGCCAGGTTTAAAGAACTTACAGCTGCGATTAGTAACCTTGATCAATGTTATACACTGAACCCTTCTCCAGAATTACTGAAGCAGCGTCTTGATTTGCAAGCAGAATTCAATCTTATGTCAACTAAAGAGGTAGAGCACTTGTTACTACGCAGTCGTGGCTCATATTATGAGTATGGTGACAAGGCAAGTCGCTTGTTGGCACATCAGCTACGACGACAAGCCACTTCGCGTTTAATTCCTAGTATTAAAAACACTTATGCCACTATTACTACAGATCCCTTGGAAATTAATTCTACCTTTAAAACATTTTACGCTTCGTTATACAAGTCAGAATTTCCTACGGACAAAGCTAAAATGAATAAATTTCTCCATAATCTTTCAAACCCTGTTATTGATACTAATATTGCCGGGCAATTGGACTCCCCATTTTCCGTTGAAGAAGTATCAAATGCTATTACAGCTATGCAGTCTAATAAAGCTCCAGGCCCTGATGGGTTTCCAATAGAATTTTATAAATCATTTATTGGTAAATTGGCACCATTGCTTTTATCTGTGTTTAATGAATCCTTGGAAAGGGGTTCATTACCACCAACTTTCACACAAGCCACTATAGCGCTCCTTCTCAAAAATGACAAAGATCCAACCTCCTGTGGTTCCTACAGGCCATTATCTCTGCTTAATGCCGATGCAAAGGTGTTGGCTAAAGTAATTGCATCTCGCCTAGAGGATGTGCTTCCTTGTATTATATCTGAAGAGCAAAATGGTTTTATAAAGGGACGTCAATTGTTTTTTAATACCCGTACACTCTTTAATGTTATTTACTCAAAGCATCTATCTGAACTTCCTGAACTTGTCATTTCTTTAGATGCTGAAAAGGCTTTCGATAGAGTGGAGTGGGAGTACTTGTTTGCAGTTTTAAAGAAATTCGGATTTGGCGATAAATTTATTTTTTGGATTCGGCTTCTTTATTCGTCCCCTAAAGCCAGTGTACATACTAATGATGTTTATTCAGATTATTTTGATCTGGGTCGCGGATGTCGTCAAGGTTGCCCCTTGTCACCTTTACTCTTTGCCATCGCCATCGAGCCTCTGTCAATCACATTGAGATCTTCCTCCGTATTCAAGGGTATCTTCCGTAATGGAATTGAACATAAATTATCATTGTATGCAGATGATTTGTTATTATATATAACTGATCCTGCACTCTCCATCCCGGCTGTTTTAGGTATTCTGGAGAATTTCAGCTCATTTTCAGGTTATAAATTAAATTTGGGGAAAAGTGAGTGTTTTCCCATTAATACGTCAGCATGTCATCTTCAACAGTCCGATCTACCCTTTCATCTTAGTCCATCGGGGTTTAAATACTTGGGGATTAATGTGACTCGTTCTCTATCTGGCCTTAAATCAGCTAATTTTACTCCCCTTATATCAAGGATCGCATCTGATATTCAAAGATGGGGTAATCTCCCCCTTTCATTAATCGGTAAGATTAATGTTGTTAAAATGAATATCTTACCAAAATTTTTATTTTTATTTCAGTCGATTCCCTTATTTTTGCCAAAACATTTTTTTGTCTCACTGGACAAAATTATTGGTTCTTTCATTTGGGGAGGGAAGCCACCTAGGGTTCGTAAAACTATACTGCAGAGATGCAGATTTAGTGGAGGACTTGCATTACCTAATTTTCTAGCTTACTACTGGGCTGCTCACATTCATAAACTTTGCTACTGGTTAAAATCTTCTGGATCCTCTTGGTGTAAATTGGAGCTATCATCTTGTAAGGGATCTTCTATACCGGCTCTGCTCTATTCCTCTTTACCCATAAAACCCTCTCTGTATACTGATAATCAGGTGGTTCTTAACACACTCAAGATCTGGTTCCAGTTGAGACGGCACTTTAAATTTGTAATGGCATCTTCCTCAGGTCCTCTAAAAGATAACCATTTGTTTCCCCCATCACTCCTGGACTCGTCGTTCTCAGTGTGGTGTGACAAGGGTATAAAACAATTTAAATATTTATATGTGGACGGTGTCTTCGATAGTTTTGCCAATTTGTCATCTCGTTATGGTCTCCCCACTACCCATCTGTTTCGCTATTTTCAAATTCGAAATTTTGTTGCCAAGCGTTTCCCTAATTTCCCCTCTTTACCTCCAGAACAGCAGTGGGAAACTATGCTATCATTTATTCCTCATCATAGAGGAACCATTTCGAAACTCTATGATACTATCCTGTCTCTTAGTAACCACTCAAATGTTAAGCTTAAGTGTACATGGGAAGGGGAACTAGGAATTCAAATACGGGAGGAGTCCTGGGAACAGGCTATAGCGAGGGTACGGTCTTCCACCTCTTGTGCTCATCTTGGTCTTATTCAATTTAAGGTCATACACAGGGCACATTTCTCTAAGTCTAGACTTTCAGAAATGTATCCGGAAGTGGAAAACAAATGTGATAAATGCCATGGCTCTCCTTGTCATCTTAGCCACATGTTTTTTCTGTGTCCTGAGCTGGAAGGTTTCTGGACAGGTTATTTTGCCATTATGTCCACTGTTCTTGGGGTAACTCTCCAACCTTGCCCTCTGATTGCTATATTTGGGATTCCTGATCGCTCACTTACACTTAATTCTACACAAAAGGATATCATAGCTTTCACATCCTTATTAGCAAGACGTTTATTGTTGTTGCATTGGAAGTCTGCTAAATATCCTACTATCTCCCAGTGGCTTAAAGATGTCATGTATTTTTTAAAACTTGAAAAAATTAAATATACGTTAAGAGGATGTACAGCCAAATTTTTCCACAATTGGCAACCATTTATTTCTTATTTTACTAGTCTAGAGGTATTGCCTGATTAAATGTATACCTGTTACTGATATTTATGTAATATGTTTGGTGGTTGTCTTGAGCCGTGTGGGGCGGGGAGGGGAGGGGTGTTTTTTTAATTTTTTTATTTTATTGTTTTTTTTTTTTTTATTTGAGTGTTTTTGTTTAGTGTTTTTATGTGTGTGTATGTATTTGTTTATTTAGAAAAATGAAAAGGTAAATTGGATTTCTGTAAATGCAAGTACTGTATTGTTTTCCCTTTTTTCAATAAAAAATATTTGCAAAAAAAAAAAATAAAAAAAGTGTTTTATACAGCCAGAAGTTTGGATTGTTGAGTGAAAATAGTTTTGTGGCATGTATGTGCTTGTTTTTTTTTTTCTACACAATTAAACATTTGAATGAACATCTTCTGAGAGGGTGATTCCAGAATTTTTGCCAGGGGTTGTCCATGTATATTTTTATATTTCTTATTTATAATAAAAATCGCTTCGTGATAATACTCATATATTATATTTTATAATAATAATATGAATATTTGATTGTGATGTCCTCATATATTTGACAGAGATTTTGTGGGGGTGCAATCAGTGGCAGGGAGGCATTTTAGCGCATAACACCGGTACGCAGCGTTTCTGAAAGATTTAGCTCCAGCAGGCTGTAACAGGAGAAGATCTAAAAATATTTTTATTTGCAAAAACTTCTCTGTCCACTCCGGAGTAAGAAAATATGCGATTTGTCATTTTTGTGTGTTTATTTCTTGATAAACAAATGAGATAATCTCGGTTCACCTCCAGTGCTCAAATATCCCCCTCTTGGTCGGCGAGTGCGAGTGACGTCACTCCCCATACAATCCCGCCCCACAGTATAGACCCGCCCCTGACGCTGATTGACAGGTTTCTGTGTAACGTGTTGGAAATGCAATTGCAAATGGATTAGCGATTGCGTTTGAATTTTGGCCGGCTTGACGCGTGGCACAGAGAAAGTGAAAAAGCAAACGTGATAATTGATTTAGCTATTTAAATATGACAGGTTCATGACGTGTAAGACCTGGGAAATACAAATGCAAATGGACTTTGCTTTTTCATTTGAAATTTGGCAGTCAGTGTGCGCTCGCGAAGGCGAATCAGCAAACGGTAATGCAAAGTTTGCAATTGCATTTGAATTATGGCACACTTTGTGCGTCTACATATGGGAAACGCAATTGCAAATGCTATTTGCAATTGCATTTGAATATTGTCCGCGATATCGTTCCATAAGTCCACGTCAGTCGTGCACTTTAACCAATCAGATGTGACCTCACCATTTCAACCAATCATAACGCGGCAGGAGCGCAGCCTTAATCCTGTTCACATGAAATGAACCTGCTCGGTAGCTTACGGACATGTTGCTATGACAGCAAATGCGAGATGAGCATCGAAGAACGAAACAATCCAAGATCAGGACAAATCCACAACAATCAAATCCAGCTAACTGAGTTAGCGACGTACGGGGTGTTCTTCGTACGTCGCTTGAAACATCCGGGATGAATTGACACATCTAAGATGAGATCATCGTGCTAATTACGCTCCGGCTAAGTTGGTTCTTCGAGCACACCTGTTGTTGATGATTAGTATGGCCGGATTGAGTTGTCTAGGATTATTGCGCGCTCGTGCGATATGCATCGACAGTAGAAACACTGATCACAAGCCCTTTGATTGGTTGACGAAATGACAAAAGAACAAGCTCAAAATTTTTTGTAACACCTGTTATGCGCTGAAATGCTTCCCTGCCATGGATTCCCCCTCCTCACACACACACATAATCGCTATCAAATATTATATTAGAACATAATATGCACATATGTTTTACAAATTACATGAGACAATAAAATAAAATAAGAAATATGAAAATAAATATGTTGTATATGGAAAAATTGAAATATGAATATAAAAAAAAAAATGTATACCTTTATATTGTTTACTTTATAATAAAATTAGTTTTGTCCAATTTTTCATTATAAAAAAATTATTTTTATTATACATATCTATCTATCTATCTATCTATCTATCTATATATATATATATATATATATATATATATAATCCTAAAAAATGCTGGGTTAAAAACAACCCAGTCTGGGTTGTTTTTAACCCAGCTGCTGGGTAAATATAGGACTAACTAAATGCTGGGTTAATTTAACCCAGCAAGATGGGTTATTATTATTTTCATGTTTTACAGTGAATCTGTAAAAAAAATAAAAAAATAAATAAAAAAAACACCCATGTCTATTAAACAGTTAAATTATTTTGATATACTGGTCTATTACAAAAAAAACATACATATATGCAATAAACAACATCCTATTACATGTTCTTGGAAAAAATATTTATTTTTCAAAAGCACAAGAACAGATAATCAACAGTGACTTCATTACTATACTATTACTGATAAGGGCAGAATGGAGTAATTGCACAAATAGACTAAGGCAGCTTCTACAGAGCAGGATCTCTCTGTGACTTCAGATATCTTTTCTGCAGAACAAAACTATCCAGCCCTGGTCTCATTTTAACATACAAACACTATGACTTTTCAGGTAGGCCTCGCTATTTCATAGCAACATTACTGAGAGCAGCGCTGGTCATTATCTCCCAACGTCAGGATGTAGGCGTACGGCCTCGACACTTCAGCCACAATGTTGGTTCCAACCTTAGAAAGAAAGAAATGAAAAAGTTAAAATTTTGTTGAATAGCAAAGATTAAACTGAATAAGACTATTAATTTAGTGTGAAATAGGATTGATACTAAAAAATTACAAAGCTGCCCATTAAGATAGGGTATAGGTAACCTAAAACAAAAACATGGAGACAGCTACTACCAAACATAAAACAGCAGAATAAGCATGGCTTTTAGGATACAGCTCTTTATGTCAGACTAGTTGATATTGTGGTCTACATTGATTTTAAGCTAATTACCGAAAAAATGTCATAGCTGGTGTCATACTGGTACATTACAATCACCAAAATATTAATACTTCCATCTAGTAGTTATCTGTACCGCTGTGGTACTTTTTCCTGTAGTTGGCGCGCTGACTGATAGTTAATTTAACTTTGGTTAAAGAGAGCTACCTGGTTAGCTTACATGCTATTTACTGGTGATACATTTGCATACTTGCCAAAGGGGGGAAAGGTGTAAAATATTCCTATAACTCGGGAGAAACGCAGGAGAAATTTGACCGCAGACTAAATTACTAGCTAGTGAAAAACGGGAGGGTTAGCAGGTCTGTATATTTGTGAGAGGGTCAGTGTTTTGTAACACACCAGCATTTTATTGTCTCAAGCAGTGAGATTAATAAAGTTCTAAAGTGGTTTCTAACGCTAGCAAACTAACTAAATGGCTGCGTCATGCTAGCAATACAGTTAACAGTTTAGCGTTCATTCATCACTTCACCATCTTCGTAACCCTGCAAACATTCTACAGAGAAAGCTAAAAAGCTCAGACATCTTAGCCGTTTCTTTCATACACAGGTGGGGGGGCTAGCAGCTATTCTCAGCTAAATTATCATCCAGTACCTCAGACCAGCCGGAAAGTTTGTGTGTAACCTTAACACGGTAACAGTAATAAATGTTACATATAGTAATAATTTTTCAGTCATATGTGAATTAGGTGAGTGAACATGTGTATACAGACCTTGTATTTAACGTCATTTCCCCTTAAATGTCCGAGGAGGATGAACCGTCATCAGCGGTGTGGGAGCTCAAGAGACACAAAGCTGAGTGACCAATCAAACTTCAACCCAGCAGCTGGGTTACACAAAAACTATCCAACTCTCTGTAAATAATCCAGAAAAATGACCCAACAGCGGCAACCCAGCGTTTGGGTAGAAAAAACAACCCAGCATTTTTTAGAGTGTATATATATATATATATATATATATATATATATATATATATATATATATGCATATTTATAACGAACCCCTGAAAAATAAATGTGTTAAAAAATAAACATTATACAAGAATTTTAATTAATGGTCTTGAGGGCTGTCTCGTGCCTAGAGTTTATTATAATAGAAAACCTATGAATTTATGTTCTAATATAATATTTGATATCAATTATATATATATATATATATATATATATATATATATATATATATATATATATATATAAATAATGGCAAGCCGTATATGTGCATGCAAGATACTTTTCTTTCCCCACGTGAGTCAGTCCACGTCAGCGCTCTTTAACCAACCAGATGTGACCTCACCATTTCAACCAATCATAACCCGGCAGGAGCGCAGCCTTAATCCTGTTTACATGAAATAAACCTGCTACCGAGCAGGTTCAAGCTTACGGACATGTTGCTATGACAACAAGTGCGAGATGAGCATCGGAGAACGAAACAATCCAAGATCAGGACAAATCCACAACAATCAAATCCAGCTAACTGAGTTAGCGACGTACGAAGAACACCCCCCTGGTTTATAATTATTAAAAAAAAGAAAGAAAAAAAAGAAAGAAAGAAAATAACTTCAGCTTCTGTATTTGCTCTTCACTTTTCCTTTTGGCTTCAACAATATTGGTGATAATTATAGGCTTTTTTAAATGTTATAAATATAATACAGAAAACGTGTGTATGCCAAAAAAGCTACTTCTGAGGTTTATGGAATATGGAAGTGACCAATCTTGCTTTCCTAAAAATTTCAAGTTGCTAAGAGAGATTATTTTATATGTGCCCAAAAAATGGCCATTTTTTCAGTGTTATATTGTCTCGCTTCAAACAATAATCATTTAAAATGCTAATTATTTATATTTCTTTATGAATATTGACAATAAAATGTGCGTATTCATATGCTTCTAGTAGCATATGAACAGCATATAAAATTGTTGCTTAATGCATTCTGTACAAAATTCCAAAAAAAAAAAAAAAATTTAATTCATGGCTTTTCATGGGAAATCTAAATTGACCAAGTTTAATCTGAATGACAGATCATTAAAGGTTTGAATTTCAAAATGTTACAGACATTCACATATTTTTATCAGATAAAAAGTCTAAGTGTAAGCCTGTTTACAAAAAAATCAAGCATGAATTGGAAGATAAGAAGCGAAAATGGTGTTATATAATCCTAGCTAAAAATTCACCTTTTTCACACAGATCAGACACTTTTTAGCAGCAATACCATGTTTTGGCCGATTGTGTTCTAGTTCTTCACTTAATTTTCAAATGTTTGGAGATACTGGTTATGTGCATAAACACTTCCATTGAAAAGTGTCTTCTCAAAACACACACACACACGACTGTCACTGATGAGTGCAACATTACTTGCAGCTGCATGTCTATATTAACTGTACTGCTTGCGCATATATTTGCTACACACAGTTTGTCCACTAGATGTCATTATAATGAGTTCTTAAATGAAGCTTGATGAAATGAACCGTTTGGTGAAACTCTCGGCTGGACACCTGAATGCGGCTTCACCTCACCATCACTACTGGAAGGCATTTAGGATGCAGTGAGCTTACTGAGCTAAATAAAGCTAAAGCTTTACCATTTTTAATATAAAAGCTAGGTTAATTATTAGATTAATAATTAAAACTTCACTCACCTCACAACAGCCGACTTGAACAGTCCAGGACTTACAGAATAGTGCAGTAACTGCTTAAACACACACCGTCCCGATGTTGACATGTCTCTGTCTCTCTCACTCACTCACTCACATTGAGCAGGTGACCGGGCAACAAACACATGCTGTGCCACTCCGAAATTTGTCCGGAGAGAACTGACTAAACCCTAGCGTTCCGGTTTACTTTTGTGATTATTATTTTGAATTATAAAACAAGAATGATATTAATAAATATAACAAATATCGCACGACAATGTTTGCAGTGACGATAATAAAATTGAAAAAAAAAAAGCGAATCCGTCAAATCTCTAATGATACGGAAGTAAAAGGCAACCAATCAGAATCCGAGGCTGTGTGTAACCGTAGAAACGTCCGGACACGCTGCCGCACGCGGAGCACGCGTAGGGTAACGTAAACATCCTTAAACAGAGGAACATATTGTTGTACTTGTAATTAAATGCCTGTTTTTATTCCAATTTCTGTTAATGAATTAAAATTATTTAGTGCTTTTAATGATTTAGTCTATTGATTTCTTATCTCGCTATAGGTTTATGTTTATAAGGTAATGACTTAGGTTATGAATATAAATTAGTAAAAGAACAGAATGAATATCAGATATGTTTACCTTGCACCTTATGCAAGACGTTTATGCACTATTAGTTATAGTTCATTATTCAGAACAGGATAAACTCCATTCATAATTGAGAAATACAGAAATGAACTCTGGCCCCAGAGGACAGACTTGTGGTACAGCACCGCAGTTTAAAACTCATTTAGTTTGTAATCTGCTATTTGTAAACCTTGAGGTGATTCTTTTTGATCCAGGTCTACAATTTTTTCCACATGTTCTGATGATTTTGGCTAAATAGGTATGACAAGATTGTTTTTGCACGTCATGATTTTTTTTGGGCTGGTTTTCACATGGTCAGGTTCGCCATGTGGAGATCTTAATTTTTAATAATTTGTTAAGTCTCCTTGTTATGTTTAAGAAGAAGAGTGTCCAAATTCGTATGTTATAAGATGACTTAAAAGAATCGTTATTATCATAATCGAAATTATCGTTTGTTGTGTCCACCGCACTTTGATTCCCTTACCGGCCGGCCCCAGACAATCAGAAGAGATGGGCAAATTTATTATTAGCCACGAGACCATATTTAAGCTTTTGGCCATGTGCCCTGTGTCTCTTACATTCCGTACATCAAAAGAACCAGTCATTAACATGTAAGTCATAGAGAGACCCGGAGACAAACAGACAATGAAAAATACATTCGCATTTTCTGGAAGACACAAGCTGTTTGTGTGTATATTCGTCTGGATACAGGCTATAGGAAGTCTTACCACATAAGGAGTCAGGATGAGTAATAAAGGGTTGTTATATGAGCATAGAATCACATTCTTATTATATTATAAAACCTTACACTTCTCAAATTAAAAAGTGTAAACATCAACATGTGTGTGACATTTACAGAATTTCCAGTCCTTTGAAGTGTAAGGTTGGTCTCGTGATGAGAAACTCTGTTTCTGCTGATGCAAAAGGCTGTAGATTAGTTACTGTATGCACTAGACCAGCAAATCTACAGTACTGTGCAATAGTCTTAGGCACCATCTTATCTGTAGTGCAAATTTTGTTATTCATACATCATGTCTGCATTATTATGTAAAAAATAAAAAATAATTTACTATTTCATAACTTGACAACTAAAGGAGAATATTTGCCCGACTGTAAAGAAAGTAAGCACAACGCTGTATACCACTGAATATATTTTGCTTTATATTTTAACAATTTATATTCCTGAAAATCTGTATGCTGTTTAATTTTTAGTCACAACTAAAAAAATTTCTGCTGCGCATTGTAAAAGTATTCTTTAATCGTAAGTTGATCTGTGATCTTAGCACGTATAACATGACTCACAATTTCATCTGAAATGTTTTACGTATCTGACATATTGTGTGTTTAAACAGAATTATCCTCTTGTCCTGAAAGACAAGAATTTGTAAAACTAGACGTGCTGTGGACCTTAAACCCGCCAAGAAAATGAAGAGAAAAAAGACAGAGGTGTGTGTGCGCTGAAATGTATATTTATGTATATGTACGTATGTCTACATATCTATTGCTGTAGACAATAGACATTGTCACAAAGCAATTTTGAAGGAATCTAGCTGTAGATGCCTCATGAGAAAGCCAGACACGACAGTGACAAGGAAAAACTCCCTGAGACATCATGAGGAGGAAATCCTGAAGTGAAATAGAAATACTAGGTGTGTATTCTCAGTAAGTTTATCAGTCTGGAGGAAACCTTTTAGACCAGGGGTTCCCAACCTTTTTTGAACAAAGATCTACTTTTTAATTTGTCAGTGTACCGAGATCTACCAGTCCAAACAGAAAGCCAGTTGCTATTCATAGCATACAGTGGTGTGAAAAACTATTTGCCCCCCTCCTGATTTCTTATTCTTTTGCATGTTTGTCACTCAAAATGTTTCTGATCATCAAACACATTTAACTATTAGTCAAAGATAACACAAGTAAACACAAAATGCAGTTTTTAAATGAGGGGTTTTATTATTTAGGGAGAAAAAAAATCCAAACCTACATGGCCCTGTGTGAAAAAGTAATTGCCCCCTGAACCTAATAACTGGTTGGGCCACCCTTAGCAGCAATAACTGCAATCAAGCGTTTGCGATATCTTGCAACGAGTCTTTTACAGCGCTCTGGAGGAATTTTGGCCCACTCATCTTTGCAGAATTGTTGTAATGCAGCTTTATTTGAGGGTTTTCTAGCATGAACCGCCTTTTTAAGGTCATGCCACAACATCTCAATAGGATTCAGGTCAGGACTTTGACTAGGCCACTCCAAAGTCTTCATTTTGGTTTTCTTCAGCCATTCAGAGGTGGATTTGCTGGTGTGTTTTGGGTCATTGTCCTGCTGCAGCACCCAAGATTGCTTCAGCTTGAGTTGACGAACAGATGGCCGGACATTCTCCTTCAGGATTTTTTGGTAGATAGTAGAATTCATGGTTCCATCTATCACAGCAAGCCTTCCAGGTCCTGAAGCAGCAAAACAACCCCAGACCATCACACTACCACCACCATATTTTACTGTTGGTATGATGTTCTTTTTCTGAAATGCTGTGTTACTTTTACGCCAGATGTAACGGGACACGCACCTTCCAAAAAGTTCAACTTTTGTCTCGTCGGTCCACAAGGTATTTTCCCAAAAGTCTTGGCAATCATTGAGATGCTTTTTAGCAAAATTGAGACGAGCCTTAATGTTCTTTTTGCTTAAAAGTGGTTTGCGCCTTGGAAATCTGCCATGCAGGCCGTTTTTGCCCAGTCTCTTTCTTATGGTGGAGTCGTGAACACTGACCTTAATTGAGGCAAGTGAGGCCTGCAGGTCTTTAGATGTTGTCCTGGGGTCTTTTGTGGCCTCTCGGATGAGTCGTCTCTGCGCTCTTGGGGTAATTTTGGTCGGCCGGCCACTCCTGGGAAGGTTCACCACTGTTCCATGTTTTTGCCATTTGTGGATAATGGCTCTCACTGTGGTTCGCTGGAGTCCCAAAGCTTTAGAAATGGCTTTATAACCTTTACCAGACTGATAGATCTCAATTACTTTTGTTCTCATTTGTTCCTGAATTTCTTTGGATCTTGGCATGATGTCTAGCTTTTGAGGTGCTTTTGGTCTACTTCTCTGTGTCAGGTAGCTCCTATTTAAGTGATTTCTTGATTGAAACAGGTGTGGCAGTAATCAGGCCTGGGGGTGACTACAGAAGTTGAACTCAGGTGTGATAAACCACAGTTAAGTTATTTTTTAACAAGGGGGGCAATCACTTTTTCACACAGGGCTATGTAGATTTGGAGTTTTTTTTCTCCCTTAATAACGTAAACCTTCATTTAAAAACTGCATTTTGTGTTCAATTATGTTATCTTTGACTAATAGTTAACGGTTTTTGATGAGCAGAAACATTTAAGTGTGACAAACATGCAAAAGAATAAGAAATCAGGAAGGGGGCAAATAGTTTTTCACACCACTGTATTTACATATTTAATGTGCACAAAACAAATAAAGTAGCCCTAATCCATATATAATAAAACATTATTGTCTAACTGTAGTGACAATAAAGTTATTAACTTTAACTGTAGCTCTTCTTTTGCACCCATGTCTCCAAAAACCATTCTAATGAAAACACACAGCTACGGCCACAACATCAGTCGACTCATCAACTTGAAGAGAAAAACATTCACACTGTTCAATATCCTTCCTTAACTGCGCCTCGACATCCCTCACATTCCCTCACATCGCCGTGTAACAGTGCCACGGAATAATTGCACGTCCTTAACGGCAGCTATGATATCACTTTTATTCTTGAAGTCACCAAATAGTGCGTCTGCAGCCTCGACAAATGCTTCTTTCACAACTTCGCCATCCTTGAAAGACTTCTTGTGTTTTGCAATAACGTGACTGACGCGATAAGATGCTAAAGCTGCAGCCTTACCCTTGGTGTTTGGCCTGGTGAAAATGGACTGCTGTGCTGCTAATTGCCTCTTCAATTCCTGGACTTTTTTCGGTGCGTAGAGCTGATTTAGCCGGGAAATCTGCATCATAGATTTTGTTTTGAAATGGCGACCCAAATTGCCCTTTATTTTTCGCTTCTGCCATAGTTGCCTTTTACTTTGCTGAAGTTGCAGCTCTCTCAAAATCTCTACTTAAACACTGAGTCCCTACTAGTATCGTGCCTATAGCTAAAACCCTGGCTAAATTCAGATTAGCGTACTAGCATACTACTCTCGCTATTTCTGCCATATATTTATATGAAATATTATGAGTAGTATGTTAGTATGCATTTTCAAATTCAACCACTAATTCCGTCGGTTTTTCAGCGCAAAGCCGTACTTGATCAGTGATCTTGTAAGGGAAAATAAAGAACTGTTTTTTAAAATAAGTACAGGGTTTCTTTACTCAAGAAATACTATGTCTATAAAGGTTATTGTTTTATGTATTTGAGGTTTGAGGTGTGGAAACAGTGAAGAAAGAGAAAAGACAAACCAGAAGGCAGTTTACTCTCGCGATCGACTGGAAAGCAGTCCGCGATCGACTGGAAAGCAGTCCGCGATCGACTGGAAAGCAGTCCGCGATCAACCGGTCGACCGCGATCGACTGGTTGGGCATACCTGTCTTAGACACTGCTGTAGATATAGCACCCCTCCATTAAGGAAAAGCGATCATTAAACTATGAACACAGCTGCTGCTTCTTCTTCTTTTTAAATGAAGACAAGCGTCCATGCAGCTCACTCTCAGCTTCTCAGAGATTTCAAACTGCTCCAATAATGTGAACGTTTCTCATTTGCAGAAATCTGAGGTTTCTGAAGATGTTACAGAGGTGAAGAAGAAGACG
This sequence comes from Channallabes apus, assembly GCA_030522415.1. NCBI lineage: Eukaryota > Metazoa > Chordata > Actinopteri > Siluriformes > Clariidae > Channallabes > Channallabes apus. Next base: position 13,678,903 of record CM060111.1, on the reverse strand, counting down.
AAGAAGAAGACGAAAAAGGAGAAATCTGTCCATGTAGACACTATAGAGTTGGCTAATCTTGAGAATGAACAGCTTAATGGCAAGAAGAAAAAGACGCATAAAAACAAGGTTCAGTACGACAGTAGAGCGTCCTTATTTATACCCGTGTCCAATCACTCGAGCCTTCATTAACATTACATTTTATTGTTCTCTTAATTCAAGCAACCTGTAATACCTGAGAAGGATGAAATAAATGAGGAGGAAGCCATAGAGGATGATGATATGGATGATGATGAGGAGGAGCTGAGTCCGGAGGAAAGGCGAGTACTGGAGAGGAAGCTGAAGAAGATTCTGAAAAAGGAGGAGAAAAAGAAGCAAAAAGAGAAGTCTGAGAAAGACGAGAGCAATAGCTGCATTGCTCAGACGCAGGCGTTGGAGTATCTGACGTGGTGAGACACATACACATATATATATAGTGTACGGAAAGTATTCAGACACACTCTTTGTTATATTGTAGCCATTTGCTAAAATCATTAAAGTAAATTTTTTTTCTCATTAATGTACACACAGCATGTTGACAGAAAAACACAGAATTGTTGACATTTTTGCAGATTTATTAAAAAAGAAAAACTGAAATATCACAGGGTCTAAGTTTTCAGACCCTTTGCTGTGACACTCATATATTTAACTCAGGTGCTGTCCATTATTTCTGATCATCCTTGAGATGGTTCTACACCTTCATTTAAGTCTGTGTTTGATTATATTGACTGGACTTGATTAGGAAAGCCATGCACCTGTCTATATAAGACCTTACAGCTCACAATGCATGTCAGAGCAAATGAGGTCAAAGGAACTGCCTGAAGAGCTCAGAGACAGAATTGTGGCAAGACACAGATCTGGCCAAGGTTACAAAAACATTCTGCTGCACTAAGAGCACAGTGGTCTCCATAATCCATGGAATGATGGAAGACGTTTGGGACGACCAGAACCTTTCTAGAGCTGATCGTCCGGCCAAACCAAGCTATCGGGGGAGGAGTGCCTTGGTGAGAGAGGTAAAGGAGAACCCAAAGATCACTGTGGTTGAGCTCCAGAGATGCAGTCGGAAGATGGGAGAAAATTGTAGAAAGTCAACCATTACTGCAGCCCTCCACCAATCTGGGCTTTATGGCAGAGTGGCCCGACGGAAGCCTCTCCTCAGTGCAAGGCACATGAAAGCCTGCATGGAGGACTCCAAGATGGTGAGAAATAAGATTCCCTGGTCTGATGAGAGAGAACTTTTTGGCCTTAATTCTAAGCAGTATGTGGAGAAAACCAGGCACTGCTCATCACCTGGCCAATACAGTCCTAACAGTGAAGCATGGTGGTGGCAGCATCATACTGTTGGGGGTGTTTTTCAGCTGCAGGGACAGGACGACTGGTTGCAATCGAGGGAAAGATGAATACGGCCAAGTACAGGGATATCCTGGACGAAAACCTTCTCCAGAGTGCTCAGGACCTCAGACTGGGCCAAAGGTTTACCTTCCAACAAGACAATGACCCTAAGCCCATAGCTTAAATAAAGAAGGAGTGGCTTCATAACAACTCTGTGACTGTTCTTGAGTGGCCCAGTCAAGAGCCCTGACGTAAACCCAATTGAGCATCTCTGGAGACCTAAAAATGGCTGTTTACCAACGTTTACCATCCAACCTGACAGAACTGGAGGGGATCTGCCAGGTGAAATGGCAGAGGATCCCCAAATCCAGGTGTGAAAAACTTGTTGCATATTTCCCAAAAAGACTCATGGCTGTATTAGATCAAAAGGGTGGTATTGAAATTGATATTTCAGTTTTTCTTTTTTAATAAATCTGCAAAAATGTCAACAATTGTGTTTTTCTGTCAATATGTGTTGCTGTGTGTACTGTACATTTAATGAGGAAAAAAATAACTTGATGATTTTAGCAAATGGCTGCAATATAACAGAGTGAAAAATTTAAGGGAGTACTTCCCGTACTCCTTGTTTATATATACAGTATATATGGTATGTATGTGTGTGTGTGTGTGTGTGTGTGTGTGTGTGTTTGTATATACACATAATGTATGCTTACATGGTTGATAGTGTTTCTGATTTGATTTAATTTGTGTGTGTGTGTGTGTGTGTGTGTGTGTGTGTGTGTGTGTGTGTGTGTGTAGCTGGTCAGAGAAGCGAGATGAGTGGAGGTTTCAGAAGACGAGGCAAGTGTGGCTCCTGCAGCAAATGTTCGACAGCGAGAAGGTACGATGAGTCAGATTTATTTATCAGCAACTATGATGGTCACGAAAAATTGTCTAATGTGAAAGTGCCTTGAGGAAATGATGGCACAGAGGACACGCCTCATTCACCTGACACTGACACACAGGAACTTTGTGTTCCTTTACTTTGAACTGATAGGTTGTAGACCACAGTTTCTTCACTCGGACTGACGTGTAAAAAGAACATCCTCCTTGACCTGATATTGATTGACACACACAAGCCACGCATTCTTCACCAGTATCTGACACTCTTGCCATGCCCACATCACCGACCACACCTCCTTTATTAAAAATGCTTAACAGAAATCAAACCTTCTTCAGTGAAACAAATGCACACAGCCTTTTTCACTGTGACTGACACAGAGGAAATGACTACCTCACTATGACTGACACAATGAGGCCACACCACCTTCAGTTAATACGACTCTTTTCTGAAACTCGTACCATTCACTGAAAATGAGGCACACAGACCCACGCCTCATGTTTCATATTTTCTCTTTCTTTTTGTCTCAGGTGTCGGACGCTCATTTCTCCATTCTCTTATCGTACCTGGAAGGGCTGCGGGGTATGGCTCGGGATCTCACGGTGCAGAAAGCAGAGGCTTTGGTCCGATTTGGGGCGGGCCCAGGAGGAGAGGAAGAAGGCGGGGCTACAGAAGCACAGAAGAAGACACAGCGTGCTAGAGAAGTCATTCAGATTCTCTCTTGAGCATGCTGAGGGGGGAAAAAAAGACAGAATTCTTTCATCATCCTCCAAAACGTGCTGTCTGCTGTCTCTTCTTCAGTATGCCTGATATCTCTCAGTATGATAAACTGAGGAAGTGGACAGAAAACACATGAGCTTGTAAATATGTATGACAGAAAAATGCATTTTAAAATAAATACTTTTGATTTTCCATTTATTTGTAATAATTGTGTTGTTAAACATTTCTGTGTACTCATTCTCATGTATTTTTTTATGCAACAAATATAATTTAATAAAATGATTAATAAAAACCCCTGCAGTTCATCCAAGAGGGAGTAACTTATTATTATTTGAATATATATATATACACACACACACGCTGTACCAATTTTGTTATAACTGTATCATGTCTGCATAATTATGTACAAAATCATTCAGTATTTCCATATATAACCTAAAAATTAATAACATTACAGGAGAATATATGTATGGCTGTAAAGAAAGAAATATGGTACAAGACAATTTTGGGATTTGCATAAAAATAGAAAGGAACGAGTGTGACAAAGTTACCAGAAGAACTCTCATTCTCCAGCAAGCTCAGTAAAACCTAACAGATGTTTTCTTCTGTCTTCACACAAATCTGTGTCTAAAACTCCTGATTTTAAGCAATGAGTTTTCACTCCAAATATTGACTGTTTATTTTATTACTCTTTATTGTTTTTTTTTGTTGCTCTTTATAGAAGTTTTTTTATGCAGAAATATTTTCAAAAGCATCTTTTGCTTTGCCATATTTTTGTATGTGTCCAGGACTTTTGCACAGTACTATAAGTAAAATAGTTTTTATTGAGCTTGCTGGAGAATATGAATTCTTCTGGTAACGTTGTCAGATTAGCTCCTTTCTATTTTTATGCAAATTCCAGGAGTGTACATTAGGTTTTTTGTTCCAACTGAAAACTGGTCTGTCTTACTATATATTTTTCCTTTACAGCCATGCATATATTCTCCTGTAATGTTATGTAATTATTAATTTTTGTTATATGTGGAAATACTGAATTATTTTGTACATAATGATGCAGACATTGAATTCTCAATTCTGATTGGTCAGAGGTTTTCACACCAACTAAACATTCCCAGTAGAATGTAATGCCTCTTTTCCACTGCATAGTACGGCACAGCATGGTTCAGTACAGCTCACTTCGGTTTGGCTCGGTTTGCGCTTCCACTGCAGTTTAGTTCCGCTTAGAGTGGGCGGGATTATTCACGTGTCGTTATAGTTGCGGCGCCGCTACTGCCGTGACATCATCATAAACGCGCCACAAACAAACACACAACAATGGAGCATATCGACGGATTGGTGTTCTTCATTCCTGGCATGTGGATGTTTTTAACAGCAAGACGAAGGAGTACAAAAAGGTGTGTCCGATCCTGGCTGTTCTAACTATAGTGGTTGTGTCTCGTGTCGCAAGTTCAATGACGCAGTAATGATGATTTTCTCCGGCCAATCAGTGACCAGCGGAGTTTACACGTCACGTTTTGGTAACGGTTCGGCGCGCATGGAACCTCATTTGGCGCTTTTCCACTGCATAGTACGACACGACACGGCTCAGTTCTACTCACTTTTGGGGGGTTTTCCACTGGGACCAGTACATAGTACCTGTTCCTTTTTTTAGTACCACCTCGCCCGATGTTCCAAGCGCGCCGAACCGTTACCAAAACCTGACGTGTAAACACGCTAGTCACTGATTATCCGGAGAAAATCGTCATTACTGCGTCACCGAACTTGCGACATGAGACACAACAGAACCGATATATTTAGAAACAGCCAGAGAAGGATCGCACACACGTTTTTGTATTAACCGTCGGCCTCTTTTGAAACAAACTCCTTCGTCTCGCTGTTAAAAACATCCACATGCCGAGAATGAAGAACACCATGCCGTCGATATGCTACATTGTTGTGTGTGTGTTTGTGGCGCGCTTACGATGACGTCACGGCAGTAGCGGCGCCGCGCGCGTGAGTAATCCCGCCCACGCTAAAGCGTTACTACACTGCAGTGGAAGAGCAAACCGAGCCAAACTGCACCGAACAGAAGTGAGTTGAACTGAACTGTGTCGTGTCGTTCTATGCAGTGGAAAAGAGGCAATTGTCAGAGGTGGTACTAAAAAAAGGACCAGGGGTCTCATTTATCAAGCGTGCGTAAAAAAAGTTCTAAACTAGTGCGTATACCAACAGCCGTAAGCACAAGAAAGTTGGGAGTTATCAAACGTGAGTACGCACAGCTGTACGAAATGACTGATGATGAATCGCACTCCTTCTAAATTGTGTGCGTGTGCATAGTAATTTAAATTTGCATACAGAAACGCCCTCAAATGACCTTATTTGGCAAACAACCTTCCTTATAAAAACCCAATGCCGCCAGGGCACTATAGAACCGTTATCATGGATCCCGTGAAGAGAGGAAAGAAAAAAAAACTTCACAGACAAAGAAATGGAAGTGCTTTTAAATGAGGTACAATGTTATAAGACAGTTTTGTTTGCTGCTTTTTCAGGCGGAATGTCAAAGATAAAAAAAGTCTTGGCGTGGGGACAGGTTAACAATGCGGTAAATGCCATCTCACCTGTATGTAGAACTACTGCAGAGGTCAAGAAAAAGTGGTTTGATTTGAAAGTGTCCTCTAAAAAAAGAATTGCAGCCCACAGAAGAGACATCGGTGCCACGGGAGGAGGCCAGAGTCTTATTTCAGTGTCACCCCGATGGTGACACTGAAAGTGCAATCCCATCAACTGCAGGAGAGGCCGAGCCATCCGAAAATGGTTAGTAGGTTTTCAAATGTTTGTGTTGCGATATATTATTCATAGATAAATAACACACACATTGCAAATGATTTGGATTGTTCATTTAACATTTATTTTATAGATCTGCCAGTTTTGCCAGGTCCTGCTCCGCCTGCCACTTCAGCGCGTCCGATGCGTTTTGAGCCACGAGTCCTGACTGATGCGGTTCTGAAAACACAGGAGGAATTAGTGAGCGGCATTGCAAGCATAAAAGAGGAACTGCACCAAATCAATGTGAACTTGAGGAACATTAGTGATTCACTAAATGCATCATGCAAGTTCAATAAAAGCTCCAAGTGATCTCACCATTTTCTCACAATTACTCCTTATTATGAAACAGATTTAGAACCGTTCGATTATCCCTGCTCTTAGCTGCACGGCCACAGCATTTGGCATCGGGTCGAAACCTTCTGCCATGTGGCGATCTTCTTGTATCGGCATCTCATCCAGTGGTATACCGTTTTTAATGGCAATATTATGCAGCACACTGCATGCTTTAACTATATAGCACACCTAAAGCAAATTTATATTGTATAATGAATCAAATAATTATGTATACAGTATATTATAAATATTGTAGTTATAAAATATAATTAAAACTTAATTTAAATATTTAAACATTCAAAACCTTGTTGGGTTTGTATTGCAATGTGCCTCCTCTGCCTGACAGACACAGCCATCGAGCCTTCAGCAAGCCTATTGCACGTTCTACTGTGCTTCTTGTGCGCTCATGTGCTCGGTTGTAATTCAGCTCCTTTTAGGATAGAAGGTTTACCACTGGGGTCATCAGCCAGGATTTAAGGGCATATCCTCGATCCCCTGCAATGATGTAGATTAAAATACAGTACATTATATGGTGTTGAGAAGTCATCTAATTTTACAATTATTTTTAAATCCTGATTAATCGTTACACACTTACCAATAAGCCAGCCTTCTCCAGCAGCGCTTTGCTGAAGACGAAGTCCCAATGAAGGAATCATGTGTACCTCCCGGGCTGTTCGCAACGACATTTAGCAGGTTCAAGTGTGCATCACAGATTACCTGCACGATAGCCTTTTCTATTTACTGTACAAATGCATATTCATCAGCAGTAGGAGCTTTCAGGGCAACATGTGTGCAGTCAACTGCCCCTATTACACTTGGAAATCCTGTGATGTTATAGAAGTCGGTCATAATTTTTGTTCTTTGCGCTGCGGTGTTTGGAAACGTAATGTACTGTGATGTAAGTGATATAATTGCATGTAAAATGTGTGGCATAATACGGCTCACGGTGGGTTGAGAAATACCAGACTTGTCACCAATTTCCCTTTGAAATGTGCCTGTGGCTAAAAAGCCAATAGTAGAAAAAACATGAGTGTGCACGGGGACTGCACATCACTCTCAGCGAGTAAGTCTGTGCGGTCCCTGAAAACGCGATCTCTGCGCAAAAGTGCTTGTTGCAAATCTTCAAGAAGCGCAAGGTCTGCCATTGTAAGCAATGTATTTCCAAAATTTTATGGATTAAAATGGATTTTATATTATTCACAGTTCCAGATAACTAAGAATCACCTGTTGTATTCAATTATTCAATGTATCAATTTATTAACACTGACATTTTAATGGTGAAGTTTAAGGGCACTGGGTTTATATGTGATTACAGTTCTCTCTCACTCTAAAAAATGCTGGGTTGTTTTTTCTACCCAAACGCTGGGTTGCCGCTGTTGGGTCATTTTTCTGGGTTATTTACAGAGAGTTGGGTAGTTTTTGTGTAACCCAGCTGCTGGGTTGAAGTTTGCTTGGCCCCTCCCCCAAAGTTCACCGGTGGATTCAGCGGCTGTCACTCAGCTTCGTGTCTCTTGAGCTCCCACACCGCTGATGACGGTTCATCCTCCTCGGACATTTAAGGGGAAATGGCGTTAAATACAAGGTCTGTATACACATGTTCACTCACCTAATTCACATATGACTGAAAAATTATTACTATATGTAACATTTATTACTGTTACCGTGTTAAGGTTACACACAAACTTTCCGGCTGGTCTGAGGTACTGGATGATAATTTAGCTGAGAATAGCTGCTAGCCCCCCCACCTGTGTATGAAAGAAACGGTTAAGATGTCTGAGCTTTTTAGCTTTCTCTGTAGAATGTTTGCAGGGTTACGAAGATGGTGAAGTGATGAATGAACGCTAAACTGTTAACTGTATTGCTAGCATGACGCAGCCATTTAGTTAGTTTGCTAGCGTTAGCAACCACTTTAGAACTTTATTAATCTCACTGCTTGAGACTGCTGGTGTGTTACAAAACACTGACCCTCTCACAAATATACAGACCTGCTAACCCTCCCGTTTTTCACTAGCTAGTAATTTACTCTGCGCTCAAATTTCTCCTGCGTTTCTCCCGAGTTATAACAATATTTTACACCTTTCCCCCTTTGGCAAGTATGCAAATGTATCACCAGTAATAGCATGTAAGCTAACCAGGTAGCTCTCTTTAACCAAAGTTAAATTAACAGTTTATCAGTCAGCGCGCCAACTACAGGAAAAAGTACCACAGCGGTACAGATAACTACTAGATGGAAGTATTAATATTTTGGTGATTGTAATGTACCAGTATGACACCAGCTATGACATTGTTTCGGTAATTAGCTTAAAATCAATGCAGACCACAATATCAACTAGTCTGACATAAAGAGCTGTATCCTAAAAGCCATGCTTATTTTGCTGTTTTATGTTTGGTAGTAGCTGTCTCCATGTTTTTGTTTTAGGTTACCTATACCCTATCTTAATGGGCAGCTTTGTAATTTTTTAGTATCAATCCTATTTCACACTAAATTAATAGTCTTATTCAGTTTAATCTTTGCTATTCAACAAAATTTTAACTTTTTCATTTCTTTCTTTCTAAGGTTGGAACCAACATTGTGGCTGAAGTGTCGAGGCCGTTCCCCTACATCCTGACGTTGGGAGATAATGACCAGCGCTGCTCTCAGTAATGTTGCTATGAAATAGCGAGGCCTACCTGAAAAGTCATAGTGTTTGTATGTTAAAATGAGACCAGGGCTGGATAGTTTTGTTCTGCAGAAAAGATATCTTAAGTCACAGAGAGATCCTGCTCTGTAGAAGCTGCCTCAGTCTATTTGTGCAATTACTCCATTCTGCCCTTATCAGTAATAGTATAGTAATGATGTCACTGTTGATTATCTGTTCTTGTGCTTTTGAAAAATAAATATTTTTCCAAGAACATGTAATAGGATGTTGTTTATTGCATATATGTATGTTTTTTTTTTGTAATAGACCAGTATATCAAAATAATGTAACTGTTTAATAGACATGGGTGTTTTTTTTTTTTTACAGATTCACTGTAAAACATGAAAATAATAATAACCCATCTTGCTGGGTTAAACAAATAACCCATCTTGCTGGGTTAAATTAACCCAGCATTTAGTTAGTCCTATATTTACCCAGCAGCTGGGTTAAAAACAACCCAGACTGGGTTGTTTTTAACCCAGCATTTTTTAGGGTGCACTAGGGGATTCTGCTTACACACAGTCAGGAGTTCTTCTAAATGTGCGCACATTTTCACGCACACGTACAAATTAATGAATCGCATTCTATTAGTAGAATTGTGCGTACGCATGATTTACACATAAAACCGTGCGTACGCACGCTTGATAAATGAGACCCCAGGTACCAGGTACTGTTCCCAGTGGAAAACCCCCCAAAAGTGAGCTGAACTGAACCGTGTCATGCCGTACTATGCAGTGGAAAAGCGCCATAAATGACTACCAAATTTCCACTAAAACCTGTTTATAAAAAAGTTTGTACTCTGTGTATTTACTTTTTTTTTTTAGCATTAAAGCATTTTATATTTCCTCTTAATTTTCTATTGTAATAACTTGAAACAATACAAAAGAGAAATACAAGTTAATTACAGTAAAAAAAAAATTACATTAACATTTTAATAATATGTGAGAGTAAAGGAAAAGGACACAAGAGGATAGCTAGATTTAAACGATGGAGGAGGTTTAAACAAGAGACACATTTTCTTATGTTGGTGTATTGTTCTTTTAATTTCTAAATTTAAGAAGTTAATTTCCATTATAAATAGGGGAAAAGACAGTTTTGTCTTTTGAAATCTTTTCATGTTAAATGAAATAAAAAACTATGTTTGAGATGTTTATAAAAAAATATATAATAAAAAATGTCTTTAATACTAATGGGGCTTAGTGGTATACTGTCACTTTGCACCTCTAGGGTCTGGGTTTGATTCCCACCTCATTTCTGTGTGCATGTTCTCCCTGTGTTTGGTGGGTTTCCTCCCACAGTTCTAAGACATGCAGATTAGGTTAATTGGCAAATTGCCTGTAGTGCATGAATGGCAAGCGGGTGTTGAGCTGGCAACCCGACCCCTTACGCAACTGCCACAGAGCTGAGGATATATCTTCAGCGTGGGGAGTATTCGTTGCCCCGTATGGCTGATGGTGGTCCAAAATTTCAAAAACAAACCAAAAAAAAACTAATGGAGTGAGATACATTGGCTTCACATGCATTTTAGACGAGTTAAAATCTTTTTGTATTTTCACATTTAAAAAACAACTTTATTAAAGTTTCATTGACTGTAAACAGAGGGAGCATTTATTATCCACCCCTAAATATCTAGATAACACTGGGCGAATCTTGTGGAGGAATCGAGTTATTTTTGGAAATTCAATGTTTATTAAGCATAAGCCATATATGAATATAGCCTTGAATATGAGATCTTCTGGGAATAATTCTTTGAGTTTAAAAAACATTTTTTCCCCAAATGTCACAAGAGTATGGAGCCGCTCTGGTGACATCTGGGGGGAAATATTCGGTCGCCACAAAGTACTAAGGTGTGGGAACCAAGAGAATAGCTCTCATTAGGAAATTAAATCTTTTAGAAGGTACCGGAAGACCATAGAGTCAGAAAATGCTTGTTTGTCAACATATCGACAGATTTGTCAAATACAGAAGGAGTGTTAGATATGTTATTGTCAAACCATCTGAGGGGATTTTACACTGGAATTTGTTCATTGTTCCAAATGAGCATTTTGTGAGGCGAGAACTTGTTGAAAAGAATAGTTTCCATGAAAGAAGACAATGCTGGTGAAATGTGGATAATTTAATTGGTAATTTCCATCCAGGAATCTGTGTAGTCCAATTAGGAACCCTGGAGGCTAGTAGTGACCATCACCGTATTTATTCCCATGTTACTACCGTGGTAGGACCTCTGGTCAACATTCACACGCTCATTCACGTTTGGCCAATCTGGGAACGCAAGTTAACCTAATCTGCATGTCTTTAGATTGTGGGAGGAAACTGGAGCAGCCAGAGGAAACCACAAAGCACAGGGAGAGCCATCAAAACTCTGAGACACAGAGAGAAGCGAACCCTGGAGGTGCAAGACGGCAGCACTACATTTTTAAGGGGGATAATTACATTTTAAGACAAAGGAGAGATCACCCGTCATGTTAAATATATTATTTGGAATGAAAAACCATAAGGAATCACACTGTGTAAGATATATTTTAATCCAGTTAACTCTAAAAATTAGAGTCTAAGAAGTCTAAGAATTACAGACAAAGTTTAAGTTTATGTATTTTATTTTTCAAACACACACACACAAAATTCTGTATTTACTTCTGTTTTACAGGAGGCGTTGTTTTCCATATTAACATGCTTAGCTTTTCTTTTCTTTTTTTTGTCCTACCCGTATTCGACAAATTCGTCCTCTTGTTCTGTGATTGGTTGGTTTTCCAACGCCCTCAGACACTTCTGTACAATTTCTAACAAATCATGGATGAGGAGGCGGGACTTTTAAATAATACGGGTAAGGAGCAAAATAACTTGAAGGTTCAAGGTGTCGTGCTAGTCACCTTGATGATGTCTTTAGTTAATATGGTTTAGTGTTTTTTTTTTCTTCAGGTTTAAGCAATTACAATGAGTAGATATATCCTCCCTGCGTCTGTATTCGGGACTGTTCTTGGCTGTGCTGTGTTGCTAAAGTAAGTGCTGCTAAATTAGCCGGCTGGTTTGCTAGCTTAACTGTGGCTGAGTCTCAATAATATGGGGCGTGTAGTGTGTAGGGAAAGACACATTAAATGTGGTGTGCTTAGATCTTGTGTGGAGAACCATTTAGGAGTTACACAGAAGTTCAGATTTAAATAAAGCTAAAATATATAAGTTTTTATAATCATATGTAGTGCTCTAGCTGTCTAATAGGAAGCCATTTGGATTTCATTTGCTTTGTAAAGTTTATTTCACAGCGTCTTTCTCCCTCCTGCAGGAACCATTTGACAGGAGGCCCCTGCCCAAGTAAAGCCAGGATCCCTGGAAAGACGGTGGTTATAACCGGGGCCAACACCGGGATCGGAAAAGAGACGGCCCGAGAGCTGGCCCGAAGAGGTACGACCCGGTTCTGCCCCTCTCCAGTGCACGATGCAGGACCTGGTCCTTTTCGTTGGTTAATGTTAGTTGAAATCCAGTAGGGTTGGTCTTCTACTTTGTTTTTTAATCCGGCATTTCCACACACTTTTTCCTTCTACACGTTTACATTTCAGTACCACTCAGCATCTAGTTGAAGTTCTGTAAGTTGCATCACCTCCACATATAGATCTTACTCTCTTCAGTGTCCCTGTCCTTTAAATGCGACTTTCTAGTTCATTCTTCCTCAGAAACAACATTAACCCCCAACCATTCTAAAATACTCTTAACATTGCCTTCTACTCTCTCTAGCTCTCACATTACCGTCAATTACAGGTTCTCTCTTTTTAAAACAAGTCTTACTTGATCGCTCTTATTGATGGCTCTTGAATGTCACTAGATGAAATCATAAGCTAATTTGCATAATCCTTGTGTCATCACAGCAATTTGCATATAAAAAAACCTCATATCCTTGTGCAGGAGGACGGATTATTATGGGATGTCGGGACATGGAGAAGTGTGAAGAAGCAGCACGTGAGATCCGAGGTTGCACCCTGAACCCTCATGTTTATGCCAGGCACGTCGACCTGGCTTCGATAAAATCCGTACGGAGCTTTGCTGAGAGGATCAACCATGGTAGGACACACACACACACATATACACATACACTTAATTAGCCAGTGATCCATAAGTCTCATGATAACTGTAAAGATAGCGATGATGAATAGGTGGTCATTTTCGCAGTCTTAAAAATGATTTATTGTTTATTATAAAATGTTTATGGAGACTTTATTCGTCTCTGTATCTCACTGTGTATAAGTGTTTTTTTCTGTTTTTTTTCTGTTAGAAGAGGAAAGAGTGGACGTTCTGATCAATAACGCTGCGGTGATGAGGTGTCCTCCGGGGAAGACAGAAGATGGATTTGACATGCAGCTCGGAGTCAACTACCTGGGTGAGAACGTAGCATCATTGGAGTCTGAGGATTACGTTGAGTTTAGTGCTGTGATTGAGTTGCAGACGTGCCATACTGAAATCCAGTGATGAGAAATTAGACTCGCCTCTGACACAGCGGTCTGATCTTTTCTGATAGCACCCCTTAACGCTCAACTGCTCAGATGTATAAAACAAAATTAAAGATCACATATGAAGGGTGTTTAAGTCAAGCGATTAAATTTCTCATCAACAAAGTCATAAAAGCGATTGACATTTAAAGAAGACTCCAGGCACAGTAAAGTGATGAGACTGGTGCCAATCCCATCGCAGGGCACACACACATACACACACTCATTCACACACTACGGGCAATTTGGAAACGTCAATTAACCTTACCTGCATGTCTTTGGACTGTGGGAGGAAACCGGAGTACCCGGAGGAAACCCACCAAGCATGGGGAGATCATACAAACTCCATGCACACAGACACGGGAATCGAGCCTGGTTTATGCTTAACTGTGTTGTTATTCTGTACAATAAAAAGTCCTGGTTTTACTTGAATGCCCTTTTAATGAAGTGAATTTTCCTAGTCAGTCAGAAGACGGCAGGGATTAAAGTTCTCCGTCGTTACGACGGATTTCCGTCAATCACACTGTTCCGCCTGTCCTTAATGTTTAAAATTCACTTTTCATAATTTTAATGCTGTGTATATATAGGCTTACATGGGTCTTAAATTAAGGAAAGACAAAGTGTATTCAGCCTGCTGAGGAGGATGTGATCAAAGCCTGGAGTGGAGCGACTGCACGTTCCTCTCTCCACTCTAAGCGTTTTGTTATCACTCCGGTATGGATCCACTCCGGGTTTTGGTTTAGTTTTGAAGAACTACATGTCAGGCTGAGGTATAACTATATTTAAGATAGCATGGACACACTTAATGCAGGAAGGCTCCGGTGTTTCGGAGATTGATAAAAGTGTAAAATAAATAAATAAATGGAGATGGGCTTGGCTTAGCGAAATTGGGGAGAATGGCAAGCCTTTTAGTTCGTGGACTAAAAAAAAATCAAACATCCAGGTAGGTGTCTTTGCACAGTATGCCACAGGAAACTTCAATATGGCAATAATGGCAAAACAAAGTGCGAGTTCGCCATCAGTCAGCAGCTAGTCACAATGCTGCCGTTCGTGCTCTAACAGTACACATGCTCCCTGTCTGCTGCGACAAGAACCACAACGGAGATTCACACATCTGTGGCCGACCGTGTGCGCGATGTAAAAGTGCGCCTATGTTCTTTCATAGCGGAGCATGACCTGTCGCTCACAGTCTCACAACCACTAGTTAATTTAATGCAATCAGTTGTCAAGACAAGAGAGCACTTTCAAGATTGTCTATGGCTACGTTTACACTGCCAGGTCTCTGCTTAATTCGGATTTGTTGCCTATATCTGATATTTTTGACCGTCTGTTTACACGTTATTTCCACTATGACTCATATCCGATTCACGTGTTTACACTCGCCTGAAACATTGCCTCAAACAACTTTACATCTGAAACATCGCGCATACTTAAAGGGAGGTTCTTACGCTACACACTAGCCAAGATAGATGAAGGTGAAATATGCTTAACGCTATCTCTGCTATATATATATATGCAAAGTTCGCGAACCGTCACCATGGTTTTAAAACGGAGGAGGAGGGAAAAAAACAGCATAATTGCAGCCTGCTCATATGCTTAATTCATCAAATACTGATTTAATGGGGGGGGGGCATTGTTCTTTTCCTTTTCTATGTCACCTGCGATGTTGTAATTCCACACGCGCTTCCACCGGAGAATAACATCACGCGCTTCCACCGGAGAATAACATTATGTTTTTTTTCTCCTCCTCCGTTTTAAAACCATGGTGCGCGAACTTTGCATATACAGTATAGCAGGGATAGCGTTAAGCATATTTCACCTTGATCTTTCTTGGCTAGTGTGTAGCGTAAGAACCTCCCTTTAAGTATGCGCGATGTTTCAGATGGTATGGCGAGTGTAAACACGTGAATCGGATATGAGTCATAGTTTAAAGAATGTGTAAACAGACGGTCAAAAAAATCAGATATAGGCAACAAATCCGAATTAAGCATCGAGACCTGGCAGTGTAAACGTAGCCAAGGAGGCCTGAAACCGATCTCGAAATATCGGAATTCATGCGTTTTTTTCCTGTTTACACGGACATAGAACATATCCGATATGTACGAGCAAAAAATCGGAATTGGGTCACATTTACCTGGCAGTGTAAACGTAGCCGCTTACTGGAAATCCGAATTGTCATCTAAGCTGAAAACGAAGATGTTTTCTTTGGCTACGTTTACACTGTGGTATATGGATTATTTGTCAAGGTATATTTTCTTTCAAAGATTACAAATCGCTTTTAAAATATGCAAACTGGCAATATTAAAGCGGTTTAATCTCCCCTAACGCTATTGGTCTCGACTATTTAAATAAAGTGTTTGTTAAAGGAATATGGCTTGGCCTGAAAAAAGTTCAGTCAGAAGATTTTTTTTCACTTTAATCCCTGAGACCGGGACAAACAAAAGTTCATGAGGAAAACTAGAATTTAGACAGATAATTCATGAGTTCAGTTTATTCTTAAGAGCTGAAGACAGGTTAGCCCTTGCTAGTAACCTGCCGCCCATTAATCTGATTTGCCTGTTCAAGGCCCCCTTTAAGATAGCTATCCGTACAATACCGATAAAGGTCTGTCTCACTGTTTCTAGGACATTTCCTCTTGACCAATCTGCTGCTGGATAAGCTGCAAGACTCCGTCCCCAGTAGAGTGATCAACCTGTCATCTTTAGCTCACATTGTCGGCGAGATCGACTTTGAGGACCTGAACTGGGACAAGAAGAAGTTTAACACGAAGAAGGCGTATTGTCAGAGCAAACTCGCCATCGTCCTGTTCACACGAGAGCTCGCACGCAGACTCGATGGTCAGTGTATATGTGTGCGTGTGTGTGTGTGAGAGAGAGAGAGATAAGGACTGTGTGTTGTTGCAGTTATCAGCTACGGTGTAATAAGTGTGATCAGGGAAACCCTGGTTTATTTGATCTAGTAGGAGTTATAATGTTTGTGTGTGTTGTAGGTACTGGGGTGACGGTAAACGCCGTGCATCCTGGAGTCGTCGCCACAGATCTGGGCAGACACACAGGCATGCACCAGTCCATGTTCTCCAGCTCTGTACTCAGTAAGTTAGAGTAAATTAATCAACATCATTTGACCTTTGCTTTGTAAAGAAAAATGCTAAAATGCCCCTTGTTTTTTACTCAAGGTCCAGTCTTCTACCTGCTGATAAAGTCGCCCGATCTCGGCGCCCAGCCCAGCGTCTACCTGGCCGTCGCCGAGGAGCTGGCGAATGTCAGCGGGCGCTACTATGATGTCATGAAAGAAAAAGAGCCCGCTTCTCAAGCTCTGGACCAGGAAGTGGCAGTCAAACTCTGGGACATCAGCGTGTCTTTAGTTGGTTTAAAGACCACTGTTTCAGTCCCAACCTCTTCTTCTCCGGGAACTGTAACGCAGGTTCTGCCTGAGCAGACTCATGCATGCCCCTCCGAGCCTGCTGTACCATGACAACCCAGCCAACATGACTTTAAAGAGGACGGAACACATTATGGACCTGGAAATCGCTGCTACGACTGACCGATTTATCGTTTAAACAGTTTATCGTCTTTGGAGGTCGCACAAGTAACGACAGTGTAATATCAAAAATAAAAGTCTTTTTATAAACCATTTGTGGTGGAACTGCTTTTTATGTGTTGAAAGTATAAATTGTAAAAACAATATTTATGACTTTTTTTTTGCTTTGCTCTTTTTAAAACTTTATAAGCTGCGTATTAAATACTTTTAAAAATCATTACTTCTTTTTAGGAAGGTTAATTTTATAAGTAAATTTTCTTCAAACTGTCCAGTACAGCTTGCTGTTCAGATGAACACCTAGGTATTTGTAAGACATCTCTCAATGTCCTTTCCCTAAATGTTTACCCGTGAGTGAAGTGTCTATGTGAAGTGTGGGTGTGAACAACTTGTTCATCAGAATATATATTTGTGGAGATCCAGAACAAACAATGGACAGAACAATACTGTTGGAATTCCACCATTTAAAAATAATCCACAATTTAACCTGTTGGCTGAACAGGAGACATAAGTTCCTCTTAATCTTAACCATGTGAAATCAAACCTGCGAGCTGCAGTAACTGCATTACATCTTTTGGTTCATTCTAGTTGTTCAAAAGTTTCATCACTGCCTTCATGTTTTAAAATACTTAAAATTTCTCCATCTCACATCAGCAGAAAAAAAAAGAGGAGGGAGTAAAGTGACCCTGCCCGGACGAAGCCCGTGGCCCATGTCTGGAGCCAGGCCTGGACAGAGGGCCCATCAGCTAACGCCTGGTGGCCGGGTCTCCCACGGGGCCCGGCCGGGCACACTCCGAAAGAGCAACGTGGACACCTGTCCTACCCCATCTCCTGGACACACCACCTGCGAGAGAAACCGATGGGGTAGGGTGCGCTGTTATTTGGGTAGAAGTGAAGGCCGAGGGCCTCGACGGACCAGACCCAGGTGGCAGAAGCTGGCTCTGGAGGCGTGGAGCTTCACTTCTCTGTGGGGGAAGGAGCCAGAGCTTGTGTGGGAGGTGGAGCGTTATCGGTTAGATCTGGTGGGGCCTACCTCGGCGCATAGCCTCTGCTCTGGGTACATACTCCTGGATAGGGGTAGGACTTTGTTCTTCTCCGTAGTTGCAGAGGGTGTGAGGCATCAGGCGGGTGTGGGGATACTCACGAGTTCCTGGCTGAGTGCGATGACAGAGTTTACTCCAGTGGATGAGAGGGTCACTTCTCTGTGCCTGAGGACCATGGGGGGGGGGGAAAACTCTCACTGTGGTCTGCTTATGCTTATGCTCCAAACAGCAGTTCAGAGTATTCTTCCTTGTTGGAGACAGAATGAAATACTGCATCAGGCTCCAGTAGGGGATTAAATAGTCTTCCTGGGGGACTTTAATGCACATGTGGTCAATGACGGAGATACTTGGAGGGGCGTGATTGGGAGGAAAGGCCTCCCTGGTCCAAACCCGAGCGGTGTTTTGTTATTGGATTTCTGTGCTAGTCATGGATTGTCCATAGCAAATACCATGTTCGAACATAGGGATTCTATGTACTTGGTACCAGAGCACCTTAGGCCGAAGGTCATTGATCGATTTTTCTTGATTGTATCATCTGACATATGTCTTGGACACTCGGGTAAAAAGGGTCAAGATCAGACCCTTCAGATCCAAGATCAGATCACCATCTGGTGGTGAGTTGGGTCAGGTGGCAGGGGAGGCCACAGGACAGACCTGGTAAGCCCAAACGTGTATTGGGAATTGGGAATGTCTAGGGGAGGCCCCTGTCTAAGAGGCCTTCAACTCCCACCTCCAGCAGAGCTTTTCCAGCATCCCTGTAGGAGCTGGAGACATTGAATCAGAGTGGTCAATGTACAAAGCTTCTATTGCTAAAGCTGCAGCTGTGAGCTGTGGTCTTAAGATTCGGGGCGCCTCAAGGGGCAGTAACCCTCGAACAGCGTGGTGGACACCCTTCAGGGATATGTTATCTTGAAGCAGTATCTAGAAGCAGTTGCAAGGTCCTTGCAAGGTACTTACGGTGAAAGACAGCAGCGGTAGCAGAGGCAAAGCAGCGGGTGTGGGAGGAGCTCAGAGAGTCCATGGAGGAGGACTTTCGCAGCACCAAGGTGCTTCTGCAAAATCATCCGGCATCTCAGGAGGGGGAAACAGGGAACCACTCAAGCTGTGTACAGCAAGGATAGGAAACTGCTGACCTCAACTGAGGAGGTAATCGAGCGGTGGAAAGAGCACTTTGAGGAACTCCTGAACTCTGACTAATTCACCCTTGGTTGCAGAGACAGAGCTTCAGGATGACGGGGGGTCAGCGTTGATTTCCCTGGGCGAGGTCACTGAGGTGGTCAAACAACTCCACAGTGGCAAAGCCCCAGGAATTGATGAGATCCGTCTGGGAATGCTGAAGGCTCTGGGTATTGAGGGACTGCCTTGGTTGACACGCCTCTTCAACATTGCGTGGAAGTCTGGGACAGTGCCTAAGGAGTGGCAGACTGGGGGTGGTTCCCCTTTTAAAAAGGGGGACCAGAGGGTGTGTGCCAACTGTAGGGGCATTACACTACTCAGCCTCCCTGGGAAAGTGTACTCTAAGGTGCTGGAAAGGAGGGTTCAGCCAATTGTTGAACCACAGATTGAAGAGGAACAATGTGGATTCCGTCCTGGTCATGGAACAGCAGACCAGCTTTTTACTCTTGCAGGAATCCTGGAGGGGACTTGGGAAATATGCCCATCCAGTCTACATGTGCTTTGTGGATTTGGAGAACGCATATGATCGGGTCCCTCTGGATTTTCTGTGGGAGGTACTGTGGGAGTATGGGATGAGGGGGTCACTTCTCAGGGCCATCCAATCCCTTTACACCCAAAGTGAGAGCTGTGTTCAGATTCTCGGCAGTAAGTCAGACTTGTTTCCAGTGGGTGTAGGCCTCCGTGTCGTGTCACCAATCCTGTTTGTGGTTTTCATGGAAAAGATATCAAGGCGGAGCCGTGGAGGAGAGGGTTTCCAGTTTGGTGGGCTAAGGATTGCATTGCTGCTTTTTGCAGATGATGTGGTCCTGATGTCATCATCAGTCTGTGACCTGCAGTGCTTGCTGGATCAGTTTGCAGCTGAGTGTGAAATGGCAGGGATGAAGATCAGCACCTCGAAATCTGTGGCCATGGTTCTCAGCAGGAAACCGATGGATTGTCTACTCCAGGTAGGGAGCGAGTTGTTATTACCCCAAGTGAAGGAGTTTATGTATCTCGGGGTCTTGTTTACGAGTGATGGAATATTGGAACGTGAGGTTGGCAGGAGAATTGGAGCAGCGGGGGCGGTATTGCAGTCGCTTTACCGCACTGTTGTGACGAAAAGAGAGCTAAAAGGCAAAGCTCTCAATCTACCTGTCGATCTTCGTTCCAACAAGATCGCGAATACAAGCGGCCAAAATGGGTTTTCTCAGAAGGATAGCTGGCTTTTCACTTAGAGATAAGATGAGTAGCTCAGTCATCCATGAGAAACTCAGAGTAGAGCCGCTATTTCTTTACGTGGAAAGGAGTCAGTTGAGGTGGTTCGGGCATCTAGTAAGGATGTCACCAGGATGCCTCCCTAGGGAGGTGTTCTTGGCATGTCCAGCTGGTAGGAGACCACAGGGCAGACCAAGGACTAGATGGAGAGAGTATATCTCCACACTGGGGAAACCAGAGGCATTCCCAGGCCAATCGGAGTTAGCTGAGGTGGCTGGGGAAAGGGAAGTTTGGGGTTCCCTGCTGGAACTGCTACCCCCGTGACCCGACTTTGGAGGTTGAAGATGGATGGACGAACAAAACCAAGTGGGAATGCCCAACTGTCTAACCATGGCAAATAAAGCTTTTTGCATCTTTTTTCCACCTTTAAAGCTGACTTTTCACCCCAATCATTATCAAAAGTAACATTTACTTTTATTGTCTTGCCATAGGGACACCAATCAAGATATCACAAATTAATTTACAGTTTCACATCAGCCATATCTTGACATTATTCTGAATAATATTGTGCCACACCAAATGAAAGTAAAAGACAAAATATTAAACATTTCTTAAAGTGTGTATATAAGCTATGCAATAAGATTTTCCAAAAGATGCTATAAAAGTATTATGCAATAACTCTGCATCGAAACTGCAATAGCTTCCAATTATTACATGTAGCTTCATACTATAATACTGTTTAAAGACGGTAAAGATGATTTTGGAGAATTATTATTAATTATAAGTTCAGCATTTATTTATGTGTTATTTTGTACAGTATTCTGTGATGGACAGACATATCCTACAGCAAAAGGACACAGAGCTAGGCGCAAATATATAAAGGAAAATGTCTGGGATGTATGAGCAGAAAAGGATTTTGCGGGATGAGTTGGAAAAAGCAACTCAAAAAGCAAACAACAAATTGAGAGACAGAAAATGAGCTAGAAGTGGCAGAGGAAAGTGGTATTCAATGTGTACAATCTTTAACTGGCAATTACACAATATTATGCAACATACAAAATATATTTAGAAATCAAGCATTTTTATTCTTTTTGTAATTACTAGTGTTTGGGAACTTGAGACCGATGATGGCGAAAGGAAAGAAAAATCCAGCACTAATGTGCGCTTACTGTGGAGAAGTATACAGAAAAATAGACATCCATGCTGCGGCTTAGAGACAGTGGCACTGAAGAAAAGACAGGAGGCAGAGCTAGAGGTAGCAGAGCTGAAGATGTTGAGGTTCTCCTTGGGAGTGACAAGGATGGATAGGATCAAGAATCAGTTCATCAGAGGGACAACCCATGTGAGATGTTTTGGAGATAAAGTCAGAGAGGCCAGATTGAGGTGGTTTGGACATGTTCAGAGGAGAGATTGTGAATATATCGGTAGAAGGATGCTGAGGTTGGAACTGCCAGGCAGGAGGTCTAGAGGAAGACCAAAGAGGAGATTCATGGATGCAGTGAGAGAGGACATGAAGTTAGTTGGTGTGAGAGAAGAGGATGCAGAGGATAGGGTTAGATGGAGGCAGATGATTCGCTGTGGCGACCCCTGAAAGGGAACAGCCGAAAGACGAAGAAGAAGAAGAAGAAGAAGATGCTGCGCTATATTGTATGTAAATAGTTATATGATTATATAACAATAAAATGTTACATATTAAGTGAAATTAGTTTTTAATGTATATTTTATGTTTTAATATTAGTATACATTACACATATAATTGCAATAAATTTATTTAGAAAAAAATATATAATTCAGATTATTTTATTGCGTAGTTACATATGCATTATACATATATGTGTAGTGTAGTATAGTACAGTGCTTATATTACATATTATATCGTATATATTATACATTATATAGTATATGTTATACATTATACTTTTGACATTTTTGGATAATATTGTGTGAAACTAAACAGAGACAGAAGCTCCACAGAGTCTACACTACGAGTCCCATCATGCACCGCGCGGACAACACGTCACCCGCGGGTCGGTCCAAGGTCCGGTGTAGACTGTAACTCGGTCGTGTTGTTGTTTTTAATGTAGTGTGTGTGTGTGTGTGTTTTATTGTAACATTTTACGCAAAGTCTGATTTGTTTAACTTGTTTTCAGGTGCACGCGCTGTCGGTGTTTTTAAACCTCAGGTAAAGTTCCAGTGTGATTCTGAACCGCACTTTCTGCTTAAACACTTACCCGCTTCCTTCTGCGCTCAGTCTCTCTGCTCTGTTACTCACTTTATAACAAAACACACATTTACCTTCAATACACGTTTGTTCGTGTTGATCTATTTTTTCATCGTGTAGTCTGAGAGAATGGCGGAAGCTCCGGAGGACGTGCACACGGACGAGTGTCTCAGCTCATACACACACATCTACTGCCAGGACCTGCTCAAGTAAACACACACACACCAGCACATACAACGTGTTTCTTTATTCCCTTACTTCTTACCCCCTCCCGTATTTTTTTTATTCACCTTTCCTCATTTTTCAGTCCATATATTCCACTCCATGTTCCTTATTATTTATTTCTTCCTTTCTCCATATTTTGTCCTATCCATTGTTCCGTGATTTGGGAACACCACTTTTTAGCCTCTACATATCTGAGGTGGGAATCGAACCATCGTCCCTGGAGACGCCGCCGTTCTGCATCACTTCCTTCTCACTCACTCATCGTCTGTACCACTTAGTCCTGTGTACAGGGTCGCGGGGGCCTGGAGCCTATCCCAGGAGACTTAGGGCATGAGACGGGGTACACCCTGGAGCATGGCTCACACTTTCATTCACACTCTAAGGGCAATTTGTGAATGCCAGTTAGCTTAATCTAATATCTTTGGACTGTGGGAGGAAAGAAGGTCGGCGGTTCGATCCCCAGCTCCACCAGGTTGCCACTGTTGGGCCCTTGAGCAAGGCCCTTAACCCTATCTGCTCCAGGGGCGCTGTATCATGGCTGACCCTGCACTCTGACCCCAGTTACGCTGGGATATGCGAAGAAGGGATTTCACTGTGCTGTAATGTATATGTGACAAATAACTGCTTAACTTAAACCGGAGTACAGGGAGGAAACCTACCATGCATGGAGAGAACATGCAAACTCCATGCACACACACACACACACACACAGACCCGTGGCGGGAATCGAACTCTCGATCCTGGAGGTGCACAGTGACAGTGCTAACCTCTAGTGCCGCCTAGTCCTTACTTATTATCATTATTGTTAACTATTCTATTTTTAACTAACTATATCTCATTTCTTTTATTACGTACTTCTTTTTTCTATATTGTTTATCTCTTCATCCTCATTCACTATTACTTATCCTTTATGTTGTTACTTATTATCCGCACTGCTTCATCTTTCTCCCTTCTTTCTTCCTAATAAATCTTCCATTATTTCTTAATATTTACCCATAATTTCTTTATGCGCATGCTTCATTTCTTATCCCGTCTCTTTTATTCCATAGTCATAATTATTTATTCATTATTCCTGATTCCTTTTTTCTTATTCTTTTTCATTATATCATTATTACCTATCAATTATTATTGCTTATTAGTCATACCTTATTATTCCTGTCTCTTATTTCTTTTTCATCATTTGTTATGTTTTATTCCTTACTTCTCATTAATTTTTCTTGTTATTATTCCTGATAATCGTTTATTATTCCTCTTTACCCACTTCTTTTTTGTCTGTCCACATCCTTACTTCATAAACATTATCCCATATATATTTTTCAGTATACCTTATTCCTGATTCCCAATCTCTTATTTCTTGATTATTATCCTTTATTCCTTAGCCAGTTTTTTTTCCAAATACCAAATTCCTTGTTCATCTTTCCTCATCTTTTTCCATATCCATGAATATTCCTTACTCTGCACACAGTATTCCTGATTAATAATTCGTTATTCCTTATTATTCATTAATTCATTAAAA
The DNA here is from genome assembly GCA_030522415.1 of Channallabes apus. Taxonomy (NCBI): domain Eukaryota; kingdom Metazoa; phylum Chordata; class Actinopteri; order Siluriformes; family Clariidae; genus Channallabes; species Channallabes apus. Next base: position 13,654,747 of record CM060111.1, on the reverse strand, counting down.
GAATTTTCATTAAAAATAGTTTTTCTCATTTCTTGTCTTTTAATGCTTCTTGTTTATTCATTATACATTGTTGTTCAGGTTCCCGCATTCTTACTTCTTTCTCCTTACTCTTAATTTTTTTCTTATTCCCTTATACTTTATTCCATGTCCCTGATAATTCTTTAGTCTATACCTATTATTTCATCATTCTTTATTATTCGTTCATTATCGCATATCCCTTATTGCTTATAACTCCGTATTTCTGATGATCTCTAATTACCAACTCATTATACCTTATTCCTCTTTCCTTACTTCCCATTCTCTATGTATTATTCTTCTATAGTATTCTTCTTGTTTATTCAATTCAATTTTATTTATATAGCGCTTTTAACAATGGTCATTGTCTCAAAGCAGCTTCACAAAAAAATTTAAAGATTTTGTTAGAAAAGAAAATTTTATTTTTATGAGAATAAATAAATAAGAATGTTTATTCTTTGTCTCTTATCCTTATCCGTTACTCCTCATTCATTATCTAGTATCTCTCCTTATCCATTATTCCTTTTTCTTTCCCCTCACTTCTTGTTCTTCCTCCTCTTTCTTTGCTCCATACCCCTGATGTTTTTCCTACTCAGGTCAAGTGTCAGGTTATTACACAGCATAAATTGCTCCCTATCTTTGATCTCCATATAAATAAGTATTGCTTTGCAGAGATCAAGTGGCCTTCGTAACGGGCGGCGGCTCTGGCATCGGCTTCCGTATCGCTGAGGTCCTAATGAGGTACTGCTTGTTTCACTACACTCTGTTTCTCAGATGACCAAACTCACTCAAACCTCAGCAGGGTGTCACCTTCTGTTCCACATCCTCTGTAGTCTTTAATTAATATTCAACCAACAGATAAGGCGCATGTCTTTCAGGCACGGCTGTGACACGGTGATTGCCAGCAGGAACCTGGAGAAGCTCACTGAGGTACCAACTTTTCTGAGGCTCCGACATCACAAGCGACAAACCTCATGTGTCATTATCATCATTTCATTTGGGTGTTTTTCTAGGCGGCTAGGAAGCTGACCAGCGCGACAGGACGACACTGCCTGCCCCTGCTGGTGGACGTGCGTCAGCCAGACACCATCTCTAATGCCGTAGACGAGACGCTGAAAGAGTTTGGACGGGTCGATATTCTTATCAATAGTACGTTGGGTTCTTCGGTGTATTGGATACTTGCCTGTGTCTAGCATATGTGCTGAAATTAGCATGAGCAAGCTGTTAGATACACAAGTTGTGACGATGATGTATTCATGTCTAGCCACAGTGTAGAGAAATGTTCTGAAAGTGTTCCTGTGTAATTACGTAATTGAAAAAATTTAATTAAGAAATTATGTAATTTTTTACATTAAGCGTGTTTATGGACCGTAGTATTCCACTAATAATAACTTAATCAGGAACACTGATTGGCTCGCATTTCCCATGTAGTAAATAGAGATGAGGAAAAAATTTATTCAGTTATGAATCGCGATTCTTTTGTGTGGTGACTCGCGTATCGCCACTCAAAATATATTTAGTTAAAACAATTTTTACGCTTATAAAAGATGAACCGGTCGATCAGATAGTGACTTAATTGGCTGGTTTTCAGTTTGATTGGCCTGTGATCAGCCTCAGATATAAAACGTTTCTGTCCCGAGCGCAGAAGCTTCCGATTGGCGCAATAGTCACGCATTTTATGGCGTTACATTATCAAAAACAGTGTGTGATAAAATGCTCAGATCTGCCTTTTTCTCCAAACTCTGTGAGCGACTTAGCCTCACACACTCATTACACACACTTACACCAGTCTCCGAGTGCCAGCCCCAAGCCCAGATGAAATGGGAGGACTGCGTCAGGAATGGCATCCAACGGAAAATCCAGCGTGGTGACCCCTTGCCAGGATCAGCCGAAAGACCAAATAATTATGCGTTAGATTCCGCTTGCGCCCGCGTGCTCACAGTCACTCAACCCGCGTGCTCACTGTGAAGTTGAGTTTTGAGACTTTGGTGGCATTTGAGGTGGTAGAACATCACAGTTTCTTTATAATCCTTCATGTGGCGTTCTCTACTATTTTCATCCCATGTGATAGGAGTGAATTATTTGCTTATTATTATTAGAAGTTTGTTAAGAACTAATAATTATAGCAGATGACAGATGAAACGGGCTAAAACGGGCTAAAAATGTAATTACTTATTAAACATTTTTTAAATTGTAACAAAATCTGGGAAAATGTAATATTGAATTGGGAGATATATAAAAATCCTGATACTTAGAGAATCTCAGTTTTAATCGAATAATAAATTGCATTAAGTTATTGTGATAATATTGTATCGGGAGGTGACCGGTGATTCCCATCCCTAGTTGTAAAGCATCTAACCAATCACAAATGAGACTGAATTTTGTAACTAATCACAAAGAAGCAAGCGCTATTTATTGGAAAAGATTTGAATCCTGGTCTAACTTCAAAGTTATATAATCCTCTGTTATATTTCCTGCAGATTAAACACTTCACATCGGGCAGCACCACTTGTCACAAATGTTCTGTTCTGATTAAATGCTTTATGCACGTACACGACCATGTGACAGCAAACTATTCCTCTCTAATCAGAATGAGTTTAATCAGATTGAAGAAACATCGTCCATGTAAACGTAGCAATAGTCTATAAAGTCAGACTCCACAGCCACAGATTCTCGTCTGTCTGTCTGTCTGTCTGTCTGTGCGTGTACAGATGCGGCGGGGAACTTCCTGTGTCCTGCCTCGGCTTTGTCCTTCAACGCCTTCAAGACGGTTATGGAGATTGACACCATGGGGACGTTTAACACCAGCAAAGTCGTATATGAAAAATGGTTCAAAGTAATAAACGCATAATTATTATATATTATTTTATGTTATATTTATTATTATAACACTTCATTACACATTAAAGAAGAACAGTCCTTGACTGTGTGTGAGTTTTTCGTGCATGTGTGTGTTAGGATCACGGTGGCTCTATAGTAAACATCTCGGCCACGCTCGGATACAAAGGTCAAGCGCTCCAGGTGCATGCTGGGTCGGCAAAAGCTGCTAACGGTGAGTATTGGTTTGTGGGCGTGGCCTAAACTGTTTTCAAATGACGACAGAAAACCACATTATCTGTTTAACGAGTCTTTTCTTTGGGCAAAACAAGCTACCTGAGCAGAGTCGATGAAACTAAGCATTAGTGTCACAGATGTCACACCTAACATCACTTTCTGAATGTGATATAAATATTTTTCTTTGCTCCATACTGTGTGTAGATGCCATGACGAAACACTTGGCAGTAGAGTGGGGTCCCAGCGGCGTGAGAGTGAACACCGTGGCCCCAGGTCCGATATCAGGCACTGAGGGTTACCGCAGGCTTGGTACGAGCTTGTGTTTTGACATTGTGAGTTTCAGGACTATTTTTTAGATGATTCGTTCCTTCCTGTTTATGGTTTGCTCTCTTTCATTTTGGTTCAGGCGGCTCGCAGGCGGAAAGCGCAGGAATTTTCCGGACTATCCCTCTGCAAAGGGCGGGAAATAAAACGGAAATGGCGCATGCCGTTCTTTTCCTAGCGAGCCGTGCGGCGTCGTATGTCACCGGTGCCACCGTGGTGGCTGACGGAGGGGCGTGGCTTACCTCGGCCAATGATGTGGAGCGCCTGCTGGGTATACACTCATCTCGCTCTGCTAAACTCTGAGGGACAGCACTGCACACAGGTGTGTGTGTGTTTGTGTGCTTTTAGTGAGTGTTAAAATTGCAGTGGGCAAAGCTACTGTGTGAAATTGTAAATTGTACTGTTTAATTGTAAGCAAATACGATCGCTTGCTAAATTGGACTAATTTACTTGATTGACAGATTACATGCTGGGTGTGGTGCTGTTCTTCTCTTCGCTTTTCACTTCCAATGATACACACATACTCCACCAACCATTATTTACTAAATAATTTACCAAAATCTATTATGTATACAAAAATGATTAATTCGATGCAAATATTTATGATTTGAAATGATCAGATCTGACATTATGCCTTTCTCGTTACATTTTGATTAACTAAGTACTAATGAAATTAATATGTATTCTAATATTTCAGTTTGCAGAAGAAATGGGCCAAATTTGTGAACGTTTCAATTGTTTTATTCTGACAATAAGAACACAGGCCCCGCCTCCATCTTTTTCCTGGGACTGATAGATACAATGGCCATGCCTACTTTACTGTACGTTTACTGGGACTGACATAAACAGAGACCACACCTCCTTCTTTATTGAGTAGCATAGTGGCCACGCCTCCTTCCCTGGCAGGTACTGGTTTTGCACACCGGCCACACCTCTTTCTCTACTAGGACTGACATGCATAGAAACCACGCCTACCAACAGGTGCAGAAGCCACGCCTCTTTATCGAGACTGATCGGTCTACAAGTCTGACAAGTCTTTTTACCCCTTTAATTGCTCTAATTTTTTGTCTTTGGTTTTTTAGATCTTTGGTCACAAGAGAAAAGGAGAGACAAATAATAAACCTGATCTGGGAGACGACAAAAACACTCACATAGATTCTAATCACTAAACTACAGTAGATAATATAAGATACCGCACACACTCAACTGTTTTCATCAGTATGTATCATGTGGTAGGTTTGACACTGGTCTGTGAAATAATCCTTCATTTAATGTGCCTTCTGGAGATCATGTACTCTCCACACAAGATTGCTGTTGTTAATGACTGGAGAAGTGAAATAAAGATTCCTAAAGATTTATCCTGAAGATTTATTCAATAAAAGTCACTTAAGTAATAGACACATTATTTAAACCTGAACACTGATATTCACTGGAGCTGTATTAAAATATAATTACTATAATTTCCACCCATATAACCCATTTATAATCAACTTACATTCCAGGTAAGTTTAGGCTTTGTTTATACCACTGTAACAAATACATATGAGAGAGAGAGAGAATTCTTTGGTTCTTTTCCCTTGGATCCCACTGTAGATTTAACATTGTTATTATAAAGTTAAATTTGATGTTTTCTATTCTAGTTCTACTGACAAAATGTCCATAATAAAACAGAATTCTTGCTACTTCATGGTTCCTTGTTTGTATGTACTATTTTCATCTAGCCACTAGAGGGCGCAAAAGCTCTTTTTTATGTGAATATTTTTATGTCATATTAAGTATTAAATTAGTAAAACAGTAAAAATGAAACAATAATAGCAACGTGACCTTTGCCCTTAGACATAGAATGTTTTATGACTAAGGGCAAAGGTCACTTTGTTGCCATAATGGCAAGTGATTTACATGATTGGAAGGATGTGTAAACTGTGTTAGGTGTTCTCCATACAGAACGAAAGAATCTCAAGAATTACACCATACACCCTGGAGCAGTGAGGTGGCAAAGCATGCTATCATGGTACCCTTCAATGTGCATGTTTCACTTGTACCTTTAAAAGGTTATGGTACTGTACACCCGTGGTGGCTTAGTGGTTAGCACTCACATCCTCCAGGGCTGGGGGTTTCCACGTAAGAGCTTGGTCTCATCCTTCTGTTCAGATATGTGACTTGTAGGCGAACTGGTATTTCCAAATTGCCCAAACAGAAAGTAGACACAAAGGCTACGCTTAGTGTACCACTCCAGGGACAAGGGGTCGTACCCGTCAAGGGGATGTCAAAAATTATTAGCCACACTGTCTTATCAGTGCTTTCTGTTCAAGGCTACTGTGTCCCCAGTCACTGCTGTGCAGGTGTGAACGTGTTACATCTGTTTATTTGTAACTGCAGCGTGAGTAAAAATGGACGCCCAACTTGTAATCTGCATGAAAGAAGAGCAACGTGCAGCGTTTTCTTATTTTTGTGGTCTGAGGGTGTACCTGGTGCTGAAACAACTAACAGAAGAGCACAAACAGAAGAGTTTGGATATTTGTAAATAAAAAACGAAAGTTTCTGTAAGCGTATGGACCAGGAACATCCTCAATTGAAGATTTTCAAAAGTCAACCATCACTGGAAAATTCATCAATGTTTACAGTTTTCTGGGATTCTCAAGGGCCAGTATTGGAACATTATCGGGAAAAAGGTTCGACAATCAACAGTACTCGTTATAGTGAGGCGCTTATTGAAGAGCTGAAGCCTAAACCATATAGATTCCAGCCTTTCATTTGAAGCTCATGTAGATAATATCACCAGGATAGCATTCTTTCACCTCAGAAATATCGCCAAAATAAGAAATATATTGTCGCTAAATGATGCAGAAAAACTAGTTCATGCTTTTATCACTTCTAGGTTGGACTATTGTAATGGCTTACTGTCTGGTTGTTCTGTTAGGTGCATAAACAAGCTTCAGCTAGTCCAGAATGCAGCAGCGAGAGTCCTCACTAGAACCAGAAGATATGAGCACATCACCCCTATCCTATCTTCACTGCATTGGCTCCCTGTGAAATATCGCATTGATTTTAAAATACTACTCTTGACATATAAGGCATTAAATGGTCTCGCGCCGCAGTATCTGAGCGAACTGCTAGTGTCTTACGATCCGCCACGCCTACTTCGGTCAAAGGATGCAGGCTGCTTATCAGTACCGCGTATTATGAAAACTACAGCTGGGGGCAGAGCTTTTTCTTACAAAGCCCCAAAATTATGGAATAGTCTTCCAAATAGTGTTCGGGACTCAGACACAGTCTCATTGTTTAAGTCTAGGCTCAAAACCTATTTATTTAGCCAAGCATTTGTATAAATAGATTTGCCATAAGGTAAAGGAGCAGATCTGGGGGACTCATGGACATAGAGTATTATGGTGAACTGGTATGTTTAGATGCTGTCTTCCTCAGTCTCATTTGATCACTCAGGTTTGTTGACGGTGAGGTGATTGTTTGCTTTACATCTCAGGGAGCCCTCATGTTTGTGTTTCCTTCTGGCTCTCCCTTTTAGTTATGCTGTTCATAGTTAGTCCTGCCGTAGTCCCTGCTTGCACTCTACAGTAAATATACATTCACATTAGACATTGTGACTGTTACCATACCTAATTGCAATCTCTCCTCCTCTTCTCTTCCTCCCCCTCTTTCTCTTTCCTCTCTCCCCCTGTCTCCCCCTTTCACTCTTTCTCTCTCTCTCTCTGTCGAGCTACACATGTGGTTCCTGAGCTGCCAGTGATCCAGACTCCCTCTGCCCTCCGGACCTGTCTGATCCATCCTGGTGCCCGGTTTCTGGTTGGAGGTCTCATCGCATGGATGCCCCGTGTGTCTCTTTAGGATGCGCCTGGTGTCTGGGGATGATTCTATCTACTTAAAAGATGGTTCTGGCCTCGACTTGTGTTGTCAGCTGTTTCTCTGAGGACTTGACAATTCGATAGTTCAGGACTGGAACTTTCTACAAGTCTATCTGAGTCTCGAATAACTACTGGACTCCATTTTACATCAACTATTATAACATCAATTAACATCAACTATTATAGCTGAACCTAACACTGTATAAATGCAGATCATTTCCTGCTATCTGTTTCACCCAGATGAGGATGGGTTCCCTGTCGAGTCTGGTTCCTCTCAAGGTTTCTTCCTATTACCGTCTCAGGGAGTTTTTCCTTGCCACTGTCGCCCTCGGGCTTGCTCACCAGGGAATATCTGAACATTTTGATTCATACACATTCACATTCCATACAAACTTAAATAATTCTTTTGATTGTGTAAAGCTGTTTTGAGACAATGTCAATTGTTAAAAGTGCTATACAAATAAAACTGAATTGAATTGAATTAAACCAGGGATTTAACACAAGATGGCCACCATTCGAGGACGTCGTGATCTCGTGTGATGATGCACGTCCGCATATATCTGCCCACACTGTCTTCATATTGAAGTGTTAAAGCATTCTCCCTATAGTCCTTGTCTCGCTCCATCACTTGTTTGGTCTCCTGAATGATGACGAAGATACATTCCTGATGAAGAAGTGATGACAGCGATGCATTTGTGGTTCGCAGCTCAGAATAAAATATTTTTAATGATGGAATATGAAAACGTTTTCAAAGTGTACTGAAAGGCAATTATGTATTTGTCTTTTCTAAAAGTTAATTAAAAATAAATTCCACAGCATGTGTGTGTATAAATCTGCCCCGTTTCACTGATCTACCCCTTTAAATGATTCAAGACGTGGGTTGAATCTGGAACGGTTCTGGTTCTGGACACGCTGACCCACTATATGTAAGGTGTGTAGCCCCCAGTACCCACAGATCCACACCTGCTGAAGTGTGCACTCCTGCAGGTGTCAGTGAGTGATTTGGGATTCGGCCCATGGTCCGGTTCATTATAACTGAAAGATGAAGGAGGGAGTGATGTTAAAATGTTATAATCATACTTGTTGGTTGTTTCATTCGATACAACGTTTTTGATGTGATAAAGCAGCAGCAGCAGCAGCAGCATTGCGCAGAGAAACGCTGATTAGAAAAAAAGATGCTCGGCGCCTTGCGGTTGGTACCGGCGGACTGCAGGGGGCGCTTGTGCGCATGCGCGAGTGCTTGCGTTGGTGTCTATTGCGGCTTGTGTGTGTGTGAGAGCGTGTGTTATTGCTGCTGATGCGAGTTGCTATCAATCCTTGGTGGAAAACGACAAGACTGTTTTCTTATTTGAAACGAAAATAAAATCCAGATTTTTTTGCGGATATGGACGCACAAATACTTTTTTTGTACAGAAAAATTGAAATAAGGATTTGTCTGGGAATATCGTGGAATTTCTGAGAAAAACGAGTTTAATATGACGGAATAACGGGATTTTGTTCGACATTTATACATGCTAACGGTGCTAGCATCAGCACAGGTGGATTAACGTACTCCGCGCGCGCACGGCTTCTCGCGCATCTGGCCCTGAGGAAAATGAAACATCTGCCGACATTTTTATTGATATATATTTAAAATATTTTTTTTGGTCTTAAGTTAAGACTAATTTCTCCGTGTGTTCCGTGGTCTCGTTTGTTTGTTTTTTTTCTGTCAGGGAGGAAGGGATGCTGTTAGCTAGCGTCCTCTGCTAACCGGTTAGCCTTCCTCAGCGTTAGCACTTTAAATCCTTAAATCTCTGTACTTTACGGATTTATGTTTCTCACAAAGCTGTAGATAAGCGCGTAAATCCGTCTAATGTTTCATATGAAAGCATATTATGAGGCATTACGGAGTAAAAAAAAATCGACAGAGGAGTGATTTTAGGCCACTAGAAGCTAGGTGCTATTCTGACTGGGAATGAGCTGTGATGTTGTAATGGTGGGTGAACACCATCAGGCAGACCTAAATAGTATGAAAAATCATAATTATTTAGGTCTTAAAATGCCGTTCAAGTTTATTAATAGCAGTTATGTTTTGTTTTTCTTTCTCCTAGGTGCTTTTAGTCAGCTGTGAGAAGAACCAGATGTAGGTGTGTGTTTGTGTAACAGTTGTGTTTCATTATCTCTAGTTAAACTTGAGGAGATATTAAACACAGATTATACTTCATGTAGTCTAGACCGGTCATGTTACTTTACAGTGTTAGATACGTTTACATTTTTAAAACTAACTAATGTTTAACTAAGTCACTCAGGTGAGAACTAACCACAAGTAAATGTTAAATATAATTTGTTAATTTCTTTAATCAAAAGGTATCGAATTTCTATTTATTCCAAAACAGGAAAGTCAATGTGATTGTATTTTATAATTTTTAGACAGCGTCGTGGATCAGGAGACGTTATTAAAGTTAGAATTGAAGGGGGGAAAACATAAAAACAGAGCAACCTTTCATGCCTGAATAAATAAATGAACCCGAGCTAAAACATGGCGAAACTGTAGTGAAGTTAAACTGAGGTGGTTAATTATTTACCTTCAAGCACTCTAGGCAGTGGACGGCAGTTAACTCGCAATTCCAAATATTATTACTCATTGGAGTTTTAACAAAAAAGGATAACTCCTGGAGCCTCAACGCTGTCGGAGAGGAACGGTGCTCCTAAATGGAGCAGGTTCTCTCCACCCCACGAGGTCATTCCGACTGGGAATCTGACCAGAATTCGCTTGGATTTCTTCTTTTGCATAATGACGACGAAGCTGCCGCCGCTGACGGTGGCCACGAAAACGCTGAGAGACATCAGAGGCGAGATGGTGCTATTGTCTCTCTCAGCTTTGATGAGATATTTCAGGACAGCTCTTTGAATCTGGATGAATTATTCCGGGCGTCTCGGTATTCTGGATTAGATCATGCGTATCCATGGGAGCGTGGTTCCGACTGTGTCGTTCCGTCATGGGATAAACAGCAGTCTGTTGAACAGCAACTGGCTGAAGGGGACTGCGGTGAAACGTCTCATGATGTGGACACACCAGATCTCATCAGTTTAAATTCTACTGCACCCAGTCCTACACACACTTGCACCTCTATGCAGGCTGTGAGCGTTTCGGGACCCGTAGTGGAGATCGATTCCGAGTGCCCTTTAGATGGCCTCATAGGCCATCTTGCTCTGGATCCCGTGCTGGACCGGACACTCTCTGAAACCCCCCCTGGCCATAGGACTAGTGAGAGTCCAGCCTCACACTGGACAACCTCCTCACAAACCACACCAGAGAAATTGACGGATCTCTTATGTGCAAATTTGCCGGACGTTGCTGAGGAAAGCTTAACTAGGACTGTATCCTGTAATTTTGAGACTTTGCCCCTTATCTACGATTTGTCTTCCTCATCACAATGTTTGGTTTCCCACCCTGACATCTCAGATGAACACACACCAACACTGTTTTTGGAGTCACCTGTACAACCATGTGATGATATCCTCCAGACAGCAGAGACCAAAATCACAGGATTGTCTTCAGAACAGGAGAATGATATCCCATATATTTTTTTGGAGTCCCCTGTACAACCATGTGATGATATCCTCCAGACAGCAGAGACCACAATCACAGGATTGTCTTCAGAACAGGAGAGTGATATGCCATCTATTAGTAACACGATATCTAATGAAATGCCTGAGGTCTTGTCCAAGCCACAGTCACCTCCGGGAATGTCAGCATCGAGGAAACCATCTGTACAAGAAAGAACTTTTGCAGGGTCAGATTTTGAGGCCAACCCTGGAACAGCACCAGAGTCAATAGCGAACAATGGTCCACCTCCATGTGATTATGAAATGAGTGTAGAAATGAAAGACGTAGTGGATAGAGACGTAACACCTAATGACTCTGAGGTAAAGGAGCTTGAATATGATTTCAGTGCAGCAGTTCTGTTGTCATCACCTACATTCGAATTTGAGCAAACTGCACCAGTAGGGTCCACATTCACCTCTAACAACGCACTTTCTCCTGACGTCTTGCCTTCGTACAGTAACGATGAGCTTCCTGTGAATACGCACGGTTCTGAGAATGCCATAGAACATTGTACGTACACAAGTGACTTGAACAAAAACTCTGAACATTCCGTAATATCAGACTTTCATTCTAGTGACACCCATAACCCAAAACCACTTGCTTCTGAGCAACAGATTTTGACGGATACACTTACCACCTTGGAAGAAGAAGCAACTCTGATTTCTCCTTCGGTTTGTTTTACCCTTGATGCAAATGCAAAGACTGAAACAACCTCACTTGACTCTGAATCTCAAACACACTACTCATTAGAACATGACATTTTAGCGGAAACAAGCAAAGAACAGACAATCAACTTGTCCAATGTGGACATATTAGAGAAAATTACACATACTCAAGCTGCTGTGGATGGCCACGTTCAGGAGGTGGCGTCTGTTCACACCTCAGTGAACGGTACAGCTCAACACTGCCAGAACTCAAATGACTGTATTGCTGAGATTAACCAGCAGCCAAACACGCAGGAGGACACAGAGAGCCATTGCTTAGGTGCCCATAACTATATATCTGAAAAATCTGTACCTCCAAGTGACATTCATGATGAACTTCAGGGAAAACACACTCTGATTGAAACATTGGATGGCAGTGTGAGTGCAACATTATCTGCACCAGGGAGCCCAAAAGTTGAAGTCATGTGTATCCGGGAGGTGAAAGAAGCTTTTGAGAGTGTTTCTGGCCTTTTAGACTCCACCCTCCTCTCAGGTGCAGATAGTCCAGTAAGCCAAGTGGGCATGGCACTGGAGCAGGAAAGGGGAGAGGCGACATCAACACTCGGGTTGTCACCTGATGTGAGGGTAGACGAGGAAACTGATCTACTTGACCAAGCAGACCTGTCTCAGGTAGCAGTATCGAAACTGAACTCGCTCACCGACGAGTCTCCCTGCAGAGAAACATGTCCACCTCTGATGGAGGACAACATAGTTTTTCCTGACGGTCTTGATGATGCCGAAATGCCTCTGGAGTTGTGTGTGAGTGCAGATACGATCCAGGACGGGAGTGTAGGTGCAGGTGCGCTTCCAGCACCCGGGCCGCAGGAGGAGGAAGGGTCGCCACTGCGGGCTGTTTTTCAAGCTCTCGATCAGGATGGAGATGGGTTCGTGCGCATCGAGGAATTTATGGAGTTTGCAACAGCGTATGGAGTCGAGCAGGTAAGGCGTATAAATATTTGCACATGGATAAGCCTGCGTTATTGTCCGCCAAGGTACGTTCTGTACCGTTTGGTTTAAATGGTGTCTTTGTATCTTTAGATAAACTTAAAGGGCTTTGAGTTAAACAGATTAAAAAAAGCCAGCAAGCGTGAGTGTGTGGTTTTTCTTAAACAAACACAAAGTAAAAAGGTCAGAACAGCAGTGCCTCTCACTCCCACACATGCCATCTGATTTAAGTTTTATGCTAATGCAGCACAACAGGAGGACTGTTTTGGTTAACTTATTTCCAGCCTGTTTACCCTTTTCACTTGTGTTATTTTCATATAGAGAGGTTGTTTTGTGTTTTGGCTTTTATTCTTTTCCTCCCGTCACAATACACGTCTGATGAAACCTGAGCTCAGAGACACTCAAGAAGATCTAATATATTATTCACTCGCTTAAAGAATCAAATCATTGGTTCTTTCCCTGGTTCTCTCTCTGTTTGTCTCTCTCTCTCTCTCTCTCACACACACACACATACACACACACACTGACATGTATTTAGTTTCACTGTTCCTTGACATTGATTGTTAATTGTTACTTATACACTGTGTTAATTAGTTGCTTGGATTATTATGCTTTGTTAGCCCCTGTTTGTATATCAATGTCACTTCAGTTTCTTCCCCAGAAGCTCTTCGGTGCTAGTTAGATGGATATAATAATAATATATTTACATATCATCCTTCATGTCCTTCATATTTATAACATTGCTACATATCTATTATTTATAACATTACACCATGTTGATTTAATAAACAAACAAACGCAAACATGGCAGCTCTTCATAGAGAATCAGTTGTTTCAACTGTAGATATCAGTATCATCTGGTGGGTAGGATTACAGGATCGTTTTCATTACGAACTGATGCTGGTTCCATACATCTAACCTAACCGTCCTCCGGTCAAAAACATTAGCGTTAGTAATCGAGGTATCCAGAAGAAGGCCGTAATTTGTCCTGGTATTCGCTTGGCAGCAGTTCAAGACAGAGAATTCTCAAAGGGGGTTTGATAAATTGTAGAATGTGACTCACTTGGAGCTGAGAAAGTGTTTTTTATTTATTTTTTGCCCCCCCCCCCCCCCCCCCCCACAAGTCATTCATGAGTCTTAGTCTTAATGCCGATAACCTCGGCGTTAGGTCAGTCTTGAATCATTCACTTTGGTCAAGTCTAGGCTCAGGGTATCGGCCGATACCGAGTACTGATCCGATACCTGGGTGTGTATCTGTACAGTGTGTGTGTATATTATACATATATATAATATATAATATAATATAATATATATATTTTTTATATTATAAATATATGTATTTTTTTAAGTAAAATACTACTAGCCCTGTGTAACGGGTTCGACCCTAAGTGCACAGGCGACACCATGAAACACGGACAGGAGGCGAGGTCTTACAGGAAAAAGGGTAATTTATTTAGAAAAATGGGGAAGGAAAGGGTTAAAGGCTCTCTGTGGCCTTTTCCACTTTGGCGGCAGGGATGCGAAGGCGGGCTCTACGCGGAAGTGAAGGTGCTCGCGCAGCTCGTTCACGCGCTCCTCTCGCGGAGATCAAAGGCGCCCCCCTTTTTAAAGTCTCTGGGGCGCATCACATCGCCCCGCTCTTGTGCCACTGTCTCTCATAAAATCCACTGCGTCGCAAAGTCCAGCTTCCCAACAGTCAGACCCCGAGCTACACTCCCCGCTGTGTTTTATAGCGCCGGGATCATTAGCGGCGATAGCTCATGGGCCATTGCCTGATTCTGCGGCCCTGCTCCTTCACATACCTAAAGGGGGGGAGGCCGCCTAACTAGTGAGCTTCGGAGTGAGCTCGCCGTGACACTGTAAGTAAGCTAAGCTAGCAACACTAGCGGGCATAAATAGGTTATGTTTAGGAAAATGGTATCGGATAGGAACGTGGACTCAAATACTCACTGATTCCGATGGCAGATTTTTTTTGGTGGTATCGGTAGCATTTCCGATACCAGTATCGGAATCGGAACAACCCTAGTCAAATCGCAAACATAGACAAATGCAAAATATACTTAAGCTCCAACATTCAGCGTAACCCAGTGTTTTTCAGACATCATAAGCAAACCTGGTTGATTCACACAAAGCAGCTAAGATATACCATGTTAGCTAACGAGTTAAACCAATTAATACCGGAGAAATGGTCAGAAGGTCATGTTTTTTTTTTTACAAGTCACGCAAATTCTTCTGCTACAACCTCAAAGAGCTCCGTTTGTCCACAAGCCATCAGCCATCATTGTGCTGGAACACAATGTTTGCACGCTTGAGTTCCAATGAACGTGAAGAAAATATCTAGCCAGTCACGTTGATCAAGGACTTGTTGATGCCTCGGCGAGTCCTACTCGTCTTAGTCTGTATGAATGAGCTTGACATGCTGATGACTTTTTTGCCAAGCTAATACATCTATTTGGTATTGGTGCATGTTTATGATTTTATGGCTTTTTTTTGTTAACATTGCACTTTCTTAAATTTATTTGTTAACTTTTTTAATTCCACCCTGAAAACCACTTCTCCAGCTGTCTCTAACTTTACGACGCTAACAGCTGATTCGACTCAGTGACCGCGTTAATCATCAAGCCCTTCACAAGCTCAACAGCTGAGTTTTATTTTTATTATTAGTATAGTTTTTTACTGCTTTGCATTTGTTGCATCTAACTGTTTTCTTCTTAGAGCTGTTTCAAATACATGTCCACCCGGCTCTCAGAGTGCTGTCCAACATTTGTTTTTGTATGTTTTTGAATAGGATCGATGGGAGGATTTGGTATAGGTTTGAAAAACGCTGATGTGAATGTAGTAAAGATTAGACTGGTGGGAGCCAGACTGAGAGTGAATGGAGAGCTTGGAGGGAGGTGTGGATATGTTTTTCTTCATTGTTTGGGGTTTCAGTATAACTTCAGTTTGGCTTCCAGCACTGTCTTGTTTCGTAGGTTTTTACCAAAATAGCAGGGCTAAATAATCAGTGCCACTAAAGCTCAGTAACACATTAGGTATGTGAAGTTGGTGACCTAGTGGTTATGGCTTTGAACCACTTATCAGAAGGTTGCGAGTTTAAATCCCAGTGCTGCCCCATCAATTGGGGTCATCGGAGAAGACCCTTAACCCAATCAAATGAGCAAAATACTATCCAAGTATTTCTTTTTTTTTTACCTCACGTCACACACATTGTGCTTATGCATGCAAAAGCAAGTCTCTGAAGAAGCGTGTTAAATCCGCTGATGCTGGTTCCTGCTCTATAGTGCAGGTTGTAAAGAACACATGACTGCAGGATGATCAGTTTTAACATTAACACGTTAGCAGTAACACATTAAACAGTGCACATTACAGTCCGACTTGTACACAGAATGCCTCTTAACCCCCAATCGATTGCTTTAAACGTTATAAGGCGATGTTTTTGTGTGTCAACAAATCTGTCTGTACTTTCTAACAGGTCTGGACATTTTTTAGTTGTCTTGTAAGTCTAGTCTGGGCTTTAAGGTTTACAGTCTAATAGGAGTCTTTTATAGCTATTATTTCTTTTTATTCTCTAAACAAGCTTGTTTAAATGGAAGAACCCTTAGGTTATGTTTACACTGCCAGGTAAATGTGATCCAATTCCGATTTTTTGCTCATATGTGACACATATCGGATATGTTCTATGTCCGTGTAAACAGGAAAAAAATGCATGCATTCCGATATTTCGAGATCGGTTTCAGGCCTCCTTCATATGTTGAAATAAATCGGATATAAATCAGATATGTGCTAATGTGATTGTCGTGTAAACAGGCAGGTGACATGGAAAAGGAAAAGAACAACGCCCCCCCCCCCCCCCCCAACACACACACGCCTTGTGTAATGCTTATTTGGGCTAAATAACATTAAATCAGTATTTGATGAATAAAGCATATGTGCAGGCTGCAATTATGCCGTTTTTTTTTTTTCTCCTCCTCCGTTTTAAAACCATGGTGACGTTTCGCGAACTTTGCATATATCGTGGAGCGTTAAGCATATTTCACCTTCTTCTATCTTGGCTACTGTGCAGCGCAAGAACCTCCCTTTAAGTATGCGCAATGTTTCAGATGGTATGGCAAGTGTAAACACGTGAATCGATATGAGTCATAGTGGAAATAACGTGTAAACAGACGGTCAAAAAAATCAGATATAGGCAACAAATCGGAATTAAGCATCGAGACCTGCAGTGTAAACGTAGCCTTAAACATTTCTTAAGACGTCGTACAGAGGTAGCTCAGTGGTTAAGGCAATGCCTAACGTTTATGAGGTCCCAGATTTAAGCCCCGCAATCACCAAATCGATACTGTTGGGCCCTTGAGTGAGGCCCTTAACCCTCAACTCCTCACATGTATAATGAGATCAAAAACATAAGTTGCTCTGGATAAAGGCGTCTGCCAAGTGCTATAATGTAAATGTACAACTAATCATAAGGTCGCAGGTTCAAACCCCAGACCAAAAGTAATTTTTGGGCTCTTGAGGGAGGTCCTTAACCCACAACTGGTCAGATGTACAGTACTGTGCAAACAGTACCTTTTATTAAAACGATTAAATTTTTTAATCTGATTTTATTATAGAGTCAGTACAATAAATTTCTGATGTTGAAAGACCTGTGTTTCACCACATCAAATATTTGTATGCAGAAAAGTATGCAGCATGTTATCTAAGCAACCACTTTTTAGACAAAAACCATATGAAAGCTGCTGGGTTTTGCAAAGAAAAATAAGCAGGTGCAACAGTGAAAATCCTTAGAAGAACTGTGGGTGGTTCTGCAGGATGCTCAGTAAGACTTGGTAACTAATTTCCTTACAAAACTGTACAAATTGTACCTGAGATGAAAGAGTCCTCAAAGTGTCGTCATATTCCAAATCCTGATTTTACTGGACTAAATTTTGTTCTGCTAAATGCGGTAAAGGTGAATTTCCTTTCCTGGCAAGTTAACTCTGTGAACACAAACTAATAGAGAGTAAAACAAATACAAGGACGGACTACTAATTGTGACAGATTTCTGGACTCCTGTGTTATTGGACCATGTGTTCCTTTCTTCTCCATCTCTGCTTGTTGCCAGTATCAGAGAATCGCCTGTAGTTTTTTAGGTTCGTACAGAATGGATTAAACAAAATAAAAGATCAAGATCTTAACAGGTAACTGAGCATATATAGCCGAGTGCACCATCACTTAAACAACGGTACGATGCAAAGTCGGCCGTTTCCTCTCATTTCCATTTTACTCTGCATGCAAATCCTGACCAGGAAGTTACATGAGGTACAGGATAGAACGTGTGAAGGATAGATAACAATGCTGTTTGATAGATTAGCTATTCCTTACGAATTAACTTATGAATGCAAGTGTGAAAAGCAGAGTGATTGATTTAGCTGATTAGCTCATTGTTTATGACATCAAGATATAAGGATTAAATGTGTTTCTCCTGATTAAATCTATTGCTCACACAGTTAAGAATTGTTAATATTTACACTAAATTTGTTCGCTAGTTAAATGGGATGATCAAGGATATTGGTACAACTAAACAAAATACACAAATTCACTGGTTAGCTTATAGCTAAAGTTAACACCCTCTGTTTTGTTGTCTCATTGTTCTTCTGTTGTTGTGGTCTGTAGTGGTAAATCTTTCCGACCAACAAACAGGAAACGACAAACACAGTTGCCCCGAGCTATTGCTCCAGCTTGCATACTTTCCTTTCGCTTCTGAAATGTCACACCTGAGAAATACATTTTCAATTTTCTCCCTCACCTTTCATGACCAGAGGAAAGAGAAGTGTAGATATGGTCAGCATGAAAACTCAGCCTTTTGTGTGTGTGAAGGTATAATATCGAACTATTTTGACTTTGTGGGGACCTTTTGGAAAGAAAACTGCTTCATGTTTAATTTATTAAGGCGTAGGACTGTAGGTGTAGCATTGATTAGCTGCATTAGTAATTGTAAGTAGGTGGTACTCATAATGACAGTTTAACAAAAATGTGTGTGTGTTTGTAGATAGATAGCTCAATACACAGGGTGATTCACTCGAAAGAGGCCCTGAATATTCTACAATAACTGTTGTTATGATGAAGCAATATGCACCAAAAAATATACGCTATATTAGGCCTGGGCGATAAAACGATAACGATATGTTTTGCGATAGACACGTGATCGATATCAATAAAAATGTGTTCGATAGAACATTCGATATTTTTTATTCTTTGTCGGAAGAAAACAGAGGTCGCGAAGCTAATTTGGTTGCTGTCATGCGTACTCGCCCCGCGACCAGCTCTAGGACCTGGAAGTAGTACGGTCGCGATTCAGGAAGCATAAACAGAGACAATATGGCGTTGACATTGGCACCCGCCCACCCGCCAAATGCAGGTAAAATTCGGCCTACGCTATATGGGCTGGGCGATTTGGCCTAAAATCTAAATCTCGATTAATTGAACATTTTAACTCGATTTTTTTTTTGCCCTCATAGTTCACTGACAAGTTTTGTACAGTAAATATGCTCACAAGTGAGAGATTTTTGAATGAAGGCTGCATTACTTGATTGATTAATTGAAGGCAACACACACTATCTACTATCTATGATTATTTATTGAACATCAATGTCGAACAACTTAAACTGAAGCCATAAAAATTAAAGGGTTCATTAAATTACATTTTAAAGTATAGTTTATTAACAAAAACAGATGACAGATTTGGCCTTAAAAATTTGATGCTATAGGCACATGCTCAGAATCTTTACAAGGCAAAGATTTTTATAAAAAAAAAAATACTTGTTTGTGATGATATAAAGTATCTTGTGATTATATATTACAATGTTTTGAGATTTTTAAACAATAATGAGAAACAACATTTAGACCACACACACTAGGGCTGTCTTTATCCCACAATTCAGAGTTAAATGAAGGCTATTTCACACGGCCCCAATAAACTGACATAATGGCTTAAGCATGCAATGACAACAAAAATGGAATGAATTATGCAGCTATTAATCTGGACCAGGACAATTTCACTTTTACTATATAGTTGGGTACCTGCTAGGTGTTGTATAGTTCATATTTGCTTGGCCAGAATGGTTTAAACCACCAAAATAACGTTTTATTGATAAACTGCGCAGCTTTCGCCAGCGTGAACACTCCCGTTAGTAACGAGGCGAATAACGAGCTAAACTTTAGCTGCAGAGTGAGACGCTGCGCAATAAGGAGCCAAACAAACCGGAAGCTGCGAATAAGGAGCTAACTTCAGCCTCGTGTGCTTAGGGGCATCATATCTTTCGCTAGAAAGTTAGAAACGGCCCTGGTTATATCCTTGCTCCTATTGGAACACCTTTCATAAGGTGTAATGGCCACGAAAGACGACACGATCGATATCTGCTTTGGTACAGCCCCACTGCTAGCCCTGCTAGTTGACGGAGTAGCATCGGCCCGCATTTTCATGCTCTCAGTGTGGTCGTGTGGGTGATATGCGTTCATATAACGGAGTTCGTGCTACCTTTTTTGTCGACAATTTCAACATCTTTGGATAATAACTCGAGGTTAGATTCACTTTCGTCGCTGCTTCCACTCTTTTTTTTTTTTTTTTTTTTTTTTTTTTGTCGCCCTGGTGTCAAGTTTGCTTCGCAAAGTGCGGCAGGAAATTAACTTTGACCTGCACGGCACGCGCAAGCTGCACGCTGATTGGTTGTTGTCGTGTTGTTCTGCTGTGTGATTGGCTCTTAGATTAATCCATATCGAGCAAAAAATGTCTAGAGCTTTTCATCGTTTTTAAAATCAAATAAATCGCGATTCGATATGATATCGTTTATCGCCCCAGCCCTATATATATATATACGTATATATATATATATATATATATGCGTATATATACAGTGGCTTGCAAAAAAATCTTCGGCCCCCTTGAACTTTTCCACATTTTGTCACATTACAGCCACAAACATGAATCAATTTTATTGGAATTCCACGTGAAAGACCAATACAAAGTGGTGTACACGCGAGAAGTGGAACGAAAATCATACATGATTCCAAACATTTTTTACAAATAAAGAACTGCAGAGTGGGGTGTGCGTAATTATTCAGCCCCCTTTGGTCTGAGTGCAGTCAGTTGCCCATAGACGTTGCCTGATGAGTGCTAATGACTAAATAGAGTGCACCTGTGTGTAATCTATTGTCAGTACAAAAACAGCTGCTCTGTGACGGCCTCAGAGGTTGTCTAAGAGAATATTGGGAGCAACAACACCATGAAGTCCAAAGAACACACCAGACAGGTCAGGAATACAATTATTGAGAAATTTAAAGCAGGCTTAGGCTACAAAAAGATTTCCAAAGCCTTGAACATCCCACGGAGCCACTGTTCAAGCGATCATTCAGAAATGGAAGGAGTATGGCACAACTGTAAATCTACCGAGACAAGGCCGTCCACCTAAACTCACAGGCCGAACAAGGAGAGCGCTGATCAGAAATGCAGCCAAGAGGCACATGGTAACTCTGGACAAGCTGCAGAGATCTACAGCTCAGGTGGGGGAATCTGTCCATAGGACAACTATTAGTCGTGCACTGCACAAAGTTGGCCTTTATGGAAGAGTGGCAAGAAGAAAGCCATTGTTAACAGAAAACCATAAGAAGTCCCATTTGCACAGCAAACATGTGGAAGAAGGTGCTCTGGTCAGATGAGACCAAAATGGAACTTTTTGGACAAAATGCAAAACGCTATGTGTGGCGGAAAACTAACACTGCACATCACATTGAACACACCATCCCCACTGTCAAATATGGTGGTGGCAGCATCATGCTCTGGGGTGCTTCTCTTCAGCAGGGACAGGGAAGCTGGTCAGAGTTGATGGGAAGATGGATGGAGCCAAATACAGGGCAATCTTGGAAGAAAACCTCTTGGAGTCTGCAAAAGACTTGAGACTGGGGCGGAGGTTCACCTTCCAGCAGGACAACGACCCTAAACATAAAGCCAGGGCAACAATGGAATGGTTTAAAACAAAACTTATCCATGTGTTAGAATGGCCCAGTCAAAGTCCAGATCTACATCCAATCGAGAATCTGTGGCAAGATCTGAAAACTGCTGTTCACAAACGCTGTCCATCTAATCTGACTGAGCTGGAGCTGTTTTGCAAAGAAGAATGGACAAGGATTTCAGTCTCTAGATGTGCAAAGCTGGTAGAGACATACCCTAAAAGACTGGCAGCTGTAATTGCAGCAAAAGGTGGTTCTACAAAGTATTGACTCAGGGGGCTGAATAATTACGCACACACCACTTTTCAGTTATTCATTTGTAAAAAATGTTTGGAATCATGTATGATTTTCGTTCCACTTCTCACGTGTACACCACTTTGTATTGGTCTTTCACGTGGAATTCCAATAAAATTGATTCATGTTTGTGGCTGTAATGTGACAAAATGTGGAAAAGTTCAAGGGGGCCGAATACTTTTGCAAGCCACTGTACATATACATAGTATACTATCACCCTGTGTTCTTAATGTTGCAATATAATAAAATATTAAAGAATAAAATATATTGAAATTTATATTTAAATTACTTAAAGAAAATGTTTTGCCATGCCCCATGTGTTATTGCTTAATCATCGACTTGTAGCGGCTTTGCAGTTTGCGGTCACAAATGCGTCTTCTGTGCACTTACATAGTAATTTGTTGAATAATCTGTATTTCAAACAGAGTCGGTGATAAACGCGCCAAACAACGCAATCTTATGTTAACGCTTTTTCAGATATAACTCTGTTCTGATTGGTCATGTCCCCAACATGTGACTGGAAAACAGTCTTCGATCAAAAATAAAATTTGGTTTAAATTTTTATTACTTGCTCATTTAATTGAACCTATGGGATGGATATATCTTTGAGAACTAGCACTGTTTCCATATTTAATTGACATTTTTGGCCAAAGTATTAATGACACTAATTGAGGTCAAAGTCTGAGTTCTATTAATTTGACGACCCCAAACATTCTTTACCCCGGGGTGTGATGTTTTGCACCATGCTTTCATTCAGACTTGAGTGTTTTCCGTGTGTGTGTGCTTGTGTGCTTTCTAACAGCGTTCCCTTGCTGCATAATTAAACACCACACACTTCCGTCTCTGGAGACGGGGTCAAAACTTTTCCATCACATGCACACACACACACACACCATTGCTGCAGTGTTTGAAATGTCGCTGTGCTGAATTCCGAGGTCTTTTATATATATATATGTGTGTGTGTGTGTGTGTGTATGTGGACTGTCCTGACTCTGAAACCCCACTCCGTCTCCCTGGAAACCTGATCTCTTGTTGCTAGGCTACAGGCTAACCTGATTGTATCTACTCAGCACAGAACAGCTTAAGTTAAACGAGAGAGGGAGAGAGTGTGTGTGTTTATAGATATATAATGTGTGTGTGTGTGTGTGTGTAGGAGGACACTGTTTTGTATTGAGCTGAAATGAATGTGAATAAATACAAACACCAGCAGGTTCATTTAATGCTAAATGATGCAGTGTGTGTTGGGGTGTAAGGACAGTTTATTTTTAATGTTTATAATATTTTAAGTTTCTGGTCTGTTTAGAGCAAGCGCGATGTGTTCCAAACATTTTTTGTGTGTTTGTGTGTGTTTCAGGTGAAGGACCTGACTCGCTTTCTCGACCCGAGTGGCCTGGGAGTCATCAGCTTTGAGGATTTTCACAGAGGCATCACAGCCATCAGCAATGGAGGTACACAAACACACACACACACACAAAACATGCACACAGGGAAAGAACCGAGTTCCATAGTAGGGCTGCACAGTATTGGAAAAAACTGACATTGGAATATCTTTGCAATATATGTTGCGATATGTAGAAATACAGTAATGTTATCAGATATATTGAATTGTTGATAGACATTACCTTAGGTAGAAGGGTAGGTCGATACACAGAAACCGACAGACAGGAACATAGACAGAACATAGACACTCAGATGGACGCGTAAGCAGACAGACTGGAAAGTCAATAGTCAGACATGCCGATGGGTACGTAGACAGAGAGGTAGGTAAGAGGGTAGGCATATGGACTTATTCATCCAGACAGACAGACGGGTA
The DNA here is from genome assembly GCA_030522415.1 of Channallabes apus. Lineage (NCBI taxonomy): Eukaryota > Metazoa > Chordata > Actinopteri > Siluriformes > Clariidae > Channallabes > Channallabes apus. The sequence goes on along the minus strand of CM060111.1, from coordinate 13,631,167 downwards.
AATAAACAAAAAGATTGGCAAGTTTTTTTTGTCGTACAGCTTAATGCATTGTTTCACACTGTTTCATCACAACTGTATTTTATTACTTAACATCAGTAAAGCTGAGGCAGCAGTTTGGCTCGTAGACTACCCTGCTTAAATACATCATCAGAACAGATATTGCGTCTCTTACGAGTTCTAACTCAATCTGAACTCGCTGGGGCTTTTTAAATCAAACTTAGTGTGTGTGTGTGTGTGTGTGTGTGTGTGTGTGTAATAAAAGACACTATTCCCTGTCACAGTGACGAGCCATCCACTGCTCCACTTTTTTGAGAGTCGATGACTTGGACAGAATGAGTAACAAGCGGTGTCCTTGTTAACTGTCAGAATTATTCAGTCCGTCATCTGCCGTCTCTGAGAGCACGGAGTTCCACCCTTACTGAACAGCAGCACTAATTAAGGGTGCTTTCACACCTACAGCATTTGGTGCGCACCAAACGTGTTTGGTCCCTTGGTTCGGTTCGTTTGTGTTGATGTGAATGCAATCTCGGTACTTTGGTGCGCACCAAATCAATCGATCCGAGACCTGCCTGAAGGGGTGGTCTCGGGCCGCTTTATCCGCTCTACTTTGGTACAGTTCGTCTGGTGTGAAAGCAATCAAACCAAATCTGATGAAATGGTATAGTTTAATGCACTTTGGGTAAGATACGGGATTGCGGGTAAAATTATTTTCCCTTCCTGATGACTCGATTAAATTTTTCAAGCTCGACTCGCGATGAAATCAAACCGCGGAGAAACGTGGAGTGCCGAAGAAATTAAGTGCCTCTCTGTATTCACATTAAAGATGAAAAATGTGTGGCTGGGCTGTTTTGATCGGCCAATGGATTACCTGATGGATCTGCAGGAAGATCGCCGGCTAATAACAAAATGATCATTCAGGAGGAGGGCACGTCTCTCCCTGAAGTGGCGGCGATGCGCCGTCGGCGAGATGAATAAACCGGGAAGCTGGTTTGGAGTCGCAGCCGCGAATCGTGTTCGAAATTAATTATCTGAAAATAATGATTTGCACGTACAATGCAGTGCGCGAGGATCAGCACCATGAGCGCAAAGCAAAGCTGTTCCTCCATGATTATTGAAAGTGGCGCGATTTTCTGAAAATAGTCTGTTTCCGGTGCCGATGGGCTTCGCGGTCTATTTTGGTTCGTTTAGAACTCTGCATATGTGAAAACAAACCGTACCAACGTCTGTTTACTACATTGTAACATTTTTCTGACTGGTGCGGACTAAAGCAATCGAACTATAGGTGTGAAAGCACCCTAAAGAGATCACTGCCTTATTACATGCTAAAGGAAAAAACAAACTGGGAAAATGAATCTTGTGAAAGTTACAACCCTGAATATTGATGGGTAATTTGTTCAGCGTGGATTTTATTTCATTAAGAGGTATCATAGGCGGTAAGGGAAGATAAGTAGATTAGTACTTATACGTAATATAGTAACTATTTACAGGAATATTTATCATTAAATTTTTCTGTCTTCTTTTTTATATATACAATAAATTAATCAAACCCGTTTGTCGTTCATGTTCCAGTACTTTCGGAGTGGCCTGTGCGTACATAAGTGTTTAGGTACATAGTAGGGAGTTATGTTATGGTGTATTGTAATGTTTTGTACAAGGCTCAAGAATTCTTTGCATAGTTATATAGATAGTTAGTTAGATAGATAGATAAGTGAAGCAAGAAAAACAAATAGGTGTGAATGTAGACATGTTGACTGATTACCTTTACTAAATTTCCTCTCTCTCTCTATCCATCTCTCTTTGCATCTTTTGCTCAGGATCTGACCCAGATCTCTACAAGCTACAGCTCACTTCAGGGGATGCCAATGGAGTGGCCGAGGAATACGATGAGGTAAGCCACACACAAATTGTGGGTACACTCACTCCGTCGTTCGTCCTCACTACCAATCTTTCCTCGTTCTTCTCTCTTTCTCTCTGTTTGTATTGGACAGGAACATCTGTTATTACGCTCGGTGCTCAGCATATCTGACATTCCTGTGTATTTTCTGTTTTATCTCTGGAATTCATTCTCCAGCTTGACTAAGGAAGCTGATCAGAGAAAAAGCTCAGTCTTAATGTTTAATTTCTTTTTTTTTTTCCTTTAGAATGTAAATATGTGAAACAGCCGAGGCGCTGGATTCAGTTTTGGGACAGGTTTTGAGAACAGAGTGCACCGGGGCAAAAAATCGTTCAGCAGTTAAAGCTTTGCATCAATAAAATCTTATACCGCTTGCTCAGCACTTTTATTACTAGTGTTCGTTATTTAGGAAAGTGAAGACAGGCGTGTTAGGTTTAATGTCTGAGGTGTGGACTTTGTGCTTCTGTGCCTGCTGGGCTTTAAATCATCAATACCATGCATTTAAGGATTAAAAGTTACTAGGATAGGACTTTTCGAGCTTACGGTATAATGCATATCCTGCCAACCCTGAACTCAAGTAAGCCTCGTGTTTGTCGCATTCCACCTCCAAAAACACACAATCTTTCACTTCTTATCTTATTTGTTTTGGGGAAATTCCACTGTGGTATCAGTGCCACCTGCCGGTACGATGTCATACATCAACAATGACTCAGTCTTACCACATGAGTTAAGAAGAATTAACACATCAGCTCGTACGTATGTCTATAAATATCTCCCTCTCCGAGGTGAAGGACACGGCAGCTAGAAAAGCAGACGCGATTCATTTGTTCCTTCCCTTGAGTCACGTTTCTGTCTACTCGGTTGCAATTACGCTCCTGAAGAATGCTCTGCGTTGTAAATGACATTTCATTTCCGTCTTGCGGTTTTGTTTTATTTTTTCTTTCGTGCTTTGTTGGCAGAAACAGAAAATCCCGTTATCACGTATCACTTAACGCCCACGGCCGTTTCACTCGCGTTAACCTGCAAATTTTGTACAGTCTCTCAGTTTACACGACACGTTTCCAAAGCCAAAGGACATTGCGCAAAAAAAAAAAAAGCAACAAGTAAGCCGCAACACTAACAATAAATAACAAAATTGTTCTTCCATTGGCTAAGGTTTGGGGAAAAAAAACCCCAACTAGCTCAAATATTTATGTAGTGTGATGATCCACATTTAAACATTCTACTTTTATTAATCAAATATGTACCAATATTGACAATTCACATGCTACTTTTATTAACTGCTTTTTTTTCTTAGTTTTTTAGATTTGACATATGCAAGAGTAATGAGGTGTTAACACTGAAATGCAACTAATTAAACGTGTCCTAAAATAGGCTCCATCCTCAAACACATTAATACTGTATTTCATGCTCTTGAGTTATTTTTTTTTGGCTTCTTTTACGTTATAAATAGCTCTATTAGAGGAATATAGTAAAAAAATAATCTAGACATATATATAAAGTGTAAAATAACAGAGGAGATTAAGGTGGATCATGTGTGTCGGAGGGTTCCCGGTTTGAGCCCCAGAGGTTTATGCTCAACTGCTTAGATACAATCAGGTGTACAGACCTGACCATTAAGAACGCACTTTCGAAAAAAAGGGATCCCACGGCTGCGTGCGGCAAGCTATGAAAATGCTCTTCAGTACCTGTAGGAGGCAGTCGTGTTTCAGTCTGAAGTATTGTGTGTCTACTGAAGCCGAAAATGTGTTATCTCTCTTAGGCGTCCATTGACATCAAGCGACAGAGCTCATACACATGTCGATCTCAAACTGTAAATACTGATATGTATTTATTTTTTATTTTCTTCTCTCCTTCAATGATGATACTTCTTTAACTGCGCTTTCTCCATTCAGTATTATTATTAGTAGTAGTAGCAGTGCTCTGAATTTATTATTATTATTATTATTATTATTTTAACACACCTGCACGTATGTGCAAAAAGACGAAGTACAACAAAGAATACAAAAATGTATGATATGTTAGCCTAAAACATTATTGTTTTATTGTGTTTATGTGCTTTAAATATACACTAAACAATAAACACTGCTTTGTGCAAAGTGAAAGTGAGTTGCACGTGCGGCTTTTTGATTAAAAAGGTTGATAAACGCGTGTGCAGATATGATCAGATTTATCGATAAAACTACAGACATGAAATGAAACAAACACAAAAATATAGGTTACTCGCTGAATACAACGCGACAGCACACAGAATCCCTGGGTTTTGACTTCGCTTTCTCCATTCATTAGTATTGTAGTAGGGTTTCTGTAAACACATCGTTGTGTTGTTTATGCTGGGTCAAAATTCTGTGTTATTTCGGGTACTTTAATCACACTGTTGGGTTGCTTTTGCTATGAATACGAAAAGTGCTGCATGATTAAACTCGATTGAAAAAAAGGGGGAAAAAATTCTGTTTCCTCCGCTGACCTTTTGTTCCGGTGTTTATGCAGTAAACCCACGGGTGAACACGATGATTTAAGAATTTAATAAAACACGAATAAGTGCCATTTTAATTCAAATCCAACATTTTAATGGTTAGTAATTGTTGCATGGGCGTCAACTCGCACGTTCTATCATAATCCATTGTCATTCATACTGCCATTGTTTTAGAGCCATCTACTAAAGCATTTGCTAGTTAGTAAGTAAGCAAATAAAAGATAAATGAATAAATAGCTTGAATTGATACTTCAGCGTAGTAAAAGTACCCTAGCCTGAGTTTTTATTCATATACACTACCGTTCAAAAGTTTGGGGTCAGTTTCTAACTCCATGATGCAGTGGTTCTCAAACTTTTTCTGTCATTCCCCACTTAAGGGGGTGAGCGAATTTTCAAGCCCCACTTGTCAACAAAATAATAACGAAATCGGCGAAGTTTACTGTTTATTGAAATATCAATTTCTAAACCAATAAGATCAAACAACACCAAGTTCAAAATAGATAAAATACACGTGCAATTGTTATACAAGGCTTTCGTTGTCACATATCTTTGCATAATTGACCCCATGTTTATTAGCTGCTCAGCAATTGTTTGTAGTTTTTTTACACTGGCCAATTCTGTATGCAACTTTGAATGAAGCCATTTGTGCTTTGCTGTCCACTGATTCAGATTTTACCATGTGATTATCCTGCTGTCTGTATTCTGCCAGCTTTCTTTGAAAGAAGTCGAGTGGCTTATTAACGTGACTGTGAGTGTGTTGTCTCTAAGTGTCTTCCTAATTTGTTGGGTCTCATGCGGTCTGCTGCCAGCGGTATAAGACACAAAACATACACGAGTCTCTCCTCTGCCCCCACCATCACCACCATGAATCCAAGCTCAAGATAGGCTTCATTAGGGGTGGGCGATATAATCAAAATCTTCTATCACAGGAGAAGCAATTTTCTACCTCGATAATGATATACATCACAATATAGCAATTTGTATCTGAAAATACATAAATAAAAATTCTAACACAAAGAAACTGTTTTACATAATGTAATTTTATTTAAACTGTGAACTGCTGAGGTTTGCTGCATTTTTTTACTTTGGCCATATTCGTTTGGATTCTTGGATTTCAGATGATAGAAAAGGTTTGACGTGTTTCCACCACTTGTTAAAACAGTGCACTTGTGTACCTTCCAAATCACGTTCATCTCATTCGTATCACTTTTCTTATATCCAAACTAATTCCACACCACAGACGATGCACCTTTTTTCTTTACAATCTCCTCCTGTTGGTTTTGTCACAAGTAAGCAAACTCACTGCTGCTGCACCGTCTTCTTCCACTGTCGAAGTGCATGTGAAGCTAAACACATAAAAAATGGGACGAAACAGCGGCACCCGATTGAAGCAGATATCTGCGCAAATACAGCGCAGCACGACTATCTGGATAGCGCAGTGATGATCTGGTTTATTTGCGCAGCCCGGTGGATCGCGCTGCTCGAATCACAAACCTGCGCGACTCACTGTTTTTTATTTAAAATGTCAGGACTGTGGGTCGCGCAGGTTTCAATTCAATTTACTTGTATTAATGATCCATTTATTTGTGTGTGATTGTTTAGTTTTGAGCGTACTCTCTTCATTATCAATAAAGAAAAGCATGAATTAGAATAGGTACTTTCCTATTATTTTCCACTAATTTCCTCCCGTTCATTGCGCCCCACCTGTCATGTCTGTATTCCCCACTAGTGGGGCGCGCCCCACACTTTGAGAACCACTGCCATGATGGCAAGTGAGTTGGTTAATATGATGCAGAGAAGGAAGGTGGATATCCTGTGTGTCCAGGAGACCAGGTGGAACGGTAGCAAGGAAATGACAGTAGTAAATACTTTCTTCCAGAAGAAGCATGAACATAGGGTGACATAAGAGTGGAGGCAGAAGCACTCAGGTGGACTACATCTTGTGTAGACATTGTAATCTGAAAGAGATCAGATGAGGTTAGACAGGAGTCTCCATGGACTATTTTGTTTGCAGATGACATTGTGCTTTGTAGCGAGAGCAGGGAACAGGTGGAAGAAAATTTGGAGAGGGAGAGGTACGCTCTGGAAAGCAGAGGAATGAAGGTTAGCCGCAGTAAGACAGAATACATGTGTGTGAATGAGAAGGACCCAAGAGGAACGGTGAGGCTACAGGGAGCAGAGGTAAAGAAAGATTTTAAGTACTTAGGGTCAACGGTCCAGAGGAATGGAGGGTGTGGAAAGGAGGTGAAGATGCGGGTACAGGCAGGCTGGAATGGGTGGAGAAACGTTTCAGGTGTGTTGTGCGATAAAAGAGCATCAACGAGAATGAAAGGAAAGGTGAACAGGACAGTGGTGAGACCAGCGATGCTCTACGACTTAGAGACAGTGGCACTGAAGAAAAGACAGGAGGCAGAGCTGAAGATGTTGAGGTTCTCTTTGGGAGTGACAAGGATGGATAGGATCAAGAATGAGTTAATCAGAGGGACAACCCATGTGAGATGTTTTGGAGATTAAGTCAGAGAGGCCAGATTGAGGTGGTTTGGACATGTTCAGAGGAGAGAGTGTGAATATATCGGTAGAAGGATGCTGAGGTTGGAACTGCCAGGCAGGAGGTCTAGAGGAAGACCAAAGAGGAGATTTATGGATGCAGTGAGAGAGGACATGAAGTTAGTTGGTGTGAGAGAAGAGGATGCAGAGGATAGGGTTAGATGGAGGCAGATGATTCGCTGTGGCGACCCCTGAAAGGGAACAGCAGAAAGACAAAGAAGATTTAACTTCATTCAGCTGTTTAAGTTATATGAAAAATAACGTTCCTACCAGCCCACTATTATTTTCTGTTCAAATTTAAAGATGCCCATGCGTGTGTGCAAAAAGATGAAACACAACAAAGAATACATAAGTGAAAAATCTTGAATAAAGTTAGCCTAATACAATATTGTTTCCAATGCTGAAGCAAACCAGATTTTGTCTTAGTCTATTCGCTGAATACAGCACGACAGCTCGGTCTGAGGTGAAGCGCACCCACAGAACCCCAGTTACTGTAATCCCTCTTCTCACAAACTGAGCACGCTGCGTTGTATATACTGTACAACACGCGTTTATCAGCCTTTTGATCAAAACGCTGCCTTTAGGAAAGTGAAAGTACTTTACAAAAGACGAACAGCTTTATTTGTCATAAATTCACAATCACATCACATTCCAGCTATTATTTCCAGCCGTGGTTAAATAATGGATTAAATAATTACTTAATGCTGGACACAAACAGCAAAAAACATGATTATTATTATAAAAAGCCCGAAGCACTTTGTGTTCATAAAATAATATTTACTTAATCTGATAATATTGTTCATTTATGTCTTCTGATGATGTCGATAAATTTTTACGTTTTAAATAAGATACGTTGCTGTGGCGACCCCTTGTTGGGAGCACCCAAAAAAACCAACAAACAAATAAGACATGTTGGCATATTCACGAATCAAGACATTCGCATAGTTAACACTATCAGATAGCCTACTATAGGGAAATTTAATTAATTTCAAGACCATTTAAACCGAGGCATTGCCATGTCTTTCATTGTTTTGTCCCTGTTAAGACATTACAAAATCTATGTAAGAAACTTATTAGAAATTTTAAAGCATGATTTTGGGGATCTCATTTCATCATTATGAAAATAATATGAAGCACATATACACACATTCATCATGAAAGATCTGTTGTAAAACAAAATAAAATTCATGGTAAAACGCATGGTAAAATCTGGAAAAAATATTGTTTTAGGCTAATTATACACAATTGTTCGTTGTCCTTCCATGCGCCATCTGGCGGATATTCAGTGATGCACAACACATTTATTTAAATTCCCGAATGTTGCTTGCGGCACGTCACGCGCCAAATTGCGGCATCTCGCGGGAAAACATGCGCATTCTTAATGTTCACATCTGTAGAGCTATCCACCCATCCCAGTGAGAGTATTTGCCTGATATGCTTAGGGACATGGATCAAAAAATTTATCATTATTACTCGTTTTTAAAATTCACATTTGAAGGCAATGAAAAATAGTGTTTTTGGTTTGTAATTTCTATCCCTATTTTTTTTTGCGTGTGTGTTTGGCGGGGTTGTTTAAAGGCAGAGGTCTAGATGCTTCTACCAGAGGAAAATTATAGAAGTGTAAATTAAACAAAGGGGATTTTATTAAAACCTGATTAGAAAGAACTTGAGAAAGCCACCGAACTCGACTGCAAGAAACATTTCTAATGCAAATGCATTAGAAAATCTATCCTGAGCATCTGAATCATTATTCACAAGTTCCTGTTCTGTTTATGGACTAGCACGCGTGTGTGTGTTTGGGTGGTGGCGGAGAGGCGGTTGGAGGATTTACCAGCATGGTCACAAATATAGTGGAAGGATGGTTTGAACAGAGCTGCACCTTTACTACAAGTTTACTTTTCCCCCCTTACTTCCTACTCTCTCTCTTTCTTTCTCTCTCTCTCTCTCTCTCTCTCACTCGCTCTCTCTCACTCGCTCTCTCCGTTCCCTCCCCATTTCCTCTGAATAGACATGTTGTTTCTGTGTTTACTTTCAAAACACACAAGGTGGTTGGGTGTGGAACGGGGCTCCAGGAAAATGTTCTCCTTAAATTGTGTGCATGTTCTTTCACGTATAAACATACACACGTATATACACACTTGTTTTGTGTTGTTTATCGCTGCAGTGCTGTTTATTTCACATGAAATTGTTGTGTGTTTTGTGTGTGTTTGGTTAACTTTTGGCTGGCGTCCTTGTATTCGGTCCTAGAGACAAGAATCAGGTGTTAGTTTATATATTGTTGAGAGTTACATTAACTCTGAAAGTGCGCGCACACACACACACACACACACACACACACACACACACACACACACACACACAAAACCTGTGTGGCTCCGCCCTCTCCTGTCTGCTCTGCCCTTCGGACTTCCCAGGCTAGGCTTCACTTTTCCATTTCAGTTCCAATCTCGCTCGGTGTCTAGTCTCTGTCACTCTCTCTGTTCCCCTCGGCCATTTCCTCCTGAAATCCTCAAATGAACAAAGCAGTGTAGAATCGGCTTTTAAATTTTTTTTGTTATTATTATTATTTTTTTTAAGACCTTTCTTTCTCCAAGAACATGGTATTAGGCATGGCCTCCTGCCCTCTGGGAGTTTCTCCTCTTGGAGTTTCACCAGTATATCTACAGGTATGGAAAAGCTTGGGCTTTTAAGTTTGTCACATTTTTTAATTGTCCAGTTAAAGATTTGAAAGGCTGTCATCTGTTCAAAAGTGAGTTTCGTATAATTTAATGATTTTCACGAATGGATGAAAATGGTTAATATATATAAATATTCTTAAATTAATATTGTTTGTTTTGAGCCACAGCTCTTAGAGCACTCATTCTCAATCGTGAACTTGATTGAGATTATCGAGTGGCAGAACAACAAAACTGTGTTGCCTTCATTATGGAGTCACACTAAAGTAAAAAGTAAAAGAGCTGAAAATACTGCAAAACCAAGCTGGTTCCTCCACGCATCCTTTAATTTGTGACATGTTTGTGTGTGTGTGTAGCAGGCGGAGGTGTCGGACAGCGCATACCTGGGCTCGGAGAGCGCGTACAGCGAGTGCGAGACGTTTACAGATGAGGACACGGGAGCCCTCGTCCACCCAGAACTGCACGAGGACGTTGAGACGGACAGCGGCATCGAAAACACACTCGCCGAAAGCGAGGACCGAAACAGGTGAACAAACGTGCACTTAGAGCTCGTCTGCAGAGTCCTGTCCGTCACTCTTTCCAAGCGTCCTGAGCAGAAAAACATCCCAAATCTGAATGCAGACGATCACATTCGGGTCCACAAGTTGGAATCTCAGAATTGGTAGAATAAAAATAAATACAGGTTTTAAGTTGAAGGCTGTCAATCAAAGATGGACAGGACTAAGTCAGGCCACGCCCACTTTCTTAGCTTTGGTTTATTACCTGCGAAGTGAGCAGGTTTTAATCTGATTCTAATGCGTTGATTAAAAAAACATTTTTAGTGTCGTTCACAGTGCGTGCTCCAGAGCCTGACATCAGTAAGACAGATAACACCTGAGACCTTGAACCAGCTAATAAACTTAACTCCCATCTTGTTGAGAAGTGTCAAGGCTTTTGAAATACAGCATGTACTTTCCTTCTTGTCTCCTTTAATCAAACGTTGAGGTCGGCCATCTTGGAATTGCAGCGATCACGTGATAGTGGTACATCAGCGTTTCTCTCGTAGCCTCATGATAATATGAGCAAGCATTTCCCAGACCCCAAACATGTCCTGGCTGAGCTACACACACACATACACACACACACACACACACACACACACTCTGTCTCTCTCTCTCTCTCTCTCTCTCTCTCTCTGCTGAGTCTGTGTTTTGTCTTTGACTTGACAATAATTCCAAGCTGACCGAGGTGTTTGCGTTTCCTCTGTGTAATTGTATGAGTAAGTGGTTAAGTGTGTGTGAGGGAGAAAGAGTGTGTGTGTGTGTGTTCTCAGCTGATATAGCTGACAGCAGTGCATCTTGATTTTCCTGCCTCTCAATAGCAGGAAGTGTGGAGGTTGCACTTTTCCTCATCCCCCCTCCATACAGTTCATCCATCACTCCATCCGTCTCTCTCTCTCTCTCTGGTTTATTATTTGTGTGTGTGTGTGTGTGTGTGTGTGTGTGTGTGTGTGTGTGTGTGTGTGTGTGTGTGTGTGAGAAAGAGAAGGTCAGGTTCTCAAATTTCCTGACACTTGCAAAGATTCCAGTGTTTTGAATTCTCACACAGTGACTTCATTCAGAAACGTTTTTTACGATTCTTGTCTCTCTCGCTGTCTCTCTTTCTCACTCTCGTTCTCCCTCTTGTCTGTGTGCTCACGATTTCCTTGATTGTCTCGCTGTCTTTCTTTGTGTGTATTTGTTTTTGCTTGTGCCTCTCTACTGGTCTGAGATCTGACTTTCTCAGTTGGACATAGTCTCTCTGTCCCTCTCTCTCACCAGATCTCTCCACATCTCTCTTTGTCTGTCTTCCTATTTGTGCGTTTAGCAGCGAGTATACACTTTATCATCGTGTGTTTATTTATGTTATTATTTTTAATTTTTCATCTCACCCATGCGAATGTAATAAATGTTTTTGGTTATAAATGAGAGGATCCTGGTCTCCATCCCCATAGAGAAAAATCAAGATTCACATTGTAGCAAGAATCGTTCAGCCCTAATCCACATCACGCAGACGTACCAAACTTTGGGGTCGAGTGTACCGGGAGCCGTGCTTCAGCCTGGAGTGTGAAAGCACCCTTAGTTTCACCCTCTCTCTCTCTCTCTCTCTCTCTCTCTCTCTCTCTCTATTTATCTGCTTTTCTTGTGTATCTGCTTCTTGTCTACCTGCTGCTCTGTGCTTTTCTGTCTCTCTATCTGAACGCATTCCTCACTGCACCTCTCTCTCTCTCTCTCTCTCTCTCTCTCTCTCTCTGTGTGTTTTACTTTCTGTCTCTCCCTGGTTTTCTGTTTATCCAAACTTGCCTCTTTATCTTACTGTTTTGTTCTCTCTTTATTGTCTGATTCCCTCTCTCTCTCTCTCTCTCTCTCTCTCTCTCTCTCTCTCTCACACACACTCTAGGCCAGGTGACTCCATCCATTATTTTTTTCTCTGTGAGAGATGGCTTATCATCATTTTATAGCTTACTATTTTCGTCCGAAGGCAGAGATGATGACGACGACGTCACCTGGAAGAGAACACATTACGTAACACCTGGACTTTACCTACACCTATGACTACAGCATTCGGCTAAAGTTCATGTTTAGTTAATATGTAATCAACAAACACTCAACTTAAGTCACACACCTGCACTTTATAACATAAGTTACCTGGATATCAGTTTGTGTTTTCTGTTTTTGCTTTTGAATATTGTAATGATTATTACATGCAATTCTGTTGGATAGTTGTTTGAAAAACATTTTCGTGTGTGTATGTGTGTGTTTCAGGTTCTCCCTCGGCTCGGATTTGCATGGCCACGCCCTGGTGGCAGTGATCGGTGGGGAGGAGGAGCACTTTGAGGACTTTGGGGAGAACAACTCCGCCTCCGATCTTTTGCTGGCCAATCAGGAGGAGGCGAGGGCGGCACCTGAAGGAGAGGGAGATCCGGAGCCACACCCACACACTGGCAGCCCGGTGCGCCGACCACCGATGCTGCTGTCACCAAGGTATACACACACACACACAGACAGACAGACACTGTAAAAAAATTTTAACGAGTACATATTTGAATCTCATAATGAAGCAAACTTTTACCTGTTAATTAAAACGAGCTTCGTTTGAAGTTTTAAGGTTTGCCACATAATGTCAGAACACCATAAAAGCTGTTTGTGTGTGTGGGAAGAGCGTTTTTTACTTCATCACACACACACACACACACACACACACACACACACACACACTGCTAATGCTTCAGTCCCTCTTCCTTGACTCTCCTCTGATGTAAAGCCTCCTTTTCTTTCCTTCCTCTCACACACTCGCTGAAATGTGCTTGTGTTCTCTCTCGCACCTTTCACCTTCCCCACTTCTTCTTTAATCATGTTTTCAAATTCTTCCTTCTCCTTTTTTCTCACATTCGTCTCACACTCTTCTCTTCCTCCTCCTGCTCTTCCTCTGGTCCCCCGTTCAGCTCCGAGCCTTTTCCCTCCAGCTTCCAGAATTTCCTGCAGTCGGAATCTCTGGAGTTTTTCTGCACCCACTGTCACAAACAGATCAGCCGCCTGGAGGATCTCTCCACACGCCTGCACTTACTCGAAATGAATAGGTAACACACAAAACACACACACTCCCTGTTGTGTGTGTGTGTGTATCTTCTGTTTGTGTGAGCAGCTGGATCAGAAGCCGATCCAAACACTCACACGGTGCTCTCGCACTGTCCTCACTGCCTGCTCGGGTGTGTTAGTGTACTGTGGTGCGGTGTGTTGTGGTGTCATGGGGTTTGAGGGCGGGTTCGTGTTTTAAGGGCAGGGTTCAGATCGTAGAATGAGCAGGTGAGTGTGTGCATAGTGTGTGAGGTGCTAAATACAGTATAAGCATGCACAAGTGTAAAGACGTTCACTACCAAGGCAAGTCTTCTTGTTCAAGTATCCGCTTGATATGGTTTCATATTAATTATGAAATAACTGGTATAATAATCCTCCATCCGTAAGCATACCCCAGCCACCGGGCTGTATAGATGGTTCACATGGAGCTGAGCAGATGAGCATCCATGCTGTGCACTCCCAGTTCCCAGATACATTGTGGTGTTCCATGGACTAAGGGAAGTGTTATCTGCTCTTTTTGACATACATGACCTCACAGACACCTTCGCCTTGATTCCAAAGAATGAGAAGACGACTGTGGTAGTGTTAAAATTTTATTTATTAGGTATCCTAGGGAGAATGCTTAGTCTTGCGAAAGCCAGTCGAAGTGAGTTTACAATTTCAGTCAGCGAAAGCGCTTTCAAAAGACTCAGGAAACTTAATGTTGCTTTCGGCATCCAAAAGCTACGTGATTTTTGTATTATTGATGATAGTTTTGGGTGGCTGGAACAGATCTTGCACATTTACATCATTTCTTATTGGAAAATTATTTCGTATTACAATACTAATTTTCGTCTTAAGAACTCGCCTCCAGAACGAAGTCAATTCACATGCTTGCATCGGCAATAAAAAAAAAAAAATTTGCTTCATAGAATGGGAAAAGTGGCAGCACCATGGTGTAGTGGTTAGCACTGTCGCCTTGCACCTCCAGGGTCCGGGTTCGTTTCCCGGCCAAGCTCGATTCCCGTCTCTGTGTGCATGGAGTTTGCATGTGCTTGGTGGGTTTCCTTCGGGTCTTCCGGTTTCCTCCCGCAGTCCAAAGATTTGGTTAATTGCTGTTTCCAAACTGCCCATATTGTGTGAATGAGTGTGTGAGTGTGACACCCTGTCTAGGCTGTACCCTGCCTTGTGCCCTAAGCCTCCTGGGATAGGCTCCAGGTCCCCGCGACCCTGAATTACAAGATAAAGCGGTATAGAAGATGAGTGAGTGAGTGAAAACGGGAAGAAATATGAGACATGGTCAAGCCTGTCTTGGTAGAGGTTTCTAATGTTTGGACTGCATTATACATGGTTGTGCATGCTTAATAAATAATTAACAAACAGGTTTAGATTTATCTGCCAACTGTATATTTTTAGCAGATTTTGATTGGTCAGACTGTACTAACGATTAGAGAAACCATCCCTTGATGATGTTATCTGGATGAAGGGGAGTAAATATGCAACTCAAGCACTTCTTCCTGTAATTGGTGTTAGTTATCATTCATTCGTTTCCTGTTATTTGTGCTGTTATTAGACTTTCACGAGTCAACCTTGATAAAGAGAGCTGACCAATCAAAACAGCCCTTTCCTCCTGCTTGTTTTTCCCTGCGCCGCTGTAGTCACGGGTTGAGGATAAGGGGATCATCCTCGAGCCTTTCCTCCATCCGTTTCTCTTCCTGACATAAATTTCCTGTTGTCCTTCTCTCTCGTGTCCTCCCTCCTCTGTCCCACTCTCAGTTCCAGCAAGCGATTGTCCAGTAAGAAAGCCGCAAGGTGAGAACGTCCTCTTCTGAAATTTTTAGTCGATGTAAAAGTGTGTCAGTGCGTTAGTTAATTTGAGCTCATGTCTGATTGATTGTGCATTTCAGGCATTTGTTACAGTCTAGTGGTCTGGATGGTATGAGCGATCTGAGCCAGGACATTCTGGACCTTGCTGATAGTGACATCACTGATAAGGTACAGCTTCTGTTCCTTAATTAAATTAAAGGTAATTTGACCCAAAAAAACAAAAAATCCAAGGTTAATTTTTTGCATACGTGTGTTTAGGTGCTACTTCTGGAACGGCGTGTGTCTGAGCTGGAGAAGGACTCGGCCACGAGCGAGGAGCAGCACGCTCGTCTGCGACAGGAAAACCTGACCCTGGTGCACCGCGCTAACGCCCTGGAGGAGCAGCTCAAAGAGCAGGAGCTGCACGCCGAGGAGACCCTGAACACACTCGCCCGCAAACACAGGGACGCTCTGAGCAAGCTGCAGCGCGAGAGAGAGCTGGAGATCGAGAACCTGCAGGCCAGGTGGGAGAATTGTGCTACTGTTTATTTTGAGAGGGAGAAAGAAATGAGAACTTTTCTATGCATTTTAACATTTGTATTGTATTGCTCTCTGCTACCCTCTGGTGGTCGAAAATATTTTTACATGTAAATAAATTAAAACCTTTGCCAGGTTTGTTAAATAACCACATCGTGTGTGTGTGTGTGTGCGCAGGCTGCATCAGTTGGATGAGGAGAACAGTGAGTTAAGGTCATGTGTTCCGTGTCTGAGAGCTAACATCGAAAGACTGGAGGAGGTACATAAAACACACTCGTGCGAAATACGAACGCATAGGCATAATCATCGTGCCCTAATGAATTCTTACCTTAATTGGTCAAAGTTTTCGTGCAAATTCAGCTGCTTCTGTTAGAGTATTTATTTATTTTTTACATATAATAATTTTTTTTCTAAATGTTTGTGTGTAATATAGATATTATTCTGTACACAATTCAGTATCTGGTCAAGTGACAGGAGTTCTTTGAGCCACGGAACACAGTGTTATTCTTTAACTGCGTAAATTCATTGCTTCTCAGTCATTGATGCCGAGGTGACACATGGATCCTGCTGTATTCGCACACTAAATTCAAATTCTTTTGTTTCTGTAGGAGAAGAGAAAGCTCCAGGATGAAATTGACGATATAACTGACAGACTGAACGAAGAAACGGACTCGCGCAGGAAGATGGCCGATAAGCTGAGCCATGAGCGACACACCAGCCAGAAAGAGAAAGAGACGACACAGGAGGTAATGGATTAAAGGTCACATGACCTCCGGACTCCCACTCTCTCTCTGTCTATATTACTGTTCCTGTTTTCTCTCTGTATTCTCACGTCTATATCTGACTTTTCTGTCTGCCTCTTTGCGTGTAGCTCATCGAGGACTTGAGAAAGCAGCTGGAAATGCTGCAGCTGTTTAAGTTAGAGACGGAGGCTCGACGAGGCCGCTCGCCCGCCGCCGGACTGCAGGAGTACAACACGCACATGAGAGAGAATGAGCTGGAGCAGGAAATCCGACGTCTCAAGCAGGTGAAGAAGCGTCTTCCTTTCCCGGGGGGATAGACAAAGTGAAAAGAAAAAACGTTGATTGTTGAATCATCTCTCTCTCTTTCTAGGATAACCGCAGTTTGAAGGAGCAGAACGATGAGTTAAATGGACAGATCATTAACCTCAGCATTCAGGGAGCCAAAAGTCTCTTCACCGAATCTCTGTCCGAGTCCCTGGCCGCAGAGATCAACAATGTCTCTCGTGCAGAGGTGCGTGTCACAGCACAAAACAGCCTTCTCATCACGAATGCATTTAAAAGGGAAAAAAAAGTGTATCTTCATCCTTGTGTCTTTGTGCGTAGCTAATGGAGGCCATCCAGAAGCAGGAGGAGATTAACTTCCGGCTGCAGGACTACATCGACCGCATCATTGTAGCAATCATGGAGTCCAACCCTTCTATACTGGAGGTCAAGTAATCACCACGGCAACAGACCTTGAACACACGACCGCACCGAGGCTGTGCAGCGAACGCGATCAAGAGGATGTAGATTTCTCATTTATATCTCGACTACGCTTCTGCTTCCTGTCGTCATGCCCCGTTTCAGGAGAGAGAGTGTGTGTGTGCATCTGTGTGTGTGCGTGTGTTCGGAAAGTGTATGTTGGTTCCTGTGACTTCCCTGTAGCGTGGGAGTGAGGGGCTCAAACCCATAGAGGTGTGTGTGTACCCGCACACACACGCACATGCGTTAATTGGCTATTCCAGTATTAATGACATGAGCCGTAGTGCTACACTATGCATTTTTATCACCACACATACATAAGCTACAGTTTTTATATTCAATTATATTTCAGTTTTCTTTTCTTTAAATCCCTGGACAAGTCTTCTTGTTGCTTAAACTTCTGGTTCTCAAAGAAGTGTCCATGATCAATATCTAGGTTTTTTTTTTAACTCACACGAAAGTGACGAGCAGTATCGACCAATAACACGGTCGCTGCGGTTATCATTTGTTTATCAAAGTTAAAAGCCGATTTGACTATCCTCTTAAAAAGTAAGGACGATTGAAATAATAAAATCTGTCCTGAAGCGCGAGAAACACTCGTTCTCTGGATGCAGCATTTCGAGGACTCGTCTAATATTTTAGAGAAATATGTCTAGTAAGTGCCTCCTGGGAATATGGGAATATAACGTGCATAAACTACTTTGAGTGGATGTATTTTGTTTTGTTTTACTTTTTTTCTGTTAGCACGCACGCACACACGTACATACAGCTATTGTTTTAGTTTTTGTTGTTTTTGACTTTAAGTTTAGCTCTGTGATCAAACCCATGTGAGGGACACAGTGTGGCCTGAAAGGGTGTGTTTGTGATGTCATAACTTACGAGTGTGATGATCTATCATGTTAAGCTGAGTGTGTGTGAGTGTGTGTTTGTTTTCCCTTTATGTATTTGTTACGATGAAGCAGAAGGCCGAAAGCCACGGCGCGTCGTGAAGGTTAAGGGGCGTGGCTCCGAGCCAACATGTGCTTTCCTGCTGAGTGAACGGAGACGTCCTATGAGGGACGTCCTCCGGGACAAATTTAAAATGTGTTCGTTTGCATCGAACGACTTTGTGTATAAATATAAATATAGAAATTATATCCGTTTCCTCATGCGGAAGCTGAAGAAAACGCTTGCACTCGAAAAACTTTGATAAAGACGGATCCCTCGGCTGGAACGACGAGAGCTTATTTTCTGATTAAATTATTTTGAACCGCTGAGACGGACAAAGTGGAGATCTACATGAAAGACTTGAGAGAGCCTGCTGAGGCACGAGCACTCAAATCCGCACACATAAACACTTTCCTTTCTCCATCTTCGACCTCGAAACAATCCTCCGCAGACTGGTTCCTCATCCTGATTTACTTCTTCTATGTGTTTTATAGATGGAAGGAAAGAGTGTAATCTTGTCTTCCACTGTCACGTGTGTGAGAGAATGTTTGAGGATTTCACGAGCTTGACTACGAGCTGATGTACAGTATTACACTTAATGTAGTACCGTATTTTCCGGATTGCAGGTGCTGCAAAGAATAAATAAAAATAAATAAATAAAAGCATAAGTTTGTGCGCCATAATAATCCTGTTTATTAGGGGTTCTACAGTAGATATTCTACTTAAGGATTATTTAACAGAATAAAAGTTATAGCATAAAAAAGGCGGGTACAGTAATGTAACACAATACACAAAGTAGTTTTTTTTTATTATTAGTTTTTTTTCTTCATGCAAACAAAATCCGGAAAATACGGTGAAATGAAATGAAGTACTAAGATGTGTAAATTCCAGGAGAATGAAAACTTGTCACTACTTTTTTTTCCTTTTCGACCAAGTCAGACGGTCCGGTCTCGTGTTTCAGGTGTCTGTTCTGTGATATACTGCGGTTTCTGCTTTATTTAACACTCTAAAACACTCCAAAAAGCAAAAGCAACACTTTATTTTCTGCGTTGTGCAATCTAGCTCTTCATTCGAAATGGTCTTGAACAGTTCACTTACTGTACTTTTGCCTGGATGTGCTGACTAGTGTGTGTGACTTCCTTTCTCTCTCTGTTTCTCTCTCACACATATCTTAATATGTATAAAGATACCGCTCTACTTTTGGTCAATCTGCACTTGCACACTTGAAAAACATCCAAAGCAGGAGCAGGAGCTCCACTTCGTCACTTAGAAAAATCGTGAATCCGAATTTTAGCTATGAGTAGACATAAGATGTTCTTGTTGTAAAAATGAAGATGAAATTTATAAAGTGACATGTATAGAAGGATAAACTAGGATATCAGTATTGTCTTCTGCTGCAAGTTTTTTTTTCTTCTTTCGAAGATGGCCCGCAAGGTGTATTAACTTTTATTGTCTGAGGGGCCTGTAGATTCCTTCCCCCCCCCCCCCCCCCGAGTCATTGTATAAAGGTCAAAAAAGAAAATAGGAAATGAAACCTAGATGCGAATCAATAAAAATGAACAGATATCTTATGTGGTACAGTATCACCTCTTTTTCTTTTTGTTCTTGTTTTTGTGTGCAATTCCAAGTACGCTGCATTGAAAAAGTATCTACAGGTGCATCTAAATAAATTTACTTTTAAGGAAAAATTTACTTATTTCAGTAATTCAGTTCAAAAAGTGTTTATCTCTTTTAATTTTGATCATTATGGTGTACAGATAGTAAAAACCCAAAATTCAGTATCTTAGAAAATGTATATATTACTTAGGACCAATAAAAAAAAAAAGAGGATTTTTAAAACAGAAATGTTGGACTACTGAAAAGTATGAACATGTACAGCACTCAATACTTGCTTGGGGCTTCCTTTGCATGAATAACTGCAATAACGAGACGTGGCATAGAGGCTATCAGTCTGTGGCATTGCTTAGGTGTTATGGATGCCCAGGTTGCTCTTATAGTGGCCTTCAGCTCTTCTGCGTTGGTGGGTCTGGTGTCCCTCATCCTCCTCTTCACAACACCCCATAGAATCTCTGGCGAGTTTGCTGGCCAATCAAGAACAGGGATACCTACAGTACTTAAACCTACTTAAAAGTACTTTTGGCAGTGTGGGCAGATGCCAAGTCCTGCTGTAAAATGAAATAGGCATCTCCATGAAGCTGGTCAGCAGAGGGAAGCATAGAGTGCTCTAAAATTTCCTGGTAGATGGCTGCGCTGACCTTGGACCTAATTAGACACCAGCAGATGGCACGGCTCCCCAAACCACCACTGACTGCAAACTTTACACTGGACTTCAAGCAGCTTCAGTTCTGTATCTCTCCTCTCTTCCTCCAGACTCTGGGACCTTAATTGAACAATTTGCAATGAAATGCAAAATTTACTTTCTTCTGAAAAGAGGACTTTGGCCCACTGAGAAACAGCCCAGTCCTTTTATTTATATACATGTATACAGTGGTGTGAAAAACTATTTGCCCCCTTCCTGATTTCTTATTCTTTTGCATGTTTGTCACACTTAAATGTTTCTGCTCATCAAAAACCGTTAACTATTAGTCAAAGATAACATAATTGAACACAAAATGCAGTTTTTAAATGAAGGTTTACATTATTAAGGGAGAAAAAAAACTCAAAATCTACATGGCCTTGTGTGAAAAAGTGATTGCCCCCCTTGTTAAAAAATAACTTACAGTAACTGTGGTTTATCACACCTGAGTTCAATTTCTGTAGTCACCCCCAGGCCTGATTACTGCCACACCTGTTTCAATCAAGAAATCACTTAAATAGGAGCTACCTGACACAGAGAAGTAGACCAAAAGCACCTCAAAATCTAGACATCATGCCAAGATCCAAAGAAATTCAGGAACAAATGAGAACAAAAGTAATTGAGATCTATCAGTCTGGTAAAGGTTATAAAGCCATTTCTAAAGCTTTGGGACTCCAGCGAACCACAGTGAGAGCCATTATCCACAAATGGCAAAAACATGGAACAGTGGTGAACCTTCCCAGGAGTGGCCGGCCGACCGAAATTACCCCAAGAGCGCAGAGACAACTCATCCGAGAGGCCATAAAAGACCGCAGGACAACATCTAAAGAACTGCAGGCCTCACTTGCCTCAATTAAGGTCAGTGTTCACGACTCCACCATAAGAAAGAGACTGGGCAAAAATGGCCTGCATGGCAGATTTCCAAGGCGCAAACCACTTTTAAACAAAAAGAACATTAAGGCTCGTCTCAATTTTGATAAAAAACATCTCAATGATTGCCAAGACTTTTGGGAAAATACCTTGTGGACCAACGAGACAAAAGTTTAACTTTTTGGAAGGTGCGTGTCCCATTACATCTGACGTAACAGTAACACAGCATTTCAGAAAAAGAACATCATACCAACAGTAAAATATGGTGGTGGTAGTGTGATGGTCTGGGGTTGTTTTGCTGCTTCAGGACCTGGAAGGCTTGCTGTGATAGATGGAACCATGAATTCTACTGTCTACCAAAAAATCCTGAAGGAGAATGTCCGGTCATCTGTTCGTCAACTCAAGCTGAAGCGATCTTGGGTGCTGCAGCAGGACAATGACCCAAAACACACCAGCAAATCCACCTCTGAATGGCTGAAGAAAAACAAAATGAAGACTGGAGTGGCCTAGTCAAAGTCCTGACCTGAATCCTATTGAGATGTTGTGGCATGACCTTAAAAAGGCGGTTCATGCTAGAAAACCCTCAAATAAAGCTGAATTATAACAATTCTGCAAAGATGAGTGGGCCAAAATTCCTCCAGAGCGCTGTAAAAGACTCGTTGCAAGTTATCGCAAACGCTTGATTGCAGTTATTGCTGCTAAGGGTGGCCCAACCAGTTATTAGGTTCAGGGGGCAATTACTTTTTCACACAGGGCCATGTAGGTTTGGATTTTTTTTCTCCCTAAATAATAAAACCCCTCATTTAAAAACTGCATTTTGTGTTTACTTGTGTTATCTTTGACTAATAGTTAAATGTGTTTGATGATCAGAAACATTTTGTGTGACAAACATGCAAAAGAATAAGAAATCAGGAGGGGGGCAAATAGTTTTTCACACCACTGTATATATATATATATATATATATATATATATATATATATATATATATATATATTTTTTTTTATTATTATAAATTTTTTTCTTTTCATCAGATGCCTCTGACATTGTCTCTTGTTCAAGAGTGGCTTGACACAAGGAATGCAACAGTTATAACCCATGTCCTGGATACGTCTGTGCATGGTGGCTCTTAAAGCACTGACTCCAGCTGCTATCCACTCCATCTGAATCTCCCCCAAATTCTTGAATTGGCTTTGTTTCACAATTCTCTCAAGGCTGCTGTTATCCCTGTTGCTTGTGCGCCCTTCTTTTTTGTACAGGTTGTCAAATTATCTTCTGGACAGCTGTCAAGTCAGCAGTCTTCCCTGTGTTTGGGGAAATGGGAAATGACCGACAATCATTTAGTGATTTTTGGTGCTCTGTAGCATTGTTTAATTTATGGGATCTTAATATACACATGCCATCAGTGCACACTGCATCACCCAATCAATGTATTATATAAAAAGTGCATAGAATATACATGGGATTATGTAATGCACCTTCATGAGACCCCCTGCCATCAGTCGATACAGCAAAGCTGCTAAAGCTGCACGCCTCTACAAATGTAGGCATGTAGGCAAAGCTACTTATTTTGGCTGTTTTGTAAACCTTTTTCCATTGTTGATGCGTGTGAAACACAGTACACTGTATTTCTGTACTGTAAATCTAAATTGTATTTATTGCATGAATCTGTCACTTTAAATTAAAAATAAGAATTAGAGACATATGGGAAATCTGGATTTGGAGAAAATGAAACTACCAGACACTCAATAATGGAGATGAAAGATCCTAATTTTGTATTTAATTCGATCCAAAGTGTATACTACATTGTAGATTTCTTCTGTATAAGCAAAATTTATTATAATTCCTTTAAATGTTTATTGTTAAAAATTTGATGAATTGAGAAATGGAACTTGCCTGACCTGTAAAAGGTAAACATCTTTTTTTTTTTTTTTTTTTTTTAAAGTGTCATTATTGTTAGTATTAAGATATTTTTTTAGTAGTATACAGTAAATAGTAGTATTTTTTTGTCTGTTTTATTGTTGTGGTCACCACATCGGATCATTGGATCCGCAGGATCTGCTACAGGTTTTACACCAGATGCCCTTCATATCACAACCCTTCCATATCCTTGGGCCTAGGCTTGGGACTGGCACTGCATGCAGTAGCTGTACAGTACAAGGGTACATACTGGGCTTTCTACTGATGTCAAACAAAGTGGGATACAGAGATGATAGTCACGAAACCGTAGCCATGGCTGGACAACAAGAATGGTCCTTTGGCATTTTCCATCCGTGGAATAGAGCCTCAGGATATCTGCTCATGATGGTCAACAAAAGATATGCGCCATGTTACCACATCTAAACCTGTTGTTGTGACAGAGTTTAATAAAAACATGGGCGGAGTGGACCACATGATCAGCCTCTATCCAATGTGACTGTCCGCTCCATCCTATGTTTCTTTGATCTGGGTGCTACAAACAGATCCAGTACAGATCACACCACCAGGCCTTTGGGAAACTGGCAAAAGACCAGACATTTTGTATACATATGTATCTTATTAGGGTCCAAGGACTATGGCATCAGCACTATGTCGTTATAGTGTGTGAAGAGCCCTATTGTTTTCCTAGGAATTATTTCTTATTGGGCGTATCAACATGCTCAAAAATCTATGAAAATTGGCAGACATTGAAATCTGCTGCCCTTAGGATGGCAAAAAGTCTGGGCCCCGGGTGTGGTTCGGAACGCTCACAGGAGATTTTGCTGCACAGCTCATACACACTTGCACTAATGCACGCAAATCCTGGTACACATTCACAGCTCATTGAGCTAAATAAATTTCACATTGCATGTCATGTCAACTCAAAGCAAGACCCAGTGTACATTACAAGGGACATGTTATAACTAATAAATAAATGACAGTTGTGAAAAACAAACCTGAGAGACATTTTTCTGACATCTCATATAAAAAAATTAATATGAAAACCTTTTTTCTTTCGGGTCTCAGGAGGATAGATTAAAATCGAGGTAGATAGTGTGGTTTGGATGTATTTCTCAGCTAGGAATACATTGCATGGTAAGTATGAATTCATATAAACTATGCAGGAATCCAATGGACTAAATTGATAAATACATTTGCATATTTTATATAATTCAAAAGACATAAATGCTTTGCAAAAAGCACATTGTTACATTTTTCACTCTATTTACACACGTTAGGGTCAGTACACGTTTACATACTAGAGTTGTCTTTGAGTAATTGATCAATATCAGGGTTTACCCTCCAATATGTGATCATCTTTAATAAAACACTCAGAGTCTCTTGGAAACTTGCTCCATCTCTGTTCCTTGATTCTCCTGTCTTCCTGAGCTCCTAGTGGAGATATACAGTATATTCAAATGCAAATGCAACATGAGCCTGTATGTGTCTCCCTATATCAACCCATAGAACATTGTTCCCTTGTGTCCTGCTTTATCATGCCGGTGCAGACACACAGTTACGTGTAAAGGGCAACCTAAAAAAAGAATGATATTCTCCACCGTGGACAGACCAGGCTGCTCCTGCTCATTGACATGGAGAGAACGGAGAAGACTCTGTTTCGCCTGGAGCAAGGTTTGATTAAATGTTACTGCATGTCCAAAAATGCCTTACAGTATTTGCAACAGATATAGTTACTAACCTAAGGTTTGCTCCTTACTCTTCAGTAGTTGGGACTGTCCAAGTTGTGAAAGGCAAGCCTCTGGATTTGTGTGTCTTGCATGTTGCACTACCTAAACGTGTCTCGGGAGGGTCACATAGATACAGATTTAGCAGCAGGCTTTGGTTTTTGTTTAGCTTTCCTGTTCTGTTCCAGGGTCTGTACTGGTTGTAAGGTTATACAGAGATGGTGCTAAGTGCCATGCAAATGCAAATATATTGAGTCATGATGTTTGGTTATTGATGATAAGCATTCATTTAAGGACGGAAATTATTGCAAATTACATTAGCCAGTTTATTTATTTATTTATTTATTTTTTGCTTCATTAAGGCTTTGAGCTCCAGTTCCGATTAGGTCCAACTTTGCAGGGGAAGAATGTTCATGTCCACACCAATTACCCTGCACCACAGCAAAAATGTGATAGGTGTAACTTTCGTGTCCTTGAGTGGATCAACCCAAGTGGGAAGGAGGATGACTTGGACAAGTACTGCAAACTGAACCTTGAGATCGCTGGATCCTATCAGTATTACTTTGGATGTGGGTGGGTATTGGCGCGTCTTTGCATTGTTAAATCTTTGAAGTTCTTACAAGCAATCCATTTTTATTATTATTATTATTATTATTATTATTATTATTATTGGCTTTTCTGTCAGAAATGAGGAGAAAACTGGTGGCGGCTATTTTGTGGTGGAGCCTGTGCTACGAGTGGGCCATGAACAGAAGATACTCCCTTTGGACTGCATCACCTCTCAGACTTACCTGACTAAGTGCCTCGGGCCACTGGATGAATGGCTAGATCGACTCAGAGTGGCCAAGGAAACAGGTGAGGTTCTGCAAAGTCAGTGTATTCGGTTTGAAGATGCTAAAATCATAGCATCTTCAGAATACAGCATTATACTATACAGAATACAGCATTATGAAGATTCTGGGCGCTTCTTGTTCCAGGTTACAATATGATCCATTTGACGCCATTGCAGAAGTTGGGTGAGTCACGTTCCTGCTACTCAATCGCTGACCAGCTGGAGCTGAACCCAGATTTCTCTCATCCGGGAAAGAATTGTACATGGATGGATGTGGGTAACCTGACAGAGACAATCAGGAAAGAGTGGAACATGCTTTGCATCACAGACGTCGTGTATAACCATACAGGTACAAAGCTGGAGTGATACACTCATGGTGCAAGAATACATTTTGACTAATTTATGGTAAAACTGGAGGTGGGTGGTTCATTTGATATTTAGGATTTTGGCCTTGTCCTAGGGATTCATTTTTGACAAATCCATGTACTAAATGTACATGACTTAAAACATCCTAACAAGACAAAACATGTTATGTATAGATAGGATAACACACACATGGGTAACTTGGACAACAATTTGTAGTTGGTTCAACCATGCCACTGGAGCAGCCTTGGACTTCGTAAACCTTTCTAGCCTTCCGGGAACCCACTAAAACATAGAATCCAGTGTTTGGAAACAAATAGTTTACCACTTTCCCCAAGCACATGGGTTATCAACTAGAAAAAAACCCTTTTCACCTACTTAGAAGCCAAACTACACTGTGTTACCAACGTTGAACAAACCTCAGAGTAGAAGAGTTGTTGCAGTGACAGCTGTCCTGGTTGCATCATTCTCATTCAACATTCTCAGCATTCTGGAGGCCTTGTTTCTATTGATTTTTTGATGTCAGTTTTGCAGACTACAGAGACCAAATGATGTCTTAGTTGACAATATTTTTAGGACAGATGTGATAGAGTGGCATGAATGCCATGGTACTTCGACTACCTGGCAAGCAAAGAACTACTGCTTGACAATGATGTGGTCTTTTGACATTTCATTGATACCGCCTGGCTCTAAAAGTAGAGCCCGGCATTATCTTTGCCATTACTGTATTTCATTCCGTCCTCTAAATGTCCTGGAAGCATGTCAACACTCTCTGTAACCTTACGCGTGACCTCTCTCCTGATCTGATCATATTGGGTTGATTGTATTTTACGTAAAAACTGTGACTCACCTTTTCAGTTATGATTTTGTGCCTCTTTGTAAGCTCTAACAATATGCTAGATATTTAGTATCGATGTGTAAAATGTGGGCGGCATGGTGCTGTAGTGATTAGCACTGTCGCCAGTCTGGGTTCGATTCCCGGCCATACTCGATTCCTGTCTCTGTTTGCATGAAGTTTGCATGTTCTCCCCGTGCTTGGGTATAGATACCCAAAATTTCTACTTAAGTAAGGTAACGAAGTATTTGTACTTCGTTACTTGACACCTCTGAGTGTGGTTAAGATATTTCATAGAAGCTCGACAAACATCGTAAAGGTTAAAGGATACACATACATCTTAACTCTATAAGAAGTGATGACCTATAACTAAAAAAATAACTCACCACAAATAGACCATAAGAGAGGTCAAGGCACTTAAAAAGTTTCCACATTAAGTTATTAGAAATGGTATCAGGACCGTGCCTGTTCTTACTGTAAAGCATAATAGTTTCACTTGTCTTTTATCAAGTCTAAAATAAAACAAAGACAAACCTCAGAGCTTTTCAACTGAAGATTTTTAACATCCAGATCAGTGAATTGAAGCCATCCTGAAGCCATAAAATTAACACAACTGCCAAAAGCATCAATTATCAATCATATACCAGTAAACTCTGTGTCTGTGGGGACCAGTCTACCAGGGTTTATCCCCCAGAAAAGCCAATGCAATTGGTCCAATACAATTCAATTCAATTTTATTTATATGGCGTTTTAACAATGGTCATTGTCTCAAAGCAGCTTCATAAAATTAGAAGAAGATTATGGAAATGTGTATGAGCGAGTAAAAATGTGTATACTGTAAATCATAATGACTAAATAGTCCCTGATGAGCAGGCCAAGGGCAACGTTGACGTTGGCAAAGAAAACCCCCTGAGATGGCAATAGGAAGAAACCTTGAGAGGAACCAGACTCAACAGGAAGCCCATCCTCATTTGAGTCATAACAGATAGCAGGAAGTTTATGCTAACATACTGTGTTAGGCAGCTGGAAGTTCAATATAACAGAAGATGTCTAGGTTACCATAGAGTCCAGTGCAGCACCAGGATGAGCCAGACAAGTGCAGAGGGCAGAGGGGATCTGGATCACTGGGAGCCCGGGAGCAGCATTTGTAGCTCCAAACCTTTGTGAAGCAGAATCCAGCTGGAGGTGGTCCTTCTCTGGATGCTTCAGGATCCTCACAGGGTTGGCCTCTGTCTACTGGAGCTGGCACAATCTCCAGATGCCTCGGGGCGGGTAGAAAAAAAAAGAATAGGTGGAAAAGAATTAGCATAGTTACCGGTCATTATATTAGCAGTACTAGATGAGAGTGTGCATTTAAATGTACTGAAGTATGAGATGTGTATGGCAGGCTAAAGAGATGTGTCTTGAGTCTGATTTTAAACTGTGAGACTGTGTCTGAGCCCCAAACATTATAGGGGAGGCTATTCCAAAGCTTGGGAGCTAAATATGAAAATGCTCTACCCCCGTTTTTGGACTTTGATATTCTGGGAACTACCAGAAATCTGTTTTTGTGATCTTAAGGAGCACTGTAACGTGTCAGAAGACTGGCTAGATACATGGGAACTAAACCATTTAGAGCCTTGTACGTAAGTAATGTTAGTTTGTAATCAGTTGTAAACTTAACAGGTATCCAGTGCAGAGATGATAGTATTGGGGTTATATGATCATATTTTTGATCACAATACACACATCTTGCATGATATATTTATTTACCAGCGATAAAAAAAAAAAGGAATGACTTTTTGGAAAAGGTATTAACTGAATTAACAGAAAATCCTAACTAGCATAAAATTTAGAAATCAGCTCCATTATTTTTGGTGTTGGTGCTGAACTTCAGTTGGTGATGAATTTTTCGGAGGTTGTAATGTTTCATCATCATCTGATCCAGATTGCAGTAAATGATACACAGAAACCATGGTACAGTATGAACAGAGTTGGTTGCATGTCTTAGTAAGACACTGACTATGCATTATATAGTACAGTATAATTTGAGGCAGCGTCTGGATGTGTTTGTTGGCATGACTTAACAGAAAGTCGTTATGGTGTTGATTTTAAAGTGGAACTTTGTTAATAAATGGCCTTGAAATGTGAAATTTAAGGGAGCCATTAAGCTATTTATATCTGCTCCTAGAGGGCTACCCATATGTTTAATTTGATTTTAGCTTTATAAAAATACAGTACAGCAGGCTAAATTTAGTTACATTTTGAAGGAACGTGAAGGAACGTTCATGCTAAGCTTCACACATATTGCGTACCCTATATACTGTGTAAAACAAGAACCGTAACCCTACCCTGAAGGACAAATGAAACAACTGACCTTCATAAACCCTGGACTAGTAAATCCTTTTAGGAACATCCATCTAAGATCATGACAAATTGTCTAAGATGATAAATATAGTTCTGCTGACTTAAAATCCAATGAGCAAAGTGTCAAAGGCAGCATTCACAAGGTCACACATTTGCCCTCCTCCTGACATGCAACTCCACCAGAGATTAAAGCATCTAGATCTAAAAATGGCACATGGTATATGAATGTAAGTTATGCTATCTACGTGCAAGGTGCTACTGATTCAAAGATCGTAAAGTTAATAAAGATAATTAATGCTGCAATTTTATGCTAGTGTTTATCTCTGTAGCTTGCACACTTTGCCTTTGAGAAATAGTTTATTGAATATTTAGTTTGATATAATGTTTGATGACTTGCATGTGATATACAATTACTGTCTATTATTTTTTACCTTTGTGAAATTATCTAATCAACCAATCATGTAGCTGCAGAACAATGTATAAAATCATATCAATACAGATCAAGAGCTTCACTTTACAATATTTCACTTTTTTAAGACTTTCATCATAATGGTGGTTGTTCAGGACAGACAGGCTGATTTGGTAATTCCTGAAACTGTTGACCAATTACGTAATTGAAAACCACTCTTTATAACCACCAGACAATAAGTTCTTAGAAAGCAGAATACAGGGTCCCATTAATGTCAGCCAGGACCAGGAATCTGATGTTACAGTGGGCACAGACTCACTAAAACTCAACAGACGGGGCAACATTTTCCTAATCTTTATCTGTCCGGTTTATGTTCTGCAATTTGTTTTGATATCTTTTCTGTTTACCATGGTTGTAAAGAGTAGTCATTTTGTAAAGAGTGATCATATTGCCATGTTTGCCTGATTACGGAATGAACAAGTGTTCCTATTAAAGTGTTCCTATTAAAGTGTCCTTAGACAGCGTATAGCCACATCTTTTACATTTCTGTCCACATAAGCTACTACATTTCTTCCTTCCGAGTAGCAGTTAACAGTGACTGGCTTAGACTCCATCCTGAGTGTGGCTACAACCTGGCGAATTCTCCACACTTAAAGCCCGCCTGGATACTGGATCGAGCTCTTTGGCACTTCAGCTGTGACACTGCTGATGGAAAATACCATGACCGTGGCCTACCAGCTTTGGTTGATGATGAGAGACAGCTCAGTGTGAGTTTTGATTACACGTGAGCACAGTAATGTTCTATCATTATTTGCTGAGCATTACCTTACGGACTACCTCACTGCTTAGTACAAGTATGATTATATTATACAGTACAATCACAGCTCTGTTGATTTGTGATATCATAAAAATCATAATAGACAAGCCGCCCTTTCTGTTTCCAGACACTCCGTGAACTCCTGTGGCATGAGGTTTTCCCTCAACTAAAGCTTTGGGAGTTTCTCCAGGTAAACGTGGAAGGAGCCGTGGAGCAGTTTAGTAAACTTCTGCAGGCCAGTGAGTGTCTCATCTGATCTGAGTGTCTCATCTCAGCTCACAATGTCAAAGATGAGTGCATCATTTTGACCGGTGTTCTTGTATCATAGATGGCAAACCTGCTATTCAAGAAATGAAGAAGAAACAGAAGCTGAAAATTATACAGGATCCAGAGTTTAAACGCTTTGGCAACACAGTGGACATGAAGGTGGCGCTGGACATGTTTGGCAGGCTAGTTCCTCAAGGGTCAGTACTCAAGAGCAATTTGATGCGCCATACTGCGGCATGTTCAGGACAATTAGTAAGATGTACATTAGTAAGATGTAGTTACCAAGATGTAGACACATTTAGTACAAATTTGTTGTTCCGAAGCTTAATGGACTTTTAATGAAAATATAGTAAAAGATCTTTGTACTAATTGACAGGGAAGGCCTGTCAGCATTACAAGCATGTTGCAGTGTGTTCAGGGAGAATTTGGAGTTGTTGAACATGGAGCGCTATGAGGAAATGCATAACCATCATGAGAAGGTTTATACTGGTTCACGGTTTTTACATCCATAAAAAAAAAATCTCCATGCTATATTTAATGACCATGATATTCTCACGTTTTTGCTTAGGCTGTAAACTGCATTGTGGAGACTGTGCGATATGAGCGTCTTGCAGCAAAGGGTCCCAAACTTGGCTTAGTGACCAAAAACCATCCTTTGGTACCAAGGTAAGTGTTTGTGCTGCTTAATTAATAGAAAATTTATTCAACAACGCCTGGAACATTTTTTACAATGCAGGTATTTCACCTTCCCATTTGATGACATGTCACTGGAGAAGGAGGAACTCCTGCTTCAGAATGCAGATGATACATGTCGCATCCAGGCTCACAATGGATGGGTCATGGCAGACGACCCTCTCAGGAACTTTGCTGAACCAGGTGAAATGCAAAGTCTAGATTCACTCGTAGTTTGTTCCATTGCTGGTTCACAGGAACCCCAAGGCACACCTTAACACCTAAAAGTCACTATATCAGCCAAATACGGCTTGGAAGCCTAAACAGGGGGCTGGATCTGTGTTTGAAGTTGTTAATTCTTTCATCTGCCAGGCTCTAATGTGTACTTGAGGAGAGAACTAGTCTGCTGGGAGGACAATGTCAAGCTCCGGTATGGTGATAAACCTGAGGATTGTCCCTATCTGTGGGAGCACATGAAGAAATACACAGAGATAACCGCCAAACACTTCTGCGGTGTACGGCTGGACAACTGCCATTCCACACCTCTACATGTGGCAGAGGTGGGATTTTATAAATTCCTGATCAAGTGCTCACATAATTCTAGTTATTCCATAGATTGTAACTTTGTAGGTTGTAAAATGTTCAGTTATTTAATCACTAAATTGACACTTTGACTGCTAAATAGTCCAACATGATGAGTCCAACAAAAATAAGAATACTGGAGAACCCAATCACCCAAATGAGGATGGGTTGCCTGCTGAGTCTAGTTCCCCTCAAGGTTTCTTCCCGATTGTCACCTCAGGGAATTTTTCCTTGCCACCATCACCACCAGCTTGTTCATCTGGGACAATCTCACTCACTCACTCACTCACTCACTCACTCATCGTCTATACTGTATTCAGGGTCGCGGGGGGCCTGGAGCCTATCCCAGGAGACTTAGGGCACGAGGCAGGGTACACCCTGGACAGGGTGCCAATCCATTGCAGGGCACACACACTCACACATTACAGGCAATTTGGGAACACCAATTAGCCTAATCTGCAGGTCTTTGGACTGTGGGAGAAAACCGGAGTACCTGGAGGAAACCCACCGAGCACGGATAGAACATACAAACTCCATGCACACAGAGACAGGAATCGAGCCTGGCCAGGAGGTGCAAGGTGACAGTACTAACCACTACACCACTGTACCACCATCAGGGACAATTTGATAATTATAATTTATACATATTTCCTCACACTTTTCATACACATTTCCATCATTTTTGATTCTGTAAAGCTGCATTGCAACAATGACCATTTTGTTAAAAGTGCTATATAAATAGAATTGAATTGAATTATCGGGACTCACGTTGTGAATCCATTATGATGTTTCATATATTGTGTTTCAGGCGATGTTAGCTGCTGCCAGGGCAGTCAGGCCCAATTTGTATGTGACAGCCGAGCTCTTTACAGGAAGTGACCAGCTTGACAATACCTTTGTTAACCGTCTGGGAATTACAAGTCTCATAAGAGGTACGGTGAAATGCTTATACAGGATTTTGTGTGCATGTTAAAACAGATGTAACACCTTTCTCAATTAATACACATGCTTGTTTTGTGCAGTTTGTACTAATTAAATTGTAATGTACTAACTTGTCCC
This sequence comes from Channallabes apus, assembly GCA_030522415.1. NCBI lineage: Eukaryota > Metazoa > Chordata > Actinopteri > Siluriformes > Clariidae > Channallabes > Channallabes apus. The sequence goes on along the minus strand of CM060111.1, from coordinate 13,598,256 downwards.
CTATGCAATTCTGCTCTCATTTCCGTTCTTCTGGGCTTTAACTGTACTTCCTTGCCTGGCTATATGGCTGCAATACAGGCCAAGCTCTTTACATAGAAACAGGTCTCAACATGGCATTACCTCCCACATCCGGGTAAGATGAACCTGCATAAAGAACAGACTTAAAAATAATTATAATTTATGGCCCTTAGAGTGTGAATAGTGTTTGTTGCAGTCTCAAAATCTATGGTTAACAGTGTTGACAACATAGAATCATAGAGTCTTCAATTATCCTTTTCCTCTAACAAGCTGCTGGTTCCAGTGACAATTCCTAATCCTAGACTAATTCCCATTCGTCAATTTTTCCACCATTTCCAAGAACTAGCTCTTGTCTACTGGCCTGCAATTGCACTGGATAAAAGGGACCTGGGACCAAATATTGTTTATACTCTGTTTTAGCTTCAAAAGTCTGATAAGTATAGTTTAATAAAGTTAACTGATTCAGAAATGTGAGAAACTGGAACACAAGTTGTTCCTTAGATTGGAGAGCTGGATTGAAAACCCCTTTGTTAATAACTTATGGCCACGGCCAGTGGTCACTAACATTGTTAGATGTCTCCAGGATCTTTCATCAGAGTTTGGTTCCGATCTGTATCTGATACTTAATCCATGCAGTGCTGATAAAGCATCGGCTGGAAGGATGAGGTGGGTAAGAAGATGACTTGGACTAAACTCTGTGGGAAGTGCTAGTGTATGTTGATGTAGTCATGAAAGATAGGCATCATGCCATCAGCTGACTAACTGCCCCCTAAATTTGACTGTGTTTTCTCCAGAGGCAATGAGTGCTGGTGACAGTCATGAGGAAGGCAGGTTGGTGTATCGCTTCGGTGGAGAACCGGTTGGTTCCTTCTTCCAGCCCAACCTAAGACCTTTGGTTCCAGCCATAGCACATGCTATGTTCCTTGATGTTAGCCATGACAATGAATGTCCTGTTAAGGTTAGAAAAAATGAGGTCACATGAGGCGAAATACAGAAATCAAATGTGGTTAATTTTTGCAACAAACAGTTTTCCTTCTTGTGTCCACTTAATTTTCATCTGCTAAAGGTTCGGTCTGTATACGACTGCCTCCCAAGCTCTGCAATTGTATCTATGGCGTGTTGTGCCACAGGTAGTACTAGAGGATATGACGAGCTGGTTCCTCATCAGGTAACTCACATAGAAGACTCTACTTGCTAACAGTAACCCAAGCTAGCCTTGACTTGCAAATGGAATGTTATTTTCATCTAAAAATGCAGTAGATTTGTTAATCTAAAAATAAATTAGTATTTAGTGTCTTTGGTGAGTTAATCTTTTCTACGTAATTATTTTGTGCCAGATTTCAGTGATCACTGAGGAGCTTCTGTATCCCAAATGGAACCCGGATGCCTTGCCTTCATGTACTGGGGAGGTGAACCTCAAGTCAGGCATCCTGGCAGGGAAGCTGGCACTCAACAGGCTTCACCATGAGCTGGCTGAGAAACGTTTTACACAGGTCTGGATGTCAATAGGATTTTACAATTCATTAATTTGAGCTGAAACATTTCTGGAACTGTAATTTTGGCGTTTTAGGTGTATGTAGACCAGCTGGATGAAGACATTGTGGCTGTAACCAGGCATTGTCCGAGCACACACCAGTCTGTGGTGACTGTGTCTCGAACAGCTTTCCAAAACCCTGAAACACACCACTACAGGGAAAGACTCGCTCCGATGTTCATACCAGGTCTGCATCCATCAGAACTGCACCATCAAACTTCAATCAGCCAGAATTTTAGAATTCTAATGAATATTTGAATTTCGGACAAATCATACATTGTATAACGTGTTTCATGCGCTGCTACTGCACAGGCCAAATAAATGAGGTGATACTGGAGGCATATACAGTCAAGAGAGACACTGGGCTCTATGTGAAAGATGAGAAGTACATAAACGGCATGCCTGAGTACACAGTTGAGCTCAAGGAACAACTTCAGGTAACCTGAGCCTGAGTGACTAACACAGCAACCCCAATGCAGGATGTCATCAAACTGTTACATCAGCTGGAAGGAACAGCATGCTGTAATGTCTAGTAAACAGATTCAGAGGATTGACTCTGTAAACAGTACTAAGCTATCTTAATTAGAACTAAAATAGTAGGATTAAAACATATATGACATGAATGGAGAGGTTTCATAAAAATAAGTACAACACAGTGTGCAAAATGGTGCACAAGGTTCATTTTAGATCTCTATTTTTCTGGTTTCGTATCCAACCTCCTTCTTATAAATACATACAATTTAAATACACATAAAAGTTGGCCAACAAATAAAGGTTGGCTTTCACTTAAATGCTGATTTTGTGGCTTTCACTTATATGTTTAGCCAGACTTAACTAGCTGCTTGACTTGTAGGCTAATTTAATGCCATTCCAATACCAATCAAACAAAGTATTCTGTTAAGCAAAGATGATTTTAGAATAGTAAAAGCATAGAATCACAGAGAGTCTGATAATGGTGGACATTGTACTGATTGTGTTTTGCCAGCTTAAAGACAGCCAAGTTGTAAAACAAGGAGATACCACAACAAATAGTGGTAATGTGTTTGTCCAGGAGATTGTGTTTGATCGTCTCACCCCGGGTACGGTGATCGCTTTCAGGTAAATGCATATATATCTAATACTAACTATCTGGAGAATACTCCAGCAAAGCTCTGCACCTGGTTGGCAAACAGGCCAACATTTGGGATATTTAGTTTCTGTTCTCTGAAAAAGATCTATCATGCCTACCATATTTATTTATTTACTATCTTGTCAATGGTCTGTGGATATCCTTGTGCAGGGTGAGTCTGGACCCCAAATCTCGAGACTTGGTGGGCTTCCTGCGTACCCAGCTCTATCAGTTTAATCGCCTGTACAAAGTGGGCAGGCTGACTGACCCAGATGTTCCTGGCATCCTGAAACATTCCCTGGAATTGTAAGCACATCAGATTAATGCTATTTTCTATTCTTTTGAGAAACCTCATTATATGAATAATTTTTAATTTAACTGTTATCATTATCACAGTAAGTGTAATATAATGTCCTCTATACTTAAGCCTCCTCTCCAAACTGTCTTTGGCTGAGCTGAATATCTTGCTGTTCCACTGCAATGAAGAGGAGCAGGAAGATGGTGGAGGATGCTACAATATCCCGTCCTGGATGACCCTAAAGTATGCAGGCCTTCAAGGTACCAGGGACCACAGTACAAATTCTTAATTGGTAAAATAAACTATACTTTTTACCCCTTTGGGATACAAGACTCCTTTTTATTTATGCAGGGTTCATGTCAGTGCTTTCTGACATTCGGCCAAAGAATGACCTAGGTCACCCCTTTTGCAACAACCTGAGGGAAGGTGACTGGATGTTTGACTACATTAGCTCTCGTCTCATCAATAAAAGTGGTGCTCTAAAGGAGGTAAGGCTCAAGAAACATGCTTTTTGACTCTGTTCTTAAAATGAGTGTCTGATAGTTTTGGTCTTACATTTTCTGACTGTCTTAGGTGGGGAAATGGTTCCAAGCTGTATTTGCTTACCTAAAGAAAATCCCACGCTACCTCATTCCATGCTACTTTGATGCCGTAATTGCTGGAGCATATACTACAGCTGTGGATGTTGTCTTCAACAAGATGTCAAGGTTTGTCTTCTATATCTTTTTTTTTTTATCTTTATACTTACTAACAGGACATACCAATGTTTCCCTCATTGTTTAAAATATAAAAATATTATTTCAGAGAAGACAGATGTACCACTAATATATCTGTCACTTTTATGAAACTGTATATCAATATCTGTTATATTTTTGTCTTTTATTTTAATATTGACATTTATTGAATTTTGAGCATTTGAGCAAACAGCCAACTCATCCATCCATTTATCCATCCATCCATCAATCCATCCATCCATCCAGCAATCCATCAAAAAAGTTATATACTTGCCACCATCCACTGACCCACTAACCTGCCCACTTACCAATCCACTACTCACTTGTCATGAACACCACTTTATCCTGTATACAGAGTCACGGGGGACCTATAAGCCTATCCCAGGAGACTTAGGGCACAATACGAGGTGCCAATACATCTGAGGGCACACATACACACACTCACACATTCACACACGCTCATTCAATGAATATGGGGAATTTGGAAACACTACAGGAAGCGGAGAAATGGGATGGTATAGGAGAACTTGGGAAGGTTAAAAACGAGATGTGCCGCTGCTTGCAGTAGTCCAGTCTTGAAATAACAAGGGACTGAACAAGCACCTGAGTAGCCTTTGAAGAAAGCAATGGGTGGATTCTTCTAATGTTTTAAAGATGAAATCGACAAGAGCGAGTAAGGTTTGTGATGTGTGGGGAAAATGACAGATGATTGTCCACAGTTACCCCAAGATTGCAGGCAGTGGTTGAAGGAGTGATCTGATTGTTGTCCAGTGATCTGATTGTTATCACAAGGTCTTGACCAGAGAATGAATTACCAGGGATGAACACTAGTTTGGTTTTACTCAGATTGAGCTTCAGCTGGTGAGCTGCATCCAGGATGAGATTTCTGTCAGACATGCTGAGATCCAGGTGGAAACCTGAGTGTCTGAGGGAGGAAAGGAGAGAATAAGTTGCGTGTCATCTGCATAACAATGATATGAAAATCCATGCGAGGATATGACCTTACCAAGAGACAGAGTATGGAAGAGAAGATGAAGAATCTCAGTAGTGCTGAGCTCAGTGGGAGTAGATACCAATCAAACTAGTCTGCATAGGGCAGATATGGATCACCTCCATGTCACCTCATATGATCATCTTCTAGGTAAGAAGCAAACCATTGCCATGTTGTTCTGCAGATTCCAAGGCTTGTGAATATAGATAATAAAAGCATGGTGAGAACATGCAAACTCCATGCACACAGACCCAAGGTGGGAATTGAACACAGACCCTGGAGGTGCAAGGTGACAGTGCTAACCTCTACGCCCCTGTGCCCCCCTCGAATCATCTACCAACCACCAAATTCACGGAACTATGTATTTATCATTCATACCAAACCACCTATACACCCTTAAATCTATCAACTCATCAATTCTTTGATTGGATTATAGCAACAGCTGTCCATTCCATTCATCACTCTGGTCATCCACTTACCTATTTGAGCATCATTACCAAATGCTACCTGCTCACACATCCACCATCCATCCAACAACCATTCTCACTAACTGATTCACCAACCAATGCACCAAACAACCAATTCTCCCAATTACAGACCCACCCAATCTCATCTATCCATCCATCCATCCATCCATCCATCCATTTATCCATCCATTAGCTACCAATACAACCATTAGTACACCCACAAACCTGGTCACAGATCCTGCCTTATCAACACATTCCTTCACATACCAAAAGAGAAGATGGAGCAAGAGGTGCTTTGTTATGTCTGTGTGGTGTTTATTCTAATTGGCTTTGTTAAAATTGTTACAGCTTTGTGCGAGTTGGTTCAACCCTAGTGAAGCAGCTGGCACTGGGCTCAGTGCAGATGTGTGGTGTAGGCCCTGTTCCTGCTCTCCCTGCTCTGTCTGCTGCTCTGCAGGATGTTCCATATCGCCTTAACACCATCACCAAGCAAAATGAGCAGTGCTGCGTGTCACTGGCTGCAGGTATCATGACTAAAGGCCAGACTCAGTGTCTGTACACTGCCAAATCATAAGCATGTTTGGTGTACAAATTTTATCTAAAAGTTTAATTCCCCTGGAATACCAGTATGTTTTTTAATTACAGTAAAAAAAATTGTTAACCAGTTAGCATTCTGTATTTTTGTTTCACTTTATACAGGCTTGCCTCATTTCTCATCTGGAATTTTCCGCTGTTGGGGCCGGGACACGTTTATAGCCCTGCGTGGTCTCATGTTGATCACTGGAAGACATGTAGAGGCAAGGTACACTTCAAGTTTACTGTAGTTCTTGCATCCTAGGTATTTTCTAGTACTGTAGTAACATACAGTACTAGAAAATACCTCATAATTTTTTTTTTGTATTATTATCGATGAATTATGAAGCTGTATCAGCTCGATAATATGTTGCAGGATATTAATATGAAATTTGCTAAATGTAATAATTTATTAACTATTTAATGAACATTGATTGCAGAAACATTATCCTGGCCTTTGCTGGGACTCTGAGACATGGATTGATACCCAACTTGCTTGGCGAGGGCACAAAGGCTCGCTATAACTGCCGGGATGCTGTGTGGTGGTGGCTGCAGTGCATCCAGGACTACTGCAATATAGTCCCCAATGGTGTGGACATCTTGTCATGCCCGGTGTCACGCATGTACCCGACAGATGAGTCTGAAACCCAGCCTGCAAATGCTGTGGTAAGAGCAGGGAAATTGTTGTGTATTGTAATTGTGTAATGTTTACAATTTATATTTAATTAGGTAGAGGGCTGAAGTTAGATCCTCATTTTAGGGCACATCAGTGCTTCTCTGTTGCTACTGGGGTTTTACAGTGGAACCTTGGATTACGAGCATAATTTGTTCTGGAAGCGGACTCGTATTCCAAAAATAAATAAAATTTTCCCATAAGATATAAATGTAAACTCAAGTTATTCATTCCAAAGCCCCAAAAAATAAATACCAATAAATAATTAGTACAAAATATAAAGTAAAATAAAACAAATTAACCTGCATAATACAGCGAAACCTCAGATTCGAATAACGCGGTTTGCGAGTGTTCCGCAAGACGAGCAAAGATTTTTAATACATTTTGACTTGAAAATCGAGCAACTCTTGGTTTACAAGCACCAAGTATTATGTATCACGCATGCGCTTCTTGTTTTGACACCGAGCGTCACGTGACCACAACTGAGCCAATGGTTTTTCTCTCTCTTGTGCTGCGGAATTGTGGGTAATCGTCTCCCCTGCTGGGTCTTAGTGCTCGTCTCTTATTGGTATAATCAACATCCGTGCACGCGTGTACTGTTTACTATAACACTGTGACCACGTGTGTGCGTAAAATGTGTGTGTTAATTTTGTGTCTGTATGCGTGTGTATACAGCGCGTGTGTAAAGCAAAAGCATGTCTCATTAGAGAGGTTAAAGATCTATTTTCTCTTTCTGTATCAGCCTGCTCTTTGTATCTGTGTGCGTGCACGTCATTGGACAGCGTGCCGTGCGCCGCGAGAGAGAGAAAAAACGTTGGCTCAGTTGTGATCATGTGACGCTCGCCGTCAAAACAAGAAGAGCATGCGTGATACATGATACTTCGTAGTCGTAAACCAAGACTTGCTCGTTTTCCGAATCAAAAATTATTTGCGGAACACTTGCAAACTGCGTTACTCGCAAACCAAGGTTTCACTGTAATTCAAAAACATTTAAATATTAGCCCAAAACCTCAACTAATTCATTCATAAGTCAAATGAAAATGATTTTCATTTGGAAAATGGAATTTATTACCAAAGAGTAGACTACTGTATTTTTAATTATGTCATGGAAAATAAGCAACTTATGGTATAGGTATTGCACTTGAATATCAGATTTTAAAAAAATTAAGCAGTTATTATTTACTGTAACTAACTTTTATTTAATTATATAATAACATATATACCTTGTTAAAAAATTATATAATTACTTTATTGCCTTGTCAATAACTTACAATTCCTTCTCCTCGTCCTTTACTACTACTATTTTTTTTAATTACCCAGGAGCAGCCCCTGTATGATGTCATCCAGGAAGCAATGCAGCGCCACATGCAAGGCATCCAATTTAGAGAGCGAAACGCTGGGCCACAGATCGACTACAAAATGAGAGATGAAGGCTAGCTAAATTCTTGAAATTATTTTAACGTCCTTGTAAAGCTGCCAGATTAGTAAGGCATAAAACTCTTGGGAGCATGCAGTTATAGAAAAGAGAAAAACACCTTCTGACAAATCAGAATAGAGAATTCATTAAAACTTATATTTTTGAATATTAGAAAGCAGTATGTTTAATTTTTTTAAATATATTTTTTATATTTAATTTATAGTGTCATTTTTTCTTTATTAATAATTCCCAGGATTTTATGTTGAAGCTAAGGTAGACCCAGAAACTGGCTTTGTATATGGGGGAAATCGATTCAACTGTGGAACATGGATGGACAAAATGGGTAAGAGTGACAAAGCAGGACATCGTGGGATACCGGCAACGCCTAGGTAAAGCTGGTCTTCTTTTCTTCCATGAAGTCCAATAATAAATTAAGTTAAATTAGCCTGGGTTAATAAGGGACTTAGCTTAATAAGGGACTTAGTAAGCAACTGGCTTTTTTGACATTTCAGAGACGGCTCTGCAGTGGAGATTGTGGGTCTTTGCAAATCCACCGTGCGCTGGTTGACCCATTTGAATCAGAGCGGTCACTTCCCTTACTCTTCAGTCTGTTTCCAGAGAGATGGTATGTCTTTATAACATTTAATGCTGAAACGCTTGCACACTTTGCTTTTTATGAGAGTCATGATGAACCATGGTAGACACCATAATTGAAGGATCATTGTACCTCACCAACAGGTGAAACTCACACTGTGTTCTATGAGGAGTGGAACCACAGAATCCAGGATAACTTTGAAAAGATGTTCTATGTGTCACCTGATCCAGAGGAAAAACCTGAAAAACATCCCGAGCTAGTGCACAAAAGAGGCATTTACAAAGACACCTATGGTGCCTCCAGTCCCTGGTGTGACTATCAGCTTCGGCCCAATTTCACCATCGCTATGGTGGTGGTAAGCACATACTGTACTATACAGTAGTACATATTGGAATGGACCTACAGTATATGAGCAAAATTACTTTTATCACCCTAAAATGTATTCATTTCCTCTAATAACATACCCCAAATATTATACACTGCCTTGCCAAAAAATAAGTTTGGTCTTGGACAGTGATGAATGACAAGAGTATCAGATTAATGTTCATATGCAGACATATTCCAGGAATCATTATACTGTAGAATTTGTAGAATTGGTAATGAATGGTTGAATAAATTGCTAGTTGGATGGTAAAATGGATGGATTGTGAATTGCATAAACGGATGTATGAATGGGTGAATGGTAAAATGACTGGATGGAGGACTGGGATTAAAAACCATCTACAGTTTCCTTTAATGTGGCCCTTTGTACATTATATTATGTCTAATTGTGTTGAAATTCTGTGTTTCAGGCTCCTGAGTTGTTCACTCTGGATAAAGCATGGACAGCTTTAGAGATTGCTGAGAAGAAACTGCTTGGGCCACTGGGAGTAAAGACTTTGGATCCAGAGTGAGTGTAATTAACAATTTCGACAAACTAAATGCCTTGAGTCAGTAGAACAGATTTAATAAAGCATTTTAAAATAAGTCAATTGTTTGCAATTCAACACCCAGGACATCCACTTTAAAATAAAATGAAGTACGGTATAATTATTTTTATTTCATAGCTTAGTAACTGTATACATAAATTATTAGAGGTTAGGCTCATTGTATACACTTCAAAAAAAAACTGTATACTGTATATATTAATATTTGTTCATAATTCAACAGTGACATGGTTTACTGTGGCATCTATGACAATGCCCTGGACAACAACAACTACAACGTCGCCAACGGCTTCAATTACCACCAAGGACCTGTATGCTCCCATCCCACCACCTTGACTGCACATACTCAATAATTTCTCAAGCATGCTGTATGATAAGAACATTCACTGTCCTTTCTTCTTGTGTTTTGTCCTTTCTTACCAGGAGTGGCTTTGGCTGGTCAGTTATTTCCTAAGAGCCAAACTGTACTTTGCAAAGCAGATGGGCCAGGATGTATACAATCAGACTGTTATTCTGGCCAAAAACATTCTCTCCAGGCATAATGTTCACTTGGAAAGGTACACCAAGAGAGCTCACAAACATATTTCTCAAGCTGTTTAGAAAAAAGCTTAAAGTTTAAATCGTCTATTTTTGTGTATTTTAGATCTCCCTGGAAAGGTTTACCAGAGCTGACCAATGAAAATGGACAACACTGTCCTTTCAGTTGTGAGACACAGGCCTGGTCCATTGGCACGATCCTGGAAGTCCTGTATGATCTTTGTGATCCTAAAGACTTGTAGAGTTGCTGTTTTTCATTTTAACAGCAGGACAGTTTCACAAATGACTCATGAAACTGTGACAGGTTTCTCATGAAATCACTTACTTCTTTACCTATCTCATTTACCTCCCATGCTTAAGGAACTATTTGTACTATATATATCTAGACAGCAAATAAAGGAAATAGCTTGGTGAAAAGTCTCAATAACTCTCAACTCTCTTTAAAGTCTCAAATGAAGCTCATCAGCGAAGGCATGTCTGCTCTCCAACATTTGCTTTAAAGGATTGAAGCCTTTCCCATCCAAACCAACCATAAATCAACCCATTTTTATAAATTCTTGCCCTTGCTCAGCACATGTCACCGAGTATGTCTTGGCAGATTACCTTTGAGGAAGTGGAAATTTCTGCAACTTAGTTTTCACTCTAAACTACTGTACATTTATTTAAGATGTTCCTCCTATAGATCTATTTATTAAACCACCATAAAGTCAGCAGATGGTAACATGGTTCCTAAAGCCTGAAGCCTATCAGTGCAAACAGAGGACTGTCTATCTATAGGGTTTTATTTATTTATTTATTTATTTATTTATTTAATGGGTAATAACATAAATCCATACCCTTTCATTCTCCAGAGGTTAGGCAGGATATTGCAGCATAGTGATAGTTGAACTCAATTTCATTTAAAAAGTTAAAACTTAAAAAAAAAAACTGCTTATACCCAGTATACAGTATGATAGATTTTTCAGATACTTTCATATATATTTATATACACTGCCTGACCAAAAATAATAACAACAACAATCATAATAATAATAAAGTCATAATTTCTGAAGGATTCAATTATTGGGCTGATAGTGCTGGACCATAAATTTTTTGGACAAAATGTCTTCGGAAAGAAATCATGAATGAAGATCTATTAAACACTTGGTGAAGTTGCTTGGTAAAAAAAAAGAGAAAATCAACCAGAGCTGTATTTAATAGTAAAAGTAAAATAATTTCCATATACACGCTATGTGATGAGAACTCACAGGATTAGGACTAAACAGCTGTCTGTCCATAAGAAAACCACTTGACTGGTCTTTGGAACAGTGGAAAAAGGTCATGTGGTCTGATGTCATGTGGCGTGTCAGGGTAAGATGGGAAGCGATGCACCGATCATGCATAGTGTCCACTGAACAAGCCTCCGGGAGCAGTGTTATGATCTGGGGTTGCTTCAGTTGCTCAGGTCTAGGCTCAGCAACGTAATGTATTGCCACATGACATTGAATGAATTTAGACCTGAGCAACTGAAGCCAGCTTATGTCATTCAGTACATTAAGGTCATCAGCTGAGAAAATGAAGTCAGCTGATGACCTGAATGTACTGAATGACAAGAGTATCAGATTAATGCAGTTGTTCATATGCAGACATATTCCAGGAATCATTATCAAAGAGTGGTTCTGGGAGCATGAGGAATCATTTTCAAACACAAAAAAACACAAAAAACACAAAAAACAACCCATGTTTTTTTTTTTTACATTGATGATATGGAATATTAACTCACCCTCACTCATGGTCTATAACGCTTTATTGTGTATTCAGGTTGCAGGGGGTCTGAAGCCTATCCCAGGTGACTTAGGGCACAAGGCAGAGTACACACTGGGTTCCAATCCATCGCAGGGCACACACATACACACACTCATTCACACATTATGGGCAATTTTGCGAATGCCAATCAGTCTATCAATCTGCATATCTTTGGACTGTGGGAGGAAACTGGAATAAGAGTGAGCAAAGAAAGAATTTTATATCTTCGGGACAAAACTAACTGTGAAAAATGGTTCAATATGAATTTTTAATTACCTATTATAATTATTTGTGGTTTGTGTTGTAATCAACATCAGACTTAATCAGACAACTTTTTTTGCCCTCTGCTGAATCAGAATATATATTTCTTATGGTTGTGTGATAATAATTCTCTAATGCAAACGAATGCAACTCCTAATGCTTAGTTTTTATTTGGTTAATATTAAACTTATTTGCAGACTCAGACACATTTCCATTTTGATTAATTTGTATGGCTTGATGGTGATTTAATTGACTCCTTATTTAAGTATTGTATCCTTCATAATGTTACAGTTCAAAGCTGTTCTTGCTTAATTGTCAAATATTTGTTCTAATGCTTTTGTCAAAAATGGATATTATACTGTGTACGGGTGCCTCTGTGATAAAACAAACCGCCGTTTATAGTTATTGAAAACTGTCTTTGTACTCACTGTTTGCTGATCAAAATCTCTGAAATTAATATTTAGGCATCTAGATGATAGATGAAGCTTTTATTAGGTCCTGCCTTTATGAGGATAAGACAGTTTCTGTGAGGAAAAGTTGAGTGTGCAGATCATCCAACCCATGAGATAAGGTACGTAAATACAGTATGCTTGATATTATATTTAATGTAGCACCATGATAGATTTCCTCTTAATTTTATGACAAGGTTATGGTTATTGGTTGCATATTTCGAGATTCTCTGTGATCAGGATATATTTTTCATTTTAAGTGTCCATAAGTGACCATGAGAAAATAAAAAAAGATTTTGTTAGTTCAGACTTCTAATGTCATACTTATTAATGTCATACATATTAACTTCATAATAAGTGTAATGTTTTAAGGTTGCATGACATAGACATAATGACTGTAATTCCTGTTCAATTCTCTCTGCTGAATGTTTAGAAAGTGTTATTATAATAACAGCTATTGTAACAGGAATTATAGGTTTTCGTACACACTATGTCTTCATTATTACACTTTATTAACTCCAAATATTAGAACAAAATGAATCTGGTAAATAAGAAAACGATAGCATGAATTAACTTTGTTCCACAAGGTTAACTGTATCTACAAATGAATAAAATGTATAATCTCATTCTTGAACACTTTCATATGCAGTATATAAAGAATCTTAAAGGAAATGTAAGATCTCCTTTGAGTTACTGGAGCATAAGCATAAATAAACAAAAACCTCTCAAATCCCCTAGACTATGTCTTAAATTTTTTACAAGCAAAGAAAAAAATAATATTAAAAACAACAATTTTAAAGTAAAAAACATTGTTAAAACGTCCTAGATAATTTTTTTACTGTAATTACATAAATTTAATTAGTTTATTTAAAAAATATCTGTCCAGTTTAGTACATACTCAACATTCCTGATGGGGTAAAGGTGGCACCAGATTGAGAAGGTCAGTCCAGACATCTCCAAATCCAGCCACAGATTTCCTTCTGATCCGTCTGTAGGATCTCCAGACATTTCCAAACCACCTACTGTACTGTATATTTTCGTTATATTTTTACTTGGCTGCATGTAATATAATGCTCCAGGTTCTCTGTCCAACTGAGTGGCACTACTCCTGATATCCACCCTTCCTTTTTCTTGTCGGTGTTGAGCCAACAAAATACTTACAGTGCATGTCAATATCAGGCTCACTTGACTGGAACACTATCCTCAAATGTGGGGAATTGGAGATTCAGCTATAGCACCTTATAAAATTCAGAAAAAAAAAAAAAAAAAGGCATAGACATTAAGCATGTGTTAAATGAATGCTATTTGATTCTTTTTACTTCTCTTTAAGGGGTTTCATCCTATATTGGGAACTCTGGTGTCGATACTGAGCCTGATTCAACCAATCGCAGCTGCTTTTCGTTGTGCACCTCAACACGGATGGTAAAGCTTAGCATTATATCTGGTTAATATGAGCTTCCACTCAGTTATAACACAAATCCACTGTTTCAATAAGACACAATAAGGTGTTGTTTTTTATTTTCATATAAGTAAGTTAAAATATGTCACATTTCTCATTAATTACATGCAGAAAAAAATCTGCTAGTCTAAAATGCCAGTAAAGTGTTTGCAGGTAGGAACATGGATTAACATATACACATATCAGTTACTGTATTTGCAGAATTTGTTTCTCAAATTCTACTTGAAGCACTGATATGATATTTATTTTGTTTTGGCCATATTGACCAGCCTGTTCCCCGTTTACACCTCAGATTGATCTCTTATTGAGGTGATGGGCAAATTCGATGGCTGGGAGTAGTTTTTTCTTCGTCAAGAGCTTCACATGTACTTAAGCAAGATGGGTAAAAACAAAAGACTGCATTTATTTCCCATATCGTACATGGACATTTGGGACAAGCATTTTATTGTCTAAAATACAGTCTGTATCCTTTACAAAGAAATCAAACATTGAACCTACAGTAAGACAATTCTGATGGTATGACAATTTATTTCTTCATTTTCTTCTCAATATTATTATTATTAGTGGTAGTCAGGCTATTTTCTAAACATTTTCATTCAAGACATTATTATAGCCTGAGTCTTCAAAAACTGAACTAATATCTAGTAATGTAAGCTATGGTATACATCTAAGGTCAGAAGATATAATTACATCCTTTGTCATTATAATAAGCACTGTATTGTGGTGGTGTCCTCAAAGAACATCAAAGAACAGTAATAGCTTGCCTTTTGGTCTACTATTTGCCTCCACCTTGTGGGAATACAAGTACAGTACAGGCATAATATTTCATTAAATACTTTGAATCTACAGTATGTGACTCTTGATTTGTTTGCCTTGACTTTGCAGTCTGTCACAGTAAAACATTTGTTCCCATTTCATTACTTTAATCAACATTATTTAAGTTAAAATGAAAAAATGGGGGTGTCAAGACTTCTGCACAGTACGTGTGTTACAAAATCCACAACTCAGTACATACAATTAAATTTTTGTAATTTCTCTTCATTTGTGAAATAAAATAATGTAAAAATTTGTCAGTAATCCTACAGCAAAAAAAAAAAAAGAAAGAAAAAAGTTTAATGAGATTGTCTTTTTTTTGATGAAATAAAGGGTGTAACTTTTGACTGGTGGTGGGATTAGATCAGCGCGGAACCGACTCTCATGGTCTCATGGTTCTTGGTGACGCTTTTGGCTGGAATTAGCTTGCTGTAGCGGTGATATAAATTTTATGTGAAATTAAACACCAAATATTATATACTCTAGCTGGCACTGACAACTTTCACGAAGGCTCTTGAGCAAAACCGACAACTGGTCAGCTGTACATCAGGCTTAAATTCACTTTCATTTGAAAAAATTATTCTCATGCTAATTGATTGCTAACACTAACTGATGTAGACAGAGATCTGGAGGGTACAACTACTGTATGTTTGAATGCTTATTGATTACCTCAGGAAAAAAGGAAGCTAATTAAGGAAAGGAAGCTTACACATCTTGTTTTCTCAAATTGTTTTCAGTATTTCGGAAAACTCATTTCACAAGCAGATAGAAACAGACAGGTTGCTAAATATAGCATGCTAACCTTTTCCCCCCTGTTGCTAATGTTGTTATAGTTAAATGGTAATGGTAGGTGTTGCTAGTGGTGTGTGCACACCCTGAGGCTATGGTCTAACATCATTTTTTTTCTTCCCACAAAGAGAGATTTTTTTGTCAGATGTCAGATGGCTAAAAAAAAGAATTATGTGTGGAATTTTTTAAATATAAATAAAAGGGCCTCAGAATTCTCCAATGAATGCTAAGTGGCTAGTTATGTAATGTTTTCAGGAGCCCCCAGCGCTGATTCACAACACTGTGAGCGTGTTTGAAACAAACCACCAAGGACACAGAAATTTGCAAGGCAAAGCCTCTGCCTGTGAGCTTTTGAAGCACAGTATCAGTATTATTTATGAGTGTGAGCTGTGTGTTAGCCGCTAAAATGAATGCATATGCAGTGCAGCCTCTGATATTTCTAAAGGGGAAAGAAAAACCTGGAGGTAGTGTAAGTATAAAAGAAAGTATTAATAAATACTGTGTATAGTGTAAATCTTCTAGAATTCTTTAAAATGTGAACCAATATTTTGAATCTGAATGCTTGGTTCACTGTACTCTCTTCCAGTTTGACTTTAATACAATACATTGGCCTGAGTGTTACATTACCAGGTTACAACTGATAGGAAGCAGATTGGTGATTTTTACCCCCAGGCGGCCGTTTGGAGCCAAATGCTATAGCTGTCTATTCTCATCATGATGCTCAGGATAAATGAGACTGCTCCGATTCAGCTTAGTGCACCCAGAAATAGCTGGGGAACATAGGGAACCATGCATAACATATCTGACATGCATTGAGACTTCCCACGTGATTCCACCACGAAGAAGTGTTTAGAATTCATTTTCCATACAGTTTTACAAGTATGTAATCTCCAACAGTCCAAAAAATCTATTTCAAGTTATTCTTCACCAAATAAATAAATACTTTTTGAGAATACAAATAGTTTAAAATATGTATATAGAGGCCTCCGAGTGGCACAGTGGTAAACTGCTCGCCCTATCATCCGGAGATCGCAAGTTCGATTCCCGGGTGATGCGGTAACCTCTCACAGCCGGAGGTCTAGAGAGAGCTGATTGGCCGAGCTCTCTCAGAGGGGAGGGATGAGAGGTATTTAATGCTCCCACATTAATCACAGCTCTACAGCCAATCACGGGTGTCTGTGAGCTCGCGCACGTGGAGGGAGCGGATAGCGCTGTCCTCCGACTGTGTTACGCCGCCCCTACGTGAGCGAGCAGTTCGAAAAGATGCGGTCGGCAGGCGTCACGTGGTTCGGAGGAAACCCTCCCGGCTGAGTGGTAGTAGCCTTAATGTGGGAGCCCCCTAGTGACGGGGAGGATTTGGACACGACTAAATTAGGGAGAAAATCGGGGGAAAAAATTGTGGAATATTAGCTTCCAGTTAATATAGGTGTTGGTGCAAAAGTGGTGCAAAGTTCCTTTTCTTAGGCACATGAAAAGAAATTTAGTTTGCATAGATGGGAATAGTCTTAGGTATACTTTTTTTTAACAGATAGAATTCATTATGCTTTTTTTTTCTGAAATATGGTGTATTACAGTATGTAACATGTTCCCTCCTTTACTGCCATACAAACATTTTCCTGCAGTGTTTAAATTATTTTTATGCTTGAATTTAATTTTCAATTTACTCAGTAATTTAAAAGTCATAAAATAAACATTTAAGAACAAGGTTGGATTTTTTAATAAGTAAAGTGCCTAGGATTTTTGAGAATATATATTAATTTATTGAGGAGTACGGATGTGAATCAACAAGGATCACTTGATATAATATTATCACGATACTTGGGTGCCAATTCAAATAAATAGTATCACAATTTTCTAAATATCCTGATTCGATTAATCTTTTTAAAAAAAATTTCTAGATTTTGTTACTCCTGTCTGAGTAAATGAATAAATGGTTTAGAGCGTACACACTGTAGGATTATAGAGGGATTGCAAAATTTTGACAACTCAAATGCAATGTGTTTAGTTAAATAAAAAAACAAATTTGAAGTCATTGTGGTGATGCTTGAATAATGACATATACAGTAATTGAAATAAATTCCCTCCATGTCTGTAGTGGAGCATGTTGATATGCTTTACTTCCATATATTCTATATTCAGTTACTGTACCTTCCATATCACACAAATAAACGTACTGTAATATAGGTAGTTTACAAAAATAATATTCCAATATACTTCCCTTTTAAACAGAGATATTATTTGTGGGGGGAAAAAAATCCTAAAAACAGATTTTTCCGAATTCTATATAATGCAGGATTAAGTAATGAACTTTATTTGTTTGATTTTAAATATTTTGTATTTTTAGAACTGGGACCTTATGTATGTCAGCATGCACTAATATGATATAATGAAAACTGATTTTGAGAAACAGTTGTAGAAAGAAATTAATAAACAGTGTAATAATAGTCATTTGTTTATTTCAGAAAACACTACAGAACCCAAGTGATGTCCCAGTTCAATGAAGCAAGTTTTGAGATCCTTGTCAATGCCAAGATTTCGAGATGCTGATTAACGATAACAATAACAGGTTGTGCACACTGGTAAGCCAGACAACAACAACAACATAAATCCAACACCAGGGTACAGTACATACAGTATGTTATTACACAATAACAAAATAACACCCAATACACCTCCTTTATGCTTTGTTCTGAAAATTACCACCAATAAAATCTCTGATATATATTTTTTAAATCAGTTCATAATTTGTTATAGACACATGTATATATTTATTTATTCTTTACGAAAATATAGATAAGTCCACTACTGAGTCCACTACCATAAACTGGTTTCATTTTTATCGGTATTATAATTCTGAGAAGTACATTTCTACCAAACATCGTAACAAGTCAGGCATCATCGTGATTTTGAAGCAAAGATGGTTCTAACACTTCTGTTGTTTGGGAAATATGAGAAAACAGAGGCATAAGTCTAACAGTGTATGAACACTGTATTTGTCCAATATTCTACCATCCATTGTAACATTTACATTAATTATGTGCTGTTATAAGAAAATGATCCATGGGTTAGCACCTTAAAGTTGAGTATTTTCCATTTGCATCGCTAAAACACATAATAGTGTTTTATTCCTTTTATGCCATAGCATTGTGGAATTTCTGCGTTTTCTGTTTTCACTTACATTACAGGAAATTAAATGCATCTTGTTATGTTACTGTTGTAGAGAAACCTACATAGAACAACCTCAATCAAAATGCTGGCACTGGAGACTCCTTACAGACCAGTGAAATGAACAAATGAAATCAAAATGTCTTTGGTAGCGGACTCATTTTGCAGACCCAGACAGAGCTCACAGACATAAACAGAAGCAGAAAGATGAGAAAGAATTGCAGTAGCAGGGTGTGTGCAAGAGAGAAGTATTAGCGAGCACAGCGCTGTGCCCGGTGCTCAGGCTTGGTTCTCATGCAGAAGCTCGGATGCCAGCTGAGAGATGTGAGTCCAGGCCTCGCGGATGTGCCGTAGCTCGGTGGTGCGAGCGCATATGGCCAAGCGCAACACGTACGAACCCTCTAGGTGGCACGGTACCAAGTGAATCTTGCGAGCTTTGTTAATCCTCTTCAGCAGGTCCTCGTTCAGGACATTTGAGCCCTGAGCAATATGCATGAGGAAACAGAACTTAATCCTTGGACTTTCTGGATTATTTTTTGCTACAACTAAAATTACAGAATATTATGTAAATCCAACCTTTAATCTGAAGCAGACCAGGCCGAGCAACACCTCAGCACAGATCTCAAAGTGTCCATCTGCTAGCAGTAAGCGCTCAAACTCCTTAGCCAACGCAACTTGCTGAAAAAATGTCATGCAAGATTGTATTTTCATTTCAAAGTTACAAATTTCTAAGTATAGACACAATTCAATTAGTGGTACAAGTACAATGATAAGATTAGACATGAATATTCATTTATAATTAATTTACACTTAGGTGAAGTATGAATGTGATACTTTTTTATATTGTAATAAAGGAAAACTAATGAGCTTCAACTTTAGTATTGAATATATACTCTTTACAGAATTACAATCATTTATGAATAACCAGATATGTATTTGTCTGAACAGAACTCACCTTATTTTTGAATAACTAATTTACTGTAGTTTTATTAGGTTAAATGCAGCAAAACATTGTTTGTTTAACTGAAATGTGTTGTTGTCGTCTCTTTAATCATATAATCCATATAATAATGTCTTCTTAAACATTCACATTGAAATAACTGCTTCTATAAACCTAAAACAGATCCTGGCTTCTCCAGCAGGTAGCAGTCTTGTCCTCCTTTTCCTCTTTATACAGTACCACTGTGACTACCTCAGTACTTCAAATCATCACTACCTCTTAAAAATCGTGTTAACATTAACGTGACTAAGAGAATCCATGAGAAGTGGACAAAGTGTTTCCTTCATCTCAGCCAAGCACTGCATTATGATGTGCTCAAACACACTATTTTTATGTTTCGATTTAAAAAACTCATTACTCTGAGAGCTCAAGAAAACAAAAATGATTAAAGATACAATACTGGGTGAAGAATCTGCACTTTCACTACATTTACTAAAGCGACAAAAAATAAACTGCATCATGAACAAACATTTGTTCTCAGAAAACTGTAATCTTTGTAATAGAAAGAGCCCTCATCTGCTTAGCTTGAATAGGATTCTGCATAAGAAAACATTTGCCAAATGTATAAAAAACACAAGATACTCCAAAATGAATCTACTGTTGTTGTTGTTGTTTTTTCATTTAGTTTGTTCATTTTTACTGATAAAAATGAATAAATAAAAAAGCCCAGTTTATTATTGTTAAATACATATAATACATCATAATGGATGGAAACGATGGATTCGCATTTGGTCTTACATCATGCAAGGAAAACTTTTCATCCGTCCATGTAGGAACCTCTGTAGTCCAACTAGGGATTGTGGAATCCACTGATGACAATTGTATTTATTCCCAATTTTTACAACTGTGGTAGGACCCCGTGTCAACATTCACACTCTACGGGCAATTTGAGAACACCAATTAGCCTAATCTGCATGTCTTTGGACTTGGAGGAAACTGGAGAACCCCGAGAAAATCCACTAAGCACGGGGAGAACATGCACACAGATTCCGAGGTGGGAATCGAACCCAGACCTGGAGGTGCAAGGAGACATTGCTAACCACTAAGCCACC
This sequence comes from Channallabes apus, assembly GCA_030522415.1. NCBI lineage: Eukaryota > Metazoa > Chordata > Actinopteri > Siluriformes > Clariidae > Channallabes > Channallabes apus. Next base: position 13,577,612 of record CM060111.1, on the reverse strand, counting down.
ACGCCGTTAAGAAAAACTTTAAGTGTTACAAATTGCTAAACCAGACTAAATCTTTAGGTCTGGAGAGTTAAATAATTTCTGGAGAAAAAAAAAACAAACTAAGATAATTTGAATGTTTGACAATTATTCTTCAAAAAACATCATCTAGCAGTCAAAACTTTAGTTATGCCCTCAAGTTATTAGAAGCAACTCAACCAAACTGTTCAAGCACTGCATCTAATAAACTGCTTCTTTACATTTTAAATAGGGATCCTTCTTTCTTTTTTACTTTATTGTTACAAAACAAATGAACAAATTGTCTGTCTTGGAAATAACATATTTCTAGCATTATTATTTATATCAATAGGTATACATTTATTCAGAATTCATCTTTTCACTAATACTCAAACAATAACAGGAAATAAATCTGCCCATATCAATTAAGGCATGTAAATGCATTTTCTCTAAACTCAATGATCATCTGGAATCTGAAAGGAAATGGGCATGGGCGTACGGTAGAGCTGATTTGATTGACAGCTCATCTTTGAGCGATTACCTTGCGGATGTGCTCCTGCAGGCCTCGGACTCCATACATGCGCAAGACGAACCACAACTTCAGCGAGCGGAACCTTCGACCCAGAGGGATCTGCCAGTGCTGGAAGGAGACGAGATCAGAGATGACATATGAGCACAACGAGGCAAAAGGCTCTCTTCGGAATACGATTGTGAAAACCAGATTGTGTCCCAAGGCAGCTTGTGTCCTCTCCTGGTCAAAGTGTTATGCTACCTGACAGTCTGTCCTTGTCTTACACAACTAAATTACTTTGGATGATATCAGTTAAACACAAGAAACCCGGGAACAAAATAACAGAAGTTTTTACTTACTACTGTAGGTATATTGGAATGAAATGTGCTTCACATTAATATAACAAAACTTAATAACTATATAAAGTCCACTGTTCCCCTGATTCATCGTCATACACAAGTCAGGGTCCGGCTTTTACACCAGTTAGGGCAAATCTGTGGGTTTGGGCTGGTTTAGTATTCTGTGGTATAATATATGTTTAAGCATATCTTTAGTTGTTTTTTAAATTTTTATTAAGGCTAATCAATTTCCTTATAAAAAGTCTACAACAATTAAAGGAGAAGTGGAACTCCAGATACAGTATATACATACTGTAATAATACACAGTGCCACGGGATGCAGGGCATCCTTATTATTACTCCCAAGCCCAGAGGGTTTATCTGGAAGGGCATCCAGTGTAAAACCTGTGCCAAGTCCTATATGGCAACACAGAAGATATAATGTTGTTATTTCAGAAATGTGTAAAATTGGTAACCATGAAAAAACATAAGAAAAAGAAGAAAAATGTATGTCCAACAACTTGATTTTTTGGGCCAGTTTCAGGTGTTTTGTGTGGGGCTTTGAGCTGTAATCAGTCCAGCTGAAATCTGGCAACAAATCATTTGGGTATACAATGTGAAAAATATCAATAATACTTACTCTATAATCCGTCACTAATCCTGAAAACAAATAAAAAAGATGAGGGTAAATAAATCAGATCAATAACAACAGCCAGTATTGTTTTTTTTTTTCCTTCCATGCTAATTTAAAAAAGTAGGTTTCCTCTTCAGGGTTGCTCATGAGAGAGTTTTATTTTCGGATAAAATGGTTATTTCCTATTTTAAACAAACACAAAAAGAGATTCTCAACATGGTTTCAGACTTCTGGACCTTCTGGACACCGTATGTATTACAAATGTGATGTATGAATGATGTACGTAAATGAAATAAAATATCCAAAGTCGAGCTGCATGTCATGTTGTTGAAGCTTTTATTTTGACTTGGCTTGTTTTATGTTTGATCTGAGAAACTGTAAGCTGAAACAGATATACGGAAACATGCGATATTGTAGTGTGTGGATGCTGATGATGTCATGGCCATTACACTCTATATAAGGCAGAAAAGCCTGGAGCGGTGCAGTATAACTTCATTAGGCTTCTGTTGTTTGAGGTGGGAGCTTGCTTTGTGCGCAAGCTATGGATAGGGCCTGTGAAGTGAGTGCGTGTGTGTGCGTGTGTGTGTGTGTGTGTGTGTGTTCCTACAGACACGGCCACCCCTTTTGTCTTGCTGTCAGCGCAATTAGAGGCCGGCTGCAGCTGCACAGCTGTGTTGCTCGACCCCAAGCTGCTATTGTGCTCCAAATGGGAGACGAGCAAAAGGCAGAGTGGAGCATGATGGGTAATTAGAGTGTGTGGTTTGACGTAGGAGGATGATGATGGACAGGGGGGTAGATCTGTCATTTATGCCATTTTTCCTTTGAATCATTTACTGACTGTCTATATTGTAAATACTAGTATAAACTCATTTACTGTTCCTGTCAACTGTTACTGGTTTAAGTTCCATGTTGGGCCGACATCAGATCCTGAACCAGGTGAAGGACACTTCCACAACTTTCTGAGTGATGATTCTTAGTAAAAAACTATTTTTTTTAGAGTCACAGAACAAGTTTCAAAGCTACATCCGAACCCAGTGATACGCATTACTGAAAAGTGTATGATTGTTTCGTGTTCTCTCAAGATACCTACAGTAGGTTATTTGTTAAGACAATTTTACATTAGCTCTCAAAAAACGACAACTTAGCAAATTAATATTTATCTAAAACTTCTTTTACAGCTAATTTAACTTATTTCCAGAAATATATGCTTTATATTAGCAATAGCATTTGCTAATGGAATCAGATTATGTCAAGCTTGAAATGAGTAAAGATGTCAATAATAGAAATGGGATTAATAATCATATTTGTTTTCCTTGTTTTCATCTTTTGATAAATAATTCTAGAAAAATTTGACTTGCTTACGATATTATCGTAATTAATAAAATGACATTTGTTTTGCTAGTGCTGTGTGGGTGCTGTAGGGATACCTGACTCCTGGTGGTCGTGTTTCAGATAAAGTGGGTCCAGCTTAAACGCCAAAATAATATCAGCCCTCCTCTTCACCCTAAATGAGAATTTTAACATACGTTTCAGGCATAATTGTCTAAGCTACACAACAGACCTGAGCGACCCCAGATCATAACACTGCCTCCAGAGGCTTGGACAGTGGCCAAGTGTTTAAATGATCTCTATTCATGATGTTCTTAACACAATTCCAGTATCCCAAATCTCCCTAGTTGTTTTCTTCGCTTGATGCAGCAAACTAATTCTGAAATGGTGATTTTTTTTTGGTCAGTCAGTATACTGTATATATAGATAGATAGTTGATTTACTGTATATAATGACTTTATAGATCTCTTTTATTTTCTCTCTCTATCTAATTATGCTAAGAAAGAAAAAAATGGATATAATTTATAATAATTTTACAAAGAAGCTAAAACGTTTTTTTTTTTTTTTTCCGTTTAAAAAGTTCATACCCGGAAAAGGGTAAATAAGCATCTGCTCATGGACAATGCCACAATACAGTACATGCTTTAAATAAAAAAAAAAAAACTTTTAAATGACTAAGCTCTGCACAATGCTAAGCTAAAAGAAAAATTCAGAACTAAGCTATTGCACAAACTGGATCAATGCCTTTTGACCAATCAGAATAGAGAATTCGACCACACTGTAGTGCATGTACTGTAAATGTTTCAATTCATTTAAGAGCTGTACATAAAATTTTATTGCCTGTTTTTATAATAAAACAAATCATATTTGATTACTTAGTAAAACATCAATGTTAGATTCCCATTGAAACAAAAGCAATATGACAGTAACCACATTATTAAAACTCTATACGCCTCTTAGTGCACTCTGTCCCTGTCTGTCTCATATCCTGTTTGACTGGCACTGACAGAAACAGCAGCTGGATTTGTCTTCCTGCTCTTTCTATTTCCACATGGATAAGAAAGACTAATAAAAGTATCTGGAATCTGTTTGGTGAAATTGAGAAAATGTGTATACAGTGACCAAAAACTATTGAGACAAAAATGAAATTTGAATGTTTTTAAATCACATTCAATTTTTTAAAATAATGGCAAACAAGATGATAAGAATAATTTGTTATTTAATGAAGTGAACTGGATTTACAACAATCAATATTTAATATGAAGTCCTTTATTCTAAAACCCGCTGTATCTGGCTGGGCATTGCTGGGCAAAACTCACCACATTGTGGAGCAGTCAAAGCTTACCAGCAGCCATTTGTGAGGATTAAAATTGAAGGAATCAGCAAACTGAAAAGCAAATAAACACAAATAAATATTATCATTTACCAAAACGTATCTCTGAAATGAATCATGTTTTTTTTTTTAACAGTAAACAGCAGCTACTATCTGAAATATACTGAATAAATACATATAGCTGTCTAGACAAGCCGTTATTTGTTTGTTAAGTGAAAAAGTAAATACTTCTCAGTCTTCATATACTTTCATTTTAAGTTCAATGGTAGTTTTTTTTAGAAGGTTGTGTGCTCAAGTCCTGAAACATAATCCCCATTAAACACTAAAAGAACCAAAATCACTTAAGGACCCAACATTACAGTAGCAACCTGGTGGAGCTGCGGCTTAAAACGTCGACCTATCAGTAACTAAGAGCCTCAACACACTGAGCCACCACCGGATCGTTCTTCTATAGGGAACCTTAATCATCTCTATTGTAAAGATCACTGAAGTGCATATGCATTTCTAATATATTAGAAATATATTATTATCCACTCTACTATGCATTTTTGCAAATATTTGCTTAAAAACAAGATTTTGGTGGTATTTTCAAATTGAAAGTAGTGTACCATACAAAAATGAAACCTTGGCAACATTGTCCTTAACTGTCCTGTCTGCTTGTCTAGAAAGAAGTGTAGCATTTTAAAATTAAAAGTCATAGAGTTCTGAATGAGGACCTAATTAACATTAACATCTGCCAAACAGTAAACTTCACAAACCTTCATATTTCACTAAAACACTAGCTAGTCCACAAAGACACAGTTGAATGTAGTCCTCTAGAACACTTCAGGGCTACCTTCTATGTTAACAGGACCTTAAATATTAAAGGTCCCATATTTTATTATTTCTTCAAGAAGAGACATAACATAATTTTAACATAAATCTTAGTAAGTCCCCCAAAGGTATATCTGTTAAATCCAAATATGCTGTTTAGAAACAATCAAGGGAAGAATTTCCCTTATATGAGGTCACATTAGGGGGGAAATCTAATTGACTTGTTTAAGCCCTATCCAATACAAAAACTGACAATTTTTTCTCCCTCGATTTTTGGTTTTCTTGTTTATTTGTACAGTTCCATTTGAAAGCCAGTTCAATGCATAAAAAATTCCTAGGTACAATGAGGTAACTTGGGGCAACACTGGATTGTTTATCACTTTGGAAAAAAATAAGTTATTCTTAACTTCAGTGTTAAATTGTTAATAAAGGATTTGGAAGGATTTGAGCGAAAGTAAAGGTGTTTAAAGACAAGAATTTGCAAGCTATGATTTTTTTTTCTTGGGGTGAACTGTAATACTGTATGTGATATTTATACATCATGTGATATTTTATAAGTTCTTGATTACAAACGTTGATAATTGAAAATGATGGGTACACAGGTCAGGCATTGTCATAACGGCAGCCCCTATAATACCAATCGTTCCTGATGCAAGCTTAAACAAACACAATATTGGTTTAAAACTGTAATCATCTGTCACACCTGCCATCTAACTATCTAGGATCTGTCTCTATCTGTCTTCTGATCTATTTTCCCAGGCGTCTCTTGCTCAATATCCTCTCTATCTGCTGCTATGACGCTACACTGTTGGTCAGAGAAGAAAACCATAGACGATATACGGAACGGAACGTACAGTATGATTATTGCCATGCGAGCTACTACATCCTATTCGCTTCCTGGCAACCAGACCCTATACAGGAAGTGGCATCGTGCTGTCATCCCAGCTTTTGATAAAGACCAGGGCCTTTTCAGCCAAGCATGGCCTGAGCAGTATTGTTTGAACTGGTGCTTATAAACAGGGAGATTTTGTTATGGAGGGAAAAGGAGGGGCTTATCTAAAGGTCTGTATGCGCCTCAGGAAATTACTTTACCCTTATCTCCAGAATACTCAGCTGGGTGCCAGGGCAACTCAAAGGCTCTCTAATTTCCAGACAATTTCTCCACACATAACTCACTACAGTGCACATCAGTTTTGACATTTGAATACTTTTGGATGTGCGCGCACACACACACACACACACACACACACACACACACACACACAACAACCCATGTTGAAGAAGGTATTGGGTTGACCTTTGGTGATAGCCATATTTACCTATCAAAACCTAAAAGATTTGTAACCCTAAAATATGATTCATATGCTCTCAGAGATTATTTGGATAATGGGGTGGAAATTGGAAACCAAATGTAAGCACAAACTAGCTAAACGCTGCAAGAAGAAGCAAACCACTGAGCAAAACCAAATGAAAATCAAACGTATGGGCTTGATGAACTGTTTCAGTTATTAAATATGAAATAACTATGGGATAAAATTTCCATCAAAAGTATTGCGGTAACAGATAGAAAGAAAAAAAACAACAACGCGGTCACGGGTCGAAAAATAATAAGCGCAAATTCCAAATGTAAACCCATTACAAATTATATTGCACAAAACTGAAACACGAATTCAGCATTTTTCGAGTCACAAACAAAATCAGGTTTTCCGCTCATATTTTATTTTTTGTGTGCTTATGCTCCTTTCCCTTTTGCTCACGTTCTCATGTTTTGCGCTTGCGTTTCAAAACTTTGCCGTCAGAGTTTGATGTGTCGCCTTCAGTGTCACCATTGGTTATCTAGTCCGAATTGACAGCTGCTCCTCTAGCCAATCAGTCGAAGGGGAAGATTACGTCAGTCCAGTGCGACTCATGACTTCTGTGGCCATAGATATATACTGACTAGATGTCGCCTCAACATCGCCGCCATCTTGGGTCGGGGATCTGAAGTCATGATTTGCGACCGGGGAAACATAGGTAAACTGAATTTCCCGGAACACCGGGAAACTTTGCCGCTTCCTTCAGATCCCCACCCACATTAGGGAACTCCTCCATTAAGACTATTATATGTTTCCTGCTTATTTTCCTGTGCATTTCTTTGTACAAAATAAATGTATATTTTATGCTTTTAGTAAGTAATTTACTTTCACATACAGGACCTAATATCTTTTTTTTATATTTCTCCAGACACATTTATTTCCAGGTGATTTTCCCCAGATACACTATTTTTATTTTTTCATTCTTTTATACACATTTTTTTTACATTATTTGAAATCTTCAGATTTCATTCCTTTTTTTTAATGCATGTTTTTTCCTATAAGAGGTAAAAATAAACAAACAAAAAGGTACAACATTTCAATAACTCACCTCCACGCCATTCAATAGAGGTCTGAACTCAGGACATATGAATGCACTACCTGCGTAAGCAGCGTCAATGTGCATCCACATCCCTTCTGCATTACCTGTGGCAAAAGAAAAACAAGAGCTACATGTTGATGATCGATGTCACTGCAACATTACTAATTACTTAAATGAGAGCAGTATCAACTCAAAATAAAGGACAAATAACTGACTTTTACTCACATATGGGTCCGAGCTCAGTGATGCAATCAAATGCACATGAAGCAGTCGTTCCCAGTGTGGCACAAAACTGGAAGGAAGGAATTTTATAAAGTAGTAAAGAATATATATTTTACTACAAAGAAATTTACTGTAATATGTCTTCCATTTTTTTAACCAGATTTTTTCAATAATTGTAATGATTATTTAAGTGAAAATATTCTGAATATAGTTTAATTTATCTACACAGATCATTAAGCTTATTTCTAATCAAATTTTAATAAAATTTTAGGCAAAGATTTCTTGCAATTATGATTTTTGTATACTCAAAAAATGCTGGGTTGTTTCTGTAAACGAATTGTTGGGTTGTTCATGTTAAGGCAAAATTCTGGGTTATTTTGGCTACTTTAAACACATTGTTGGGTTGGGTAATGCTGGGTCAAATGAGATGTAGTCATTTACAAATGAACACCTGGCTGGCTTATTTGAACCCAACAACCGGTTTAAAGCTGGCAGTATTTAATGGCAAGTTAATGTGATTTTTTACTTAAATTTGAAATGTTGTAGTTGTGGTAGGAGCAAGCTCATTTTCGTGTTTATTTGCTTTTTCCACCTTTTTTCATGCGCACTTTGATATGGGGCTGTGGAGAGTTCATGTTTTTATATTCTCTGCCAATAATCGGCTATACTGTATGTTATGAGAAAAGTGCGTTCGTTAGTACATAAATTGAAATCCTAAATTTAACAAATGTAATCTTAAATGTAATTTTAGATAAATTAAAAAGTAATCTTCACTGAAGTTGTGAGCGGAAAGTCTGTTGGCATATTTTATATTTTATAGATGTCAGAAGAAGTGATTAAAGTATGATTAATGATAGTCTTAATATGTCTTCTGTTTATGTCTGATCCAGGATCATTCTGGAGGAAAAACCAAACAAACACCTGGATGTGTTATTTTGACCCAGCATTTGGTTTATTCTTTGTTGAACGTTCTGGATGCTCCATTTCTGACTGGATTATTATTTATTTTTTGTAATTTGTGGTAGGAGCAAGCAAATTTTATTGGTCAAATTATATGCTTTGATAATGGGTGTGTGGTTAATGTTTTTTTCTCATTAATAAGAAAAATGTCTCATGCCTAGTTAAAAACGAGCTATATCTGCATCCTTTTAAAATATTCAGTATAAGTTGTAAATTCCTCACTTAAATATCCTATTCATCCAGGGTTTGGAACGCTGTATCCTGTTATCCCTCACACATTACATCTTGAGGTAAATTAGCCAGAAATATCCATTCAATTCATGTTCACATCACATATATTATTTTGTGTATTTATAAGGAAAAACATGTTTTGCATTAAATCCATATGTAGCTGTACGTCATTTACAAAAATGCTTGACTTAAATGACAGTTCTATCGCAACACTACGTCATGGTGTGTAACCCACAGGTGAAGCAGCATCGCGGGATATCTGCAGAATATGGAGATGACTGGAGCTCTGTTTTATGTTTTATGCCTTGGGGATGAGACAAAAGGGACCTGACAGACCTTCACTATTGTTGGAGGCAATGCTATTGAGACTCTTTGGTGGAGGCTGTTGATGTTTGTTTTAAAGGTTTTTTTTTTTGTATTTAATGTTAACTACACAAAGCAGTGTCTTCCCACCTAGGAGTTTCTCGAGCATACTGTATATCAGATTGATGGACATGAGTCATCATCTGTTACATTTTTGAGGACAACCGTTCTTTAGCCCACATTTAATTAATAATATTTAAAAAGTTTTATTGTTCTTGTTCTTAATGTCATTTTGAAAGTAAATGAAATAGAATAGTTAAACTAATAGTTAAAATAACATTTAAAATATTAAGATGGGGAATGTTTGATGTCATGTTGGCATTATAAGATTTGCATTGAAAAAAATCTATATAAAAAGTGTCTAAACACTGTATTAAATGCAAATAATTGCAGATTTACAGATTGGTTTACTCTTGGTTTTATTGTTTTATAGAGAGTGTTTATGTGACATTTATTTTATGTCTAACAAATTGTCACCTTTGGATTATATTATTCTGTCTAACATGTTTGTCAAAATTTAGTTATTTTCTTATTCTGTGGCAATCTACAGTATTTACATTATGTGAAGTTACATTTTGTACATTACATGTACATTTTGGGACTTTTTTGAAAACAAAATGGTTTTATCTACTAAAGCAAATGGTATGTGACAAAAAGTCTGTTTATTTTACCCACTGGTTGGTCAAATGAACAACCCAGAATTCTGGGTTAAATGGTAAAACCCAACACTTGGGTCAAAACAACCCAGCGCGTGTTCTGTCCAACAGTGACACAGTGGCCAGGTTAAGGTTGGGTTGTTTTTTAACCCAGCAGTTTTTAGAATGTAATGTTTGACTAGATACAGTATAAGATTAATAAGCTTACAGGTATATTTGGTTTGTTGTAAACTCACCTTAAGAGATTATGAAAATGTTGATTCACGTAAACACGTGTATTTCTGTTTTGTTTTTTCAAAAACATTACACTTGTTTTTTTTGTCTAATTTAATACCTGGTTACCATCAAAAATTTAGTTATATGCATTTGAATTTTCTTTTTAGTTTAAAAAAAAATCAGCTTAATGGTAATTTGTTTTTCAGCAAATAGCAGTTACAAATGTAATTATTTAACTAATTAAATTAATTACTAATTAAACTAATTATCATATATAGCAGACAATGAGTAATATTTTTTGGGGGGGAGTTCTCTCTGGTCTGATTGTAATAACTGAACTTTGCTCAACTGATCACTGAAATAATTGCCAAAGAATCATTTCGTCTGGCTAACTTTCCCACAGCAAAAGCACACAAAAAAGATTTACTCAGCTACAGTAATAGACTTGTGTACATAGCTTACAGTAAGTCGCAATGTTTATTTTATTATATATATTTTTTAAAGCAAAACAAAATACTCCCATTCTATAAGAGCAAACTTATATGTTATAAAGATTATATAAACCATTTTGTCTGTGGCAATCATTTATTAATAGTTATTTCCTAATATTCCTAATTATATATTTCTATCCATAAAACTGTAAACCTGTTAATTAATTAATCTGGCTTGCTTATGAATGAGCACAAGTTATTGAGACATATGTGATTAGTTTTCCACATTGAATATTAAGTATAATAATAAAAAAAAAACAAGTGTGAGAGAGTTTTAGCAATGGAACTTTGTCCACAGTGTTCCCTTTTTTCAAGACCTTTGTCCAAACACAAAGTGTTGGAAAACTTGAGTTGGAAAATTTAAAGGTGCATGAATCATAGCCAGTTACTTTTATTTATTTATTTATTTATTTATGTGTGTGTGTGTGTGTGTGTGTGTGTGTGTGTGTGTGTGTGTGTGTAAAATAGGGGGAATTTTATGTTGAGACCTGCATGCGTGTGTGGGAGAGAGAGATGAGATTGTGTATGTGTGTGATACGAGCATGTTTGTGCATGTGTGTGTGAGTGTGTGTGTGCTTGTGCATGTGTACAATAGGCCAGAGATGCTGGAAAAAAATCATCACACTATGATGTTCCTCAAAGTGATATCACTGAAGGTGTCACTGAACATACTGTAATGTTACTCAATATAACGCCAAACAGAAAGTTATTCATCGTTTTTCAGCTTAGATTTAAGATCATCATCATTATCACGGATGACCCGTTTGAGATATCAAAAATCCCTCCGCAATGTTGCATCTGCAATGTCATTAGATCACATCGGCCCGGTTTGGTGGCGATCGTATAAATTCCTAAGGAGGAGTATATCAAAATCCATCAGGTGCGTTTCGGCAAACGACCCAAAATAACTGACTTCCTGTTGAGTTGAGCCAAGAACATGCAGTGCTCAATTGTTTGGCTCAATGTGTACCGAGTTTTGTATACATACGTGAAAGTGTGTATGAACTAAAATCTGAGGGCATCCTAATGGCAGCAGATTCCAACCTGCCTACCAATTTTCACGAGTTTTTGAGCATGTTAAGACCCTCAAAAAATCCAAAAGCGTGGAAAAAAATCCTTAGGAAAATAAGAGGGTCCTGCGCACCCTATAGTGCTTGGGCCCTAATAATAATAATAATAATAATAATAATAATAATAATAATAATAATAAAGGTGAAAACACTTCAGTAATGAAACTTAATATTATTGTACACTTTAAAAACAATATGCCTAGTAATATAATTTTGAGTTATTTGTTTGTTTGTTTGACTATAAAAACACCTAAGAATGGTTTATTATTATAATAAATTATAACAAGTGAATGTTTGCATAAGCTACACACATGGACCTCCATGTACTAACACACTTACATAGAAGGGAATCAGACCTGCTGCTTTGTCCTCCTCAATGACTTTCCTTAGCGTCTCGCCCCTCACTGCAAACTTACTGTCAGTGGGAAGTTTTTTCATTCTCACACTTCCTATTAGACCTGCTCTCTCGACAGACGAATGAGCCTGATGGACATAAAAAAACAACTTTATAAACCATTAAAGAACGATTATCCTGACAAGAGTCCCTGAAAAAGATGCGCACACTGTGTATATAAAACCAAAAAGCCTTTCTATCCAAATGTTGAATCAGGTAAACACGTGTACTGTATATTTCTGTTTTGTAGGCTGATAACATCGTTATTTAGAATTGCACATTAACAATGTTTGGTCTCTGTGAGGAAACAATGGATTCAGGTGGAGTCTAAGCACAAGGCAGGTACAGTATAGAATCTAAAGCAGGTACGTTTCTTTACTTTCTGTAGTTGAAATAAGACAGACTCTGACCTGACTTGATGCGTAGGCCACTAGTTTAGACATGATGTGCATTTCAGTCCAGTCAGGATGATCAGTTTGAACCTGTTTCACGATTTTGGAGCGGGCGGCAAGTAGCGATATTAGGGTCGCTTCACTAGCAGTACCCTGGAAACAAAGAGAGAGAAGCAATTGTACTTATTATTAGTCATGATTTTCAATATTTATTTCAATTGTGCATGTCTTCTTCCACAATTCGATTTTTTTGGTATTTGGAAACCTTACAATTCCCTCTAACTCATTACAGTACTTTTTCATTATGATGATGATGATGATGATGTTTATTATTATTATTATTATTATTATTATTATTATTATTATTATTGTTATAATAATAATAATAATAATAATAATAATAATAATTATTATTATTATTATTAGAATTATTTTGTTGTTGTTTTTCAAATATTTTATTTATTTTCAGAGGATTTTCTTCTCATGTCTATGATTTTCTCTAATCATCTATCATTTCTCATAAAAAAACTAATCATCAAATTAAATCCTTGTGATTTAGTTAGAGCTGGACATCATGCAAATAAATGTCTTATAAACAACAATAGCCTTTGTTATGGGTTAGACATTAAATACAGTTTTAATATGGCTCACAATTTATTTTCAGTCATGATTTATAAATTATTTCTCCCTATTACCTATTACCAAATGGTCACCTATTACTAGCATTTAGTCTTTTGGTACAAGCAAAAAGCAAAATTGATCAACCAGTGAAGAAGTGTTTTGTGCTGTGCAGGTTAGCACGAGCTCCCCTTACAAGCAACACAGTACAAATTACACTACTTACACTAATTACACTACTATTTACACTAATTACAGCATTCTCGTCTTATCAAAGTCTGATTTTCAATTGTCAATTTAACTATTTCCTTGGCTTTTTCTAAAAGTATAAACTGGAACTAATTATCAGAATAAGCTGCTGTATTGTTCTTATTAAATTCCTAAATTGATCATAAAAACAAAAAACAACATACTGTACAAAAAAAAAAGTTTTGTATAACCAATCATGTGTCAGTCTAACCTGAGAGCTAATATTCATTACAGGAGAAATAACTCATGTATATACAGTACGGTATAAATGTACTTAAAGTAATCAGGGAAGAATAAAACCCTATTGACAAACATGATCACTTAACAAAAACCTTGAATGTTGCATCTAACACGTCAGCCTGACATTATGTTAATGTAAATTTAAACACCACTCCTGCCACTCTGTTATCAAGCATCATTTAAAGCACCGACCCCCTCAATCACACAGACAGGAAGTGAGAGCTGTTTGTTACCATAGTGAACATCACTGGAAAGGACAAGCAGGTGGTGGAGGAGGAGGAGGAGGAGGAGACACACTCACAAACACATGCACGCACCTAAAAAAAAGTCTCACAATCAAAAGATCTATTATCCACACGGATCCAGCTGCATGACGTCTAACTCGGGCATTGTTGTAAATTGCGCTCATCTCATGCCTCCCTGTCTTGTCCACCCCTGACGCGGTAAAAGCCAATTTCCAGCAGATGGGCCACATAAACACAATTCGATGAGCAACAAATTGATGTTTGAGTGAACAGGCACGGATGGATTTCTTCAGGTTGGTTAAAATAAAATCGTCCGCTGGGTCACCTGCGTCAAAATCGAATAAGGTGTCAAGGGAAAACGTCTCGAGGCGAAGCGGAATTGATTTTGACATTAGAGAATAAACACTTGTGGGGAAATGCAGTTCTGGGAAAATAATCAATGACAGGGTGGTGTGAGGCGAAGCAAATGTTTTCACCGTTAAGTTGATTATTTTCCATTCAAAGCATGTTCTGTCCATAGAGAAGAGTGACAAATGCATTTTTTGTGTGTCTGCTTAATGATAAGCTTAATGCACAACAAGTCAGATTATAAACACCTGACTTTCTCCTTCCGTCACGATTTTCATAAGACAAAGAAAATAATAGCTTAGAAAATAGTAACTTGTCATGTTACTGAGAAAGCAAAAAGTCTCTGAGAGTTCCAAAGCAATCATAGTAGAGACTCCTTCTACAGTATCTCTACCTTCTCCAATGGCTTGAATGTAGAGCCCAGTGAATATCTCTTGTAACAAAACACAAAATTTCAGTCGAATATCACTGCTTACTATTTATAGGGACTGCAAAATGTTCACGATAGCATCAAACTTTCGAGTCATTGTTTAGTATAACTTTAATATATTCTTTCTGTATAATAAACCATAACATTTTGGGAGCTCACCTGAATCACACCACCTCCTTGGCCCTCTTTTCCTGCTAGAAAATCCTCAGGTAGCTTCACCATTTTTCCCAGCCAGTCGAGCACCACTGTCTCCAGCTCAGTACAGGCCGGACTCGCAGCCTGGGACACAACAGACAACAGATCAGTCAAGGAACGAAAGTTAAAATGATGATAGAGGCATGGATGGATGCAAGTCATGAACATTTTACAGAAAAGACTAATTGACTGAGAAAGAAAGAAAGCAAGAATGGATAGATAGATGATAGTGGAAATGGTTAATACCCAGGAGAAGCCAATGCAGCCAATTCCCCCTGACAACATGTCTCCTAGCATTGCAGGGAAGGAGCTGCCACCGGGGAAGTAGGCATGGAAGTTTGGGCTGTGCCAGTGGGTGACCTGAAAGAAAAAAGAGAGACATTCCAATGGCACAGTGACGTTCTGATATATTACAAGATATGAAATATGTTATCATTTGGAAAATAAGACTTGAGTCAAATCTTGCCACAGCCTCAGAGCTTCACTGTATTAAATAAAAACAACAACAACAACAACAACAACTTCTAGTTCTAGAAGAAAACACAAAAACAATTCCCTCTATTACAAGAATGAATACACATTTTATTTTGTAATTATTTAATTATTATGCACTCAAGTATCCAATGTTTCTTTAGCTGGAAGGATGGATGAATGGATCAGTGGATAAGTGGGTGAATGGATGGATCTTTTAATGGGTGGCCGAATTAAAGACAAAACCAAGAGAAGTCATTAGGGTGACATTTTATTTGAGAAAGGAAGGAAGGAAGGAGATAATCAATTCATACATCGCAATCACATCATCTTTCTATCAACTCATCCATACATCTATCCATTAAAAGAAAAAAGAAAGCAAAGCAAATAGGTGGTGCATGGTTTATAGTACTAACTTACAGTAGTTTAGTTCAGTTTCCACTGCTAGAGTCCATGTCAACATGAAACATAAAATCCTAATATGAAGAACTTTAAAATGAATGACATGACTCTTTTTCCCTTGTTTAAAAGTCAAATCCCATGTGTGTAAGAGAAAGGTTGCTTGGGTCCATACAGAAATTTTCCAACATGAGTCATTAATAAGGTTTAATGTGCACTAATAAAATGTACCTGAAGGGCTCCAGGGGAACAATGAATTTTATATCATTAACACTAAATGGAAAGCTATCACTAACACATCTGACTGAATCAGTGTGTAAAATCCCCCAGACTGTTTATTCTCTTCCGGTAAGTTCATATTTGAATGACACTGTAGTTTTGACCATCCTTCACTTTCACGTGTCGCTTTGTATGTAGAGACTTTTACTGTATGTTGTAAATTTAGTGTGTAAATAAAAAATCGACTTGATTTTCTTTTTTTCTCATCATATCAGTACAGCTCTTTATTTAAACCTAAAGTCTATAAAGGTGAAATGTAATTGTTGTAATGTAATCTGTTCAAACAAAGAGAGAAAACACCAAAAGCTAGACAAACCACTGCTGTCTATACTGTTACTAATGGCTGAAAAACTATCCCTCTAAGATACAGTACATTATTAAGAAATGTTATTCAGAGTGGCGATGGCTTTCTAGACTTCCCCTTCAGATTAGTAGTAAAACTATCTGCAATGCATTCAGTCATCATGTCATGGTTATGCATAGTTAATAACATTCTGTTTGTAGAAGAGAAATTGATACTAAATTAGACTTATTGAGTAACCAAAATATATACAATAAACTGCCAAAAGTATTTGCTCACCTGCCTTCACATGCATATGAATTTAAGTAACATCCAGTTCCTAACCCATAGGGTTTAATATGATGTTGGTCCACCCTTTGCATCTATAACAGCTTCAACTCTTCAGAGAAGGTTTAGGAGTGGTTATGGGAATTTAGACCATACATCCAGAAGCTCAATTGTGAGGTCAGACACTGATGTTGGACGAAAAGGCCTGACTCGCACTCTCCAGTCTAATTCATCCCAAAGGTGTTCTATCTGGTTGAAGTCAGGACAGTCAAGTTCTTCCACAGCAAACTCGCTCATCTATGTCTTTTCGGACCTCGCTTTGTGCATTGGTGCGCAGTCATGTTGGACCTTGTGTGGGGTTGATTTTCAGGAGTTGGTCTCGGCCCCTTAGTTCCAGTGAAAGGAACTCTTAATGCTTCAGCATACCAAGGCATTTTGGACAATTTCATGCTCCCAACTTTGTGGGAACAGTTTGGGGATGGCCCCTTCCTGTTCCAACATGACAGTGCACCAAAGCACAAAGCAAAGTCCATAAAGACATGAATGAGCGAGTTTGGTGTGGAGAAACTTGCACACCTTGCAACTTGACTGACTTCAACCCAAGAGGGTTGAACCCTTTGGGATGAATTAGAGCGGAGACTGAGATCCCTGCCTTTTCGTCCAACATCACTGTCTGACCTCACAAATGCGCTTCTGGAAGAATGGTCCAAATTCCCATAAACACACTCCTAAACGTTGTAAGAAGCCTTCCCAGAAGAGATGAAACTGTTATAGATGCAAAGAGTGGCCCAACATTATATTAAATCCTATCCTATGGATTAAGAATTAAGCATATACAATGCTCAATGCTTACTCAGGTCCATATGCATGTGAAGATAGGCAAGCGAATACTTTTGGCAAAATAGTGTATTGTATATGCAGCAATGCTAATAAGCACCAGACTCACCCCTGGCATGATGACCCGTTCAATATCTTTAAACACATCTTCAAAAGTCTCTGGCTCATCAGGAGCCTCCTCAGGAATGAGTGAACGTAGGTATCCAGGCTGTACATCAGGGTAAACATGCCTTTTCTCAATGTTCTCCACGTAATCAGCTATGTAGTCCACCATCTCCTTCCCACGTTTGCGGAACTCTGAGATTTCCATCTTCACACCTGGAGAGATGGTGTAGTAGAAAATTGTAATCAATTATGTGTTTGACTAAAAGTCTACGTAATCATGAGTCAGTTAGAGTTGCAGATTTGGAATTTGCATACGTACAAGAAAGAGCAAGATGTACAGGGAATAAAGGCCTTGATCTATGTTCGTTGACAGAGACTCAACGCCAGCAGGGTCCCTCATCTGCTTATCAGCACTTGAGAGAACATCTCTGTTGTTTTATTCAACATTGCTTATGTGTTTTATGAGATGTCACCACGATCTGCTCCTTTAGAATATGTAAGGCACTATGAGATGGGTGAAGGTACCTCTTTCTTGCAGATGCTTTTGTGTTGTGTGTACAGTAAGTCCAATGCTGTTTAAAAAAAAACCTCTACTCTTGTTGTGATACCATTTGAAGTCTCCAGAGTTGTTAATCTAAATTCCACCACAATGGAGAGTGAGATTTTGTGAATTTAGGCTTTCATACAGAGTTTGTGCTGTTATCAAAGACATGTTTTGCTCTTTGAATATGAAATTGGTGAGGAGATAAACTATTGCCATTGCCAAAGTTTATAATCAAGAGATCCATCGAGAAAATAAATACCTCAAGGGTTTACCTCAAGATGCAAACCACTGGCAACACTTGAACCAGAATGATTGTAAAAGCAGAATATAGAGAAGAAAAGGGAGGGATCATGTTCCAAAGCATACCACATCATCTGCCAAACATGGTGGTGGCAGTGTTATGGCATTAATTATTATGTATTAAGTATGGCTGCTAATTATTGATGTGACTACTGATAGAAATATCAGGATAATTTCTGTTTAATTACATTTTTGACTGTGAAAATGTACAGAAAATACCCATAATTCCTTTAAATTCAATATTTTTGTTAAATTCCAAAAATATAACTTGATGGTCTCACTCCAGTCATCTTGATTTTAAACCCATTGTGAAAGTCTACAGAGGAAAACATTACAAATACTTCTCTTTTTTTTTTCAAAACCCATGTGTACTGTACATTGCAGTTCCACTTTATTTAATGGTGTGGTACTGTATGTGCTGGTATGGCAATTAACTTAATAAAAGTAATAAAAAGTAAATTTTACAAAGTTGATTCTGTAAACACAGGCATTAAACTAAATAAATACTGATATCAGTGCTTATTTTTATTCTTGTTGTCAGGTAACAGGTATTTTAGCTATACAATATTATATAGTTACACTATGAGACATTTCCAACATGCAAAGTATTAGAAATTACTTTTTTATTTTTAATTTTCAGTATTTCAAAACAAGACAAAAAAATTAAGTCTACCATTTAGAAATATCTTCAGCATGCATTAACACATTAATGAAGAATCCAACGATTCTTAAATTCTAACTACATATTGATCTTACCTAGATTTCATTCAGCTCTCGAGATGATTCCTGACACACATCTCAACTACAGATGTTACTCATGCGGTATTCTGTTTTTACCGCCATGCCTCACGGTGGCGACATTTGGGTTTGTGCGTTTGCTGGCTTCTACCACTGAGTGGCGCTATATAACTACAGACCGACGCCTCGGGCATCAGTTCATTCTCTCAAGGATTAATAAGACGCGCTCCTTTAGAGCTGCACGTAGTAGCGGATAAAATCAAGTGAAACACTGTAGTTAAACGAATTCATAATCACAGTATTAAAATTACAGTACAAATGTAGAATTTAAATTAAATTAAATCTGATTAGGATCGAATTTAAGCAAAGTAAACGTTAAAACAGTGAGCCTTTAGATTTTATGATGTGTAATTAGAAAAGCTACGCATGTATGTTTTTTGTCATCTTATATTTTGTGTTCTTGCAGTAGATTTATTAACTCAAATAAACGAAACTAAAATGACCATAAAAATTCAAACATTGTCAGGACGTGCTACTGCATCAGCAGATGTCGATGGGTTTTTGCGTTAATATAAAAATTAAATGCAGTAGGCTGTTATAATCATCATAATGTTCTTTAATAAATAATGAAAACATTTTAACAAATCACATTTTTACATCCCAGCACCCCCGTTGTGCTGTACCACCGCCGGCAAAAACCTTAAAAAATACAAGTGAAGCATTAAACAAATTTACAATCACAATACAATAATTAAATATAGGCGTTTCTTAGTTCCATCAAATTTAAGCAAAGTAAATGTTAACATAGTGAGCCTTTATATTTGATCATGTGTAACACTCGCGTAGCCGAAAACTCTGGCTGTGTGTATCAGAAAACGTGGGTGAGCCACAGGTATTGTCAGATTAATGGGAAAAACTATATAATAAACCTATATAAGCTACATAGCCTTTATAAGACTTTACTTTTATGTAAGTGCACGCACATTGAAGACAAAACGTTATGATGAAATAATGAAAGCAAACAGGGATACAGCGCTATTCTGTATCGGTTTCTGTGAACTTGAGCGCATCAGAAAATGAACCGAAACTCCGTATACTTGCCACACAGACGTGAAAAATCTATACTTACAGAAACCAAAATGTTTGCTTTTATATAAACTAATGGGGGAAAAAATCAGCTTATGTAATTCGTATAAAACGTGGATTACTATAGTGCATCCACTCACAGCCGAAACCAAAGACATCAACTTATCAATGAATTATTAAAATGGCCAGTCAGTTTCCATGCTGTTTCCCCACCCCATTAAAACGGCATATTCAGAGGTTCGCCCGCGAGAGGTTTGCGCGCGCAGTCCACTATTCAATTCAATTCAGTTTTATTTGTATAGCGCTTTTAACAATTGACATTGTCTCAAAACAGCTTTACAAACATCTACAGCAAACACTACACAGCAAAAACATGTTAGTATATTAAGACTGAAAAAAAGCGGCTCACATCGGCGTGCGTTTCGCACAGCGCCACAAAGACAGCGCTTATTTAACATGTATAAATTTGTGTTTGTTATATTTCTGGGAAATAGAAATCTCTTATAAATCTCTCATATTGGTGCGCGTGTTCATCTGACTTTAGATCAAAAACTCGGCAAAGTGAAAGAGCGCAGACGCGCGCCGCGGGTTCACGTGAACATTTTATATTCACTAAAAGGCTTATTCACAACCACATTTCGGCCATTCACACACATGCATTGTGCTATGTTGTTGGTACACACTTTCACTTTTCATCTCCTCTTTGATCAAAATGCTCCTGATATGAGCCGGCACGAGCAGCATTGTTTCAGTCAGAATATTCCTCTATCATTAAGAGAGGCGACATATACCTGATTAAAACACTGCATTTTTTTAAAGTGAAAGCGCGCGCCAGGTGAGCAGCTTTAATTATTAATAATTAAATAATTATTCAGGCACGGTGGTGTAGTGGTTAGCACTGTCGCCTTGCACCTCCAGGGTCTGGGTTCGATTCCCCGGCCAGGCTCGATTCCCGTCTCTGTGTGCATGGAGTTTGCATGTTCTCCCCGTGCTTGGTGGGTTTCCTCCGGGTACTCCGGTTTCCTCCCACAGTCCAAAGATATGCAGGTTAGGCTAACTGGCGTTCCCAAATTGCCCATAGTGTGTGATTGGGTGTGTGAGTGTGTGTATGTGTGTGCCCTGCGATGGATTGGCACCCTGTCCAGGGTGTACCCCGCCTAGTGCCCGAAGTCTCGTGGGATAGGCTCCAGGTCCCCCGCGACCCTGAACACAAGATTCAATGGGCATAATTAGCTAAAATCAAGATGATTATTATTCTTTAGATTATTATTATCATGTTCTTTTGCTGTTTGATTTCAGCGTTAAATGATTATTTGAAACTGAAGTGCTTCATGTAAATTCATGCCACGAGTCATTTTATCATACAAAGATTATTACGTTGTGCTCGGACCACTGACTCCAAAATTGCCGTTTTTACCGTTAAAAATAAAAATGTTTTTACAAGCCCTTGAGCTGTTTTCTTTAATAATAACAATAAATAAACAGATAGAAACAGAGAGTCTGTCTAAACCACCACCTGGTGTCCCTTTGCACCACCTGGCGGCCATTTCACAAATTACTTTGAATTGTGACTGATTTACTTTGGCAGTTGCCGTTTGACCGCGACAGATTTCATGGCAGTCATAGACATTCCCCTTGAGTAACCACTGTAGATCTAGATACACTGACATACTGTACATTAGATGGAAATTGAAGCTTTTAGAGTGCGTTATGATTTAACTGAAAATTCGATTCAATTAAATTTGATTTGTATAGCGCTTTTAACAATTGACATTGTCTCAAAGCACCTTTACACAATCAAAAGAATTATTTAAGTTTGTATGGAATGTGAATGTGTATGAATCAAAATGGTCAGATAGTCCCTGGTGAGCAAGCCGCGGGCGACAGTGGCAAGTAAAAACTCCCTGAGATGGAATACTTACATATTGGATTAATTTGTGTTAAAATTACAAGGTGGGTGCACCAAAATGTGCCACAATGTGATACTAAGAATTTCTAAAATAAATATGTCAACAAATACTCTACATTCAGCAGTAAATATTGCCAGAGATTATAACAATTGCAGAAGATCCTACCAAATGGATTCTGTAAATCAATGCATTAAAATAATTAAATATTTATAGTTGTGTACGTTGAATTAAATACTGTGTAAAGTTTACACAGACAAATTACTTCACTGGTTAGGAGCAGAAGAAGTAGAAAAAAGATTCTGGTTGGTTCTGACTTGTGGTTAGGTGTGTATCTGTATAATTAGGCTCTGGTGTATTGGCACACCCACGCTCTTTTTAATTACCTGAAATCCGTTGACTGAAGGAATCAGATAAGTCATCTAAAGACTAAAACAAGACAAGGGCGTTTTCCTCTTACACCACAAAATTATTGTTTAATAAATTTCATGCTGAGCTTTTAATTAGTTTATAGTTACACTTAATAGATCTTGGTTTTCAATGTTTTAGTAAAGCAGATTTACAGTGGTGTGAAAAACTATTTGCCCCCCCTCCTGATTTCTTATTCTTTTGCATGTTTGTCACACAAAATGTTTCTGATCATCAAACATTTAACTATTAGTCAAAGATAACACAAGTAAACACAAAATGCAGTTTTTAAATGAGGGGTTTTATTATTTAGGGAGAAAAAAAATCCAAACCTACATGGCCCTGTGTGAAAAAGTAATTGCCCCCTGAACCTAATAACTGGTTGGGCCACCCTTAGCAGCAATAACTGCAATCAAGCATTTGCGATAACTTGCAACGAGTCTTTTACAGCGCTCTGGAGGAATTTTGGCCCACTCATCTTTGCAGAATTGTTGTAATTCAGCTTTATTTGAGGGTTTTCTAGCATGAACCGCCTTTTTAAGGTCATGCCACAACATCTCAATAGGATTCAGGTCAGGACTTTGACTAGGCCACTCCAAAGTCTTCATTTTGTTTTTCTTCAGCCATTCAGAGGTGGATTTGCTGGTGTGTTTTGGGTCATTGTACTGCTGCAGCACCCAAGATCACTTCAGCTTGAGTTGACGAACAGATGGCCGGACATTCTCCTTCAGGATGTTTTGGTAGACAGTAGAATTCATGGTTCCATCTATCACAGCAAGCCTTCCAGGTCCTGAAGCAGCAACACAACCCCAGACCATCACACTACCACTACCATATTTTACTGTTGGTATGATGTTCTTTTTCTGAAATGCTGTGTTACTTTTACGCCAGATGTAACGGGACACGCACCTTCCAAAAAGTTCAACTTTTGACTCGTCGGTCCACAAGGTATTTTCCCAAAAGTCTTGGCAATCATTGAGATGTTTTTTTTTTAGCAAAATTGAGACGAGCCTTAATGTTCTTTTTGCTTAAAAGTGGTTTGCGCCGTTTTTGCCCAGTCTCTTTCTTATGGTGGAGTCGTGAACACTGACCTTAATTGAGGCAAGTGAGGCCTGCAGTTCTTTAGATATTGTCCTGGGGTCTTTTGTGGCCTCTCGGATGAGTTGTCTCTGCGCTCTTGGGGTAATTTTGGTGGGCCGGCCACTCCTGGGAAGGTTCACCACTGTTCCATGTTTTTGCCATTTGTGGATAATGGCTCTCACTGTGGTTCGCTGGAGTCCCAAAGCTTTAGAACTGGCTTTATAACCTTTACCAGACTGATAGATCTCAATTACTTTTGTTCTCATTTGTTCCTGAATTTCTTTGGATCTTGGCATGATGTCTAGCTTTTGAGGTGCTTTTGGTCTACTTCTCTGTGTCAGGTAGCTCCTATTTAAGTGATTTCTTGATTGAAACAGGTGTGGCAGTAATCAGGCCTGGGGGTGACTACAGAAATTGAACTCAGGTGTGATAAACCACAGTTAAGTTATTTTTAACAAGGGGGGCAATCACTTTTTCACACAGGGCCATGTAGATTTGGAGGTTTTTTTTCTCCCTTAATAACGTAAACCTTCATTTTATAGCTGCATTTTGTGTTCAGTTATGTTATCTTTGACTAATAGTTAACGGTTTTTGATGAGCAGAAACATTTAAGTGTGACAAACATGCAAAAGAATAAGAAGTCAGGAAAGGGGCAAATAGTTTTTTACACCACTGTATAGCAGATAGTAAATTCTGTGGGATTTGCAAGTATTGGACAAAAAGACTTTCTTTGTACTTGCATGCATGTGTATGTTGATCAACACGTATGTTGATACGAGATATAATTGAAAAAAAAAAGTTTCCGATGTACATTACAATCGTGTAAAAGTCAGTACCACTTCTTTTAATTCTTGGTGTTTTTGTGTAAAAACATAAAAATCTTTTGATTGTAGAGGGACTAAGCATTAGGCAAATAAAACCTTGGACAAAGAACAACATACTGTATAGCTTTTTCTCTTTTCCATTATTTATGTAACAAAAATTTAACCAAAACATGTGGGCAATACTAAATATCCCTATAATTCAGTAGGATGTAGGTCCACCTTCAACAGCAATAACTTGCTGAGATAGCCTCACATTTGCGTATAGAATACTGTGGTATACAGTACAAAGGGGTTAATGGTCGACTCAATGACTGCAAGGTGCCCAGGTCCTGTGGCTGCAAAAGTGCTTTTGTTCAGATGCAGCTTTGCGAATCTCAGTCTTCTTTTTGTGAATCAATCTTCTTTTCAGACATAGGAGGCTTTCCAGCCCTTCCAAACCTGCAGTACTAGTTTACTCACTCTCACTCATCTTCTATACCGATTTATCCTGTATTCAGGTTCGCGGGGACCTGGAGCCTATCCCAGGAGGCTTAGGGCATGAGGCAGGGTACACCCTGGACAGGGTGCCAATCCATCGCAGGGCACACACACAAACACACACTCACACACTCATTCACACACTATGGGCAATTTGGGAACGGCAATTACCCAAACCTGCATATCTTTGGACTGTGGGAGGAAACCGGAGTACCCGGAGGAAACCCACCAAGCACGGGGAGAACATGCAAACTCCATGCACACAGAGACAGGAATCGAGCCTGGTCGGGAAACAAACCCAGACCGCTAGAGCTGCAAGGCAACAGTGCTAACCACCAACGTGCCGCCTCCCGTACTAGTTTAGTCTTCTTTTAATTGTGCTTTCATGGACTTTAATGTTTAACATGCTCAGTGAGGCCTGTAAAGTCTCAGATGTAGCTCTTGTTTTTTTTTGTGGTGCACAGTCTGATCATTAGGTTAATGTCCTGGGATGTCCACTCCTGGGAAGACTTGCAACTGTTTTGAATGTTTTCCACTTGTGATAATCTTTCTCACTATAGAAAATTGAACTCCAAGTTGTTTGGAAATGGTTTTCATAACTTTTTCTAGATTGATGTGCTGCAACAGTTGACTCTATAAAACAACTGCTTATGTCTTTCCCAGTTGCCTTTGTTTTAATACATGCCTGAATTGCCATACCAGCAAAGTGCCAAAAAATGAGGCGTTTATAGAGGTCTGCACAAATGCTGATAATCAATTAATCTAGGGCCGATGATTAGTAAGCACATGTCTGCAATTTACCCTCTTAAATCTGGTGAAAGCAGTAAGGGCGTACTTAAATAAATAATGGCCAGATGTTGTTCATATGAGGTTGTATTTGTCTAATCAGATGATTTTTATTATGTTTTTACACAAAAGGGGAGTACTAACTTTTACTCATGACTATAAGTGAGAAAGTCATTTTGTCTCATGAATAAGCAAATAAAAGTATGCATTATTTGCCATGAAAACAGAGAAAATAATATCTTATGTAGCAAGGTGATCATGGACAGAAAATGGACCTTATATTATATACATTTTACTAAATACTTACATTTTGAACATGAAAAAGTAGGCAATAAGAATTAATTCTAAAATCTTTGCCTGTACATGAAGCTTTGCAGCTCTGAGTTTGTTCAGACTTGTGGTTAGGTTTGCTCTGTGTAATTATGCTGCAGGTTACCAGCTGATAAAAAATTGCTTAATAACGATTGCTCCTTAATTAAGCAATCTTTATTTGGATCATTATATTAAACAGAAAATGTCAACATATTAGTGTCACTTAAGGGATAAATCAAATTATATTCTGTACCAGTAGTACAGAACGTCCTACAGTACATTGTTTTGGTCTTCTTAAAACACTACATTTCCTGCTTGTCCAGTTTATTAAACAAGAAGAATGTAGCACTTTGATTGTCACTTTATTATTGATAGCTAATATGAACAGTCATTAAAACTCATGTCATTTGCCTCCTTTTTTCCCTTAAAAATATCTTGGCATACTACCAAGAAACTGCCAGTCATGAAACTCCTTTGTACTGTATGCAGGAAAGTTACCATTACAAAGCACTGTGACTGGAGTCTGGGTCTATGTTTGCGCAAAGTTTACACAGACAAATTACTTCACTGGTTAGGAGCAGTAGAAGTAGAAAAAAAGAAGTAGATTTAAAATGTTATTGATGAAATCCTCCCATATCTCTTAAGTTTTAGCTTTGATGTTGGTTCTGACTTGTGGTTAGGGGTGTATCTGTACAGTATAATTAGGCTCTGGTGTATTGGCACACCCAGGCTCTTCTTAATTACCTGAAGTCTGTTGACTGAAGGAATCTTTGTTTTGAGTCATGAAAGTTAACAGATAATGTCAATAGATAAGTCACCTAAGGACTAAAACAAGACAAGGGCGTTTTCCTCTTACACCACAAAATTATTGTTTAATAAATATCATGCTGGGCTTTTAATTAGTTTATAGTTACACTTAATAGATCTTGGTTTTCAATGTTTTAGTGAAACAGATTTATAGCAGATAGTATAGCAAATTTCTGTGGGATTTGCAAGTATTGGACAAAAAGACTTTCTTTGTACTTGTATGCATGTGTATGTTGATCAACACGTATGTTGATACGAGATATAATTGAAAAAAAAGTTTTCTGATGTACATTACAATCGTGTAAAAGTCAGTACCACTTCTTTTAATTCCTGGTGTTTTTGTGTGAAAACATAAAAATCATTTGATTGTAGAGGGACTAAGCATTAGGCAAATAAAACCTTGGACAAAGAACAACATACTGTATAGCTTTTTCTCTTTTCCATTATGTATGTAACAAAAATTAAGCCAAAACATGTGGGCAATACTAAACATCCCTATAATTCAATAGGATGTAGGTCCACCTTCAACAGCAATAACTTGCTGAGATAGCCTCACATTTGCCTATAGAATACTGTGGTATACAAAGGGGTTAATGGTCGACTCAATGACTGCAAGGTGCCCAGGTCCTGTGGCTGCAAAAACAATCCCAAATCATCACTCCTCCACTATCGTGCATGACAGTACTGTAGATATAATGTGTTTTTGCTCTTAATGTCAAAGATGCTCTGAGCATTAAGGCCAAACAACTCCACTATGGTCTCATCTGTCCAGAGGACATTGTTCCAAAAGTGCTTTTGTTCAGATGTAGCTTTGCGAATCTCAGTCTTCTTTTTGTGAATCAATCTTCTTTTCAGACAAAGGAGGATTTCCAGCCCTTCCAAACCTGCCGTACTAGTTTACTCACTCTCACTCACTCATCTTTTATACCGATTTATCCTGTATTCAGGTTCGCTGGGACCTGGAGCCTATCTTAGGAGGCTTAGGGCACGAGGCAGGGTACACCCTGGATAGGGTTCCAATCCATCGCAGGGCACACACACAAACACACACTCATTCACACACTATGAGAAATTTGGGAACGCCAATTAGCCAAACCTGCATATCTTTGGACTGTGGGAGGAAACCGGAGTACCCGGAGGAAACCCACCAAGCACGGGGAGAACATGCAAACTCCCTGCACACAGAGACGGGAATCGAGCCTGGCTGGAAAACGAGCCCGCACCCTAGAGGTTCAAGGCAACAGTACTAACCACCACCGTGCCGCCTCTCGTACTACTTTAGTCTTCTTTTAATTGTGCTTTCATGGATTTTAACGTTTAACATGCTCAGTGAGGCCTGTAAAGTCTCAGATTTAGCTCTTGGGGTTTTTTTGTGATGCACAGTCTGATCATTAGGTCAATGTCCTGGGATGTCCACTCCTGGGAAGACTTGCAACTGTCTTGAATGTTTTCCACTTGTGATAATCTTTCTCAGTATAGAACATTGAACTCCAAATTGTTTGGAAATGGTTTTCATAACTTTTTCTAGATTGATGTGCTGCAACAGTTGACTCTATAAAACAACTGCTTATGTCTTTCCCAGTTGCCTTTGTTTTAATAAATGCCTGAATTGCCATACCAGCAAAGTGCCAAAAAATGAGGCGTTTATAGAGGTCTGCACAAATGCTGATAATCAATTAATCTAGGGCAGATTATTAGTAAGCACCTGTCTGCAACTTACCCTCTTAAATCTGGTGAAAGCAGTAAGGGCGTACTTAAATAAATAATCGCCAGATGAAACAGTTATTCTGTATGATGTTGTTCATATGAGGTTGTATTTGTCTAATCAGATGATTTTTATTATGTTTTTACACAAAAGGGGAGTACTAACTTTTACTCATGACTATAAGTGAGAAAGTCATTTTGTCTCATGAATAAGCAAATAAAAGTATGCATTATTTGCCATGAAAACAGAGAAAATAATATCTTATGTAGCCAGGTGATCATGGACAGAAAATGGACCTTATATTGTATACATTTTACTAAATACTTACATTTTCAACATAAAAAAGTAGGCAATAAGAATTAATTCTAAAATCTTTGCCTGTACATGAAGCTTTGCAGCTCTGAGTTTGTTCAGACTTGTGGTTAGGTTTGCTCTGTGTAATTATGCTGCAGGTTACCAGCTGATAAAAAATTGCTTAATAACGATTGCTCCTTAATTAAGCAATCTTCATTTGGATCATTATATTAAACAGAAAATGTCAACATATTAGTGTCACTTAAGGGATAAATCAAATTATATTCTGTACCAGTAGTACAGAACGTCCTACAGTACATTGTTTTGGTCTTCTTAAAACACTACATTTCCTGCTTGTCCAGTTTATTAAACAAGAAGAATGTAGCACTTTGATTGTCACTTTATTATTGATAGCTAATATGAACAGTCATTAAAACTCATTTCACTTACATACTACCAAGAAACTGCCAGTCATGAAACTCCTTTGTATGCAGGAAAGTTACCATTACAAAGCACTGTAACTGGAGTCTGGATCTACTGACGCTCTGTTATAAATAAGGATGAATTTCTTCCTCAATTAATATCTGGGCATTTCCACTGGGAAATCAGCAACATTTAATGTGATTTTGTCATGAACAAGTCTGAATCTTCTCTCATCTACAGTAGTCATTAAGCAATGGAGCTAGTAAGCAAGCATAATGAATCACAGTGGACATATCATCTTGGTTTTCATCATTAATTTTAAACCTAACAATTTGGGGGCTCGTCCAGGATCAAATAGAAAAAAGTCTAAGAAATGTCACAGTCTGGGAGAAGTGTCTGAAAACCCTAAACAGTATGCTCACTTAATAATATGAATGTTGCTGTCTTTTTACTGTCTTTATTTATATTTTACTTTAAAATACTTACTACAAATCTCAACCCATGATATCTCTCTAGCTTTTTTAACCAGTGAATTCATTTTTTATTTTTGCTAATGTTGAAGTTTCTAACTTAAGCAGGATAAGATGTCTCATTTGCTCTCATTTACTGTAGAAGGGCTTTTAAATTTGTTTAGTAGTTTAGCTAGCACATTTTTGAAAAATCTAATGTTAAATTAGCTAGCTAAGTATATTTAGTTTTTTTTCTGCCACTACGATAAAAGCTAGCTACTTAGTTATTGTTTTGTAAAATAGGTTAAACAAGCTACTGTAGCTTAAGATGTGTAAATTATTTTAAGTTACATAGCTACAGTAGTTACACTTTGTTGTTGTTGTTGCTAACATGATGAAAAACATAATAGTGCTCTATAGAGATTCACAATCAAACCTAAAGAAACATGTTAACAACTATAAATCTATTAAAGCATCTAGTTAGTTTTGCAAAACAGTTTCTTAAATTAGTTAACTAGTTTATGTTTTTGCATATTTATGATGATTTTCAGTTTTACATCCAGTTTTATTCAGCCTTTGTGGAAGGAGTCTGCAGTGTCAGAAACATTCAAACACTTTGTAAGCAGGACGAGCTGAATTTATGTCATTTTAATAAAAAAAAAAGGGGGAAATTAAGGCGGCGCGGTGGTGTAGTGGTTAGCACTGTCGCCTTGCACCTCCAGGGTCTGGGTTCGATTCCCTGGCCAGGCTCGATTCCCGTCTCTGTGTGCATGGAGTTTGCATGTTCTCCCCGTGCTTGGTGGGTTTCCTCCGGGTACTCCGGTTTCCTCCCACAGTCCAAAGATATGCAGGTTAGGCTAATTGGTGTTCCTAAATTGCCCGTAGTGTGTGATTGGTTGTCTGAGTGTGTGTATGTGTGTGTGCCCTACGATGGATTGGCACCCTGTCCAGGGTGTACCCTGCCTAGTGCCCGAAGTCTCCTGGGATAGGCTCCAAGTCCCCCGCGACCCTGAACACAGGATTAAGCGGTATAGAAAATGAATGAATGAAAAAAAAAAGGGGAAAATGACTGCTCATGGCTGCACAAGTAATTACAAGAGCTTGCTTTCTGGCCATAACACAATGTTCAGCAAAACCATAAAGTGGAAAAAAAAAGCATTATGCAGTGTTCATTAATAAATGAAATATCCCTGAAAATAAGCCCTTACAATCAAGTCACATTTAGATATAATATGGGTTGTTAACCTGTAACAACGCATTTTTATATTTTCTTAATTATATTGTCAATAAAAAGTCATTCATTCATTCATTCATTTTCTATACCGCTTAATCCTGTGTTCAGGGTCGCAGGGACCTGGAGCCCATCCCAGGAGACTTCGGGCACTAGGCGGGGTACACCCCGGACAGGGTGCCAATCCATCGCAGGGCACACACACATACACACACTCAGACAACCAATCACACACTACGGGCAATTTAGGAACACCAATTAGCCTAACCTGCATATCTTTGGACTGTGGGAGGAAACCGGAGTACCCGGAGGAAACCCACCAAGCACGAGGAGAACATGCAAACTCCATGCACACAGAGACGGGAATCGAGCCTGGCTGGGGAATCGAACCTGGACCCTGGAGGTGCAAGGCGACAGTGCTAACCACTACACCACCGTGCCTCAATAAAAAGTCAAGAAGAAAAGAAAAAATTAAAAAATCAACAAAACCTTTCATCATTGCTTGAACAACTGCAAAGCCTTTCTAAGAAGGAGTGAATATTCTCAAGAATAAACCTTTCATAAACCTTTCACTCAAGAAGTGATGACACCGGTGAATAATCTCCCAAGCTCTGCTGTCTCTGTTAGTCATGAGTAAACACTTTCTAATCCATGTTAATACACACTAATGCAGGTGTGTGTGTGTGTGTACAGTATGTCTGTGTGTGAGAGATAGAGAGAGAGAGAGAGAGAGAGAGAGGTTATCAGCTCACACACAGGCTACAGGTCTATTTGATTACATGATGGCAAATAGTGTTAAAGCTCTTAATCCCACATCGCTCTTACTCAGAACGACCCATGACTCCACAGTTCACACGCATATACAGTATATGTATATACAGTATATGTACAAATACACACACAAAAACACAAACACTAATCATGTACCATATCTCTTCAGCATTGTTTTTCTCTTTCTGTAAAGTCAATATAGTTAATAAAGCTTGTTGTCTTTGTTTTAATAATTATTAGTGGCATACGAAAGCCTTGTAAACAACACATAAGACTTTACAAAGCATTCTGTTTTAGAGTTTACAAGGCATTATGAGTGAAAAATTATAAGCTTTGTCATAATAAATAATGCATACAGCCTTCAATGGAAGTGCTAGCGAGTATCTTTTCTATAGCCATAAACAGATGTTTACACTAAAGGCATAAAAGTCAATTCAATTTAAACTCAGTACTCCGACGACCTTTTTTTTTTTTTTACTGTGCCCTTATCCACACTACAATCGAACCTTGAACTGTGATCTAATCATTCAACAAGTGTGATCGCACTCACATTTACACACACACACACACACACACACACACACACACACACACACACACACGCTCTGTCTCATATGAATGGAGGTTTGCTTTTGCTGAACTTGACCAAGCAACAGTGTACTTACAGTGTCAGTCAAAAAAAATGCCAGTCCTCCTCTTCCTTCTCCTCCTCCTCTGTATTCACTCACACCCTTTTCAGTGTGGAAATTACACACACAAGTGCACACACACACGCACAGATACACAAAGACATACACACTCACCCAGAGCAGAGCGGCATACAGGAGCCTGGCTCTTTATCTGCTGAGCGCACCTTTCAGTCAGCCAATCAGAACGTGGCACTGAAGATTCACAAAGAGTTAACTGGATCCCCCTCTCTTCCCAATCACATATGTATAAACACAAGAACAGTTCCTTTTTTTATTTAATTAAGGAGTTTTTAGGTTGTTTTTACATTCAAAGTTTTCATAATAGCTGACAGATTTCATTAAAAATTTAAATGTGAGAAATAATAAATATATAATTTCTAATAATGAAATGTAACCAATGTAAACTCCCCCCCAGAAAAAAAAGATATTAGACATAAAACAGACCTTTGTTGATCTAGAAAATCCTGAAATAATAAATAATGCATTCAGGCTTCATGGGAAGTGCTGGTGAGTATCGAGCCATAAACAGATGTTTACACTAAAGGCAGAAAAAGTAAATTCAATAAACTCAGTACACAGGCGTCTTTTTTTTCTTTGTATTTTTCAGCAAGAAAAATCATCCATTTTCAGCACAACAAAGAAATTAATAAAAAAGAACTAATTTTAGTATTGACTTCACCGCATTTAAAAGTAGAACTGCCAAAAAAAAAAACAGTAAAAAATGTGTATTGTACATCTGTTTTTATTAGTTCATTAGTGCATTATAAATTGTTTAAAACAATATGACTGGTGTACTTATTGACTGATTGACAGATTTTTTAAAGTAATATGTTTAAATGTTATTAATTTAATGGTGTTTGTCAGTGGCTTTTAAAATAATTCCTAAAAAAAATCTAGAGTTAAAAATTCTGAGCCCTTTCAGAGGTTTCATATTTGTCTTTTTATATAATATTCAAATATTTAATTCATTCATTCATTCATCTTCTATATCGCTTTATCCTGTATTTAGGGTCGCGGGGACCTGGAGCCTATCTCAGGAGACTCTGGGAACGAGGCAGGGTACACGCTGGACAGCATGCCAATCCATTGCAGAGCACACACACGCACACACACACACACACACACACACACACACACACACACACACTATGATCAATTTGGGAACGCCAATTAGCCTAATCTGCATGTCTTTGGACTGTGGGAGGAAACCGGAGTACCCGGAGGAAACCCACCAAGCACGGGGAGAACATGCACGGGAACTCCATGCACGCAGAGACGGGAATCGAGCCTGGCCGGGAATCGAACCCGGACCCTGGAGGTGCAAGGCGACAGTTTTGAATACTCCTAGTAATATTGTTTTCTGTAATATGATCATCTCATCGTCTCTTAATCTCAATGCCAAGACTATTTCAGATTATTTTATCATAATATACCTTCATAGTCATAAACAGAAAGAATCATGGAGATTGCTGAGCCA
Organism: Channallabes apus; assembly: GCA_030522415.1. NCBI lineage: Eukaryota > Metazoa > Chordata > Actinopteri > Siluriformes > Clariidae > Channallabes > Channallabes apus. The sequence continues at coordinate 13,543,979 of CM060111.1, read as the reverse complement.
AAAAATTGCTGAGCCATATTTTTACTCTCTGGAACGTCTATAATAAACCTTTATAGCTTAAAATCGCACCACTCAGGCTGAACATCATTAGGCTGAGCAGACACAACAATAAATCAAAGAAGTGCACAGATTTTGCTACTTTATTATTCCAATTCCAGTTGTTTCGTGGAAATCTCTCTTTTCAGCAGATAAGATTTATTTATTATTTAAATCAAATAAGATTTTCATGCGTTTGTGTTGGGAGTGCTCAGCACTGGTAACTGCCTGCCACTTAGTGGCCAAGACTGAGATTTACACCAACCACAATCAACTATTCAAAAAATTAACTACAGTACTACTACTACTACTAATAATAATAATCATAATAAAACTACATTTAATACATTATTGTATTATCTACAGAAACATGCACAAGAGGCACACAGGAGCTTGTATGATGCAAGTGCCACCGAACCAAAAAATAACAATAAATGTAACAATTTTCTCTTAAACCCAGTGGCACTGTGGTTTTCTTTATGGGTTGGCACCTGAGCCAGAGTTTACCCTGCTTCGTGCCCAAAGTTCCATGGGACAGGCTCCATGCCAGGTCATTTATTCTAGAAAAAAAATCAACCATATCATTAAACACTTGAATGTTAAAATCACTTAGGAGTGCTGTAGTGTTTGGCATGAGGACGTTGTCAGCAGATGCTTTGGGTGCTGTGGGTTGTGGGGTCGGGCCTCCTCAGATTGGACTTGTTTGTCCGGTGCATCCTGGTGCTTGATCGGATTGGGAACTGGGGAGTTTGGATGCCCAGTGCGTGGCAAGCTGTGGTTCACTGTGTGTTCTGCTGTATTTCTATTATGGCCAGCATTGACTTTTCTCTGTGAATTGTGCTACATTGGCTTGTCTGTGGAATCGGAATCAGTTTGGAAGGGATGGTCTTTGGTCCCAGCGGCAGAGTTGGATTTAGCCAAGGATTTAGTGTTTCTTAGGGAGCGTACCATCTTGCACATTTAGTGTAGAGCATTGGATTTTCTGAAAGTTTTTTTTTTTTTTTTTTTGCAAATGCTCCAGTACTGACAGTTCAAAGTTCTTCAACTTCTCCGTGCTGAGCTCACCCTGTGTTTTGACCTGACTTCCTAAATGGCTGGGATATGAGAAATAATATTCATAAGATGTGGAGGAAAAGTATTTTGCCACTCCTCTTTATTAGAAAGACATCCCAGATTGAAAATCTTAATGGTTTTTTGGCTGCCCAACTCTATGATGTTGCATGCCTTCAATTACCTGTGAGATGACTACACATTAGCTATGAAGTGTTAAGATGCACTTACAAGTCACTCAGAAATCCTGTACAAAGTGCGAGGCTGTCTAAGAATTTACCTTACAACTGTTCCATAGTACCTACAGTATAGTACACTTATATTATAGTACCTATATTTTTCTACATATAGAACATCTGTAGTAAACATCACCATATATCTATTAGAGTATGCCATTTTCCCATGAATTCAGTATCTATTAGAGAGTACTGTTTAGTAGTAGCCATCTCTATGTGATAAATGATAAGTGATAAGTCAAAAATGAGAAACAGCAGCTCCACATGGTGGGTTAGATCCCTGGTTGAGTCAGAATAGACAAGCAAAGGAAGCTTACAGTCGGAAATGCTCCCTTTACCATACATATTTACATACCAGTTAAATACATCTTGCTAGAAACCATTTCGAATGGCCCAAAATCAAAAAGTATAAGCAACGATTCCGTCTTGGCATTAGCACATTTACAAATAGTTGAGACACTGGCATACATTTTATTTATCTTAGATCTGGAACAATGACTTATGATGATCTACCCCTGTTCAAGTATCACTTTAACATTAACTGTGCATGCATGGATCCTTTACAAGTCTTTGTCCCTTTATTTGTCAGAGGCTACATTATCAATATCCTTTTTCTATTAGTTTTGTTCTGCACTAAGACGAGTCCACAGAGCTGTGAGTATTCACAAATAAAAGGCCTAATCAACGCTCGTTCAAGTACCCTGTCTTAATGGTTATGGCAGATAAACGAATAAATTCAGAAAAAAGGAACGAAGTCATGGCAAAGAGAGACATTTTATTTGCATTAACCTGACCAATTAAAGAAACAGGGGTTTTAAGGTTCTTTATGGCTTCAGTAATATTTAGCCTAACTATTAGCCTAGGAGTTCCTAAAATTGCCCATAGTGTGTGATTGGGTGTGTGAGTGTGTGTATGTTTGTGTGCCCTGCGATGGATTGGCACCCTGTCCAGGGTGTACCCCGCCTAGTGCCCGAAGTCTCCTGGGATAGGCTCCAGGTCCCCCGCGACCCTGAACACAGGATTAAGCGGTATAGAAAATGAATGAATGAATGAATTAGCCTAGGATCTTTGGAAATAACTAGCTTGAGAAAAGTTTTTAACAGTTTGTTTAAATGGAAGAGAAGCAAGGAAACACATGTTAAACTTGTCTGAAAGAGGCATAAATATGCACATCATGATTAATTGTAACCAAAACAATAAATCAAGGAGAATTGGAACGGACGATGGGCAGCTTGAGAGATACAGCAGTACAGTTATCTGGGAATCAGCTTCTGCTTCAAACTCGAAAAAAGCCATTAGCCAACTACAGGGGACATGAGGATCAACTCTGGAATCACTTTTTAATTCTTGTGTCTGACAGCTTTGCAAGTTACACAACAATTGTTCAAAGGTCGATAACCTTAAATGAAAAAAAAAAACAGAAAAAGGGTACATCACTATTTCTGATAGTTAAATAAAATGTATTTAAATGGGGGGCTCTGTGGGTCGCCACATCTCGTCATTTGATCCGAAAGTTGTCGGCACAGGTTTTAAGCCAAAACACTTCTACACTTTTATATTTTATAGCTCACACTTCACACTTACATTTTGTACATTCTTTTCCTGTGCAATCAATATATTTCGATTTTAATTCTATTTCATTTTGTAATTTGGAAATTTTCACCCTAAATTCTTAACTTTTTTTTTTTCATTGAAAATTCTATCGAGTTTAATTCTACTCTCTAGTGCAATGTTTTCATTGTATTCATTCTAATTTAGGTCATTGACAGTTGTATAAGCATTTCACTCCATATCATACTGCGTATGGTTGTGTAAGTGACAAAATAATTTTTTTTTTAATTCCTGATATTCTCGATCATCCAACTCTATGAAGTCACACGCTTTAAAGCCTCTGCAAACTTACTGCATTAACTAAAAAACTTGCCTGGGACTACAGAAACTACTGTACGAACCTCTCCCACACATCCGTGATAAATACCACCATATACTGTACGTGTAGCATCGTCTAGAAAATGCTACTTAGTAGTTTAGGGCACAGAACTGGATTTTATCCATGAATTTAGTATCTATTTCAGTGCACGTTTTATTTGTTTAGTGTTCCAGTAGCGACAGCTCAAAAACTGTCCAAATTAGCACTTCAGCATATTTCCATTCCATATTTCCACCAAAATAAACATTTTTAAAAATAAACATTTGTCACAGTTCTTATCATCTAAAAAGTAAAAAAAAAAAAAAATTAAACAATGGTATTGTTTTTTTTGCCTAGGGTTTTGCCTGCACCATAGCACATACAGTACAGGTGTTTTTTTTTTTTTTTTTTTAATGATCTTGAGATCTCACTGTTCAGGATCAAATGCACAAATGTGAGAAAGAATCCAACAGTTTTATTAACCTTTCCCCTTTTTCATCAGTGTCCCATTTTGCTATAGCAAGAAGACAAAAATGCACAGCTAAATTATGGATAGACACACCTGGTGACAGAAAGTAACATGGCGATTGGGTGTGAACGCTCTTGCTTACCCCTCGGCAAATGTGCCGCTTTGTGTGTTCCCACCCTTAACCTCAAATTGTCTTCTTTCAAAGAAAGGAGCCGTCTTCATTTTTCATTTCCCCACATGTAGAACAATGAGGCATTGGTAATTAAAGATCATCATGTGAGCCAACAGGACAGCTCCATTTACTCAGGAACCTGTTGTCCCAGGCCACACGCAATCATCATTTACAGGATTTGTTTACCATTGTTTAGTTTAAAAGGACTTCTATCGTTTAGTACCCTTGCATGTTTCTTTATAACAGGATACGTTCTTATGGTGACAGTTTAATAGGTTGGGGTTTATGGTTCCAAGTCACTCTGACAGCTTATAAAGCATACAATGTATATATTCAGTTTAAATCAATTCAATTCAGTTTTATTTGTACAGCGCTTTTAACAATTGTTGTTGTTGCGAACCTGCTTTAGACGACCTAAATTTGCATGACAAATGAAAAAGTGTGTATAAATCAAAATGCTAGGATGGTCCTTGATGAGCAAGCCAAGGGCGAGGGTGGCAAAAGGAGATGGCAATAGGAAGAAACCTTGAGATGAACCAGACTCAACAGGAAACCCATCCTCATTTGGGTGATAACAGATAGCAGGAATGGTTTTGCAGTCATACTGTGTGTTAGGAGGCTGGAAGTCTTTAAGTTAATATGGAGTCCAGTTTGTTATTAGAGGCTCAGGTAGACTTGTAGGAAACCCCAGTTCTGAACTATGGAGTGACTGCAGACATCAGCCCATAGCATCAGCCGAGGCCAGGACCGTCATCAAGGTAAAGTGAAGAAATCAAGAAATGTTCTTTCTCTGGGGACAAATATTTATATTAAATATTTCAAACAATTACTACAGCTTATAGAAATACAGCACATTGTATTTCTACGCAATATAAGCAATATTATACAACTAAAAATGTTTAGTTGTACACAGACACTTACACAAAAAGAACACACATTTGAAAAAATATCTTCACAGTTTTCAATTTATTATTATTATTATTATAACTGAGCTCTTTTGCAAATTGCAACTGATATTTGCTACCTCAACTTCTGATTCATGGGGAGTAAGAGATTCTACTTCATTTTCATCCACATAACATTTCAGTTTTTCCTTCCATTTTATTTTTACCTCGTGGACTGTTAGGGTGCGATTTTCTTGGTCTTAGTCGAAGGACTCTGACTCATTCATTGGCTATACCGCTTTATCCTGGGGTCTGGAGCCTATTCAAGGGCACAAGCTGGAGTACACCATCACAATCCATCACAAGGCATACACACACACACAACGGGCAATTTGGGAACGGCAATTAGACTAATCTGCCTGCCTTTGGACTGTGGGGAGGAAACTGGAGTACCCAGAGGAAACCCACCAAGCACGAGGATAACATGCAAACTCCTTGCATACAGAGGCGGGAATCGAACCCGGACCCTGGAAGTGCAAGACAACAGTGCTAACCGCTAAGCCACTGTCCCGCCCAAAGAAATTCATCTCAATGGAAATGATTTAATAGACGTTTACCAAAAATAAAAAAATGCCACAAAAACTATTACCTAAAAAATTTACCACAAAAAAATACAATAAAATCCTATGCATTTTGACACAAAATTATATTGTAAAAAATTTTTTTTATTTATTATTCTATTAAAAGAATTTACACCTAGATGAGCCACCAGTCCATCAAAATGCACAATTCACACGTTCATTAGCACCGCAGGGCAAATAATACAGCCCATTCACCCATCTGCTTGTTTCTGGATGAAAAATGAGTCCCTTCAGAAAGCCAGACACCTACTGTACAGTAATCCATGATGTGTGTGTGAGGCTGAACGTCCCTCGCTAAGATAACATGAGGCCAGGCAAAGTTATAGCAATGTATTAATGTTTTATTCTACTTACAATAAACAGAATATAGCGGACCCTTATTTGTACAAAAATACCTGAAAAGGTTACAGTTAGCGTTTGTAAGACAGGCAGCTATTTAAAAGACCAAGCAAAACACATTACCAATACAGAACGTTTAAAACAGAAAAAAAACACAGAAGGAAAAGCATTTTTTTTTATTGATTTTTGTTTTGATTCCCTGAAAACATATATTTCTTATTTATGTATATATCTATATGTATGTACAGTCACAATTCTTTTGCAAGGAGACAACAGGAGCAGAGACGTGCTACTGTTACTAAGATCTAATCAATGGTGCAGATTACATATGGTGCATAAAAAGATGCTCTCCTAAATGTTTGTGGTGTTTCAGGTTAAGACTAGGAATGCTGGCCTATTTTCTGTAGAGATATGAAAGACAGTAAACTGATCCAACGTAGCTGTATGATATACATGGATCATCCATAACATTATGACCACCCGCTAAATACTGAGTAGGTCACACGTTTGCCACCAAACAGCCCCAAGCCAAAGACTCCACTAGACGTCTGGAGGTGTGTGCGCGCGCGTGTGTGAGGTGCATCATCAGTCAGGGTGCATCATCCTGCCGAAAGAGGCCACTGCCATCAGGGAACAACATTTCCATGAAGTTGGGTTCTTGGTACTCGGCAGGGCCCAAGGATTCCCAGCAGAACATCACACTGCCTCCAGAGGCTCACCTTCTTCTCACAGTGCATCCTGGAGCCATCTCTTCCCCAGGGTAATGACACACACACACAGCCATCCACAGTATGTAAATAATAAAGCATCCACCAATGGGTTGTAGGCACTTTTGGAGGTCGACACAGATCAGCATGGACAGGTCCATACTGTGATGCACCGTCCTTGCTGATTCTGTCCTTTCTGGCACCTACACGCGCATGCTTTCACACTCCATGTTCATCAATGATCCGGTTTTCCTTCCAATGGTCACTTTTTGGTAGGTCCTGACCACTGCAGACTGGGACCCCACTCTGGCCTGGCTTTGGAGTTGCTCTGACCCAGATGTCTAGACATCTCAATCAGTCTCTTGTGAGAGACACTCAAATCCTTAAGACTGCCCATTTTTTGAGCTTCCATCATGACAACTTCTGGAACAAAAAGTTGCCTAATACAGTGTATCTCACAAACTTCCAAGTGCCGCTGTAACGAGATAATCAAATGTTGTTCACGTCACCTGTCAGTGGTCATAATGTTATGGCTGATGTATACAATATACAAACACACACAAAATAAAATCTGGTTAGTGTGTTGGTGTGAAATGGAGACAAGAGTGGAGTCTGAGGCACCTGCTGGATTTTATAGGTTTCATAATACAAAGTAAAGCTAAAACCAAGAAGAAACTAATATTTTAGCATGTTTCACATCCAGTATAGAGTTCAACAGAACGAGAACAAAGGAAACTAGAAAAGACTCTCCTAAAACTCATTGAGAACACCATGAGCTGTCAAAGGTAAAATACTAGAAAGAATATTGAAAGTTGTAGAAAAAAAAAAAAAGAAAAAAAAGGCACCAGTCCTGGGGACCGGGCCTCACCAGGCTCCACGTCAACCCTGAGCAAACCCAGTTACATTCATTTCTTTTAAATATTTATATATGTATATATGTAAAACAATATTTAATTAATTCGCTCAGACACTTTCGACAGTAAATAATGATTCGCAACTCCAGCTCATCTGAACATCGAGGATATTATGCTTTAGCACACTGTCCACGAGGGCTACGTCAGCATTTACAAAGTGTATTCTGTGGAGAAAAACTGTTTAGCTTAATAGTTACTGTGACCACAAGAAGTTCAGCCCAGACTCCAGTTTCTTTCTTTTAACCAGCTTAATTTAAACGTTAAATGGACTTGAACACTGGAAAATATAACAAAGCATTACATTTACACTTTACCAAAGGAAACAAACAAAAAAAAAACTAATAAAACCAAACACCACCCCCTCCAAAAAAAAAAAAAAAAAAAAAAAAAGTCAAGAGTCAAGTTTCTTCATTTTGTAAGCCATCATGAAAAAAAGAAGGAAAAAATTACAAATAATGAAAATAGTGATTTGAAACCTAAAATACAGTGTCAAATCTCCAGACTTTTTACGGTTTCTTTTGTAGACACACACACAAAAATATCATAATTGTTTGTTAGTTTCGAGAAGGTGACCGAAATGTGAATCCGCAAGAATGAGCTCAATTTCATAACGTGGATCGTTTTAACAAGGACAAAAGCAGGATAAAAACGCAACTGGTTGAAACTAGACATGGATGAAATTACAGACCGAGCCGAAACGGTATCGCTACAAACCATTAATAGGGCTTCGGTTCTATAGGATAAAAAGGAAATCTCACAATGTCAGGGGAAGAGATATGGTCTGGTGTAACTGTTAATTAATCATTTGCAGCTCCTCCATGTGTTTCCTACTGGCTCACAATTATGAGGTTTGGAAAATCAAAGGTCAAAGTTCAACCAGAGAAAGTTGGGTAAACCATCAATAGAACTAAATGCATGTTTTTTCGTCCCTTTCCCCTTCAGCGGATTAGAAAATTCTCCATCTTTACTAATTCACAAATGAGCAGCCACCTAAAGTAATTTTCTTTCATTTTCCCAAACAACATCAGCTTTTTCATCAAAACAACACATGGTGATTTCTCTTTCTTTACACTGAAGCATAAGGAGCCCTTTTTCTTTAAAGAAAAATAGTTTACTAACGAACAAACCAGAAAAAGTTAAAAAGCAAAAAAAGTGACTGCAAAGTCTAAAACGTCTGTAATAACCTTTGCAAAAACCTTTGCTTTTCATGCGATTTAGCACACACAAAAGTGTTTGTCCACTCAAGAAAAGAAAGGGACTCTGTTGTCGTTGCTTGTTGGTGGGTTGGTTCCTTCAAGGATGCCTGTCTTGTGGTTTTTTTTTTGTGCATTTAACCTGAAAACCCATTAAAAAGGTCCTTAAAACCCAACTTCGTACCTTAAATCATATATACTCCGTTCAAATTACCAGGTGAAAGATACCCAAGATACACCCCGATGAAACCACACCGGCGAAGTCTAGGACTTTTTTTCCTTCTGGGAATGTTGCACATGACATCTATGATCTGTACCAGGATTTCTAGCACGATACAGAGGAAGGCTCCATGAAACCAACATTCTTCAGCTAGATGTTCCAAAGAGAACACGTTTAGCCCTTCCTCGAATACACTACATAATGCCCTGTAAGTGTGCTCCCCTGTGACTGGATAGTTATTGCAGATCATCTGCAACCCACAGGTGGAAGTGAAATGCAACGAATGCATCGGCAAGTCAGCCTTTAATCCCCAACTCCGACTCGGACCGAGCAACGCAGCGGCAACGAACACAACAGATTTGCTTTTCAGTCCGACACATCGTCCTCACTTCACGAACAAAAATCGATGCTGTCTGAGTATTGCATTTCATGGTTCTTCTCCATAGAAAGAGAAAGTAATAAAAAGTGCTAATAAAAGAAAAACGGCGCCTGCTTTTGTTTCCTCACAAGACAGCAGTTGGGGACGGCACTCAGGCCACCCACCGTTTTCGGCACAAAAAAGAGCAAAAATCACTCCGGGGATCGTGTGCAAATTAATTTGTACTGCTCTTTTCCTTTTTCATGAAAGTCCAAATAAAATCGTTGAACAAACGAGAAATATGGTGACAAGTACAAACTTTTGTATTTGTGAACATAACTGGTGATAAGGCCAAATGTACAATGCAACAATACAGCAGATAATGGTGAAGAGCTCACTAAAACATGGTTAGTAGAACAAATTTCTGATTAGGTGAAACAAAAATACATGAGGCTCAAAAAAAATTTAAAAAAAACCCAAACAAACAAACAAAAATAAATTGTGGAAGAGCAGTACGGAACAGCGCTGAGAAGTTCACTAAATTTCAAGTAATCATTCAGATCCAGATAAATAAATAGATCCACGGAAACAACACTTAAAAATGATTGCATCGTTTGCATTTATGTCTGCGTAGTCGTGATCACTCAGCAGAGCTCGTAGACGCTGCGGCCAGGCCTTTTCCATTTAGCTTAAAAATGTTAAGTAAAATACTAAAGAAGATGGCTCTTCCAAAAAAGTCACAATTTGAAAATCCGTCCATTATGTCGTGCTACTACTGAGCAAGGCAGTAAAAGAAACAGAGCCCCAGCTGTTCTGGAAACTTCACAGTGCACTGTCCTACTGATCTATCAATACACTGAAAAGACAAAACAAGCAGATCTGGGGATTCCTGCCTCTTGATTTTGTCTCTCAAAAAAAAAAAAAAAAGTAAAGATGGCATCCGTTAAAACAGAGCTCCCTGCAGCTTGCCATATTTCAGGGGATCATAGTGGTTATTTTTCCACTTAAAATTTTTTGTCCACTTCAAGGCACCCTTAATGATGGTGGCAGTAGTGAAGCTGATCCAAACTCCCACTTCAGGCTGTATGATCCTGGACGGCCAGCAGAGGGCGCTTCAAATGTTTAAACAATGTCTAGAAGGATGGTGAAACATTTGGACATTAGCTGAGGCTTTACAGTGACAGAGTCAAAACAGAGTGCAAAAGGGTACTGCGGCACGTAGACAGCAATCTGAAAGAGCTTATCGACTATATATATATATATATATATATATATATATATATATATATATAAAAAAAAGCATATGAGCAGTGTAACATTCTTTTGATCCAGATGGAGGAGGCTGGAGTAAGATGCCTAGCAAAAAGCAAAAACGTATGATTTCATTCACAAACCATGTGTCCAAAGCATGTTTTACAGTCGTGTGCTTTGACCTCCTACCTACTTCTGCTCCAAGCAACAATACATATCTCTACAAAGACAGGAGGATTCAACGGACTCATGGGTTTCTGCCCGCTCTTTCCTGTGCTTTAAAGAAAACTCAGCTCGTAGATGTAAAGTTCCCGTCTTGCAGCCATCTACAGGATCGAGAGATGTTTCCAAAACAAAGAACACTGTAATGGTCCATCTTCTATCATCATGGAGATCTTTCCAACAACAGACTATCTGATTATATTGAACATGTTGATGACTGAACATGGAAGAACCTTTACCAGTCAGTGGCTCAAGGCTTGCTGCCATCCAAGATCTCTCAACATCATCTTGGTAGCTTCATAGCAGCCCTGGTGGGGTGTGTAGTTCCTCTGAAAGTCGTATAGGAATACCTGCAGAGAACTTGTCGGCGGACAACCAGTCACTTGCACGTCATTAAATCAGGTTCAGCGGTCAGATTCTCAGAGAACCAGTGGTACGTTTGCGGCGGAGGCGGTGCGGGATCATAAGGCAACCATGGTGCAGGGGTGCTTGAGTTTGCAAGGCAGAACTCCTCGGTTGAGCTGGTAGAACTCCACCAGCTGGATCAGGTCAGTGAATTTGGTGGTGCCGTCGTCAAGGCTGAAGAACATTTGACCGTCCTCTTCGCACTGAAGTTTGAATTTGAAAAGAATTCTGTTAATTGAATGATATTGAATGAATATTTACAATATGAATTTGTGAGAGCGCTGGTATATATTGCTTACCGGTAGTATTTGAAAGTGTTTGATTTTCTGATGGTGACACAAGGTAAGCACGAAGGCTTTTGGGTTGCTCTGGCTGTCCCTCAAGAGAAACAATCTGACCCCAGGAAGAGAAAAATATACATAGCACATTACAAAACAGAAATAATACTAAATTTGATTAAAGTGTCCTTATACTCATAAGATGCTGTTTTAATTTGTAACATTATGTATTCAAAATAAATCATGTACCCGTCCACTTGGCCCTGTTGGTGGATCAGCCTGTGCGATTCCTCCCTTGTGATTCGACCGTGAAACCAAATCTGAGTTTTGTGTATCACTGAGTGGTAAAGATCAGACAAAAAAGTGTAAAGTATGCTTCAGCATGAGTTACCAAGTTAGACTTATCTTGTAATGTAATCTATTACATAAAAAAAGAAACTTGAATAAAACAATTACCTCCGCTTAAGGATGAGGGGTGGAGTGGACTTGGGCTCCCCAAAGTGTTCATGCGCTGACTTCTTTTCTGTAACAAAAAAAAAAAAAAAAAAAAAAGGAAGCACAATTTTGAACATGCACAGACATTGGAACAAACCTGTACACAAGATCTGACTTTGGTCTCTCATATAGTGGTGGGTGATGCTCACCCTCCAGGCATGGGCCTCCTCCAGAGCAGCACTCTGAGCTTCCACAGGATTGTCGATGACCCTGCCTATTGTCCCTGAGAAATCCATGGCTACTAGAGAGTTCTCTGACACACTCCTCTGTGGAGAGATTTGGGAAATCATCAGCTTTAAGCTTCACATGGAATTAAAAACTTCAAAGCGAAAAGAGAAGCTTTTTCAGAAATCCAGATGTAGCTTTAGATTTCTAACGAGCAAGTCAGGATAAGGGGGGAAAAAATCCCATGAGAAAGAAAGAACCTGACTCAAAGGGGGTCAATCTCACCATCCAGCTGTAGAAGTTGGATAATCATCATATATATAAAAGATATTAAATCATGAGTAGGGTATCCATGTGGAACCAACTAAAGCACTGGAAGGTGAGTCATAAGATCAGAAAGCTTAAAGCAGAACTTAACATCAAGATATTGTTGAGTTCTTTAAGATATGTTCTTTACAAGCAAACAATATTCCCTTACGAAGACGTTAGCCTGAACATTAACACAGTTAGTGGAACAACATATTCGTCACCACGGGACGTTAATATATAGTTCTTAAAATAGGGATAAAAAGTGCATAATATAAAACTTGCAGCCAGAATAAATCAGAATGAAGCAAGGTCTGAAAAATATTCTATGAGGTGATCTTGGGGGAAAAACTAATAAACGAGGACTCACCATTGGTGCTGGGAAGTGTGAGAGCAAAGCTTTTCTCTGCTGTGGAATTTTATAGTTCTGATAAAGTAGAATCCCATACTGTACAGAGAAAAAAACAAAAAACGTTTGTGGACTTCAACAAACCATGAACTCGATTTTGAAAACACTTGCTTTCTTAATTCAGAACGGGTAGCTTGGCGTACCTTAAACAATCTGAAGGCCGTCATCCAGCACGTTCTGCTCTGTTCATCTTCGGCACACAACATCCTCAGTTCCTTCTGCTCACTCCGGACCTTGTTGGGCTGAGCGAGAGAAGAGTGGTTTGTTAGTTTTTGCACTGACTGGAAAAAAAAAAATCATTAAATAAATACATAAAACCCCATATGGTGTTAGTGTTGATCCTGAGGTCACCGCCTACAGCGATAACTGCAAAAGATTTTAATTGGAAAACTAAAACTAGCACAATGATGAGTTCTTATGCAAAGTGTCTATCTCTAGGATATTAGCACATTTTCATTTTACAGCCTGGACAGCCAAAGCAGTGACCGCTGTCTGAAATTTTTTTTTTCCATTTCACTAAATGCAATTCAATAGAAGTAAAAGTTATGTCTAAAAGCAGGTGCCTTAGCGTCACTCTAACGTTCTGCCAGCGTCAGTCTCGAGACAAAAGCAAACAAGTGAACCAAAATGTAGTCCAACATGCTTTAGGATTGTTTTTTCCCTGGTAAAATTCTAGCTTTTATTTGGGAACGGCCATCTGAAGGCGTCTATAAACTTAAAAAAAAAAAAAAAGAGTATAAAAACAAGATTGAAAAGAATTTTCCTTTTTTTTTTTACATGGATTAGTAAGTTATGATTAAACACAGGACAAACTAAACATATTCTGTAAATACGCATTTGACCAGTGATTCTTTACAAATAATTATTAGTATAAATAATTATATTCATAGACAATTCATAGGAGGTTGTGCTTTAAATATTAAAAAAATAAAACCAATAAATAAAAACGCTTGGGGGAGGGGGGGGGGGCGGGGTTGACAGTTGGGGCTCTCCCAAAATAACTTCAAGAAATAATGGGCACAGCCAAGTTTTTTTTTTTTTTTTAAAGCCATGACTCATTTACAGTACGCTATGCATTGGCCTTTATCCAAAAGGTTTATGGGAAGTGTGGTGTAATCTTACCTTTATACAAAACCCGTACTCTGTTGGGGCGTTGTGTAGCTTCTTGCCTGCTATTGCGGTAAAGATATTGCTGTCTTCAAGGTCTGCTAGTAACTGCAAGTGCCTTGGTTCCTGAAGGAGGTCACATCACTTTGTTATGAAAGACTCGATGACTTTTTTCTAAAAATAAATTCCTAAAATTATAGGAATAATTTAATATAATCTGCCAATAAAAGAAGGAATCTACCTTAAATTTTGGTAAATTTTGATTAGAAAGAAGTTTGATATTTGTAGGTGAATTTAACTACTACTGTATATTTTGAAAATATTTTTTAAAATCCAAAACGTATCATTTTGGAGTGTGTACTTTTACCCTTTACAAGGCAGCCATTTAAATACTTTAAAATAAAAAATGTCAAGACTTTCTCAGACATTTTTTTTATTAAAAAAAATAATAATAATAATCAAAAAATTCTAAAAGCCATTTTTATGTTGTAAATCCAAATCCAGGTCAGGTTCCTTGCCTATCTAGGGCCTATCAAAAATGTGTGGTGTGTGTTACTACATGTGGTTCTTTACTCGATTAGGGATTCAGACAGAATATGAAGAAGAACTGGTTCTAACACAATCTAACACAAGCAAGAAATTTAACCCTGGTCACAGGTTAAATTTAAACTTTACATTCTACAGCCAAAGTTCTCAAACAATGACTGCAACACATGCATTAAATAAAATAGGACGCAAGTGTCTTGTGGTCATGCTTTAATTATTTAAAAAAAAAAAAAAAAAAAAAAAAAAACACCACATGAAAGTTAAAGTTGATTAATTTCCATTGACAGCATGTCCTCAAGTGTTTTCTTCTGCGTACATGTTGCAGTTTCACTGTGTAAAATGATTCAGTGTTTTTTTTTCTTCTCCTTTTTATAAAACAAAAATTTCCAATCCGTTAATTATTAGTTTGAGATAATGTGCTATAAGCTGTCATTATACTGTAGAAACACAATCATTAGAACGGATGTATTGTACGCAGCCGCTGTTTTATTGTACACAGAAGAGCTCGGCATACCTTTGACATTCCTTTCGTCGAGTAGTATAATCCTGAGCGTCTCAAAAACACGTACGGCTTTTTCCATGACTTCCTGCCCATCTCTTTCACATACAAGTAACCCTGGATTTCTGGACAACTGTTGGAGTTTAAGAAGTTCTGAAGAACAAATGAGGCCAAGAATGTGAGCAATTCAAGAAAAACCATTTTAGTATGAAGTTAAATATTATGTCAAGAATAAAACCAGAAAGAAAGATGCAACTGGGCAACTTTTCATACCTGCAACAGCTGAGATGGAGGAATGGTCCCGTTGCTTTCCTGACACCACGCCACCATCTGCTCTGGAAAGAAGCTCTGTTGACAAGGATGAAGATTCTTCAGAAAGAAGTTCATTCAAAAATCGTACCAGGTAAAACCCTATCGATGATCCTTAAAGATGTATCTTGGAGTGAACATTACTTATTTCTCCTACAAGTTCTATGTTCAACAACTAGAATACCTCAACTAGAGATAATAAAACCTAGAAAGAAAAGTTTGCTAGCAAGATATTTGCTCATTCAAAGCAACTATAAACAGTCAAGCCTCTGAAACAGAGATTACCTTTGTTCCAAATTGTATTTCCTCACCTTGTGTTGTCTAAAATCTCCTCTAAAAAGTTCATATTTATGGCTCTGGTGATTATGAGGCGACAGCACGATTTACATCAAACCAATCATAACACTATTGATGGGCGAGGATCATCCATGGAGAGACCATTCCCATCAGGATGCCAGATACATTTCCTTACATAGACCTTTTGGGTTCCTTTTGAAAGTCTTAAGTTCCAGATCTATAGTATGTTCCAGTTGTGTTTTTATCACCTTGTCACCATTCCTGCTCTGGGTGGCGTCGGCAACAGACTGAGGAGGTCAGTCTATCCGTATCCAATGATTTCAGTTGTTCCTGGGGAATCCCTAGACTTTCCCAAACCAACTGCCAACTGTGAGACATAATACTGGAGCTGTCCCAGGGTCTCAGTCTAGTGGAATAAACCTGGTACAGCTCCAGCAGACACCCACCAGGGACGGTCCCTGAGCTACCTCTGGTCCATTCTGAGGTGCAATTCTGGTGTCCAGCTCTTTTTAAATATAGTCATGGTTAATTGTTATACCCATAGAATCTGTCTAATTACCAAATCACCAAAGTGCTATTAAAGGCTGTAGGTCAAATAGAAATGATTATGTTACTAGTTTACAACATTAACGAGTTCTAAGAAAATTGTGTCACTTTGAAATTGGTTTAATTTCAGAATCAAGATAAAATCAAGATGACAAATCCAGGTACTCCTTGTGGTAAAATTAATGTCATAGATTCAATAGTCTGCATCTTGTGTCAAAACCAATTATGACCTCGAGAGATGAAGTTGAGGTTGTACTGTACCGACACTGTGGGCATTAAAAAAAAAAAAAAAAAAAAACTTAAATTTTTATTTACGAGTTTATATTTAATTTTAAAAAAGGCCTATTTTTACGAGAACAGATCCAGGTCTGACTAGAGTAAGCAACAAATGACAAAACCCAAAATACTAGTCGAAAGTTTGCACACACCTTCTAATTTCATGGTGTTTCCTGATTTTTATTTCTTTCTACACAGTAAAACAATGCTCGAGGCGTTTATCCAACATATGCAATAACCTCCTTTGAACAGTTGATACCGATACTGATAGTTATGTTCTGTAAATCCTTCATAACGGCTCTAATCTGAGGTGCTGGTTGTTAATTGGTGATTTTTGAGGCTGGTGACTCTAAATGAACTTCTCTGCAGCAGAGGTAACGTTTTGGTCTTGTTTTACTGGGAAGGTCTTCATGAGAGACAGTTTCATCATGGAGCTCGATGGGTTTTACAAATGCATTTGACACAATACTGTTCAACCCAAGAAATGTTACAGAACAGCTGACCTTCATGTCTTAAAATAACAACTGACTGACTGATGTTTCTTATTTACATAATTCTGTAGGTGTTATTAAATTTTTTTTTTAAATTCCAATATTGTTCTAGAATGAAGAAAATAAATCTAAACTTTTGTCTGGTACTGTATAAAGTCATTGCAACACACTCCCTAGTGCAGAGGCAAATAATACAAATCCCGCCCCTTCTGTGCCAAAAACAAACAAACAAACAATTTAAAAAAACCCTCCAAATTATGGCTGTGTGATTGTGTTGATTGACGTACCAGAGGATTTCTGAAGAATTCATATTTGGCATAGTTCTTCCTGAAGACAAACTTGCTCTCGCTAGACATGGAGGCCTGGACTTGGACCACAAGTTCATGGTCTTCTAAGCATCTCTCTGTGGGCAGAAGCAGAAAGTCAGACAAGGGCCTAACTGTTCGTTCTCCACAAAGCCACGCGTTTCCATAATTACTTGCCGCTTCATGGAACTCACACCCGCGAGTAATGACAAGTGCATATTTGCAAGTGAAGGCCTCGAATGTACTTATATTTGTGTTCGGGATGATATCATCGTCTGCTCGCCTTCCCTTCGGGGGCCAGAGCGAAAAATAAACACGGAAAGCGGCACTCGCGTAATGAAAAGCGGGTTTGTCTGGAAGACAGGAACCGCCCCCTGTCTTATTCACTCCCCCCGGTGGAGTTCTCTAGCTTATATTTCGTGTGACATTATCTCGACGGGGTTTAAACGGAAAAACTCTCCAACATGCCTTCCTCAGCGATGATACTTGGCAGATAACGCTTGGACACTCCAGTTCAAAATCTGCACTTAAAACTTAAACGCAATATTCTATTGCTCCTACACCATAGCATTTTAACACGTGTTAAAATAAACCTGTTTAGATGGAATTAGTTTTTCATTCCAAGGTGGAATTAATACCAAAATACACCAGAGAGATCTGGGTGTAGAGACAGAAGGAAGTGCTTGAGAAGCTCCACAGAGCCCCATCATTTTCTTCCTTTTTCTCCTAGATTAATAACAACAATAACTCTTTGGAGGTACGTTATTGAGCACCTCGGCATAATTTTGTATTAAATAAAGTGTACATAATAATTTTGAGATTTCTTAGTAGATAATCTCACACAATCCAAATAATACTTCACTCCCTTTAATCTCTTACTCTCTCTACAACCTGCCACCACAATGTGCGTCACATGCTGAAGAGGGTTTTTTTTGGGGGGTTCTGCAAGTATTGCTTACATCGCTAATAGTAAGATATAACAAGGTAAATGGAATCCGCGAGTGTACTGCATTAAGATCAGGAGCCGTCTGGGTCAACAGAGCACCCATTCCCGTAAACAGAGAATCGGCCACTGCAGAGGGATGATGTCATGCGATCAGCACGCTTTCGGCACGGCGAATACATAACAAATGAAAGTGCGACATGCTCGGTGCTGGTTGTGCTCGGAATATCAAATCGGGGAATCTCGCAGGATGATGGGAAAACAAAGAGCGTTACTTATAAACTGTGTGTCATGAAAACAGCAAGGAGACTGGGTTGAATAAATATTTTAAGGTAGCACGAATACAAGGGGCAGTGGGACAAGAAAACTGAAAGGAAAGGCTTATACCATAGGCTGGGGTTCATGGTTTAGTCTTAACTGCCGGATTATAGCTTTTTTTTTTTTTAGGACAAAAGTCAACTGAAAGGGGAGAGAGAGAGAGAGAGAGAGAGAGAGAGAGAGAGAGAGAGAGAGCGCCACCTCCCAGACAGACGGATTTAACCACGATTCACCGACACCTTTACAGACAGCTTCACTATGGCCTTGTGTGTGACATCACCTCATCATTCTTTACTGCCGATGCTTACTCATGCACTTAAGCCCCATTCATCAAATAAAGCACCTGTACGTGTTGCACAGCTGTGCAGCCTGGAAGGCGACCAGAGTTTTGTGGGTTTTTAAAGCTGATAACTGAGTGCCTTAGTCCATCTCTGCATCCTGATTGGTCCGTATGATGCCATTAATCAATTCCAAGCACCAGCCATATGTGAAAATATAGTCATGGAAAGTTTTCCCCTTATGAACCTCCTCAGCCTCTGAGAACTTCAATGGTTTTGGCATCTCTCTGTCCCTCACAGTCTCTCTTCCTTGCTTCTTTTCCCTCCATCTGCTTTTATGCGAATTCTGTAGTTAAATTTAAACACCACAGTATTATGTTTTACGTCCTGGTATATTAATAACACACTCCTTCTACACCCATTATGTTTGGTTTCCCGCATTATCCTGTTATTCCTCTAATTGTTTGCATAAGACTTCTGACGAATGTAATGAAATTGTTTAGTGAGAAAGGATAAAGTCCACATTAATAATATTTAAAAAAAAAAATAAAAAAAAAAACACGACATTGGAAAGAGCGAAATGAAAAATAAAAACAAACAACTTTGCTTCATGTATCATTTCACATCACACTGGGTTCATTAACATGAACAAATATGAGACCCTTTGAAATGTGAGCCAATAAATTGAAGCAGGAAGAGATATAAAAAAAAAAAAAAAAAAAAGTCCGAGATATGGCGTCTGTTTTTGTAAAAACATTCGCAAGAAGAAAAACACAAAGTACCACGATTAACCAACCAATCAAACAAACAAAAACAAAGCAAACTAATAAAACAAAAAGCAAAACAAAATAGAAATCAAACAAAGACCTCAAATAAAACAAAATCAACAACCAAACACAAAACCTAAACAACAAGAGAAAACAAACTCAAATAAAAACAAAAATTGGATCTAAACAAAAAAACATCCCCAAACAAAACTACTGAGGAAACACAAAATGTGTTCCAACAGTTCATGTTTCTTTTTGTCAGTTTTAGTACATTATTTCCACATTAATAATCCACGATGACTTGTTTACATCCAAAGTAGATTAAGCAGCTCAGGGACGACCCTAAGTTCGTGCTACAGCTGTGGAAACAAACATGGCGAGCCAAAAACACCAATGTCTTTTCAGCTCTAACTGAAGCACAAGTTCAATGATTTGTGTTCTATTTGTGCAAATGTCTTTCTCCTGTCCTTACCTAGCCCCAGGGCTGGGTGATGCTCCACCAGCGCCCAGCTGTTGTCGTCCACGCAGTGGCTTTTGTACACGAGCAGCTGGCACAGGTCTCGCGCCGTCATGTCAGACGGGATCTCCACCACCTTCCCCGTGCCGTCCTCGCTGAAGATTTTCACAATCTGCAACGAAAAGAAGTCCATCGCTTAAGTCACTGTGCACCAGAGACCTGAGAAATACCGCTCGACTGTCTAGGAAGCCAATTTACACCGTAAAAGATTCTCGATCGGCGAGTGGACGGAGCAGATTTGAAACTGCGTCACAGGCCGGTTTCACCTTCACACCGAAAACAGATGCATGAAAAGGGAACGATTTAAAAAACGGAAAGTTGAGCAGAATGAAGACACAAGTCAGAAGATTTGGTCATGTTTAAAGTTTCGAATGTTGCTGGACCATCTACGATCTCCAAATAAACCAAAAAAGGAGGGTTAAATAAAATACAAATTAAGATCCAGTCCTACTTTCGATTCCCTTAAAAAAAACATGACTTTTTTTTTTTTTTGCCACCCTTTCACAGAAGTACAAGCTTTATTTTTTGTGGGACACACACCCCTCTGCCTCTCGCACGTCTCCCACATTCCCAATCCTGTCTCGTCAACCTCTCAAAGCCTTCCAATATCTTCCAAATTTCCAACGACATCGCTTCCACAAGCTTCCTGTGAGGGGGGGAAGAAAAAAATAAAGTTCCATATCCCTTCGTCTCCGGATCCCTGAAAGAGGAGAACCGCTCTTCCTTTCCACCCTGCAGGAGGTGACGTACGGTTCCTTACCTCGCCAGGCCTGAGCAGGCACCAGTCGGGAGAGCACGATGGCATTTCTGCTTCCTCCGAGAGCCGAAGCTGGTGTCCGGTGCTCTCCACAACTCCGCAAAAATATGCAGAACAAAAAAAAGAAAAAAGGAAAAAAAAAGAAACTGTTCCAGGACAGATGCTTGGCTGCCAGTGGCTCACTGGATCGTACCTGTCATTTAATCTCTCTCTCCGCTTCTCTCTTTCTCGTTCTGTTTTTTACCCTCTTTTTCTCCAAACCCTCCCTCCCTAACTATCTGTCTGGCTTTTGGTTTGGGACAGAGGATGGCAACTGTTCCCGAGCTTGGCCGACAACTTCGCACTGTTCCCCTCACAAAGGGTTACAAGGCACAGCCTTTTAGGTAGCGAATCAAACCACACTTCCCTAACCAATCGTAGGCCTCGCTGAGGCTGATGTAATCATTCCCACACACTTGGGCGCGCGCGCACACGCACACACTCGCGCACGCACGCACACACTCGCGCACGCACGCCCTTCTCGCATGCATGCACAGCCCACAGACACAGACGCACAGTCATGCGCATGCATGACCAACTTTTCTTTCCCTTTCCCGCTCCATAACCTCCTGCTTTCTTACTTACTGTAAAGTCGTCAAGTTGCGTAAATGTCACTCGTATAAACTTTCGTCCAGAGTGAAGACGTATTATTATTATTATTACTATTTTATATGGCCCTGGAAACTCCGACTGTACATCCACAAAATCAAGACACATGCACACAGTTTGTCTTGTGCCACGAAGAAACTTTACTCTGGAGCTTCACTGTGAGCTCTCTCGCTGCTCCGTCTGCACGGCTCCGAAAATTACCTTTAACAACCACTCAAAAAAGGAAAAGGGGAAAAAAAAAAAAAAAAAAGGCAGTGTGGGAAAAGAAAGCGTAGGATGACTCAGGCTCTTTCAGTGCCTCGGGGGGATTTGGTCATGGGGGTGGGGGAGGGAGAGAGACAGACAGCGAGAGAGAGAGAGAGAGAGAGAGAGAGAGAGAGAGAGAGAGAGAGAGAGAGAGAGTGGGGGAAGCGAAAGAACAGTTTTTTAGGAGAGTCACATAAAAGGCACGCTAACTCTCCAGAGCTCCAGCTGGACAAGACGGCCCTCCCCTCTCCCTCCTATAGATCCGTCATGCAGTCAGACAGAAGAGAGAGTGTGTTCGTGTCTGCGCGCATGTACGCGTGCGTGTTAGCACAGACTGGGGAATTCCTCGTGCCTCAGTGTCTCTCGGTCGGAGCAGGTGATTTCCCCATAATGCATGAACAGTTCACGGAGAGCGCTACAGGAACATTTCTAAGAGACGAGTGCTTGAACGACAAGAACGCTAGCGTGAATTCATATCACAATACACAAACACATGCACACACGCACACACTGATCTTTCAAAGGCCAGACCTTTTCAAACAAGTCTTTCAAGTGTGCCCCCAGATATTTTTTGCCCCCCGTCAAAGTGGCAGATATGTAGTGATGAAAGCCTTTCATTACGCAGCGGTGCGTCTCCATGGTGACCGCAGACGCCTACAGGAAGTAGCTCGGTCAGGCGATGACCGGAGATTACAGGAGACGAAGCTGCAAAGGTGGAAGGCGGCGCTGAGAATCTGATCGAGATCAGCTGCTATGGCTGAAAAAAAACTTTTTTTTTTTCCCCCCCCACTTACTAGCTTAGAGGTACAATCTCAAATCTTTCCTTCTGTTTTCTTTCATTCTTTCTCATCATTACTGTAAACTATACATAGTTTCTTACTTTACAACCCACTTAGTTTCTCTTTCTTTCTTTTTATGAGCTTTTCATTTTCTCTCACTTTCTCTTTTATTTCATTCATTTTTATTTCTCTTTCCTCTAGTCTTCCTTTCTTTATCTTTGTTTCCATTTGGTTCTCTTTCGTTTTCATTTTCCTCTTTGGTCTCTTAATTTGTTCAGTTCTCTCTCTCTCTCTCTCTCTCTCTCTCTTCTACTACATTCCCCTTTTCTTTCTTTCCATTATTCCTTCTTTTTCTTTCATTTTTCCTTTTCTTTCTTTTTTCTGTCCCTATTTCTCTTATTATTCCTTTCCCCTTTTTTCTCCATTTCCTTTAACATTACTTTGTCTTTTTACTTGTTTTTATTTCCCCCCCTTTTTGCTTCCTTCCTTCTTTCTCCCTTTCTTCTTAAATTTTTCCTCATTTAAATTTTTCCACTTTTTGTTTCTTTCCCCATTTTTTGTCTTTTCTCTTTCTTTTTCTGTCTATATTTCTGCCTCTCTTTTTTCCTTCCTTCTTTTTAGCTTTTATTTCTCCTGTTTCATTCTTTCCTTCATTCGTTTTTTTTTCATTTCCTCTTTTTTGCCTTTCAATTTGTTTCCTTTCTTCTTTTTCTTTGTTTCCTTCCAATTTTTGTTTTTATTAGGTTCTCTCTTTTATTTTTTGCTCACTTCCTTTCTTTTTTCCTTGCTATTTCTCGGTTTCTTTCTTTTCCGTTTTCTTTGCTTACTTCTTGTCTTTCTTTCTGTCGTTCTGGTGAGTTTACACAATGAGCTGCCACAGCATCACTGCTCTCGCTGCTCCAGGTCTCTCCACATGCAAGTGTAAAAGTCTGCGTGTGGATTAAACTCTGCATGATCCTCCAAATTGACTAAACGTCCTTCTTTGTGTGTGTGAGGTGTGTGATGTTCCACATCCACTTAGATGTGCTACAGAACCTCTAGCAGTACAGAGCAGAAATATAAGAGGGGGGACTGTTTGCAGCCATAGGCACGACGGAACATTCCGGCATCACAGCAGAAAAGTATTTGGGCTGGAAGGTCGTAAATCTAAATCAGAAGAGTAAGAGGAGAACGTGCTGCAGAGGACGTCTCTCACAAACCATATGGAAAAGCCTTCATGCGAAGAGACGAGTACAGAGCTTTCATTTAAAGGTGCAGGGCAACTAATAAGGTGTTAAACTCCGAGCGAGGACTGATACTCCTCCATAACACCCACCAACATCCACCACACACACACAATCCCATAAGAAAAATCCCTTCCTGTTTCAGGAGTTGCTCATGCCTTTAGGCTGAGTCAGCAGGATATTCAGCTCAACTTTTCCACTGACTCCTTAACGATGACTTATTCCAGTCCTTCCTGCCTGATCCGGGGCTGTTTCACGTTTCCTGTAAACGCAGGCAAGGTTTCGATTCGAGCTAAAGGAATTCACATTGCCTTGTTTGAACTTTCACTTTAAGTATCTTGCCTGAAACTCAACGGTTCCCTTTGCCTAGGTTTGTGGATACCCGGATTGGAGGTTTGTGTGTGTGTGTGTGTGTGTGTGTGTGTGTGTGTGTGTGTGAAAATTATACTTCCGAATACTTCTTTTGTGAAATTACATCAGTCAGGCGCACGTCCAAAGAACAGGAAAAGGCCCCTGCCACCCCCGGTGATGTAATCCAATCTAAGCAATGCCTCAAGAGGTTTTACTGCATAGGACTGAAATGAGTCATTCAAGTCCTTCAATCTCACTGTGGCTGACTATCAAATGTCACTACTGAGGAAATACCAAAACGATGCCAAATGACCACAAGTCATAAGATTGAGACATTCGTAAAGTGGAGTTAAGGATAATTGGATCGGAACGTTATGTCATCATTTCATATTTTAAGCTATTGAAGATGCTTTGATCTAAAGGAAAAGATATCTATATGGAAAGGTCACAATGAGAAGAACCTCCAAAGTAGCATTCTGTAATTGCCTTCATTGGCTAAAGTGACAGGACCAGACCACCTTGATATTGTCCAAACCATCGTCCCTTTGTTTTATTGCGTCTGTAATGACTCGTTCGAGTCGTACTGCTTGTGTGAAGCCACTTCGCCCCTACCAGAATCGGTGCGAAACCGGAACAGCCTGATCGGAACTAGAGGGGTCAAGGTGTAAAACCTTTAATAATCTGGAAAATATTAGCCGTGTAAACACTTGATCTGATCACTTCTCGATTACTGGAACAATCATGTTCTCTCTGTGTACGTTCGCCCCACACTGGGATAAGATTAGATGATGGGGCGCATTTCCGGGAGGGAAATTTAGCATCCATTCCTTGTCGGTAAACTCTGAGAACGAGTAGTGAATCTCTCCCACCTGTTTTCACTTCAGATTTTTATCCACCGGGTCTCTGGCTGAGGAAGGAGCACCGATTGGCTTGTCGTTTCACATCTAACCCATCACAGATGAGACCAAATTCTTGTAACCAATTATAATGCAAAAGGCTGGGTTTATTGCAGAAATTGTGAAGAATTAATCTAATCTCAAAAGTTGAAATTTGAGATACTACGAATCTTGCTGGTCAAGTTCTACGCCAGTTCGCTGCAGCTAATCATCTGGTGTCAAGGTTCCTTAGAACGACGAATGTAAGAAAGCAGCGTCAAGCAAAAGCACCTGTTGGTTATTCCACCTATGTGTTTGGAACCATGCCTAGAACGCTGATAAACTGCTGATTGAAATAAAAAGTGTTGCTTCACGTCTACGGCACTGAGGTTGATCGTGGACAGACACCTCAGGGGAAAAGGTATGATTAAAAGTGCTCGAAAATAGTTTGCGACACTCCCTGGTGGGCTAAAAGTGCTGAGTTTGCAGCATGAGGCTTCTCAGGAGGTACTTTGAGGTTTTCTAGTTCCCCAGCAACGACACATTGTCATCAGCGTTCTTGCCGCATGCTAACTATCATGCTAAAGGCAAGTAACGAAAATAATCTCGGACTCAAACGCATGGTAAATTGGAAAGCTTACACGTATGTTATATTAACACCTTATTATTATTAAATTTTTTTTACAAAAATGGACTAGCAGTGCAAGTACTGATATATGCCAAGGCGGCGAATAAGAAAATTCAAGATTCCTAGCTGTTTGTCTCTACAGACTCAGACCCGTTATTTATCAAAAATAGAGGCCGTCCCCTCCAAAAAATATGTAGGCAATAGCAAGAACCCCCATGATTCGATAGAATGTAGATCTACCAGTAAAAAAAAATGATATATATATTATTTGTCACATGCAGCTTGCAGCAAAGTGTATTCCCAGTAAAGAAAGTGGGGTTTAAGCGCAGGCTCAGCCAGGATACAGCGCCCCAATTTTGGGAATTGGCTTATGCACACCTCTTTTAAGGTCCCATCACAGCATTTCAGGTGGACTGGGGACTCGAATTTGACTGGGCCATTCCAAAACCTTCATTCTTTTATTTTTCACCCATTCTGATGTAGGTTTACTGCTTTGGATCATTGTTTTGTTGTATGACCCAATTTCGTCCAAGCTTTAGCTGTAGGACGGGTGACTTCTAGAATACTCTGGTATACAGAGGAGTTCATGGTCGACTCATATATACAGTATTTATATACAGACTACGTTTAAGCGACCTGTCATTATCCACTCTGTCGGACTCTACAGTATGATTAAACAAATCTGCAAACCAGTTCGTCTGCTCGTCAGCTTAAGTGTCGCATTATAGCCAAAGTACACCAGACTTCTGTGTTTATAATAAAATATATATTGTTTAGGTAGGTTTTTAAAATGCACATCTTAATTTGTGTATTTTCTGGTTAGTTCAGTGACTGCAAGGTGTCCGGGTCCTGTGGCTGCAAAAACAAGCCCAACTCATCACCCCATTATTTATATTTTGTTTTTTGTCCAAGATTGTATTTGACTTGTACAGAGCGCCGATATATTAAGATGAGATTTTTTTATATATGTTTGTACACAAAACCACATGGAATTAAAAGAGCTGCTATCTCTTGAACATAACTGTATATAGATATATTACACGGGCCAGCACTCACGTCCAGCCGACCCTCCTCATCGCCCGTCTGCCACACACACATCCTCGAAAACAAAACGCTTCTGAATGGCCGAACTCTTTAGCCCTTGGCTTCCAACGAAGATGAATTCAGGGGCGAGCCAAATGCTTCCTCAATAGCAGCGGGCATTTTAATGGTGTCCTCCGAACCGAGGGGAAGCCGTTTGCCCCAACAGCACACCATTGTGTGTTTGGAGATGGCCGCCGGACGCCCAGGGAGAATGACATCATTTTTAATCAAACAAATCAATTCAGGACAAGTGCTGCTGCCTGTCCGGAGTTTCATTGACGCTGTCCAGGTCTCAAGGCCACCCAGTCGCAACTTGGCAACTGATACAATAGAAGAACATTCAAAAAAAATCTACTAATTAAGATATGCATTTTAAATACCTACCAAAGCAGTACATATTTTATTATAAACACAGAAGTCTGGTGTACTTTGGCTATAATGCGACACTTTAGCTGACAAGCAGACGAACTGGTTTGCAGATTTGTTTAACTAATCATACTGTAGAGTCCGACAGAGTGGATAATGACAGGTCGCTTAAACGTAGTCTGTATTCTCATAAAGATGATGACATGGAATTAAACCGGTGCCTGTTTCCAAATGCACTGGTTTATCTTGC
Source organism: Channallabes apus (assembly GCA_030522415.1). Classification (NCBI taxonomy): domain Eukaryota; kingdom Metazoa; phylum Chordata; class Actinopteri; order Siluriformes; family Clariidae; genus Channallabes; species Channallabes apus. Next base: position 13,516,915 of record CM060111.1, on the reverse strand, counting down.
CTGGCAAGTGGCTTTTTTTGTCACAAGAATAACTCAGTTATTTAACACCTATGTGAAGTACGAACAAAGGAATAGTCGCAGAAAACACCACCACCACAACAGGGATCAACAGGCTCGACATCATGATATTGGTTTCTGGAGGATTTTGCAGACGAGCATACGGTGCTCAAACTGGGCCGGTCGGTTGTTCAGGATGAGCGAAAGCAGAGAAGAAAACGTTCTCACATTTAAGACAATTCTGCTTCGCTTGCTCAGTACAGTACATTCTGTCTCGACGAGTCCATCGTAATGAGGCTTCCCTGGGTCCCTGCCAAGCCCAGGCGCCGCTTAACAGACGCTTCGTTCACTTTCCCTGTCGTTTTCAATCATGCAACACATCATTAACACTCTGCAAATAAGCTGCGTGGCTTTCTCCACGGATTTGTTGACTGAAAAGGTAGGACCCTTCCCTCTCGACTCGGGTCCACAGCATGCAGCTCGGGCGCACTGCAAGTCTGCGTGACCTACGATCAACAGACCAACCACCTTTCGGCGACAAGTTCAATTGCGTGCGTTGTTTTATTATGGGCTCCTGGGAAGAAGAAAAAAATAAAAAGCTTGGAGCAGTTTGCTGAGCATTTAATATGAGGTGGAGATGTGGTTCACTGGCACGCACATGCAGCAAAAAAAACAACATATCCCAGCAAAATTCTAGCACTTTACTAGAATAGAGCTATTAACCTATGGGATGCAAGTGTTAGTTACCAAGATCCATAAGCCTCTGGCTCTGGTGATGAGGCCGTCCTGTGTCAATACAGCTATATGAAAATTTGTAGAATAAAGTAAAATCTTATGACGAGTAACAGCAGGGTTTTTTTTTCCCATTTTGTTCTTAACAGCACTTCTCTGAACTCTCACCTCTTTTTCATATCTCCTTATGCAACAGTGGGTAATCCGGCCAGGTTGAAGCATGCATAGGTGCTCTAGGGATAAAGCCGTTGTTTGATGGTTTATGATGTGCCAGTCTGTGTCTACATTTGGCGTTAGCCTAACCAGGTGAACCAAACCATGTTTACAGACGTGTGTGGTCCACCGGGGTGTGTTGCACTTCATGTCGGGCTTTAACTGAGACAGTTGTGCCAATCTGATCAGAGCTGAGGGATTCCCGAGTCACGGAGAGCCTTGGAGTTGAGACAAATGAGCCACTGCTGGTTGGTTACTACTTATCCTCTGGAACTGTTTGGCTTATCACAGAATGCCAAAAACAAACAGTGAAACATTATCGTAGCTGTTCTACATGCCAAAAACTAGCCTTTCCATAAACAACCTCACGTGTTTTGATAAAGTGAACAGTAGCTCCGAGTGCAAATCAAGCTCAAGTGGATTACTGGTACCAAGTCCAACCGACTCGATCCAAGTTGTTGATTTTCAGACTAGGCACGACTGATTTGCACTGTGCTACACCCTGGGTATGATCACTCCCCGCCCGCTTCCCACTCCTCCAGCGGACAGCGTTCACATTATTGCTGCTGCTCCATTATCGAGTACACTTAAGCATTTACACTCTCCCGTACAGTAGGTGGCAGCATGAACTGGGTTGCCAGTAAACACAGAGAGAAGAAGAGTATAAGAAAATTAACCTTCGCACTAATATTGGTTATTAACTTCATACAAATTGTCCGTAGTAACCCGGTCATGTGCCTTAAAACGTACGTGCTGTACACACATGGAGACTTCAGAGAGACAGACAACACTGTTAATCCATGGTTCAGGTATGGTTGGCTTTCGTAGTTGATTCGAGCCGCGCCTGAGTATGATGGTTCTTTGATAGATGCTCAGGTAGAATATGGAGTGTTCACAAACGTATCGAGCTTTATGGAATCCGTGTCTGAGACTGAGGTACAGAAGCACCCAGACTTAAAAGGTTCTAAATCCTTCTAAAAGGTTCTAAACACACACGGCCATTTTTATTTTTGCGGTTCTTCGTTCTCTTGCTTTAAAGGGGATGCCATCTAGTCAGGAGGACGGCACTGCACATGCGACAAGTGTCCACTTAACAGGTTTCATTAAAATTACCTATACGGTAGACGCTCCGTCATGCTCTGGAGCATGTGTAAAGCACGTCACATGTCGAGTAGGAGGAGACGAGAGCGCTAATAACTCGTCTAACTTGCCCCCGTTTTTACGACGCGACTGCGTTCTTGCTGTTTAATGCCATACCTGTTTTCATGTCTCGCACCTGATTATTATTATTAAACTGCTCTTAGTGATTTATTGCAGAAATAAAAATACATCGCTGCCTTAAATGAGGAAAAAAAAAAAAAAAAAAAAGACGTAAAATCCCGAGTCAAAATTCCAAGAAACGGCAGCCTTCCAGAAGCAGATCAGGCTGAACAGCTGGGCCAGTGTGAAGCCGTTCTATTTTCAGACACTTACCTCACCCTGGAGTAAATAAGCAGCTCCTGCTGTAAAGAAAGGCAAGATGCTATTATAGATATTGCTCATCCCTTTATTCCTGCTCCGCTCCTTTGCAGCCAGCGCCAGAGTCTGAGGTCAGCGCAAGCTTTAAATGGATTAAAACCCACGCACTGAGGCGTTCACAGTAAGCCCAGTGTCGCTGAGGTGGAGGTGCAGGAAAAGCGACAGAATGGGTAGAGGCATGACAAGGAGTGGAGTTCTCTCTATACTCGTGGTCTCTGTTGAATAAGCCTAGTTCAAACTGGGTTAAACAGGATGCCATAACAGGCACATGTACCAAGTGTACGTGTCAGGGAGCATGCATGCATGACTCCATTCTCGCTAACATCATACGCGTTCCCAATGTTAACACTCTCAGCACGCATCCAGATCGCGGATAAGCGTGAGCCTTTGGTGGTAGCTTCATGTATACGAAAGCCTAAACAGGACAAGAGTAAATGAAAAAAAGCTTGCCATGAAGTACCACAGGCCCACGGAAGACAGAATGAGGAAAAGAACGGCAAACAACGATCAGATGACAGCAGCGTGGAAGAACACAGCATGAAGAACCGGTCCTGCAAAGGACTCGGGCTCGCGTGCCTCCCACGTGGGGGTCGGCCAAAGCAACGAGGGCCTGTCAGGGGGGAAAAAAAGAAAGCCTGAAGCTTGGAAAATTCCGTAAACACTGCGCTTGGCTTCTTGGCGAGAGCGAGAGAGGCCAGAGGGACATCTGCACGAACAGTGTTCGTTTGCGTGTAACGAAAAGCAGGAGAGTCGAGGACTTGGACACGCCGTTGCCCGTGGCTGTGCAGGATCTCGCCCTGCTCCTGTCAGAGCCAGAAGAATCCCAGATATTCGCGATCTTCTGGGGAATTGGGAGGTTCAAAAGAAGAAAAAGAAACACCACAAAACTGTCCTCTTGTTGTGCAAGAGCGTAATAATATTAATAAAGCGATTCATCAAGATCAGGCTGAACAGAATCTCAGCTATTCACGTGCAAAGAAGCCCTCACGTGTGAATATCTTTCGCTGATATTTATGGACAGCCTGTGTAGGCGTGCGTGCTGACTGCTTTCAATTACTTCCAGACTCTTGCTCGCTGCCCGAGTGGGGCGCTAGGAGGGTTGAGTCTCATTCAAAGGGCCGCTCGGTCAAATCCATATGACAATAAAAGTCAAGAGAGAAAGATTAGAGTAATTGGATCAAGCACGCGGTGTTTTTTTTTTTCTTTCTTTTTTTACAGGAATGGAGGGAGTGTTACGGTAACGGAGCGAAACTCCATGTGGAGATGATTAACAAGATGGAGAGAGAAAGGGGGTTTGTGAATATCAGTAAACTCGCACGTGATAACTGAAGGAATGACAAGCTGGGGCTGTAGGGACGGAGAAGTCGGCTGGAGATGCATCCTCGAGAGCGCGAGGTGTTTCCACCACCTGGTTATACAGCCTCAATAACAACATGGTGCAGGTGTGTGGACGTGCACCAGAGGATGAATAGAGTGCGGACATGTGTGTGTGAGTGAGAGTGTATGAATATATATACACACTAACAAAGCTGACAATAAAGACCTATACACACATACACACACCCCTATGCAAACAAAGCCACCAGCTGACATCCCAGGTCTGTGCATTGTTCTGAAATCAGCAAGTCTTTCACTCGCTGTGTGTGCGCACGTGTGTGTATGTATGGTGTGTATGTGTGAGATGTAATGGCTAAACCCTCAGACTTTGAACATTAGCATGAAATATTGAAGAGAAAATGACCAGCAATCAATACCATACCATCATGTATACACACACACACACACACACACACACACACACACACGAACTTACGTGTTTGTCTGAGGCTTGACACGGAGGTAAAGAGCCGGGACAGGCTGTGGGTGAACTGGCCGGACTGCACAACTCGGGGAAGGGGTTCGGGATGGCAGGCAGAGACGACGTGCGAAACTGCTGCTCTTCCTCCTGCAGCCTCCTACAGAGAGAGAGAGAGAGAGAGAGAGAGAGAGAGAGAGAGAAAGAGAGAGAATTTAGGGAGGCAATAAAACAGCGATAGAATGAAGGGAAAAAAAGACAGAAAGTAAGGGATAAATGATAAGTGAGAAAGAGGTAAACAAATACAGATGGAGAGACTGCGTGGTATATATGTAATTATTGAAAATGAAAAAAAAAAAAAAAAAAACGCAACACAAAAAAACCCCCCAAAAAACGCAAAGTTTAGTTTTATTTTTGAATTTACATTTTTTAAATAAGTAAACTTCACTCAGTCTGACCTTGTATTGCTGCATATATCTATGATTTATTATCAACAATCGATTCCAGGTTTGCTGTGACCTTTAAAACAGCATGCAAAGGGAAAACAAAAATAAAATTTAAAAAAGTGCTCAGCTGTGATGATTTATGAAGCCTTTGAACATCACGGCTCCTTATTCCAGACCCGGGGTCAGAATGTCCTCGTAAGCGTGAAGAACGCTCGCTTCTTTTCTCTCTGCACTCTGCGTGCTTGGAACAACATGAGCACACGCTGAACTCTGACATCCATCAAAACATTTCTGCAATCATGGTAAGAAAGTGTTCTCAGTACGCCGGAGTCGTGATCGGACTGCCTGCTTCGTGTCGCAAACACCTGCCTCCTTTAAACATGTGGAGAGGGCTTGGAGCGAGGTCAGGACTGCACGGAGGACGTGGCAATAACTCCCAGACGAGTCCCTGTAATGTGCCTGTGGTACACGTGTACATGTTATCTGCTCCGCTCGCTGGACGCCCCCAGGACGGCTGTAGTTTCCCCCGAGCCACTGCGGCCGGGATCGTCATTCACAGACGTACGCGGTTCTTTAAAATTGCGGCTAAGTGTCTCGTCACTGTACCGTGCTTAAAACGTCTTCTCTAAACGTCAACCGCTTTTACGCCTTCACCAAAAATTTATCACGAGTCCTAGTATGACTTGAACGCGTCCGGTAATATTTTACATATAATCAAAAATGGAGGCAAATCCTGTTTTGATAGCTGTGTGAGAAATCTTCATATTAATTTAAGGTTTATGGTGCGAGTGTCTTTTTGCAGTGCCTGCCAGTCAGAGGAAAAGGGGCTGTAGCCTTGTCAATCACAATTAAAGAGGCGTGGCCTGTGCATCAGTCCCACCGAAAAGGGGCATGACTTCAGGGCGTGTCAATCACTGCAAAGGAGGTGTGGCCTATGTGCCCATCAGTCACAGGAAGCAAGATGCGTGGTCTATGTGCCTGTCAATCAACAGTGAAGGAGTTGTGGATGTGTCAGTCACAGTGATGGAGGCGTGGCCTATGTGCCCGTCAGTCAGATTGATAGAAATGTGGTCTCTGTGCTTGTCAGGTAAAGAAGGTATGGTCTCTGAGCAGGTCCGTCACAGTAAAGGGGGCATGGTCCATGTGCCTGTCAATCAACAGAGAACGAGGTGTGGTCTATATGCCTGTCAGTCACTGTCAAGAAGATGTGATCTATGTGCCTCTCAGTCAGAGTAAAGAGGACATGGTCCATGTGCCCGTCAATCAACAGTGAGTCTATGTTCGTGGTCTATGTGCCCGTCAATCACAGTAAAAGAGTTGTGATTGCACAACTGTAGGGTAAGCTATTACTGATTCTCTCTCTCACTCACACACACACACAAACGCAGTGAGTAATCACTGACCTGGGGCCACGGGGGGTGTTTTTGGACTAGAACCCTTTGAAGTAGGGTCTCGCACTCTGAAGTGTGTCTGCTCTGAAGTGTGTGGCAAAGAGGTCAGCGCTAAGTTTGACTGCTAACCCCCGGGTGAACCCATGTTAAAAGAAACTCAACCCACACACGCGCGCGATCACGCATGTGTGTGTGTGTATATTATATATATATATATATACACACACACACACACAGTATACACACACACACGATACTAACACGACTTCTCTACAAGTGACACCACGCACGTAGCTGAATAAACCATGTAATGTTGCGTCTCAAATTGAACATGTATACGCTACTTTAAACTGTTATCATGTGCCAATGTTAACTCTTTTCCTAATATAATTAAATGCTCAAATTTTTACCAAATGGTCTGCTTATAGTACCAGGGTTCTGGAGTTATTTTATTTCATTTTAATTTGAGACGCAGCTGATGACGATCACGACGACGGTAGAAGATTTTTTTTTTTTATGTCTTGTTAACGTCACTGTGTGTGTGTGTAAGAGCCAAATGTTACGCTTCACATGTGTTGATGCACAGGCGTTTTGGCTCTAAAGTGCCATCTAGTGGACGCTTTTTAATCCTCCAGATGGACATAAGATACTTAAGGGAGCATAAGCCACCTGGGCAGCAGGTATATGTCAAGAAGATTTGCTTCTTAACAACAACAATAATAATAAAGATGACTTATTAATGAAATATTTTGAAAATAGGCTAAAGAATGTATTTAAAAGTTAAGGAAGAAGTCGACAGTCTTTTTATTTTTAATTAAAAATTTTAAAGTGTAGGTTGTTTGTTAAGGGGACAACAGTTTCTTCCTCAAGGATTTTGGTTCAGCTAGGCTTTATCTGTTAGGATAGCGCTGGAATCTGTGTGCGTGCCCGCGTGTGTGTGTGTGTGTGTGTTGGTGAAGTAGCGAAACATTCTAAAAGTAGACTCAGCACTAATGAGTACAAGGATTATTTTGTTTTGGAAAGAGCCACAGGGCATGAAATTCTTTAGCTGGCATGACACTTAAGTGCACACGTATTTTCCCGGCTGCTAAATGGTAAACTGTGTGCGAGTGTGTGTGACTGCGTATTTGTGAGTGTGCATGTGCGCAACATTCCATTTCATCATATACAGTAAATACCACTATAATGGTCTAACTTTCGTCAGCCCATAATGGACATGTCCCAAATCTCACACTCACACACACCATCATAAATGTGTAATCATCATCATCCCAAAGTGGACATGTCCCTAATCACGTGTGTCTAAGCAACATATGCACTACCAGACATGCCTCAGTCAAGTGAGGACGTGGTCCCAAACCACACAGACAAAATGTTTCACTATTGTCAGTCCACTGTGGGATGGTGTGTGTGTCTCTCTCTCTCTCTCTCTCTCTCTCTCTCTCTCTCTCTCTCACACACACGCATCTCACAACCATCCTTGCACTGTGGATTTGACCCACTTCTCTCTCTTTCTGCGTGTGTGTTTATGTGTATAATGTGTGTGTGTTACCTGACAGCGAGGATGTGCATGGGCTGGGAGCGGCGCAGTCTCTGGTGTGGCGAGAAGGACTGTGTGTGTGTGTGAGCGTGCATGTGCTGGCCGTTGTGTAACAGGGGGGCCGACTCGCACTGCAAGCTGCCGCCGGTGTACAGACTGTCAAACGACGAGTTCATATCGTTCACCAGCGCCTCCAGATCCACGTCATCGTCTGGGCCAAAAAGACAGAGAGACAGGGACATTAAAGAACGGTAAAGAATTCAATTCAATTTTATTTGTATAGCGCTTTTAACAATTGACATTGTCTCAAAACAGCTTTACACAAAAGAATCATTTAAGTTTGTATGGAATGTGAATGTGTATGAATAAAAATGGTCAGATAGTCCCTGGTGAGCAAGCCGTGGGCGACAGTGGCAAGGAAAAACCTTGAGAGGAACCAGACTCAACAGGGAACCCATCCTCATCTGGGTGAAACATATAGCAGGAAATGATCTGCATTTATACAGTGTGTTAGGCGGCAGGCAGTTCAGCTATAATAGTTGATGTTAATTGATGTTAAAATGTCCAGGTAGTTATTGGAGACTCAGATAGACTTGTAGAAAGTTCCAGTCCTGAACTATCGAATTGTCAAGGCCTCAGAGAAACAGCTGACAACACCAGTCGAGGCGAGAACCGTCTTCTAGGTAGACAGAATCATCCCCAGACACCAAACGTATCCCAAGAGACACACGGGGCATCCATGCGACGAGATCTCCAACCAGAAGCGGGGCACCAGGATGGATCAGAACAAACAGCAGGTGAGGACGCTCAGCGCGGGGGGATTTACAGTTACAACAGCAACAACAAAACAATCGACACTCTCACACACCCTATACCACTTTATCCTGTATACAGGGTCACGAAGGGCCTCTCACACACACACACACACACACACACACACACACACACACACACACACACACACACACACACACACACACACACACACACACACACACACACACACGCTCTCGCAGCTATAATTTGAAAACAGTAACAAAATCATAACGATTTTAAAAAAGCTTGCGGTGATGTTGATGGAACTGTGAAAAATTCTAACTGTGGAACTGTGGCCCTTCACTTAAGTAGGAATTTCAAGCTGGATTTCTGAGAAGCTCAGACGAGAACTAGCCTGCTAACAAATACACCGGACATTGTGGTTGTAATGAAAGTCTTCAGCTCACAAAAACAAATGGATCTGGGTTTTAAGCTGTTAACAGAGCTGTGCAACTTGCTAACGAGGAATTTCAGCTCAGGAACACTTTAGCGTGTGTCGGTGTACCAGGCGACTTCATGCTAACAGCAGAGATGCTAAACAGCAGGCTACATTCTAGCTCGAGACTGCCTTAGCATGAAGCTAAAGTAACTGTTAGCATGAAGCAAATCTGTCTCACACATCGTTTCCCTTTCACTGAAATGAAAAGAAAAAAAAAAGTCTTTATATGATAGGAGGTGCCAGACATTACAAACGCTAAAAGCTAAACTTAGCGTCTCTTCATCTGTAACTGAAGAGAATACAAAATGTTTAAATTAAATAAAAATGAAAATGTTAATTTTTCAATTACACTGTTACACAGCAGCAGTGGAACACAGATGGTTCTGAATCACGAATAGAATAACACAAAAAAAAACATAATATAGAGTACAAGTAGAGTTTAGTGGGCGGCAGGATGGCTTAGAGCTCCAGGGTCCAGGTTTGATCCCTGCCTTGGGGTCTGTGTACGTGGAGTTGACATGTTCTCCCTGTGCTTGGTGGGTTTCCTCCGGGTACTCCAGTTTCCTCCCACAGTCCAAAGATATGCAGATTAGGATAATTGTGCCCTTGGCCGCCCCCCCCCCACCGAGACCCTATATACAGGATAAAGGGGTCTAGACGATGAGTAAGTGAGTAGACTGAAATGTACGGAACTGAATCAGTCTCCTGACACTAGAGGTCGCTATAGCTTTAATTTTTGAGTTAAACTAACTAGAATACAGAAACTCGCACATAAAAAATTAAGAGAAAAAAAAACAAAACAGACATTTAAAGGTCACCTATTGTGAAAAATCCACCTTTAACCATTTTTATATATTCAGACAGGTACAAACAAACAGAAGAGGAAAAAATTCCCTGCTATTTTGGACAGCTTTTTGAGAAACACACACACACACACACACACACACAGAGATCTTGAGAACTTGTTAAAGAAATAGTTATATCCAGGGTTTTTTAAAGGTCAAAACAAATACAATTAACAAAAGGACAAGATAAAGTCTTAAATAGGAGAAAGGTAATTGCAATTTTAACTAACTGTGTAGACTCTTATAACGAGAGCATATACAGTACATGTATGTAAAGAGTCACAATAATAATAATAATAATAATAATAGAGGCCCTGAGGCCAAACAGCAACTTATGGTGTTAGTAGAAGAACGAAAATAAATACACACACACATTTTATATCACACACACACACATTTTATATCACACACACACACTAAGAACAGTAATCTAATTTCTGCTGATTTCATTCCGTCAGAGCGACCTGTACATTCGGGAACCTCTGTCTGAAACCGTGTCCGCTCACTGGATCGCTCACTGCACCGCTCACTGCTGCCTAATCTCAGAGCATTAACAGACACAGGTAAGCTCTGCTTATGGATTCTAGGTTATCAGATCTACTTCAGAGTCAGTGACACGTTGCCGGTATGACCGTATCGGGTGCAAAAGTGCTACTGGGGTTTTCAAACACTGCACTTTACTACAATGCGCTTATTGTAGGTGTACAGTTTGTGTTAATTCTTCTCTTTTCTCTCTCATCAGTGTCAGTTTCTGTCTGCAGCACCGCTGTCGGCTCAAGATCCTTTTTACACGGCGGCCTGTTTTTCAACCAAGAAGCCAAGGAGTCACAATGAGGTGGCTTTTACAGCCTCAATAATACCCCCACCCATTTAGGTTTACACTGAAGCCTAAATGAACATTTCAATAGGAATACACTGTTTGCGAAGATGTATAGATAGCCTATGTGGACCCATTTAAGAATTTCAATGAGCGACATAACACAAGGACAGGATGCTTCATGAGGGAGTAAAAGGCGAACTGTATTCCCTGAAGTAGTACATTAGTAGTAGTAATGTAGTAGTGTAGAGTATTGCTATCCTTAACCCCAAGGGGCAAGTACAGAAAGCACTGAAGGTTTTTTTTTTTTTTTTTTGTGCAAGCATTTCAGTTTTGAAGCTGATCATCAAGGAAGTTGCCGATGATCGGACACTCCTCTTTTAAACCACAAAACTCAGCTTAAGCATATTAATGATACACCTACTGAACACACATGTAACCTTATTTTGCTCAGGAGTGGTTTTAGTGAGTACGTCAAGCTTCTGCCATCAGAACAACACATTTTATGATGAATATTTTTCTCCACCAGTTATCACCTGATATTTTCTAACACGTTTCTTTTTCCAAAAGTCTAGTGCCTCTGGCTCAGAGAGACGGTAACAAAGGGTATCACAATTAATGACTGTATCGGGAAAAAAAAATCAGAAACGTTGCTATTGCGACAACGCCACTAATAGCCATCACACCCAATCACATTTTCAAATCTGGGTTGGAATTTGCAACTGTGGTGTGTGTTGGCAAGACAACTGACAAAGTGCTGAATCACAGGGTAATAAACAAAACTGCTATTTGACTCCAGGGAGCTATAAACAGGGTTAAAGCGTGGTCGTTTTGGAAAGACCAAAAAGCACAAGTGAAGAAAGTGCCTCTGTCAAACACTCGTTAAAAAACAACAACAAAGCATTAAAAATAATAACTGATCAGCCTAGCCTTGACGACACACCATGCCGTCTCCAATAACACCACACCCGATGAGTGTTTCGCTCCTTACGTGACTGCTATGCAGACCACTCTAATCATATTACACTCTGCTGAAAGCTCCTGAGACGGCCCAATCAAATCAGCCAGAGGGTCCCACAGATGGGTTACACTTCCCTGAAAGGCACTGGCTCATAAGGTGAACCCTCTTGTTGCAAGATAAGAAATGTCGGAGCAGAATGACTGGACTGGTTTTGAACTGACAGAAATCTGCAGTATATTTAAAATAAAACTAAAAATAAATAAATAAATAAATAAATAAATCTTTGCAGCAGTGGTAAGGTAAAAAGCATTTCAAAATGTACAATGGGTTTACCTTTACAAGATAAGCTACTACATAAAAAGATGACAATTAATTAATGGTTACACATTACAAGCCAACTCTCTGAATTTTAGAATTTTAAAGTGACACCTTGGATATTTAATAGCATTAAACGTTAAAACCTGATACATGCCATTTGTGCATTTTCCCCAAGAAGCAGCTGCACGTTGTAGTAAGCATGTTAGATTTCCCTTAGAGAGATATCTGAAGAGCTAGAGCATGTGCATTACACCTCCAGGACTGAGCTATACAGTATGTACAGGGGTTGGACAATGAAACTGAATCGCCTGGTTTTAGACCACAATAATTCATTAGCATGGTGTAGGGCCTTTTTTTGCGGCCAATACAGCATCAATTCGTCTTGGGAATGACAGATACAAGTCCTGCACAATGGCCAGACGGATTTCGAGCCATTCAGAATGGTGGCCAGGTCACTATGGTGGAGGAAAATGTTTCCTGACTCGCTCCTCCCAAACACCGCAAAGTGGCTCAATGATGATAATAATAATAATATCTGGTGACTGTGCAGGCCATGGGAGGTGTTCACTTTTTTTTTTTTTTTTGCATTTTCCCCACTTTACTCCCTAATTTAGTCGTGTCCATTTCCTCAATAGGGGGCTCCCACATTAAGGCTATTACTACCACTCAGTTTGGAGGGCTGAAGTCTATCGTGTTTCCGCCGAACCACGTGACGCCAGCCGACCGCATCTTTTTGAACTGCTTGCTCATGCACCGTTGAGGAGGACAGCGCTATCCGCTCCTTCCACTTGCGTGAGCGCACAGACGCCCCTGATTGGCTGTAGAGCCATGATTAATATGGAAATACTACCTCTCATCCCTCCCTCCTGAGAGAGCTCGGCCAATCAGCTCTCTCTAGACCTTGGGCTGCGGGAGGTTACAGCATCACCTGGGAATCGAACTTGCGATTTCCGGATGATAGGACGACCACTTTACCACTGCGCCACTCGAAGTCAACTTCACTTTTTATGTTCATCAAACCACCCTGTCACCAGTCTTGTTGTGTGTGTTGGTGCATTATCATCCTGGTACACAGCACCACCCTTCAGGATACAATGTTTGAACCATTGGGTCCTCCAGAATGGTTCATTAGTCCTTGGCAGTGACGCGCCCATCTAGCACAAGTATTGATATTGCAGCCCAAACTCAACTGGGCATGCAATAGTCTGGGTGATGCGTTTCTTTGGGGCTTCTCCACACCCGGATGTGGGAAAGACAGTGAAGGTGGACTCATCGGAGGACAATACACGTTTCACATTGTCCACAGCCCAAGATTTTCGCTGCTGGCATCATTGAAACCGATGTTTGGCATTGGCACGAGTGACCAAAGGTTTGCCCTTAGCAGCTCGGCCATGAACATTGACCATGTGGCGCTCCCGACAAACAGTTTTGGTTAAACAGGAAAGTTCAGGTGCACATTTAATTCTGCAGTGAGTTGGGCCGCTGTGGTTTTATGTTTTTTGGATACAATTTAGGTTAGCACCCAGACATCCCTTTCAGACAGCTTCTTCTTGCGTCCACAGTTACTCCTGTTGGATTTGGTTCATCCTTATTGATTGTATGCTGACATTACCCTGGATACCGTGGACAACATTTGTGTGCATGTGTGTATTTAAAAAAAAAAAAAAAAAAAAAAAAAAAAACATACGGTATATATACACACACTCACACCGTGGAACCTCAGTTCACGATCGCTGTAATTCGTTCCCAAATTCTGTTTGTGACTCAAATCACAATCAGTTTTTTTCCATAACTATACATGAATACAGAATTAATCTGTTCTCAATCACTAAGAACTATGTATAAATTTGTTTTAGACCTTTAGGCCTTACAATACTAAATATCAAAAAATGTACAGAAGAGAGAACACTTCATTTTACATGTGCATTTCCTTTCTTAGCGAGACTTGCCTCTTTTTAAAAGATGGGTGGGGACGAGGTTTGTGTTTGGAGTGGGAGTCCCCTTCAATAGTAACTCTGTGTAAATTCTCCTTCAGGGGTTTTCTCTCTTTTTTTGTTTCTTGGCCCCTAGTTCAGACGTGGCAGCCGTTTTCACTAAAAGTCTATCCAGGGAGATAAAACAAATCTCTTTTCTTAAGTAAGACACCACGTTATTAGGATGGCGGTTTCTGGGTCGTGTTCTGAGGAGGAGTTTGTGAACTGAGACAAATTTTAGGCGAACTTTTGAAGTGTTGACAATTACATTAAGTTTATACAAAGAGTCAATATTTGCAGTATCTACCCCTATTTTTCAAGACTTCTTTAATTTGCCCTGGCATGCCGTCAATCACCCTCTGCTCCACATCCTGACTGATGGAAGCCCATTCTTAGAATAGGCTTGAGACACTTGAACCCTTTTTAGAATTTGTGGGTTTTTGTTTATCCACCCACCTCTTGAGGATTGACCAGGAAGTTCTCAATGGGAGTAAGGTCTGGGGAGTTTCCTGGCTATAGACCCAGCATTTCGATGTTTTGTTCCCTGGGCCACTTAGTTGTGACTTTCGCCTTATGGTGAGGAGCTCCATCATGCTGGAAATGGCATTGTTCATCACCAAACTGTTCTTGGATGAGCTTGAAGTAGGGCTACAACTAACGTTTATTTTAATAAACGATTAATCTGTCGATTATGTGTTCGATTAATCGGATTAAAAGAAACCAAGAAAAAAAAAAACATTCATTTCCAACCCTTTATTCGAAAACAGAACTAAAATCTTAAGAAAGTGCACAAACATGTTGCTCCCTGAGCTGTTATAATAATAATAAAATAAAAATGGACTAACACAAAAAACATAGACATGTAGGCTTTACATCTGCCAAATATATACACTGGAACCTTGAATCGCGACAGAGCAGTGTTTGTGAAGGTGAAAATAGGAGGGGTCTGTGTGTCTGAGGCACGGTGTCCAATGGCGCGCGCGCGCGCACACACACACACACACACACACACACACAATGTTATAGTAAACAGTACAAGCGTGCACGGATGTTGATTATACCAGTAAGAGACGAGCACAAAGACCCAGCAGTCTCCGCCATATATCTTTCCTCTACCTCCGCTCGTTTTTGTTTTGCTCCGAACTCTGCTAGTATCAGCATCAGCGCGAGACCGAGCGTTCCGCTCCGCGCTCAACTAAAGTTTTTTTAAATAATCAAATGTCTCCGTGTTGCACGACACAATGAATCGATTATGAAATTCGTTGCCAACGCTTTTAGTAACCGATTTTTATCGATTAGTTGTTGCAGCCCTAGCTTGAAGGTTCAGTTTTTTTTACTATTTCTTTAACAAGTTAACACAGCGCTCCACCAAAGTTTCTGTTAATGCACCAGCCCTCCTGTACTACACCCTCAGATAATGCAAATCTTTTCATGCCTCAAACTTCCTGTTTCACTCCTCCTTCAAACACATCATTTCAGTGTCTATGTAAATGAGCTACTGCTGAGCTATGCCCTGTCAGATAACAGCAGAGCTTAGCCACACCCAGTCGGAGGGGTTTCTAATCAGGTCAATCAAACGCTGGCCAAAAAAAAAAAAGTTAGAAAAATGAAAAAACAGACAGGCTCAAAGGGAAGCAAAAGACAGTCAAAGTTTTCATGTAGCAGCCATGTAAATGTTCCTGCTTCTGGTGTCCATTCACTAGTGTGAAATCAAGACAGTAAACAAACAGACAACCTTTCTGATACAGTAAAATAGAATAGAAACACCAACGCTTGACATTCGTCCCATACCAAGTTTTGTCTAAAAAAAAAAAATTAAAACTGTGTAACCTTGATAATGAGCTGCACACATATTAAGCCTTTGAACTACGAAAAAAAGGTAATGTCATCATAAATCAAACTTAATGAGCAAATTTCCCGCCTATAAACTGTGCTCATAACTCTAAAAACATGCATATTTTGTCAAGAAAAAGAAGAAAAACTAACCTTGCTGGTTGGGAGAGTTTCGACTGGCTGCTTGTTGGAAACTTGAACCGATAAGATTCGCTGGTCTGTGATTGGCAGTTCGGTCGACATTGTCCTGCTGAGGCAAAAAAACACTAATTTAATTTTTAAGATGGGGGTCTGTAATGGAAGAACGAGGTGGACAAATTTCGAGCCTGGCCAGGTGGGACACCAAGATTATAATAATTAACCAATGCCCAGGTTCAGTATGCTGTCGAAGTGATAGGTCATTATTTTTATCATCACTCTTCCACCAACAACAGATGAGTTAGATGTAACAAGCTACACTTGTACATATATGCAATTTATACTGCTTTGGGTGGATGGACAGATATAGTAGATCTTTTATTGATATGAAGGAAATTAGAACTTGCACAGACTGAGCTACTGCATGGGCGGCCACTGGAAATATCAGAAGTTCATGAGATAACCTAAACAATACTCAAAATATTGCACTGAATAGATGCAAGACAATATTTCCACTGATTTTCCAATAGAAAATCTACATTAGAGTTTGGTTACAACCCATTATTCCATTCCAATGCATTACTGGAGGACTTAGCATTAGAGATATTAATCATAGGTAGATTGTCAATACAAATAACAGATTTGTATTTTATCCACTACAAAATTTGCAATTCAATAGGACTCAAACAACTAGATCCTCCACAGACCCGACTGTCCTCATACGAGCGCATGACATCGTCTTCCAACTTCATTGTCTAATATATATATAAGAATATAATTATAATTTCTAATGCTGCCTAACTTGAGTGACAACCTTTTGCTCCAGACACCAGTCCAGTAAGTGGTGGTAATGCAAATGAGCTTGCATAAACTTAAAAGAACAAGTGAGAATCTTTTAAAATAAGAGAGTATATTGCAAGTACTTGCATAATTTCTAGAAACATTTAGACCGCTTTTATGTTCTCAATTGATCGAATCGATTCTAAATCGGAAAAATACATTTAATTAACTAACAAAGGATCGCATCAATTGCATCATGGATCTAAAATAACACAGCTCTAGCTAGCACACTGCGTTAAAACACTTCAGCAAAAGAAAATGAAGATACCAGAATACCTAGAATCCTCATATCGCACTGCTCATAAACTATAATACTTTGCACAACATGCAAAGGCGGCAGGGTACTCAAGCAGCAGGTAGCATTTGCACCACTGTGATTTACGCGGTAGTCAGGATGGCATGGATTATATTAGAAGTATCCCAACTTGCATCTCTCTCTTTTTTTTTTTTTTTTATAGACGAAAATTATCCTGGGAAGTGAACACTTTGTCTGTGCCAGTGGTAGACCATAAGTAAGAACAAAATGCTCAAGTATTCTAATCCTCTCTACTACGGAAAAGCAGGAATAGGAAAAGTTGCTATTTCTCATTCTTGGCTACGATACAAAGGCGCGACAGACGAGTAGAGTAGGATGTGATCTCTTGGGCAGCGCCACTGTTCGGGGCTTTCGCAGCAGGAGCCAGGAACAGAATGTCCTGCGGCTCTCTTCTACTCGAAGACGGTGTTCCGAGGCAGACCGTAAAGCCTAGTGGCACTCTCTAATGTGGCCGCAAGGGAAGAGGTTTTTTTTTTTATTTTATTTTTTTTATGAAATTAGAGCAGGGCCTTGTTTTCCCGATGCCAGCGCTAGTTTACGAGTGAAGCACACATGCAGACGCAATGTTAAGTTCTTAAAAGCTGCCCAATAAAGCACAACGAGCATGCTTCGGAAAGAACAACAACAAAGACTGAGTGCTTGAACGTGTTTAATTTTACTGAGAAAACAGATTAGTCATAGCTTCACGAGGACACCCGATACTACACAGTACACACTTTATTACACGTTTCTTAGAAGGCAGACGTTTTATAAGCCCATGCTATTTCCTCTGGTTGTTCTAAAAGGCTTCCCACAGTCTCAGAAACTGATATTCGGGATGGTAGGAAATGACATTTATGCATCAGCTCAGCTCAAAACCTTCTTTTGGAGTTCAGACTAACTGGTATATTTGCAACCACATACACTTATTGCCACGTTAGATTACAGCACTTGGGACAGCAGTACTATGGCTATTTAACCTTGAGGAAGTGATTTATCTTCAAGGTCATCGTGGTCTGGGGTGGGTCTTGAAATTTACTGTTCTTCCATCTTAAAAGTCTGGAGTGAATTTCATCCACAGCATTTCATGATGGCACCTTCGACTCTGTAATAATCTCCATGGATGGTGTAAAGACATGCCTTATTGATAGGATCTAATAGAAACCATGTAGACTGCTTTGGACTTCAGACAAAAGTCTAATCCCCATGTCCGGAAGTCTGGACCAAGACTTTTTGTACGAGTATGCAATATATATAAATAATGTGTGTGTGTGTGTGTGTGTGTGTGTGTGTGTGTGTGTGTGTGTGTGTGTGTGTGTGTGTGTGTGTGTGTGTGTGTGTTGGGGGTTAAGGGGCACCAGCACCTCAAGGTCAACGTCCAACAAGTCAAGTGTGACTGATCCATCTTCACTTCCACCCGAAGTCACAGCAGGAGCAGCTCCTTTGGTTCTGACTGATTGCACCTCGTTGATGCCCCAGACCCCTCTCCACATCTCGGGACATATCCCTGTAGAGTGAACTGCAAATTCCCAGCGACACATGCCAAATCTGGAATTATTAAAAAGTCTCCTGCTTCTTTGGGTTCTTTCGTTGGCCTGCGCATCAGAGCGTACAGATCCCTTTGACCGGAGCCAGCATCAACCAGAAGTTCTTAAAACCCAAGTACCCTTAAGCCTCCCAGTTCTAAAGTGATACAGTTCACACTGCATCAAGGAACTTTGCACGTTATATCATCCCCATTGGCAGGGATTACCACGTGGTACCGTGTACAATAATGCTGGCTTTGTCTTCTTAAAGGATTTGTAACCGAGAATGCCTAGGAGAAGATTTCATGTGTCTTAGCTTGCTGATTTGAAACACATACAAACAATGAACAAATTAAAAAGCAAATCAACACAGAACTTAAGATTAATGTTCTACACATTCTTTTCTCCGTGCAGATGGAAACACGAAAGAAGCGCAACATGCCCAGGTAACACCTAAATGCGGTAATTACATAGAATCTGAGTTTAACAATAAAATTTTGCAACACTGCACTATGCCCCTATAAAACATGTCTATACTGCTTTTCATGGCTGGCATGGGTTTATAGCAGAGCTCGAATGTAAGGCTCTTAAAAATAAAAGAAACATTCAAACAGCTACTTCCAACAGGATAACTTGCCAAACGTGAGTGTCGTATGAGAGGCGCTATGGTTGAATGAATGCACCTTCTTGACCTAAATCTCCTCCCGCAGAAACAGTTTTCCTGGTCGTTGTGGAAAAGCCAATACGAACATGCTATAGTTTTAAGCCTTATAAGAGAAGCTGATGGTTCAAGTAGACTTTTACAAAGAAAATACTAAGAAGCTTTAATTCTCATGATTTCTATATTCTTATAATGTACATAGTATACTCACATACATTGATTAGTTTTCTATTTCTATAAACAGCTATTCTATTATCTATTCTATAATATTTTCATATCCCTGTAGAACTAAGACCAAGAATGCAAGAGTTTTCAAAAACCCGAGTGTCTCATATACTTCAGTCTTATAAAACTGCGCTCAAAAACGCAACTTAAGATTTAATCAATATTAGACAAATTTTTGTAACCAATCATGGCAGAGAAGGTAGAATTACTGAACCTTACATAAGCTTGCTAACAGAAGTTGTACAATTCACAAACAACTGTTCTTTTTCATTTAAATAAAGTATTATTATTTATAAATCACTTGGTTATGCATGAATATGGTTTAAATTGAGTTCTAATAACTTAAAAATATTTATTTAACTCCTACCTTCATTCTCTAGGTTTCTAACCAATCGTAACGAAGACGGGATCCTTCTAACCAATCATACTGCAGAAGGAGGCATTTTCTTTTAATCTTGCTAGCAGAAGCTGACTAACAGTTATTGGTAATCATTCTTTATTATTTCAAAAACAACGACAATAATAATTTGACAAATATTTCTTAACCTCACACAAGCTTTTAATTTAAAAATCATTATTACTCACTCACTCCTTTATCCAGGGCGCACACACATACACACACTACAGCCAATTTGGGAATGCCAATTAGCCTAACCTGCATCTCTTTGGACTGTGGGAGGAAACCGGAGTACCTGGAGGAAACCCACCAAGCACGGGGAGAACATGCACTGCCCCCCCCCCATTCAATTCAATTCAATTTTATTTGTACAGCGCTTTTAACAATTGGCATTGTCTCAAAACAGCTTTACACAATCAAAAGAATTATTTAAGTTTGTATGGAATGTGAATGTGTATGAATCAAAATGGTCAGATAGTCCCTGGTGAGCAAGCCGCGGGCGACAGTGGCAAGGAAAAACTCCCTGAGATGGTAATAGGAAGAAACCTTGAGAGGAACCAGACTCAACAGGGAACCCATCCTCATCTGGGTGAAACAGAAAGCAGGAAATGATCTGCATTTATACAGTGTGTTAGGTGGCAGGCAGTTCAGCTATAATAGTTGATGTTAATTGATGTTAATATGGAGTCCAGGTAGTTATTGAAGACTCAGGTAGACTTGTAGAAAGTTCCAGTCCTGAACTATCGAGCTGTCAAGTCCCCAGAGAAACAGTTGCCAACACCAGTCGAGGCCAGAACTGTCTTCTAGGTAGAGAGAATCATCCCCAGACGCATCCCAAAGAGACACACGGGGCATCCCCCATGCACACCGAGACGGGAATCGAGCCTGGCCGGGAATCGAACCCAGATCCTGGAGGTGCAAAGTGACCGTGCTAACCACTACACCACTGTGGCGCAGATCATCATTATTATTTACAAAAACATTTAATTATATAAAAACACATTTGGACTAAAAAAAAAAAAAAAAACGATTTACGTCCCACCTTTTATTTATTTATTTATTTTTAACCAATCATACTATAGATCTTCTACATGACTTTTTTTTTTTAACCTCCCATAAGCTTGTAACTAACAGTTTATTGCCAATCATGTCCTGGTTTCAAATCATCATAATTTCCATTATTATAATAATTATTCTTTTCTTTATAAACCACTAAATCATGCATAAATGTGGTTTAGACAGACACTAAGACTTAATAAATAAGAAAAATTGTGCTAAACACAACTGTCTAAATCCGGCCTCATCACTGTAGTTACAGTATACAGTTGTGTTTTTCTCATAGAAAAGAGAATTATTTTAACCAATCATAATGCAGAAAGTGAGATTTCTGGACCTCACACAGAGGTTTACTTATGAAAACAATAGCAATAACTCTTTAACAATGACCTGGATATACCCTTTTTACTTTTCTTTTGATTTTCCTATGTGCTTTGTCCTCATGGTATTTATCTTTCAGTGCTCAGTTTACTTCAACGTAAGAAGACAGAGAGAAAAGAAAGTGAGGTTTGTAAGAAAACAGTGGATTATAGCTGATAACCGGAACTAAAATAATATACCTATAAAGGCTGTACTGTCATTTGTATTCATGGGAAAGGAATCAGATCCAAAGCACTAACTCCACACCGATGTGGAATATTTCCCTATATATCATATCATATCATGTCTTAAAAAAAAAACTAAAATCTAATCCAGTAATTAAAAAAAAAAAAAAAAAAAACAAGATATCAGATATCTGATCACACAGACTCTTCAGTCAGCAACCTGCTGTCTAAATATAGGCCTCAGTGCAAACCCATCGACCGACGAGCTCTAAACCCATACCCCTAGATGGGGTATATTAAAAAAATTCCACATGGTGTTTTAAATGTCAACCCTGCAGTTGACCAAAATCGGGCTTACGTTCTGACTCAGCAATCCTCTTAGATTAGCTTAGCTTCTGACCCCGAAAGGTCAGGCTACTGTGCATTCCTCGGAAGAAAAGACTGTAGCGTGAAAGTGTGCGCACGCTTAGGGGAATAAAAATAAATAAATAAATAAAAAGAAAAGAAACACAAGAACACTCTCAGGATATAAAAAATATGATGGCAGTATTTAATTTTTTTTTTTTTTTTTTTATAAATGCAAACCAGTCGCTTTAAATAGCGCCCTGCAACATGTTGCTCAACACTGAAATTGGTATTTGATTAGACTGGAAAGTAAAATGGAGCATTGAAGACTCATTTTGACCTCAAATGAGCACAGCGCCGTTTTTGTCAGTGAATAGCGCTTCTATTTCGATTCGGCCCCGAGCAAAACTCAACACAACACGATAAAAAGAGCCAAATCCTGAATCCACCAGTTCCAAGAAATTCCAACAACTAGGAGCTTGACTTCCAGGAACAGGAACCGCATGCTGCCAAAAGTCGACTTGATTCACTCCTAAAACATCCACAAAACCCAAGGCGAAAAATTTATGGCCCTTGGGCTGCTGATGTGTCCGGAGAGAGAGGGAGGGAGGTGGTGTTGGGGTCCTGTAACGACTTATGCAGGGTGCAGATCACGTCAAACCCGAATTCCAAGAGCAGATCATCTTCTGGAGATGCCAGATGCGCCGCATGGCCGAACCAACGTGGACTCGGCAGCCACGAGGACGGGAGATGAACAGGAGATTTATGTTGTTTGATGTGCAGTGAGGTTTCATCAATGGGGATGTTGCGTTTAAGTAGCTGTATGACTGATCTGCGGTAGAAACTACCCGTTTTAATTATGTGTTAAAGCCTCAGCATGGGTTTAAACCCAAGCTGAGATTAATGCTTTTATTATTTGGCTATAAGCTCCACATTTGAGACAGGAGTTAAGGGAGATTTGCTACGAGCGCTAGGTCAAGCCAAAGCCTTTTATTCTTGGACTTCAGCCCAGAGTCCCACCACTCCCGGAGTTACATAATCTTCCACAGATGACTTATATCTTCATCTGGCTTGACACAAATACTCCCGCAGTTCAAACTTCAATGGTTCCCTGAATTCAGCGTGGCACCCTTACCCCTGCCCCCACGGAGCTATAAAACACCTCATTCTCCCGTTCCTCAAAAGGGTATAGCGTTGTGATGCAACAAGCACTTGCTATTAAAGCGTCCATGCTGCTTAGCCTGTAACGGCGTCCTGAAGGGACGATGGTGGACGAGCAGGAGAAAGCCGCGGTTAAATGAAAGGCCTATGCCGTAGCCAGCTCTCTGCGGGGCTCGATGCCACTGATGGAAATCTCCCACTGGGTTCGAACCACTGCACGTGGAAATGAAACAATGGTGAAGAGAGCCCTTCAAAACAAGCTAGTTAAGCCTTTGTTTAGATGCTCTTACGTCAGGGTGCACCATGAGAATCAGATGTGGTCAGCCCAAAGGAATGCTCGTCCATGCCATGGCCATTCATTTTCTCCTCATTGTCATTCAAGCGCAGGCTCTAAATTTACAAGCTATGACAGGTACACTGAAAACAAAAGGCAGTTCACTCTCTCTCTTTCTCTCCGTGGTTGTCTGTCTGGCTCGTTAGCCATTATATCCACAAAAAGGCTCTAAGTTTGCCTGGAATGCTACTAACTTAAAAAAAAACAAAAGGAGTTTAATTTATTGCTTTTAGTTTTGTCCCGATACCCAAATTTGTCTTTTGATACCAGCACCATCATCAACCTTTTATACCTCTTCTCCAATTGTCCCCAAATGTCCCTTAACCCACTCATTTGCTTTAAAGCAAATGAGTGGGTTAAGGGACATTTGGGGACAATTGCATGATCTGGACACCTGTGTAAGATTATCTCAGAGATTAGATTCAGGACAGAAATGTAAAAATGTATTATGTACTTCTCTGTTCACTCCACAGTAAGACAGTAACTTATGTGTTTATTTTTTAAGAAATGAAGGAGAGAATCTCAAATTTGTAATGGATGTCAAACTAACTACCATGTTTCAGAATAGTGCATGCACAACGGCTCTTCTCTGTACATTTCACTTCGGGTCACCCGTTTGCCGCGGCCATCTTTTTAAGTCTCCGGATGAAACGTAAAAGTGCTCCACTCTCTTAATGCAGTTGTTTGCTTTCCCTGGTACGTCACAAACACATCACTGCTGTCAGCGCTGTGCTTAGAGAGACGGGTCCCTATTAGTCAGACCATACAGACCCACACATAGTAAAAGTTCTCATTATTTTAAGATGCTGCTAGGGTACCATTTTTTTGTAGTACCGTGGTATACTGTGCAACACTAATTTCATTTTAAGACCGGTTGCTTGACTCAAACGAGGTATATGTTTAAAAAAAAAAGGTTCGTGTGTGGAATATTCTGAACTTAAAATGCAACTGTAAGAAACAGTTAACTTACGATATATACACTACCGTTCAAAAGTTTGGGGTCACTTACTAACTCCATGATGGTTCCTGATTTTAATTTCTTTCTACATTGTAAAGGAATGCTGAAGGCGTCCAAAAAATGCATTAATCTCCTTTGAACAGTTGATATTGAGATGTTTCTGCTACTTCTGCTCTGTAAAGACTTCATAACGCCTCTAATCTGAGGTGCTGTTAATTGGTCATTTCTCAGGCTGATAACTCTAAATGAACTTCTCGTCTGCGACAGAGGTAGGTTTTCGGTCTTGTCCTCCTGGGACGGCCTTCATGAGAGACAGTTTCATTATGGTGCTTGACGGATTTTGCAAATGCACTTGACAATACTGTTCTTGCAAGAACTATTACAGAAAGGCTGACCTCTGTGTCTTAAAATAACAACTAACTTGTTGTTTTTCTTATGTAATTACCTAATTCCATATGTGTTAATTTATAGTTTTGAAATCCCCAGTATTGTTGTAGACTGTAGAAAATAAATCACTAAACAAAAACAAAGAAATCTGCAAGTGATCTAAAACTTTTGAACGGTAGTGTATATACATTACTTTTACATAGTGGAATTACTGGTTCAGATGGAAAGCTGGAGAACTGATTATACAGTTTAAAGGAGTCCCTGGGGGAAAAAAAAAAAAAAAAAGTCAGAAATCCCCCTGTGCAAAGTGCAGATGATCTCACGTAAGAGCAGGACGGCATCTTGACGGTTTGTTTTATGAGAGTTTTAAGTGGAAACCATAATTACTGCCTGAAGTTGAGTCAACATTCTAAAAACACAATCAAGAAATTATTTCATTGGAACTAAATGGAGTGTGAAATACACAATGGACAAAATTAACCTGCAGGGCATCTGGCAGCAGTTCATTAAAAATGAAATATATATATATATATATATATATATATATATATATATATATATATATATATATATATATATATATATATATATATATATAAATAAATATATTTTATTTAATTAATACACGACTCTGTAATAATACATGTTCTATAATAGTAGATTTTATGAACCTTTAAGTACAATAAAAAAAAAGATTGTTTTGATATAATAATAACCGTAAAATGCCACCAAAACACACCACAGCACCTACGTATATGCTCTCCGTTTTTATTTAAGCCGTTAAGCCAACAATCAAATCAATCAAATTAACTGAACAACATTTAAAATTATTTTAATGCTCCTTTTTTTTTTTTAATGTGACTGTAATGCAGAATGGAAATAAAAATGGATGGATGGAATAAAAAAGAAAAAAAAGGATGACCTCACAACCATGATTTACCTTATAATTTGGGCGGTGTAGGAAGTAATCTGGACATTCAGCTACTGCCATGTTGGTCAACTTTTACCTCCAGATTGGGCATCCACTTGTAACAGGAGCTGGAAAAAAACCCTGAAAAACAAAAACACAGGAATCATTTAACACTCATTTATTTTTACCCTTTTGGTTCGTTCTTTATACTCTAGAACAGTAGTAATAAAAATTTAGGCCGAAATATGGTTTAGAAGCTTAAGGAAGAACAAAACGTACAGCCCAATACAGTAGAATTACAATTCGAACACCTCATAAGGTTTCTCCATAAATTCATAAAGAAAATAGAGCAGTGCACGGACTTCATCAGAACCCTCGATAACAAAACCGACACCAAAATCGATATGTTCTGGTCCATTTGCTATCTGGGTTTAATTCAGTTCCCCACCACATATTTACACAAACCAAAAAGCAATATAAAAAGCCTTTGGTGAGGGATGTATGGGAAGAGCCTGGGCCGAGAATGTACTCTTTGTTTCGCTGGTCGGAAATACAGAGACAGGAAATGTAAACAAACATTTGGCAGGAGCACACAGAAGTCACAGAAACCGAGCAACCAAGCACGAAAAAAAAAAAACAGAGCTGGTTAATTGAAGTGCAAAAAAGTAAAATAAAATACTTTAGGCACTACCACAGGACGATTACGAGTTTGTATTCTGCCAACGCCACAGTCACCGTGTCAGGGACAGCTGATGTCCAGGTGAAACATATAGCATGATGCCTTATCTGCGAGCTCATGTATGCAGAAGAGGGCAGACAGTGCTTTTCTTCATGCTTGTTATACAGTCAGTTCAAAATCGAATTCGTCTCAAGCAGTCATCTTACAAGTATTTCAAACTGATAGTGTATTTATTAACACTGAAATGCTGAGTAAATTGTTTGGTTGTCATGTTGGTAAAAAGCTCCAAGCTCCAGTCCTGTAGGTGGCAGTATTGCACCAACCGCCCATAAGCTCAGCACTTTCGTAAAAATGCGTTGTCTGCAAAAGCTCTGATATATTTTCAAAAACCCTTCAAATTTCAGGCCATTTTGAAAAAATTTGTTAGACTAAATAATTTTACAAACTGTAAATTGATTGCTACAACTATCTAGCTTAAGCCATGAGTCATTTCCATGTAAAGATTAACCCATAATGCATATAAATGCAATAAATTTCCAACTGAAAAGGTCTCTGGATTGATTTAAGCACCGAGCTTTGCTTACACAATCAAATCTCAAGCCAAAACTTGGGATCGCAGATTTATTTCAGATTTCTAAACTCAACGCTAATTGCTTGATTTATGTCTCAGGATAAGCATAAGGAATTCTTTAGACTCACGAAATCTTGGAGTGACGCGCCAGCACACATACTTGTTTCTTCCTGCAAATGTTCAGAGAGGGAGAAATCCTGTATGAGCGAATCTGTATGAACCTTTCCCCTACCCCCTGAGAGTAAGTTATTCTTACATGCAAAAAAAAACTTAGGAAAATTTGGTGGTGGGCAGCACGGTTAGTGCCACCTCACAGCTACAGGGATCAATCTGGACCTTGGGTTACTGCCCGTGCCATGTTTCCAATGGTGTTTATATTTATCAGACCTGAGCATTGGAGTCTCAACAATTACGTCATGTGTCTATGAGTTTACTCCAGTCACTGTTGGTAGCTATTGAGTGATGGCGAGAGCTGGTGGGTGAGAACTGGCAAAGGACCCAAATGAAGATTAAATAAGGCTGGACATCTGCCTCCATGTCCATGGACTCAGATGACTAGGGTTTCTTCTTGAGTCCTTTGCAACCCTGTTCAGATGTTCGGTATAAGGATAGGTTTAAAGAGGGTTGGACACATGAGTCTTGTAGAGAAGCTTTGATTTCTAGGTAGCCTCACTAGCATTTGTAAAAGCAATGCAGTTCAGGTCAGTCATGTCAAAACGCCACTTGGAGTCTGAGCCATACATTTTGGATCAAAGGCAAGTTTCTGATATTTGGCCTCTGCACACATTGAGATGAAATTTAAAATGAAACACCCAAAATGTGAGTGAAATCAAGAGTTCTTCAATACATGGGGTTTGACAAAGGTGTAGCATTTACTAATCGGGAACTGGAGCCATTTTCATATAAATACCCATTTTACCCATAAATAAGTAATCACTGACAAGGAGTTTCAGCATCTCCTCATTACTCCATGACTAATCAAGCAGATAAATGGAGGTGGTTGAGTGTTACATTTGCATTTGGGAGCTGTTAATTTGAACTCTCAGCATGAAGTCCAAAGAGAGTATCAAGGCGCGTCATTGTCAAAATCTGCACTTTGGACTGATGAAACCAAAATTTATTTGTAACAGAATGACAAGAGAAGATTTGAGAAAAAGTATTGAGAAAGAATTGAGAAAAAAGGCTCATAATCCAAAGCACATCTGTCAAACATGATGGAGGCCATGTTATGGCACACCATAAGCGACCAGTGACCTGGATCCACACCATCACTAGTGTTTATCGATGACTTGCCTGCTGATAAAAGTAGCAGGATGAATTCTGGAGTGTATAGGGCTAGACTCTCTCTCCTCACATTCAGCCATATGCTGCACATGATGCCACTTTGTATTGCGGGTAGATAATGTCAACAAAAAAAAAACCTACCCAAGAGTTTCTCAAGGTAAAGACATCTGATAAAGTCACATGATCTCAACCAAACAGCACACGTTTTTCACTTACTGGAGACCAGACCGCTGTCAGAAAGATCCACAAACAACCAGCAGCTGAAGGCCTGGCAAAGCAGTGCCAGGGAGGAAACACAGCATTTGGTCAGCCCATGGGTTCCAGAATTCGGGCAGTTGTGGAATGAGAAGCATTTACATCCAAGGCAACACTTGTTTGTTTGTTCCATTATTTATGAGCCCCCACAATGAGTATATGATAAAGCCTGGACTCTCATACTTTTGTTAAACCTACTGAATTAAACCCGAGTGCCTTGACCTCACTTTCATTTCAAATTCATGTCAAAATGTTTAAAAAAAAAAATAAAAAAATTCTTTGTTCCAAAATGTAGGAACCCAACAATGTTGCCAGGTTCATGGTTTTCACACTGATGCTGAGGGATTATCATGATTTAACATGGGCTTGGAGGAACGGTCCCCGACAGTCCCATATTTGTTCAACAGAAGCACAGGTGGGATTTAAATACTGGCATGTATAAAAGGGTTGGTGTTGCAGCAAGCAAGAATCCCATTAACGGACAAAAGGTGCTGCTGACAGACGACAACTTGCAGAACTAAATAAGATCCAGGGGTGGGTTTTGTGGTAAGAACTTTGAGTACTTATAACAAATAAGCTGTGGCTTACTGTTGTGGTGTGATTAACACCAGGAACGTCCCTCCACTTAAAGAAAACATTCGGTGAATTTAAATTAACAAATGTCATCTCAAGTCAGATGCTACTGCATAAGTGTTAACAGACTCAATTAATAATTAAAAAGATTTTTTTTTATAGCGGGCTTTTGGCAAGCACAGAAAGTCAATGTAAGAAAAAGCTGAAGTATTCTATATAGCATAAATCACAGCACTTACCGTATATTCAGACAGAAGGAAGGGAACACTAAATCCTTTAATACGGACGAATAAGACATACGACTCCCCCAGGCGCACTAGCACGGCTAATCATCTGGGGCTTGATCTTGCTGGGAATAATTCACTGGGAATTTCGTTTGGAGGAATGGAGCTGAACTTCGGAGGAGTGTTGTATTTAGAAATCTGATTCTTATATTAAGCTGTAACTTTTAAGGGCAAAAAAGCATTTATTGTGTTATTAGAAGAAGCTGACAATAAGTTTATCTGTTAAAAATAACTATTAGAAGAAATTTCATACTTTTCTACTTTCCAAGGTGTTTTTTTTTTCATGATAAAAGATCTTCTAGGGAAATGCTCTTACACCTTTCACCTTTAATGGAAACGAGAAAAATCTACAGACGACTGCAAGGAACGCAAGACAAGCTAAAAAAAATATTTAAAAAAAACTGAACGACAAAATCGCAGATGTAATTTACATGAGCTGACTTGTAAAGCAAAACATCTAGGTCAAGGGTCTTGGAGTACAAGTAGGCAGAATGCAGCAGTCTAAAATAAGGGCCTTGCTTTGGGAGAGGCTGAGCTCCGTGCCAGCACGATGACACAAAATCCCCAAGGGATGTTTTCGCGGGTAGCGCCAGAGCAACAAAAAGTGCTGTGTCTGCTGAGATCTTTCGGCGTCCCACCCCACCCAGCTCCACGCCATTCACGAGGTCATAAATTCTTTCTCCCAAATTGGGCCACGCTAATAAAAAATATTAGCGTTATTCATAGACGCGGCTGTCCGAGTCAAAACAGCAACACAGGAGGCACGCATGCTTGAAGTACCAAACATACTGCAGCTTTGAGAGGCTTCAAAAGTCTCTGCTTCACTACAGGACGGGGCGAAATGATTGTCCAACATACATCTTTAATAGAAGTCGCTGAAGGAGGCTCGATTAGCGGCTAGCCTTATTTGCTCTAGCACTTAAAAGGGGCACCCGGGAACAGCACAGCTGGGTGGAAGTGTCAAAATGGGACAGGGTCACTTTATTTATGAGGTCACAATAGCAGGAAATTCTGATTTGCTTGTTTAAACCCCGGTCAATACACAGATGGAGAAAAGGACAAACACCAAGAGGTTTTTTTTTAACACAGATTTGAGAGCCACCCTAATAGCTAAAAAAAAAAAAAAAAAGATTAAAACAAATTTTTTTATATATTTGGTCCTGTTTAATTAGTGAATTATTAGTGCCTGAACAATATGATTTTGAACAAAATAATGAAAAAGTTTTCAGTGGGATTTATAGTAGGGAATTAAAAAAAACGTGGAATTGGTGAAACAGTGCCGTGCTGGATTTTTTTTTGTTTATCCTTTTACATTGTGGATGTTTTCAGATTTCATCTCCATAAACATTTTATTTGAGCAGTTAAATATAGATGAATGTTGGAAAGACATTTTTGGGCCTGTGCTTAGGGAAAATAAATAAAACCATAATATTTCCATGTTAGTGACATATGAATAAAATGAACCCTGTAAACAGATTTAACAACCACCAAACACTTACAGATCATTAAAACGGATCGTAGTAAACTATAAATTAGCATAAATAAGTACAAGTCAAAACCAGGACTTTTAATGATTCTCTTATTCTGTACAAACTCCCTAGGTAGAAAGTTCTCAGTACACCGGAGCCATGAACGGACTGCCTGCTTCATGTGTGAAATGCTGGCCTCCCAGGAACTCCTTCGATGGCCCAAACATCTGAAAATGGCTTGGAGTGAGGTCAGGACTGTTCAGGAATGTGGCAATAACTCCCAGCTGAGTTCCTGTGATGTGCAAGTGGTGTTGGTGAATGATTGTGTGTACAGTTCCCACAGACAGATGCATCTCTCCTGCACTTTGGTGACAAGTTATCCATTGATTTTCAAAGATCAGCAGTTCCAGTTCCAACTGCCCCTCATAAAAATATGAGAGAAACCTTAGACTTGATCTTTAAGCAGTTTCAGCTACAGAGGTGCATCAAGTCAGATTTATTATTAGACTTATTTTGAATCCATCCAAATCCATAAACTGGTCAGGCTTTTTTTTTTTTAAACATATGGTGTGTGTCTGGAGGAGAGCAGCTGAGATGCACACGCTGATTTGTAGGCCAAAGTGCAAAGGAAGGAGGGGAGAGCGAGAACAAACCTCTGGCAAGGAGAATGAAAAGCTGGAATGTGGGTTGTACCTTTGTCCAGCTGTAGCATCCAGGGTCTGAGCGGGCGCGCCCACAGGGGACGGAGTCGTGCGCCTGAAGAAACCTACATATTTATATTCGCATTCCTGAGTACAGCTCAGCGGTTAAGGGTCTTTGCATAGGGACCATCATCTGGCACCGGTCCTGAGCTATGCACTTACAACCTTACCATTCCCTGAATGTCTGACTCATGGCTGCACGCTTTATTTATTTATGAGCATTTCTGCATCGACATCATCAAACCATTTCAGCAGGGGTCATCAAAAGCGCTCTCATTGTGTCTCTCTCTCCCTCTCTCTCAGGGCGAGACGGCTCTAATTGCAGCGTTTGCCTTGTTTAGCTTCAGATGAGACATGCAGTCTATGCCTGGGCAACTCTGAAAGCTTTCCTGAACAACTAAATTTAATTTAGGAGCTTAAGCACATCAGTTCCAAGAAAGTATTTTAACTCTAATCTTGTAGTGTTGCAACCCGGCAGGCCTGATTAATCTTACTGCCAAGATGCTCAAAAAAAAAAAAAAAAAAAAAAAAAAAAAAACCACAGGTCAGCCTTATTATATTCAGTATACTGTATGTCTTTCTCTTTTACGTACATCACATTCACGTTTACAGTCAAAAATGGTCCGTTTGCTTGCGTTACATTAACAGTAAAAAATTAATTATAGCTTGAAATGAAATCAAAACCTGCTCTACTCTGATGAGTTTCCCGCAGCGGCAAACTTGGAAACACTGGAGGCTAAATGCAGAAAAACTTTATGCAAAAACAATTACCATATTAAAAAAAAAAAAAAACACTTTTAATATTTATACTTTGTCTTATATTAAGCGGCAGATCCCCCAAGCAATCCCTGTTCTTGTTGCTATAGAAACACTGACTTTCTTTTTTTGTTTGTTTTGAATTTTTTTTTTTTCAAATGTACAAATTTCAGGACATTAGGGAAAAACAGCTCATGTCACATCGCAGCTGTTTATTTTCTGGACATTTGGAAAGTGTAAAACAGTGGAAATGCAAATTGTAAAAGGTAAACGAAGTCTAAATCTGTCCTGTCTTATTGTCATATTCTGCCTATAAAACAAACATTTTTCATCCAGACTCCAGAATTTCTAGTAATGGAGCTCTCTGTGAAGTGGTGGCCAAAAGTACTGGGACAAAGGTGAAATGTAATGTCTTACTGATTTTTTTTTCATACTGATAATCATTATATGATCATTTTTATGCAATAAAATAGATGTATATGCTATATAGTGATCAATATTTAGTATCAAATCCTGAATATCATGTACAAAGAAATTGCCCCAGACGTTCCTCTTCAATTCACCTGAGAATTCCAGAGTTATGGGCATTTCAGTGCAGACGTGGACACACCGACTTCAGTAAAGTAAAAGTCCTGCCACATGTTTGTTCCAAAGCAACTTGCTTCTAATTAGCACAACTCTTACGCCTTATAGGCTAGAACTAATTTTTCACATCGCCTGTTTCATGCACATGGAGAACTATAATACATGGCATATGTTGTCTTAATACTTTCAGCATTTGGCAGACGCCCTCATCCACTTCCATTTATCTCTTTAAGCATCTGAGCAGTTGAGGGATGAGGGCAGCTTGATGGTGCAGGGATTTGAACCTGTGACCTTCCGATCATTTGAGCTACCTCTGCTAGATGATTTCTTTCTTCACATATCATGTCAGTCATCGGGGTGGAGCAGCAGCTTGGTGGTACTGGAGAACAATTGAGCCACCACTGCCTCAGAAGTGTTTGGTTTAGTCCTTCATTTTCCCCACCCAAGTTAAGATAAGTTTCAGTGGGGCAAAAAAGTATTTAGTCGGCCACCAATTGTGCAAGTTCTCCCACTTCCAGAAAATCACAATGTAGGATTTTTAATGAATTAATTGGTGAATTCCTCTGTAAAATAAGTATTTGGTCACCTACAAACAAGCAAGATTTCTGGCTCTCACAGACCTGGAACTTCTTCTTTAAGAGGCTCCTCTGTCCTCCACTCGTTACCTGTATTAATGGCATCTGTTATCAGTATAAAAGACAACTATCCACAACCTCAAACAGTCACACTCCAAACTCCACTATGGCCAAGACCAAAGAGCTGACAAAGGACACCAGAAACAAAATTGTAGACCTGCACCAGGCTAGGAAGACTGAATCTGCAGTAGGTAAGCAGCTTGGTGTGAAGAAACCAACTGTGGGAGCAATTATTAGAAAATGGAAGCCATACAAGACCAATGATAATCTCCCTCGATCCGACACAAGAACTGTGAAGAAAAATCCCAGAACCACATGGTGGGATCTAGTGAATGACCTGCAGCGAGCTGGGACCAAAGTAACAAAGACTACCATCAGTAATACTACCGCCGCCAGGGACTCAAATCCTGCAGTGCCAGACGTGTCCCCCTGCTTAACCCAGCACATGTCCAGGCCCGTCTGAAGTTTGCTAGAGAGCATTTGGATGATCCAGAAGTGTATTGGGAGAATGTCATATGGTGAGATGAAACCAAAATAGAACTTCGTGTTTGGAGGAGAAAGAATGGCGAGTTGCATCCAAAGAACACCATACTGTATCTACTGCGAAGCATGAGGTATTTGGAAACATCATGCTTTGGGGATTTTTTCTGCAAAGGGACCAGGACGACTGAGCCGTGTAAAGGAAAACATGAATGGGGCCATGTATCGTGAGATTTTGAGTGAAAACCTCTTTCCATCAGCAAGGGCATTGGAGATGAAACGTGGCTGGCTCTTTCAGCATGACGATGATCCCAAACACACTACCCGGGCAACGAAGGAGTGGCTTCGTTAGAAGCATTTCAAGGTCCTGGAGTGGCCTAGCCAGTCTCCAGAGCTCAACCCCATAGAAAATCTTTGGAGGGAGTTGAAAGTCCATATTGCCCAGCGACAGCCCCAAAACATCACTGCTCTAGAGGAGATCTGCATGGAGGAATGGGACAAAATACCAGCAACAGTGTGTGAAAACCTTGTGAGGACTTATAGAAAACGTTTGTTGTATACCCTTTGTGGGCAATGACAGAGGTCAAAGTATTGAGATGAAATTTTGTTATTGACCATATTTCCACCATAATTTGCAAATAAATTCTTTAAAAATCCTACAATTTGATTTTCTGGATTTCTTTTTCCTTATTTTGTCTCTCATAGTTGAGTTTCACCTATGATGAAAATTACAGACCTCTCTCATCTTTTTTAAGTGGGAGAACTTGCACAATTGGTGGCTGACTAATTACTTCTTTGCCCCACTGTAAGTCCAAAGTCAATCTTTTTTGGTGTAGCAATCATTTATCAAGCCTCATTTAATGGTAACAGTAGGTACTGTTAAAAAATAATAAATAAATAAATGTGCCAGTCAGCAGGTCCACAAGATGCCCTACTGTAACAACTGCAACACGATCTCCATGAAAGGCAGTAAATGAGTCTGCAGATTGATGGAAACTGGAGACAGTGTAGGCACAGATAAGGGTGAAAAGCCCCATAAATTTGCAGCCGAGCTTTGACTTTGATGCGTTCGAGCACAAGACACCCTTCAAGGCTATACAAATACCCCTTGCACGAGCCCGTCAAGATCCAGATTACCAAAAGAAAAAGCAGAGTGTCGACTTACAACCGTGTTGACAGGCTTTGAGTTGATATGCCATGACTGTACTGCTCAAATCTCCAACATCAGCCATATGTGCGAACGTTCTCTCTCTCTCTCCACCCTCCAGTAGAACCATCTCTAGTCCATCACGCAAGTACACACATGTAGGCTGGGGCACAGGAGTAAACACTCTGAGAATGATGGAAACAGATTATACTCCGATATTATCTATCGAAACCAAAACATGCGCATCAGTTTGAAAGGATAAAGGTAAAGAGGGCCAAAAAAAAAAAAAAACCTGAAATGTACGCTTGTCTGATTAGGATCCAGTGATTTCCAAACCCCGTTTTTTCCCCCTCCACTCACATCAGGTAAGATAAAGCCTGTGCATTTTGATATATCTATAAACTGTATGTATAGTATGTGCTGTGTGATTTTTCACATGTAGCCTGCATGCCTAAAGCTCACAGTCCTATGCTTAGGAGGTTAATCCAGGCCAGAAGGGATCTACTCACAGCATAACAAGGGTGTCAAGCTTGGGTGGTGTGACAACAGCCGCTGTATCTCCACTTAAAGCGGGTAGGCTAGGATAACAGAAATAGCATGGCCCAGCATGTGGTAGGCTGAAAGTAGCTATTAGGGTTCACAGTGAAGACATTACTTTAGCAGGTTCATAAGAAATACTAGTGTATGGCCGAACTCTTTCTGCCTTATAAACAAGCTCGGTTTTTGGCAGGCGTGTTGCATGATATCATCAGAATCACTCTTTGTTGGAATCTTTGTTTTCTTTGGCAGTAACGCTGGGGCCCCCAAAGGAACTTGCTGGAGAGACAGATATTTATTTGTTAAGTAATTGAGGTGAGAAGGCAAAGACTTTTTAATCCCTGTTCCCAATCCCACCAGCTCCAACAAAAGAATAAACCTTACGACAAATGAATGAAAACTTTCAGGTCTCATCCTTCCAGAGAACGTGTTTCAACTACTCCAGAGTTCAGAACCGGTGTCCTTTAAACCACTTGAGCCGATTTTCAGCATGAGGCATAGAGAACGATCTTAGGCTTGTATCCAGTTGCTTGACCATGGAAATCCATTTTATAAAGCTCTTGGTTCTACATGCTTCCATTTGACAATAATAGAACCTAAAGTCACCTGGGAGCACATCTAGCCGGACCAAAAGTTTATGAACTGGCTTGTGGCAAATGTGGTAACGCTGAGCTCGTTGAGACAATCCATTCCATCCCTGATGCTTGTCTAGAGATTACATGGGTTGACTTTCTAAGCAATTGGATGTGGTGAGGCTCCAGACCTCAATTATTAAGACGGGCAGTCCAAAAACTTCAGGCCATATAGCGTCTAAGGTGCTAGGTCATTATTTTATCATCAGTGTTGAGTCTTTTAGCAGTTCAGCAATATATTACAATACATTGTTATATTATTTAGCATTTTATTATATTATGTACTGTACAAAAGGATAAACGAAAGCACTCAAACAAAGGCAGAGACGAGCTCTAAATGCAGGACGGTTTCAGTCAGTGAAGAACAGGCCTCATAGGAAAGTGAACTCATAGGACAGGAGTTCTTGTCCCAGTGCCCGTGTCTGCTCCGTGGGTGGGCTGAGCGAAAAAACCTTCCAACTTTGTAATTCAACAGGTCCCATTCACGCTTCGGAGAAAGGTAACAAAAATAAGGTTGTCAAGTAAGATTTACATCATGGACAGTGTCGCTGATGTGAGAACGGGGTAAATGGATAGGTTTCATGCGCTACTAACAACCAAAAAAAAAAAAAAAAAAAGGAACATCCTGAGAGGTAGCGGTAACTTCAAGGTTAAAGGTGAGTCTGGCATTTTTAATACATTAGCAGGCCTTTTGTAATACATTAGACTATTATTACATTGACAAACCTGCCAAGAAATTACATATCAGTATGAGGAAATATGAAAATAATCAAATGATATGCAGGTTATGATATGGCAATATGGATATGAGTTACTACACAATACAATACAGAAGAGGTTCCTGTGCTAAAACACTTACAGCTTTACATCGAACTCTTCAAATGTGCTAAAACTGGAGACTACTAGTCCCACTGTGTTTGCTGTTCCAGAAACCGCGATTCACCTTCTTTTAAAGCCGTGCCAACTTTCTGACCAATCAGATCAAAGATTCCAACAGGCCCGCTCACCATAACATTCGTTTGCTTAAGTGGTGGAACTGCAAATTCCAGCGCCCAGCATGTACATGAGATTTGTTTGGAAGGTTGCCAGTGGGAGACACATACAGTTCATTCAAACCATGACTCTTAATACTACATACTGTACCAGCTTTCAAGGAACATTCCTTATACAGCTCGGACAAACCGTATTAAAGATTAGAGATTAAAGTCTGCTTAATCAAATTCTTAACGGAACACTGTGTTAGGTATGACTTTAGTGTCCAGCTGTGAGGTTAGAACTGTTGCTAAAACTTAATGATGTCATTAACGGGACATATCCGAGAACGAGCATGGTGATGATACCAGAATTTTATACGAACATCTTTGATTTTAATATCTGGTGCAATATATTGATCATGGAGATCAAAACTATAAGTTGATTAACAAGTAACCGAATAAAGATCCACAAAGACGCACTGGCTGGTATATGAAGACAAATTCATTCATTCATGGAACATTTCATGTGCCCATATTTCACGAGTTCAAAACCTCTCTTGATGTTTTAATTAAATAATTTCCAGCCTTAAAGTGAGGGAGTGCTGTTGTACCGAATATCGTGCCGTGCAAGTAGCGCTCTTGTTCAAGGTTTAACAATTATCAGACCGCCTGTGAAGTGAAGTCATACATACAGTTATACGTCCCAATGATTTTATGCTGTATATCAGCTTTCATGGGATGCCTCCTGTACAGTTAAATGACTTAGTCAGAGTGAACTGTTGTACAACATTCGATAATGTCCGGACATTGAAAGTTTTAGATCTAAAATGTTTACCATATTACAGTATCTACATACATAAACGAAAGGTTTTGTCTGTACATTGGTCAGAACTCGCCCTTACGTTTCATACATTGGAGGATCCGAAACCAGTCTCAGAAATATTTCGGTCTGTCTAGCTGATTTTGTCTCAGCATCATGCAAAACTGGCTAGACAGAATTTAATGAAACTTTGCCAGTCTTTCGGTATTTGCCTGAAGTTACATGTTTACAGAGAGTTCTGCCATACAGAAAGGCATGTAATAATATCATTGATTACATTAAAGCTTATCACATTATTTTTAACTTTAACCTTTTGACTATTTCTTAAAAAAAAAAATAATAATAATAAAAATAAAAAATAAACAGGTTCTAATGCTAGTTTATTATAAAGTGCATTAAACTGTTATTTATTCATGGAATCGAAAATTCACTTATGAGTCCTGGCATATTAACTTGTATTAGCCAACCGATTGAAATGAATGCAAAACATGCTATAAACACCATTATGGCAAAACAGCCAAAACTGGAAACTTGGCAAGAAATCTTGCCATGAAGCATGGTGAGGCAAGGTAAATTAGGCCAACGGTTTCGTTGAGAGTATATCTGAGTCATATGATTAACTAATTTTCCTGTGTAGTGACCATACCCCATCACACACTGATTTTTATTCAGCCGAATTTTGAAAGAGCTTGACGCAATATTGTTGTTTGAGACATTGCTTTACTCGTCACATCCATCACCTTAAAAACAGGTTCATCTCTAACAAAACTTATACTGTATATACACATAGGTTTACACTTTTAATATGACTGAATCACTTTGTCTCTTTAATATTTAACCTAATCTTTTTTTTTTTGTCGTTTTCTGTATTTATTTTTTATCATGATACTTTATCGAGCCTGTGAGAACCGCAGGCTAGCGCTAGCTGTGAAAACGTTAACATATGAACTGAAAATCCGCTCACCAATAGTCAAGCTGGTTAACTCACTGGAACCTAAAAACTCTGTGAAACATGCACAGCCTCAATATACAGAAAAGCACAAAGAGTGACTAGCAGGGATTTGCTGAACGCACCACTCTCTATAGCTTCGCATGCCCGGCGTCTCTGGGGGTATTAGCGCTCTATAGGCTGTAATGAATGATTGTAAAGTGACGCAAGGCTGAACGGAATGTGCTTGGTTCACACATGGTTGTCCTGGAGTCGAGGCAAACCATGGACACATGGGGTAGAAATAGATGCTCATCAGGGATGCCTTATGGCTGTATGGAAGATCTCTGATAATCCTTGATTAGAGCGTAGTCATAGTCATGGATTCTTGTCTGGAGCATAGAAACAAACTAATAACAAATAAAAAAATATGATTAAAACAATAGTTTGAAAAGCCAAAAACTTTACAATCCAGCTGAGTAAGTTTCTGGCAATCAATCGTGTTTTTTTTTTTTGTTAATGATTGCACTCAAACATCCTTCACAAACATCTGGTCTTGTTAGCATAAGTTATCCAGCTGAATTTCATTAAAAGTGCAGATTATGTCAACGTTTAATTGGCAAATATTGTGAATATTTATACATACATAACTTAAAATCTGCTTCTCTAAAACATGTCGGGTTAGTTGAAAATGATGTAATATACACACACACACTACCGTTCAAAAGTTTTAGATCACTTTCTAACAGGAATGATTTCTTTCTACATTGTAAAGTTTTGCTGAAGGCGTCCAAAAAAATGCATTAATCTCCTTTGAACAGTTGATATTGAGATGTTTCTGCTACTTCTGCTCTGTAAAGACTTCATAACGCCTCTAATCTGAGGTGCTGTTAATTGGTCATTTTTCAGGCTGATAACTCTATATGAACTTCTCGTCTGCAGCAGAGGTACTGTAGGTTTTGGTCTCGCCCTCCTGGGACGGCCTTCATGAGAGACAGTTTCATTATGGTGTTTGACGGATTTGCAAATGCACTTGACAATACTGTTCTTGCAAGAACTATTACAGAAAGGCCGACCTCTGTGTCTTAAAATAACAACTAACTGTTGTTTTTGTTGTTGTTGTTACGTAATTACCTAATTCCATGTGTGTTATTTTATAGTTTTGAAATCCCCAGTATTGTTGTAGAACGTAGAAAATAAATCACAAAACATGAACATAAAAATATAAACACAAAATCTGAATCATAAATTAAGGTTAAGTGAGATTTAATGTCTATTTATTTGATGTTTTACTTCATTTACATGTATTTTCTAAATGTTTAGATTGTTTTATATGTAAAAAATTGGGTCATATTTTTGGAAATTGGTAATATTTTCGGGTGGCTGGAACGCATTATCTGCATTTACATTATTCCCTATTGGAAAATATGTTACGGCAATATGAAATTTCACCTTAAGAACGGTGTGTGTGTGTGATCTAAAATTTATTTTAGATAGATCAATGTGTGTCTGGATAGGTCAATTGTAAAATAGCATTTGTACAAATTAATAAAAATTCCTCTCAGGAATCAAATCAGGTTTGCTCACATCAATCAGTAGATCAATAATTATCAATCAGCGGTTAAAACACAAAGTTAGCCAGCTCCTCAGCCTCAGCAGAAAAGACAGACATTCATTAATTCAGAAGATCAACACAGATTGTGAAATTGATCAGAAAGTGCACTCATACACGTTAGCCAAGATCATCTTAGGCAGCTGTGGAATTAATTAATAAGATGGAAAAACTCCTC
Source organism: Channallabes apus (assembly GCA_030522415.1). Lineage (NCBI taxonomy): Eukaryota > Metazoa > Chordata > Actinopteri > Siluriformes > Clariidae > Channallabes > Channallabes apus. The sequence continues at coordinate 13,476,403 of CM060111.1, read as the reverse complement.
TTCGGAATCCTGGCATGTTGGGCAACTTGCTAGTGTAGAGCTGAACGAGTCGAATCGAGAGGGGTAGAAAAAAATATATATGCAAATTGACATCTTGGCAAGAAATCTGGCCAACAAGCACTTGGAGGCAGGTTAGACAGCTAAATGTTTTATCGGGAGTTGACCCGAGGCGTATGATTAACTGCTTTTCCTGTGTAGTGACTCATGAAGCTTTCTGCTTGCCATCACAAAACTGATATTTACATGGCCTAACTCCGACTGCGTGAGTGTGAACTGAAACACCAAACTGAGGCGGCCCTGAAACATGATTTCAGAAAACATTACATTAATTCATGAGCAAATTATTTCATGACATTGTTTTATGAAAGTTACAAAGAGCTTTGTATATATAGAGACGGAATTTGTATTTTCAAGCTAACAACCTGAACTCTGGGTGTTTAATGACCTCGGGTCTGTGTGCCCTTCCCATTTTTATTTATTTCTTTTTATCACTTCTTAATATTCCAAAAAATATATATATATATTCAAAGACAGCCAATAACTACCAACAACTACTACTTAATATTAATCAAACAAGTATGTAACAGAACATTTTCTTTACTTTCTTTGTGCATTTGGTTTATGTAGTGGATATAAAGTGTACACTTCGGTTCACACAAATAGGATATTACACTTGTTCTTTAGCAGTTACAACTAGCTGTTAATTAAAACAAAAGCACATTACCTAGCCACGTTAGTTACCTTGGATCGAGTCATATTTCTGCAGAGAAATTATGCTGGGTGTTATTTTCTTCAAATATGAGGAACTAGCAGTAATATTATGATTGATATTATAATAATCATCATCATCATCATCATTATTAATTATTATTGTGCATGCTCCTCGTGCTAAGTTGTATAAGGTTCTGTCTAAGATACAGCATTTTCTCTTCTCAAGTACACTTTACAGTTTGCTTTGCTTTTTGTCATAATCCTTCCAATAGCATGGCAAAGTATGCTCATATTACATCACAAGGTATCTGGACACTTTATGTATATGAGTGAACGGTCATGCCCTCATACTGATCCTTCCTACCGGTATGAGTATCAGTGCATCCCAGTCTCAAAGTTTAATTCCATAAACTTTATCAGTTAACAGCAATCATTCTCGAAACTCAGCTCTTCTCTGCTGCATGGAGAAATGGTCTTAACCTTCCTTCATCTGATACAATGGGGATTTTGTTCCACTCTTTGCAAGAAATGACAGCGCAAACAAAGTAGAAAGGAAGTCAAATCTTTCCTGTTTGCTCAGTAGCAGATCATTCTGCCTTCAAGCCTTTCGTACGGTTTACAGCAATCCAACCGACAGGGGAAAGTCTCCCATCCTTTCAAAATTCCTACACTTTTAAAGACATTGAACATAAACAGAAAGGCGGTGAGTCAGTGACGTGAACATAAACCATTCCACTCATGGATAACTACATGACTACAGTCCAATTTAAACAAAACCAACCTTGTTGCAGGAGTTTAGGACTTTGCTGTAACATAGCAGTCATTTTTGGGACATAACGCAGACACCGTTACATAACATCAAGTGACCAAGTAACTGAATAATGCAAAACATTCTGCCCTGGAAACTATGACACTGGAGACTCCTTATTCTTTAAACTTCCTTAAAAACCTTGTTAAAGAAAGCTCAATTATAACAGCAGTGGGATAAAAAAAAAGAAGAAGAAAAAAGAAAACACTATATTATCACAACACATAGGTGATTCTGTCCCGATTTTATAAATATTTTAAAAATTTCAGATTTGCTCACTTCTTCTTTGTCTTTCGGCTGTTCCCTTTCAGGGGTCGCCACAGCGAATCATCTGCCTCCATCTAACCCTATCCTCTGCATCCTCTTCTCTCACACCAACTAACTTCATGTCCTCTCTCACTGCATCCATAAATCTCCTCTTTGTTCTTCCTCTAGACCTCCTGCCTGGCAGTTCCAACCTCAGCATCCTTCTACCGATATATTCACACTCTCTCCTCTGAACATGTCCAAACCACCTCAATCTGGCCTCTCTGACTTTATCTCCAAAACATCTAACATGGGTTGTCCCTCTGATGAACTCATTCTTGATCCTATCCATCCTTGTCACTCCCAAAGAGAACCTCAACATCTTCAGCTCTGCTACCTCTAGCTCTGCTGGTCTCACCACTGTGCTGTACACCTTTCCTTTCATTCTCGCCAATGCTCTTTCATCGCACAACACACCTGACACTTTTCTCCACCCATTCCAACCTGCCTGTACTCGTCTCTTCACCTCCTTTGAACACTCTCCGTTGCTCTCGACCGTTGACCCTAAGTACTTAAAATCCTGCACCTTCTTTACCTCTGCTCCCTGTATCCTCAGTTCCTCTTGAGTCCCTCTCATTCACACACATGTATTCCGTCTTGCTGCGGCTAACCTTCATTCCTCTACTTTCCAGAGCGTACCTCCACCTCTCCAAATTTTCCTCCACCTGTTCCCTGCTCTCGCTACAAAGCACAATGTCATCTGCAAACATCATAGTCCATGGAGACTCCTGTCTAACTTCATCTGTCATCCTGTCCATCACTAGAGCAAATAAAAAGGGGCTTAGGAACGATCCTTGATGCAGACCCACATCCACCTTGAACTCTTCTGTCACACCTACAGCACATCTCACCACTGTCTTACAGCTCTCATACATGTCCTGCACCACTCTAACATACTTCTCTGCCACTCCAGACTTCCTCATACAACACCACAGCTCCTCTCTCGGCACCCTGTCGTACGCTTTCTCTAAATATACAAAGACACAATGCAACTCTTTATTACCTTTTCTGTACTTCTCAACCAGCATACTCAAACCAAATACTGCATCTGATGTCTCTTTCTAGGCATAAAACCATATTGCTGCTCACAAATTCTCACCTCTGCCCTTAACCTAGCTTCCACTACTCTTTCCCTCAGCTTCATTGTATGGCTCATTACCTTTTTACCTCTGTAATTGCCACAGCTCTGCACATCTCCCTTGTTCTTAAAAATCAGCACCAATACACTTCTCCTCCATTCCTCTGGAATCCTCTCACTCTCCAAGATCTCGTTAAACAAACTAGTCAGAAACTCTACTGCCACCTCTCCTAAGCACTTCCATACCTCCACAGGTATGTCATCAGGACCAGCAGCCTTTCCACTCTTCATCCTCTTCAACGCCCTTCTCATCTCACTTTTACTAATATTTGCTACTTCCTGCTCCACAGTCACCTCTTCTACTCTTTGTTCTCTTTCGTTTTCCTCATTCATCAACTCCTCAAAGTACTCCTTCCATCTTCCCATCAGCCTCCTGGCATCTGTCAGTACATTTCCATCTCTATCTTTAATCACTCTAACCTGCTGCACATCCTTCCCATCTCTATCTCTTTGCCTCGCCAACCTGTACAGATCCACCTCTCCCTCCTTCCTGTCCAGCCTAGCATACAAGTCCTCAGATTTGCTCACAAACTTAGCAAATAAGTCGCACTGACCACACAGGATGCTGCGCTGCCGGCCAATGTTACAGTACGCTACCTGCAGGATTATACAGAAACTGCAACATATTACCACCTCAAATGCACTCAATTATCACCTACAGCGCTGTATACAGGTCTGTATACAGTTTCGGTGGACCTGCAGCCAGGGCTGGACTGGGACCAAAAAAACGGCCTTGGTATTTTTGGCCATAGCGGCTCACCATGATAATTACATTAAACCACAGTAACCAGTGCCCAAACCCCCCAGCCACTGGATGCAGTGCCGGTTCCAAGCCCGGATAAAATGGGAGGGTTGCGTCAGGAAGGGCAACTGGCATAAAACCTGTGCCAAGTTATTGTGCGGGCTGGATACTCCGCTGTGGCGACCCCTTGCCGGGAGCAGCTGAAAGACCAACAACAACCACCTTCATGGAAGCGAATAACCTTGGTAAAAGAAAAAATAGATTATTATTATACAGTCTTTTATTACTCTCATTACAATACTCAGACTTGGAAAAGAAGGCCACGGTGACAAAATTCCCACCTTGTAGCAAAATTTATAGTCAAACAAAACACTGCTTGAGATGTCTTTAGACAAGTGTTTAAAAAAATGTACTGTTCACAAACAAGATAAGTCAAGATAAATTTCTGGTTTATCCATTGTTATAGACGACTCATCTCAAACTCCGGTCGAACTCTAAATAGCAGATTTTGTCAAGGGGAGATGCGGGCTGGAGGAGGGAGCCAGGGCGTGGCCTGAGATTTCATTGGACTAGCTCAATCTCCTTTAAGACAGTCAACCAATGGCCCGCGATTCGTGTCTCAGATACTCTACTGTTGCGGGAATAAATAAATTGGCCTAATAAACTTTTTAAAAAATATTAAATCATAACTGACAGCCCGGTATGTCCTATGGTCAGTCCAAGCCTGCCTGCAGCCTATCTCAGGAGACTTGTGACACGAGGCAGGGTACACCATGGATGGGGTGCCAATCCATCGCAGGGCACACACACTCTCACGCTTATTATGGGCGTTTACGGGAACTCCAGTTAGCCTAATCTGCATGTGTTTAACGGTGGAGGAAACCAGAGTACCCGGAGGAAACCCACCAAGCACGGGAGAATGTGCAAACTCCATGCACACAGACCCCGAAGTGGGAATCGAACCCTGACCCTGGAGGTTCAAGGCAACAGTGCTAACCACTACGCCACTGTGCCACCCAAATACAATTGGGAATTAATTTTAGAAAAACTAAAATAATTTTTTGAGTCAGTGTGGCAATACATGAATTTCCACAAAAGAGTCGTAATACAGCAGTGAATCGATTACATCTGCAACATTAACAAAAACTGCGATTCGCCAGAACTGCTGTGGTAATAGAAAATTATTCGATCAACATCTGTGAATTAATCAGAATCTATTCTAATTCTACACTTTTTAGTAAAATCTAGCTAAAGGACAAGTAGTTGCTGTGAATCACAGATGAAGACCACGAGTCATTTAACAGATTCGATTCTTTTAAATCAGTTTTAATTCATTCGCTTACTAATAAAATAAATACTAATTTAAAGACAAAAACAACACTACACTATGCTATACACTATGAATTCATAAAAACTGAGCACAGGCCTTTAGTTTCTTTTGATACCCTTCAATTAAATAAAAAAATATCAGCTATTAAACAGTCCCCGAGAAGATTCATTTGAACCGATTCGCGTGAACGACTCTCTCAAAGGAGTCGCTTCCCTAAGCGAATCATTCAGCAACTACAAAAAAAAAAGCCCAGTCTGCAAGCATTCCGCGATAAAGTTATTGTAGGTCGATATGAGCTCGTGTGAAGTGTACCTGATTATTCCCGGGGCTGGTGTATGAACGTGAACACTCTGTACGGAGTGCGCGAGGAAGGCGGGAGCGGGTCAGAGCGGCGCGCGTGAACAACGTGAGCGGAATTTAAAGGAACGTCCAGGAGACACCGCGTTAACCAGAGAACACACAGTGCGTCCACCCAGGCCAGAAGTTTGCAAAAAGGAAACAAAATCAACCGCTGACAATAAACAAACAAACAAACACGCTAATTAGTAAATACATCGATAAATAAATTAAAAGTGCGCATGGAGACACTTTTGTCGCGGCACGCTTTGATCTTTGTAGACAAGACGCGCGATTAAACATGTAACTTTCTATCAGCAGCACAATTTCCGAAGCCTCCACACACACACACACACCGGTCCGAACTCTACTCTACCCAACCCATGCCTCCCCTCCTCAGCCTTGCACATGCACAGGGTGCCAGGATTTTTGCGCGATGCAAAAAGAAAAATAAAGTGTATTCCTCACCCCCAAAGTGCTGTCTCGGCCACGATGGTGATCACTCTCACTGCTTTCGCTCCTATTCCCGTTGAGGTACAGACAATCTCCCCCAGCTGACTTTCTCAACACACACACCAAACCCCGCCCGCAATTTCCTCTAACCCCATCCACTTCACGAGCAAGCCACGCCCCTCGTCTGGAACTCTCCACAACACGCGCACGCAGACTACGTGCAGAACCGCAAGCCCACCCTTATCAATAACAGAAATGACAGACTGAAGGGGAAAAAAAACCTCAGGGTGTAACTGATTACACAATACAACAGCCTAATCACTCATCACTCTGGCTATACACTTACTACTAATATATATATGAGAATATATACATACATATATTTGTGTATGTGAATATACGTAGCCTAAGATTATTTCATAGTACTACACATACACACATAAATGTACTACACACAGTTCAGGAAAAGAAAAATATTATGTATACAGGTATTATATTAATATAATATTCATAATCATATCATATTATTATAAAAATATTGTCATATATGTCAATGTATAACTTACATTTAGTATTAAAATATTTATACACGTTTTTCTTTTCCTAAGTGGTGTGTATAATTTTTTTTTGGCTGACTCATATGTATACATACAGAAAGTAAGGGAGACAGAGATAGAGAGAGAGAGAGAGAGAGAGAGAGAGAGAGTAATGTCCAAAAGTCTTAGGCACCGTATTATCTTTGGTAGAAATTGTGTTGTGTGTTTATCAAGCCTGTATTATTATTATAATTATGTACAAAAACTTTTTTCTATTTCCAAACATATCTTTAAAATATTATATTTGCATGATCATAAATAAAGCAGCATATTACGTTACAGACCAGTTTTGAGATTGAAACAAAGCCTTTTGTAGGCTCCTGGTTTTGCATGTTTACCAGAAGAACTCTGGCTTATTCAGTAAAACCTAACAACTGTTTTACTTATAAAACTGTACAACTCTTTATCTAACACTACTTTTAAACAACAGTCAAATATTGACTGTTGGATATTTTATTACTCTTTAGAGCTCTTTATAGAAGTTTCTTTTATGTAGATTTTTTTCAAAGCCATCTTTGCTTATGGCGTTTGAAAAAAATGTCTATGTAAAAGAAACTTCTATAAAGAGCAATAAAGAGTAATGAAACAACCAATATTCATCAATATTTGACTTGAAAACACTTTGCCTTGAAATAATCAGTAGTGTAGTATATGTGCAGTTTTATAAGTAAAACAGCTAGGAGGTTTTACTGAGCATGCTGGAGAATATGCCACAATTCTACTGGTAACTTTGTTACACTCACCCCTTTCTATCTTAATGCTTTTTGTTTCCATATGAAAACTGGTGTGTCATGTAATTGTCACTATCTTTACAGGCATTCTGTAATGTTATTTTTTTAAATTAGTTTTTAAGCAATATTTGGAAATAGTGAATGGTTTTGCAAACATGATAAAAATATATAAAATAATGTGTATTAAAGATAATATGGTGCCTAAGAATTTTCACAGTACTATCTATCTACCTATTTATCTACAATTTCATTATTAATACATAAGGATTATTATTTATTATTCATATGTAATATAAAACCTGGGTGTGATCAACATTGTGTGGTGAAGCAGTAACTGTTCCCACCATGACATCGATTATGTTCCAATAACAGCATGTCTGGAAATGTTTTATTCCTTTTACAACACAGCAATTAGTCATCTAACTGAGAAAGAGTTGTAAAGGTGATTTAAACTTGAGACTCCTTACTTAAATCTTACTTAACTCCTTACATGGAAAACTTCAGGAAACCATATGCATGTTTATACATTTTACTTGTGATTAAACAATTTTTATTACCATGCAGACTCATGAATGGCATGACTGAAAAGTGTTCATCCAGTTGTAAAGAGGTCAGGGGGTGATTCCTGATGATGATCTGTCAGCCACTTGTGGGATGGAGACCAAAATAACGAAGTAGGTTGCTGCTCTTTGCATAGGAGAGACGGGCTAACTATCCATCTGTCAATCACCGAAACTAGCCAATCATGTGTCTTTGAGATCATGTATGTGGAAGAGGGCTGACAACACTTTGCTCTAAGTGTGTTGTTTCACTTTAAAAAGTGGATCTGAGAAGAAGCCCACCCTGAATGGTATCTCCAATTACTTTTTTAAAGTGACTTACTCACTGGTCACTTTGATAGGAACATCTGTCAAATCAACCAATCATGTTGCAGCCGTGCAACATAGAAAATCACACAGATACAGATTCTCCGCTCCCTCCACTGGCTTCCTGTAACTGTGTCATCAAATAAAAAAAAAAGAAAGGATGCTTGCCTACAAAGCTAAAAATGGACAGGCATACTTACACTTACCTCTCAGATCTAATCACACCCCCCACTGCACCACTTTCCTTCCAATCCTCCAGCACTGTTCCCACCATCGCTCAGGGATCGAGGAAGACATGTTTTCTGTTCTGGCACCTAGGTGATGGAATGAACTTCCTCTAGATGTTCGTACAGCTGAGTCACTGGCAATCTTTAAGTGACTACTAAAGACCTATCTCTCTTTTTTTATTTAGATATTTGAGTTAACCCCCGCCCCTCCCCCTTCCAAGAAAAGAAATACCTTTCCAAAAGTCCTTAACTGATGGTCCTTAGTTACTAACCTAGTACGCAGTGTAAGGATCTATCCAATGAGGGAAACTTCAAAGCACTTTTGTACGTCTCTTTGGGTAAAAGTGTGTGCCAAATGTCCAAATGTAAATATCGAGCTTCAAAGAATGTTCACATTGATCAGAATAAGGGAGGAAATAACTAGATGATTTCAACTGTGGTATGGTCGTTGGTCCTGATGCTGGTCCGAGTATTTGCGAAACCGCTGATCAAACAAAAATAGCAAAAAATAACAAAAGAAATCCAGGGAGTGGAACTGTTGTGGATGGGCAAGCCTGGCCGAGGAGGGAGTTTAGGGGAGAACTGTGTTGAGATGATGCAGGAAGGCTGAGGTAGTGTTCATAAATAATTTTTTTTTAATTAAGTAATAAATTATAATCACGCTTAACAGCCATGGTGAGCAGGAAAGCATCTCAGTGTTATACACACTACACTCACACTTGAGTTTTCACATGTTGTATGAGAATATACACAAATGCCAGATAGATAGATAGATAGATAGATAGATAGATAGATATTGATAAGATGTTACCATGATGATGACGTAGCGTTTTGCATCTGGACGTAGCCATGGAGATCAGTGAGCACGCGCCTATTTCATGAGTATGAGCAAAATGTTTCCCCTAATTTATGTAAACATTTTATTTACTCGCAATTTCACTTACTCACCTATTTTTTAATCCCTTTTGAGAGTTTTTTTTTTTTTTTATTTAAGAAGAAATAAATAGGAATGCTGAAAGAAAGACTTTCCCCTACCTGGTGTGAAGAGCATGCCGCGCTGCGCCCTAACCAGTGTGTGCTTAGGCTCAAAGTTGTTGTTCATACGGACACGCCCATTACAGGGCACCCGCCCCTCTTCTGGCCAATCGGACGCGGCGCAGTGGCCACACCCCCCGCACGCGCACGCTGGATAAACAGAGCGTGTGATAGAGCTCCGCTGGCGGCGTGGTGCGCGCGTGTCTGTCTTCAGTGAACATTTTTTTTATTTAAATGTGTTTAAATTTAGCTACGTCAAACGACTTGGATAATTATATATTATATATATATATATATATATATATATATATATATTGGAAACACTTAAGACTCATTTGCATAAATAAAATTTTTTTCGGAAATGCTCAATTAAAAAATGGCAATCTGATTGATTGTGATATCTGTTTTATATATATATATATATATATATATATATATATATATATATATATATATACACAAAAACATTTAGCCTGTATGTGTGTATCGGGTTATACTTTAGAGTTTGCATCTTCATACGCCTTGCATCAACTTACTAAACTGTTGCGTTCTCAAATATCATTGGTCAGAAGGTTTTCATTGGTTCTTTAATGCTATATATATAGAGAGAGATTTGTTCTAACACTTGAGCCTCCTTCCTTAAATGTTAAATACATTTTGATGTGCAGAAGCAGAAGTGGATTTAAAATTTAAATAGATTCACTTCAAGTATAGACATTTAGATTTAATAGGTGTATTAACAAAAACACTTTTTTAACAGTTTGTAAATTATAGCCATTTTCTTACAAATTCCCACTATTTTTACAGGCTCGACAGTAAACGGAGAGCTGACTGATAAGCAGTTTGAAGGCCATGTGTGGCCTGGTACTTCATTATTGCATAACAAATTAAGGAGATAAAAAGTCTGGAATTGAGTCCAAGTGTTAATTTTACATTTGGCTGTTGTTCATGGAAAGTCTTAATATGTAGTCCAAAGAGTGTATGAGGCCATTATTAGGCTGGAAAATAATCAACAAACCCAACAAAGAGAGCTATCCGTGAGATAGTGGCCAAAACAACAATTTGGTATGAAGGAATGCACCGGTGAGCTCAGTAACAGCAAAAGGTCTAAAAGCCAACAGACCATAAATAAAGTGGATGATCGCAGAATTCTTTGCATTGTGAGGAGAAACACATTTTCATGGCATTAACAGGCACATCTTCATGAATGTAAATACAGATGATTTTAATCATGATGCAGACATCTGGTAGTACTCAAGAAAGGCCAGATTAGACTAATTTGACTTTAATTAAACCACTCATTGAAGCCTATGGGCTAGCACCTCCAGGGTCATGAGTTTGAGTCTCACCTCAGATCTGTGTGTGTGTGTGTGTGTGTGTGTGTGCGTGTGTGCACGTGTGTGTGCACGTGCATGTGTGTGTTTGCATGTTCTCCCCGTGCTTTGTGGGTTCCCTCCGGTCACTCCGGTTTCCTCCAACGGTCCAAAGACATGCAGGTTAGGCTAATTGGTGTTCCCATACTGTCCATACAAGTATGTGAATAAGTGTGTCAGTGTGTGTGTGTGAGCCCAGCAATGAATTGGCTCCCTAATTGTACTATGCCTCATGCCTGCAGTCTCCTGGGACGGGCTCCAGGCCTCCCCTGAACCTGAAAATTAATGAATAAAAGAATTAATAAACACCATGAATTTAACTCAAGAGCTTCTTAAGACAGAGAAATTGAATGTTTTAACATCGGTACAAAGACCTAAAAACAAGCAACAACTAAATTCAAATTCAAATTCAAATTTTATTGGTCACACACACAATCATACACAGTATAATATGCAGTGAAATGCTTTATACGACCGCCAGTGACCTTAAAAAAAGAAAATAAAAGCTTGTACGTAAAATAAATAATCAATAAAAAGGAAATACTGAAGAAATAATTTTAACTAGTAAAATTAACTGTGCAATAAGGGCATAATAAAATATTGCAAAAATATAGAATATAGAATATAGGGTAGAGTATATATGTATATAGAATTAAAGTGTCGGTGGTTGTGCAAATATGCATAAAAGGTGACATGTGCAATTGTCCAGATGTATGAGTATTTAGTGCAAGTGTGTATGAATGTGTCCATGATTGTCCAGTCAGTGTTGTGAGCTTAAAAGATGTTATTAGTCCTGTGTGGAGGTGTGATTGTGTGATTGAGAGACCTTATCGCCTGCGGGAAGAAGCTCCTCCTCAGTCTCTCTGTGTTGGCCTTTAGGGAGCGGAATCTCTTCCCAGACCGCAACAAAGAGAACAGTCCATTACTGGGGTGACTGAGGTCCTTCATGATCTTCCTGGCCTTAGTCCAGCACCGCTTGCTGTAGATGGAGTGCAGGTCAGGGAGCTCAGTGCGGATGATGCGCTCGGCTGATCGCACCACCCTCTGTAGAGCTCGTCTGTCCTGCATGGTGCTGTTCCCGAACCAGGTCGAGATGTTTCCCGTCAGGATGCTCTCTATGGTGCAGGAGTAGAAGTTCCTGAGCACCTTGGAGGGCAGTCTAAAGTCTCTCAAGCGTCTGAGGTGGTAGAGACGCTGCCGGGCTTTTTTCACCACGGTGTTGATGTGACAGGACCATGACAGGTCCTGCGTGATGTGAACACCGAGGTATCTGAAGCTGTCCACTCTCTCCACTGGGCTCCTGTTGATGACGGGGGTCTGGTAGTTCCTCTCCTGCTTTGTACTAAAGTCCACTATCAGCTCCTTTGTCTTACTGACGTTCAGGAGGAGATTGTTCCTCTGGCACCAGTTCTCCAGATTTCCAATCTCCTCTAGGTAGTCCGACTCATCATTGTTGGTGATCAGTCCGACCACGACGGTGTCGTCAGCAAACTTGATGATGGAGGTGGAGTTGGTAGTGGCCACGCAGTCGTGGGTGTACAAAGAGTACAGCAGGGGGCTCAGAACACAACCCTGGGGGGTTCCAGTGCTGAGAGTGAGTGTAGCTGAGACGCTGAGACATGTCCGCCCATCCTTACTGCCTGTGGTCTGCCAGTCAGAAAATTGGAGATCCACTGACATATAGATGAGCTCAGTCCCAGGTGCTCCAGCTTGGTGGTGAGTGTGGAGGGAATTATGGTAGTAAAGGTATAAAGGTATAAAGGAAATAAAGGTAGCCGGAGCACTGGAAGAGCAGACCAATGGTGAAAAATTCAGTGTTTGCTGATGTGCAAGGATTCCAGGTGTCGGGTAGAGGATGCAAAAGTTTTACATTGAGGATTCAAAATTACCCTTATATATAATGATAATTATGTTATTTAGTTCTAGTTAAGCCATGACCTTTGATACTCATTCCTCCAGCACTTGTTTTCCTGTGCTATTGGCTCCAACAGTTTGGAAGCAAACAGCCATTTAGCAGTTTCGTAACGTAGATCAGAGTGGCCGCAAAAGTGCCGGAGCTCTGACCAACCGAGGGATTGTGGGTCTGGAAGAATTTACAGCCTCCTGCCATGGAAGGGATTACCCAAGTCCTGCTGTGAGACAGGGAAGGCAGAAGCACCCAGACCACAGTCCTCAGAACATACAGTCTCTAGCAAATTATAACATAGCTGCACGAGAAAAGACGAGCTGTTTTAGGAGACCGAACAGGAAAAAATGTGGTATTTTAATGGAATACATAAATAACCCGTGGACAGAGAGAACATTTGCCCTGACTTGGACTCCACACCGTCCTTCTAGCCAAGCCAGATTTCAGTTCTTTTCCATCCTCCTGGATGCCTTGAAGAACAGGAAGGCAGTTTTGCCTTTTGTTTCTTTTCAAAGGAAAGCATAATACCCATTGAAGAATGCTAAATATGGGATTGAAAGGGGATACAAGCTAAATAAAAAAGAAAAAAAAAGAAAAAGAAAAACAACATATCACCTTTAGACGTTTTAATATCACCATATAAGCCTGGGGTTCAACTAATTGAAGGATAACACTTCTGTCCAGATGCAAAACAATCCTGTCCTCGTTCCATTGCATTCCCAAACAAGGTGAATTCGATTCATAAATTGATGTTGAAAAAAATGGATGTTTCTTAAGGCTTACAATAAACATGATATTTAGATATTACAGATCTGTACCTAAGACCTGCTGCTCATCCCAGTACTTCCCTTGGCACGGTTACTTTTCTAAAGATACTGTATATGATATGTACATTAAAAGAATACATCAATTAACTTAAATATGAACACAATAATAATAATAATAATAATAATAATAATAATAATAATACATAGTTGTATACTCAGGAAAGGGAAAGGGAGACAGCTAAAGAAGCAGACGGAATTATGAGTCACTGGGACCGGAATGAGCCGAGATTGCCAGGAACAGATCTATAAATGGCTTTTCTCCAGGTTTTAACTCATCCAGAAGTAAGTATGGTAATCCAGAAAAGAAACTGTCATAAATCCGTGCAGATTGACATCTTAACCGGTGGACAATGGACTTATTGAAGCAGACACTGGAGCTTCATTGGAGAAATCATTGAAGATTTTTACATTTTCCTCCTGCACTGAGTCCATCCTGTCACTTGATTACAGTGCATTGCACAAATATTTACACAAAGTAGCCCACAATGTGGCGGCACTGTTGCCTTACACCTACACGAAGTTTGCATGTTCTCTCCGTGCGTGGTGGGTTTCCTCTGGGTGCTTTGTTTTCCTCCCACAGTCTAAAGACATAATAATAATAATAATAATAATAATAATAATAATAAGTTTATTTTATATAGCGCCTTTCAAGAGACTCAAGGTCGCTTTACAATAACACATTGAAGGAGACATCTGAAAGACGTCAGAACAAAATATAGATAAACATGAAAACCGGTAGTATTTATCTAACACATATTCAAAGAGTGGAAAAACAGGACGAGAAAAGATATGTTTTAAGGTGGGTTTTGAAATCCTGTAATGAAGAAAGATCACGGATGTGTTTGGGAATAGAATTCCAGAGTGTGGGAGCAGAAATACTAAATGCTCGTCCTCCAAATGATGCTAATCTATGACGAGAAATTACCAGTAGGCCATCATCTGCAGATCGGAGTGTGCGAGCAGGCAGTGGCGGTTCTACACTGAATTGCTCCCTGGGCGAGACTCCCTCCTGGTGCCCATCCCCCCCCCCCCCAAAAAAAAAAAAACTTCACATTTTGTACTCACCACACGTTTTATTAAACTACTCATAACTTAAATAAATATACTGTCTACAAACAAATATTATTTACTTCACTGCAGAACAGAAACCACAAACTGAAACTAAAATCTGACTTTTCTGGCCTTTCTAGATGCAAAGTCATCAATAATGGCATCATATGAGATCTGCTCCTCTATTGCATGCTTTATGCTTATGACAGCAAGGCCAGTCAGCCGTTCCTGAGACATGGAGACAGAGTTTGGAAAAGCTCCTCTCTGCTTGAGCTACAGTCACTGGCAATGTAAGTGCAATCCTGAGAGCAGTCCAAAAGTTGGGGTAGATCACAGATAGATCCTTACCGTGCATAAAAGTGATAAGCTCAAAGAGGCTCATGGTTTTTGATGGCAGTCATTAGACACTTTATTAATCTAATATAATCTAATCTAAGGGAGGAACAATTAGCTCCTTGGTTAATTTACTGCCTCAAATTATATGCTTTGTCACTTAACAGAGTTATAACAAATGGAAAATGCCTTTTAAACTATCTACACATATGTAAATTAAACTGGCTATTTACAGTATACTGTAAATATATGGTAAATATATTGGCTATAGCCAACATTAACATAATAAACAATGGAAATAAATAACTGTACTTGCAACAGTCTTGCTGCAAAGCATCATTTTGTGGTTACATTTTGTGGTATTTAATAGAAACCATTAGAATTTCTTTGATGGTTTGTAAATTAGGCTTTTATTTTGTGTGTGTGTGTGTGTGTGTGTGTGTGTGTGTTTTAGCAAGGTAAGCATACAGTAGCAAGCATCATAAGCAAGAAGGCTAACAAACCTAAGAGTTAACGTTATACCACTAATGAACATAATGACATGAATAACTTAATCATACAGAGAGAACATTGTTGTATACCTTTATCTTTTGCCAGTTTCTCCTCATCTTCTTTTCTTTCTTATTGGGCCCCTGACAGCTTTGGTCTTTTTTTCTCCATCGCTGTGTTTCTATCAACGACTCGACAATCAGCAGATTTCCCCCAACGCTGTCACTCACGACCAGAAGTCAAGACTAAACCAATTCACCTCCACATCATAATCGTTTTATTACCTATTTTTATTTGCCATTTCACACAATTAAATACATTTTAAAAAGTGCAAATTACTGGTGTGTGTGTGAAATGTGCGTTATTTGTAAGAAAGTCAGGTAGACATAATTTAGCCCCCTTCTTGTCCGCTTCATTTGGGAGAGGTGAACTGTACTCTGCGCCCCTTCCCCCCCCCCCTCCCGGTCCACTCCGCTCGCTCAGCTCCTGTGCGGCTCATTCAGGGGCGGCGCGGGCGCAGGTATCACAGATCATAGAAAAGATTATTATTTTTTACTCCAGGTTCATGTGCCGCCCCCCACGTGACATAAAAAAATGCCGCCCTGGGCGGCTGCCCACTTCGCCCTACCCTAAGGCCTTGTTCACACGGGCGTAAAATTTTTGGATAAACGAACGAGCTCAGAACGTCCTATACGTTGATGTTGCGTTTTTGTAGTGCCGCTCGATTGACTTCTACACTGGCGTTCGTTTGTCTCTGTCTAACGACAGCCCAAATTGTAGTTTGTGTGTTTAACCTGTGGGGGCAGTGTGTCGGGAACTGGATATGAAAGCCCATGTCATTTTATTTGAGGTGCCTCGTTTAAATATGGACCATTTTGCAATATTAGACATTAATCTTATTGTTTTAATTTTTTTTAATTAAATTATTATATTTAAATAATATATAAAAATATTTTTTTAAATAATACGGCGACGTATGGAGAGAAAAAAAAACGCTGCCGCTACTGGGTGCACCCTCTGCACAACGTCGGATTAAAGGAAGTTTTTTGTGGTTTTTAAAGAAATGCGAACATTTCCGCGCAAGTTTTATTTTTTAAGCATTTTATTTTTGCCTTTTTTCCGCATTTCCCTATGTATAGCATGTAGGATCATGGGATATATCCGGTCCTCCGAAGCGCAAAATGGACGCGGAGAAAACGAACTAGACGCGGTTTCCTTGCGTTCGTTGGGATTTGAACGGCAAGAAAAAGCTGCATGCAACGTTTTTTCACCGTATAAACGCGCATTCGGACAAACTCACGTCACCAAAGCCCGTGTGAACACCGTCATTGACTCCTATGTGTAGAAAACCCTCTGCGCTTCATCCGTGGTCACCGGATGCTACGAACGGCAGAAAAACGGTCGATTTTAACGCCCGTGTGAACCAGGCCTAAAACCGCCACTGCGAGCAGGGGAGTAGGTATGAATAAGATCCGAGATATATGGAGGGGCAAGACCATGCTTTGAGGGGCTTCAAAGCATGGAGTGCTTTGAAGGTTATAAGGAGAATCTTGTATTGGATGCGGGAACGAATGGGTAGCCAATGAAGTTTGTGTAGGATGGGAGTGATGTGTGAGGATTTCTTTGAATAAGACATGCAGATTAGGCTAATGGGCGTTCTCAAATTGCCCATAATAGTTGAATGTGTGTGTGTGTGCCCGCACGCTCTGCAATGTATTGGCTTCCCGTCTAGGGTGCACCCGCAGATATACGCCACAATAAGATGGTGTGGCTTTTGAGTTAAGCGATGTATTTTGGAGCCAACCATTAGGATCGCCTGTGGTGATGTCACCAGGAGGAACCTGACATGTCTATTCTAGATAAATGAAAAGCTGTGACTTAGGCTATGCTTACATTATCACCCTGAAGTTACTCAATTCCGATTTTTCGTACAAATGTGATAAAAATGTGATTTATATATATTTTTAATCACCTTCAGAACACACAAATCTGATGTTTTTTTTGCACCTATCTGATATGAGTCACTCTCATATGTGTTCCTAGATCTGATACTTATCCGTTACGCGATCATGCGACTTGAATGTGAACCGGTAGATCAGAATTCATGTGACTTTATATGCATAGAGCGCTTGCTGAGGTATCAGTCTGCGGTTTGCTGGATTTCATAGCAGCGCTAGCAACAGCTGTTAAAACAGCTTAATTGAGGTGTCTGGCTTTCTTCTTTGTTCTGGACCTTAACAAATATAACCAACTACTGTAATTGCTTGCTGTCCTCCAGAGCAAAATCCCGAGTATAATTTTGCTAAAATAGCAGCCACTATTTAAAACGAATGAGTGGTCGCTCAAATATGACGTGTTTTTAACCAGATGGTGGGAGCAAAGACGTCATGACAAGCAAGTCCGATCTGATCAAAAACATCTAAACTCAACAATGTGGTTTGTAATGTGAACGCAGCCTCAGACTGTGGACTCGTGATCTTGATCAGTCTGAAGGGGCAACATTCATTCAAGCTGTTCAAACAGTTCTCCAAAAAGTACCTAAGGCAAGGTTTGAAAAAAATAATAAAAAATCCGGATCCAAAAAGTTGACTAAAGAACCAGCACCAAATAGGCTGCTTCTATAGAGCAAATCCGTATATGCTCTGCAGAAAATTGTCTAGAATGAATCATCAAATAAATGTAAAACGTTTTCAGAGAAGTAAAAGATTATAAACAAGAACATCTGCAAAACAAATTCATCTGCAGTATATTGGCGTCCATAATAACACTAAAATTACTAAAAGCTCTGAAACACCAGTTTTGTTTGCAACCAATGGAACCATGCACACTTATACACTTACACGCACAGTAATACACTTAGTCACCATGGATGCAGATGATTGTAGAGAGATAAGGCCTATTCTACAGAAACCTACATTTCAACAAGAATGGCATGTCCTGAATGAAACAGCTGCAAACTGCTGTGGGTCGTCAAGCTCCGATGAGACAAGAGGACACTTGGACACCTGATGAAAGGAAATTTGTCATATGTAGTTAATAAACCATTTAGAGGGGTCCCAAATGATGTACCAGAGCTATAACTTCTCCTTGTCCAGATAGTTGTAAATATTTAAACATACACTAAACAGGAATAACATTAACATCATATAACATTATCAATTATATACTAGTAAATTGGTGCCAGGATCATGGGCACATCAGACTATGCCTGTTGGGAACAAAGTCTACCCTGTCTGGTCCGATCCCACAGAAAGCCAATTAAGAACAAATTGACTATGATAGAAAGACATCAGAACACCACAGCCTACTGCAGATGGAAAGTTCATACCAGTTCACCATAATACTCTACCATGAGGAATCTGTCAATGAGTCCCCCAGATCTCTTCCTTTACCTAAGGCAAATCTATTTACAGAAATGCTTGGCTAAAAACAGTAAATAGGCTTTTAGCTTAGACCTAAACACTGAGACTGTGTCTGAGTTCAGAACATTAATTGGAGGGCTATTCCATAATTTTTGGGCTCTTAAAGTAAAAGCTCAGCCCCCTGCTGTAGTTTTCATAATACACGGTACTGACAGGCAGCCTGCATCTTTTGATCAAGGCATGGCACAGTGGATCATAAGACACTAGCAGTTCACTCAGATACTTTTAGTGAGATTTTTAGTGTTGTATACAGTAGGTGAATAGTTGGATTTGATAAACAATGAGAAATTTCAGTGAGAGCCAAGATGGAAAAGATAAAGGTGATTTTCTTGTATCTTCTGGTTATAGTGAGGACTCAGTGCTGCATTCTGGACTAACTTGAGCTTGTCTATGCATTTAGTTGAACATCCAGACAGTAAGTTGTTAGAATAATCCAATTTAGAGGTGATAAAACCATGAACTAATTTTTAATATATGACAATATATTTCTTTATCTTGGCCATATTTGTGAGATGAAAGAGAACAGATCTATAATCTATAATCACACCAAGGTCTTTACTGCTGTACATGATGAAACAGAAAGTCCATCCAGAGCAGAAAGCTTACTTCTAGCTGCAAGTGGTCCTAGTACCAGTATGTCTGTCATGTCAGGATTAAGCAGAAGGGAGTTAATTAGAATCCATATCCTTCTGGCTCAAGCTGGCTTTTCTCATCTGGCATTGCTGAGACGTATAACTGTTTGTCATCAGCATAACAGTAGAATTATGTTGCCCAGAGGACGTATGGAAAGAGAAAATATCAGTGGGCCTAAAACCGAACCCTGTGGAACACCAACTTTCACTTGAGAAAAGGCAGAATAGTCACAACTTAAATCTACAAACTGACAATGATCAGTCAAATGGTATCTGAACCAGGGGAGGGACATTCCATTGATTCATACTACATTTTCTAATCTATGACAGCCAATACTATGATAAATGGTGTCAAGAACTGTCAACCACATTATTAAAACCTGGAGGTAAAGTCACCTGAAGTGTCAACTTTGCGCAAGAAATATCATAAAAGTATGCATGGAAGATCACTTAAACACTTGTATTGTAAAGAACCGATCTAAAATCAGAGCTATGTTTAATCGTGAAGGGAAGATCACCCCTCCACACACACACACACACACACACACACACACACACACACACACACACACACACACACACACAATGTGATGAGAACTCACAGGATTGGAACTAAACAGATGTCTCTATAAGAAACTTGACTTATTTGAATAAAGGCCTCAGTTTGCTAGGGAGCATAAAGATTGGATTTTGGAGTGATTCGATTCCCCGGCCAGGCTCGATTCCCGTCTCTGTGTGCATGGAGTTTGCATGTTCTCCCCGTGCTTGGTGGGTTTCCTCCGGGTACTCCGGTTTCCTCCCACAATCCAACGACATGTAGGTTAGGTTAATTGACATTCCAAATTGCCCGTATTGTGTGAATGAGTGTGAATGAGTGTGAGTATGTGTGAGTGTGAGTATGTGTGTGTGACTTGCGATGGATTGGCACCCTGTCCAGGGTGTACCCTGCCTTGTGCCCTAAGTTTCCTGAGATAGGCTCCAGGCCCCCGCGACCCTGTATATAAGGATAAAGCGGTACAGAAAATGAATGAATGAATGAAAAAAAGGTCATGAGTCTATTGCATAGTAATGGGTGTGTCAGGGTGAGAAGGGAGCACATGAAGTGATGCACCGATCATGCATAGTGTCCAAGCCTCTGGAGGCAGTGTTATGATCTGGGGTTGCTTCAGGTCCCTCAGGTCTGGACTCAGCAACATTACATGGCAATAAAATGAAATCAGCTGACGACCTGAATGTAATGCAGGGGTCTTCAAATAAAATTGCTTGAGGTCCGGTAAATGAACAATACTCACCAGCTAAGGTCCGGACAACCCAAAACAGGCACTGATGCTTTATGTGTAGATAACATTTTTTATTGAACAAAATATAATATAATTTAGAGATGAAGGCATTTTGCACTGTTTCCTTCATCATATTTTTGTCAGACATTGTTACTGGTTTAATTAAATTATTTTGTACCAAAGCAACATAAAGGACAGAACTGCATTAAAATGAGATCCAATTTGTGAAGGATGTAAATTTCATTCATTCATTCATTTTCTATACCGCTTAATCCTGTGTTCAGGGTCGCGGGGGGCCTGGAGCCTATCCCAGGAGACTTCGGGCACTAGGCGGGGTACACCCTGGACAGGGTGCCAATCCATCGCAGGGCACACACACATACACACACTCACACTCACACACCCAATCACACACTACGGGCAATTTGGGAACGCCAATTAGCCTAACCTGCATATCTTTGGACTGTGGGAGGAAACCGGAGTACCCGGATTAGGCTCGATTCCCGTCTCTGTGTGCATGGAGTTTGCATGTTCTCCCCGTGCTTGGTGGGTTTCCTCCGGGTACTCTGGTTTCCTCCCACAGTCCAAAGACATGCAGATTAGGCTAATTGGCGTTCCTAAATTGCCCGTAGTGTGTGATTGGGTGTGTGTGAGTGTGTGTATGTGTGTGTGCCCTGCGATGGAATGGCACCCTGTCCAGGGAGTACCCCGCCTAGTGCCCGAAGTCTCCTGGGATAGGCTCCAGGTCCCCCGCGACCCTGAACACAGGATTAAGCGGTATAGAAAATTAATGAATGAATGAATTATACATACGAAAAGACATGTTCATCCATATAAGAACATATTATATTTTGTTCATCCAATTTTCCATCTAAAAGTGTTTCACAAGCAGCCTCCATGCACTCCTTTACTATTTCCCCACCTGTAAAATGCTTGTTATGTTTTCCTAAAATACACTTTATTCTCAGTGAGCATTCATATGCGCATTGTTGGATGGTGAGTGAGTGAGTGAGTGAGAGAGGGCCTGTGTAGATCGCTCATACTGCACTTTAAACTCATTTATTTTCCTCGCCCTTACCTCTGACTGCTCGGGGTAAGTGTCTATGTTTAGCTTCGTAATGGCGTTGAATGTTTCCACTTTTGACAACCTCGACTGAGTCCGAGCAAATAAGACACACAGGTCTCGTAGAGATTGATGCAGAAAGAATGAATGCATATTTTCCCATCCATTCATCATTCAACAATTTCAAATTTTTGAATGTGACATTATTATTATTTTCCCGATTCGGACCGGAGTCCGCCAGTTGGCGACCCCTGATTGTAGTGAATGATTAGTTTTTCACATCTATGAACATATTCCAGGACTCAAATTGTGGTACTGGGAGCATAAGGAAACTTTTTAGACATGAATCGGCCTCATTGCATGCCTTAAATCAAAGCTGAAGGCTGTTGGACAAATTTTAGATTGGCAAACAAACCAAACCAAAAAATTTATGTTTTTTGTTCAGTCTTTAAATTTTAAGAGTTTAATGTGGGACTGTCAATAATAACGAGTCCACGCATGTAATTAAATCCTGAATTTGTAATGCATTACTATCGTCTTTTAACGCAAATCATAAATCTTAATCATATGACCAAGTTTGACCCTGTTGGCTTCCCATGATTGCCGCACGGTTACCCGGCTGTGTGTGATAATGGCGTGTTTAATGCATAAATGATTGAGGAAACATCACCAGGTGTGCTGAATGCCAAGTTTCATTATAAAAAGCTTCTACGTGAACATTTAGATAAAACCAAGAAAAAAAGTGTGCTCGAGCTATCTTCAAGGGGAACTCTTTTTACAAGAATACGGAAAAATGTAAGATGTGGGAGTCATGGCTCAGGCGTCTCTAATTTGTTAATTTTTTTTATCTCAGGATCCAGGTTCAAGCCCCTCCCTATACTACCCATGCCGGTCACATTTGAGAATTTTAAATTTAACATTCCACTGTGTGCAGTGGAACCATGAATTGCGAGCATAATTCGTTCCAGATGCGTGCTTGAAAACCAAAACACTCGTAAAAAGCAAAGTGAATTTCCCCATTGAAAATAACACTGGACACTGGACAAACATTGGAAACACTGAAGATTTGTTCAGTTATATATTTATATAAAAATAATTAATACAAAATATAAAGTAAAAAAAATAAAAAATTAACCGGCACCTTACCTTTGAAAAGAATCCCGATAGGGTAGTTTTTCCATTAGTTTGATGCAGTGGTTCTCAAACATTTTCTGTCATTCCCCACTTAAGAGGGTGAGCGAATTTTCAAGCCCCACTTGTTAACAAAATGATAACGAAATCGGCCAAGTTTACTGTTTATTAAAATATCAATTTCTAAACCAATAAGATCAAATAGGACCAAGATCAAAACAGCTAAAATACACGTGTAATTGTTATAAAAGGCTTATGTTGTCACATATCTTTGCATAATTGACCCCATGTTTATTAGCTGCTCAGCAATCGTTTGTAGTTTTTTTGCACTGGCCAATTCTGTTTGCAACTTTGAATGAAGCCATTTGTGCTTTGCTGTCCACTGATTCAGATTTTACCATGCGATTCTCCTGCTGTTTGTATTCTGCCAGGTTTCTTTGAAAGAAGTCTAGTGGCTTATTAACGTGACTGTGAGTGTGTTGTCTCTAAGTGTCTTCCTAGTTTGTTGGGTCTCATGCGGTCTGCTGCCAGCAGTTTAAGACACAAAACACACACGGGTCTGTCTTCTGCCCCCACCATCCCACCATGAATCCAAGCTCAAGATAGGCTTCATTAGAGGTGGGCGATATAACCAAAATCTTCTATCACGGTAGAAGCAATTTTCTACCTCGATAATGATACAGGTCCTTCTCAAAAAATTAGCATATTGTGATAAAGTTCATTATTTTCTGTAATGTACTGATAAATATTAGACTTCCATATATTTTAGATTCATTACACATAAACTGAAGTAGTTCAAGCCTTTTATTGTTTTAATATTGATGATTGTGGCATACACCTCATGAAAACCCAAAATCCCAATCTAAAAAAATTAGCATATTTCATCCGACAAATAAAAGAAAAGTGTTTTGAATACAAAAAAAAGTCAAACTTCAAATAATTATGTTCAGTTATGCACTCAATACTTGGTTGGGAATCCTTTTGCAGATTCTTGTGTCTCTCAACTTTCTCTTCACAATATCCCACAGATTCTCTATGGGGTTCAGGTCAGGAGAGTTGGCAGGCCAACTGAGCACAGTAATACCATGGTCAGTAAACTGGTAAATTTACCAGTGGTTTTGGCACTGTGAGCAGGTGCCAGGTCGTGCTGAAAAATGAAATCTTCATCTCCATAAAGCTTTTCAGCAGATGGAAGCATGAAGTGCTCCAAAATCTCCTGATAGCTAGCTGCATTGACCCTGCCCTTGATAAAACACAGTGGACCAACACCAGCAGCTGACATGGCACCCCAGACCATCACTGATTGTGGGTACTTGACACTGGACTTCAGGCATTTTGGCATTTCCCTCTCCCCAGTCTTCCTCCAGACTCTGGCACCTTGATTTCCGAATGACATGCAAAATTTGCAACCTGTAGCCCATTTCCTGCACACGCCTGTACACGGTGGCTCTGGATGTTTCTACTCCAGACTCAGTCCACTGCTTCCGCAGGTCCCCCAAGGTCTGGAATCGGTCCTTCTCCACAATCTTCCTCAGGGCCCGGTCACCTCTTCTCGTTGTGCAGCGTTTTCTGCCACACTTTTTCCTTCCCACAGACTTCCCACTGAGGTGCCTTGATACAGCACTCTGGGAACAGCCTATTCGTTCAGAAATTTCTTTCTGTGTCTTACCCTCTTGCTTGAGGGTGTCAATGATGGCCTTCAGGACAGCAGTCAGGTCGGCAGTCTTACCCATGATTGCGGTTTTGAGTAATGAACCAGGCTGGGAGTTTTTAAAAGCCTCAGGAATCTTTTGCAGGTGTTTAGAGTTAATTAGTTGATTCAGATGATTAGGTTAATAGCTCGTTTAGAGAACCTTTTCATGATATGCAAATTTTTTTAGATTTTCGGTTTTCATGAGCTGTATGCCACAATCATCAATATTAAAACAATAAAAGGCTTGAACTACTTCAGTTGTGTGTAATGAATCTAAAATATGTGAAAGTCTAATGTTTATCAGTACATTACAGAAAATAATGAACTTTATCACAATATGCTAATTTTTTGAGAAGGACCTGTATATACTGTATCACAATATAGCAATTTGTATCTGGAAATGCATAAATAAAAATTCAAACACAAAGAAACTGTTTTACATAATGTAATTTTATTTAAATTGTGAATTGCTGAGGTTTGCCGCATTTTTTTTTTTACTTTGGCCATATTTGTTTGGATGCTTGGATTTCAGATGATAGAAAAGGTTTGACGTGTTTCCACCACTTGTTAAAACAGTGCACTTGCGTACTTTACAAATCACGTTCGTCTCATTCGTATCACTTTTCTTATACCCAAACCAATTCCACACCACAGACATTGCACCTTTTTTCTTTACAATCTCCTTGTTGTCAGTTTTGTCACATGTAAACAAACTCACTGCTGCTGCACGGTCTTCTTCCATTGTCGAAGTGTATGTGAAGCCAAAAACATAAAAAATGGGACGAAACCGTGGCACCCGATTGAACCAGATATCTGCGCGGCCCAGTGGACAGCGCAGCACGACTATCTGAATAGCGCAGAGATGATCTGGTTTATTTGTCCAGCCCGGTGGATCGCGCAGCGCGGATTAACTTGAGCAGCGCCGCTTGAATCACGAACCTGCGCGACCCACTGTGTTTTATTTAAAAACTATTTATTTAAAATGTCAGGACTGTTTAATATTGTTTCCGCCTTGCCATGCCTGGTTTGTACGTGCGCATCCCAGCGAGGTAAAATGTAATTTGATGGTCGGCACGGTCTAATTTTGTCAGAGTCGCGCAGCGCTGCCCAGTGGGTCGCGCAGGTTTGTGATTCGAGCAGCGCTGCTCAAGTTGGCCCGACGTTAAACCATTATTGTTGCACTATGGTTCCACTTTTTCTCCCGGCCCACAACTGATGTTATTTTAAATTGACTTGTATTAATGATCCATTTATTTGTGTGTGATTGTTTAATTTTGAGCGTACACTCTTCATTATCAATAAAGAAAAGCATGAATTAGAATAGGTACTTTCCTGTTATTTTCCCCAAATTTCCTCCCGTTCATTGCGCCCCAACTGCCATGTCTGTATTCCCCACTACTACTTGAGAACCACTGGTTTAATGCATGCACAGACACACACATACTAACGGAAACACTGCCCTGTCGGGAAACATCTTTAACAAGGAACCTCTCTAATGAGCTGCACACACACACACACACACACAGACTAAATGTAATCTCTGACAGAGAGAGACTCTGAATCTATAAGAAGGAACCTCTCTAATGACACTTGCTTTTCCTTTACATGCGCACACACACATGGTCACAATGTTATAATAAACAGTACACGCGCTCGGATGTTAACTATACAAGATGAGACTGAGCATGGGAAACGATTACCCACAACCCCACAGCGCGCGAGAGAAGAACTATTGGCTCAGTGAACACATGACACTCGGCAGACAAAGTGCATGCGTACTACTCGTATATCAAGTCCTTGAATATTTAAGTTAAAATTAATTTTAACTTATTGCAGTCTGCTTGCAGACCGAGTTACTTGCAAGGGTTCCACTGTAATCTGTTGCCTCTAAGCAGTTTGTCATATATTCCTTTATTCCATAATTGCACATTCATAATAAAAGTAATTTTGTGTATTTAAAAATTGTGATTAATCATGATTAATCACAAACTATAACTTACTGTATTAACTAGTTTAAGACCAGTTTGAATTTTACATTCAATTTAATTCATTTTAATAGCCCAAAAATCATCTATTACTGTTGTGTACAGTAAATAAGAATATTTTCCAGCATGGATTAGGTTTTATTCACTTCAAATAGAAATGCATTTCAGCACTGAGACTTGTTTAATCCCAAAGAGAATTTTAGCACAAATAAGCTTAATTTTAACTGATTATCTTGATTAATCTTATTGACTTGTGTATTATACTAATTAGACATATGAAAGCATTATCTGATTCTATAAAACCACAAAATCTGTACGACAGCGTTTAAACAATTACAAAAAGTTTATTGATTTAAAGGTTGATTGCTTTATTGATTTATATCTAAATTTCTGTTTAATCTTTCAAAAAAATATTGCACACTTCATGTACAAAAGTAGAACTTAAAAAGAAAAAACATGTTCATACCAACAATGTGGCATCTAAACAAAAATGAATCGTAGATGCAATTTCTAATTATGAACAGGTACAAAATATACAACTCTCTGGTCCAAAAACCTTCATCCATAAGAGCTTACAGATTTTAAAGTCAGACCTGTCTGCACCTTCTGTAGGTCCGTCATCCAGTCCACTTTATATATATTATTGACATTAAATATATTTATAAGGTATAGATTTCGTTTTTTTCATTTCCCCGTCTAATGGCATAAATAAAATCTGACCAAGTAGCAGCATGGTGAGCAAAGGTTATGAAATGAATAATTTCTGAAATTAAATTTCTAAACAAATCTTTGCTACAGTATGTTCATTTAAACATTTTAAATTAATGCTTTAAAAATTTTTATGTATAGCTACAGTGCTTTAAGAAAAAGAAAAATAATGGTCATTATGACTAATCAAATAATTAGCACAGACTACCTGCGATTAGTATGAGATCATAATTATTGATATCCATTAAAATGTATTTCAAAATACTGATAGATAATTAGAAAGTGTAAAGACTTGTGTGAACAACGTACAGTGTGTTGTCCTTAACAACAGAACATGTTTTTTTCCCCTTTACATTAAAACAAAGATTCTTAATTACGAAATGAATTTAGAAATGATTGGCACCAAAGGAAAGCAGCATGAGACCGACAACTATAAATAACTGTATTCTGCAACTTTAGCAAATGTGTTAGCATACAATGTGAAATTTGGCTATGAGAATCTCTAAGATCAAATCTGGGAAAAATCTGAAAACATCTAGGGCTCTTGTGGGGGTGAAGCAGATGCCTGGATGGTGCCTAGTCTTCCATTCACTTTAACGGTTTTTGTTGTCACTGGAACCTGAGAAATAATAATAAAAAATCAATAAATTACAAAAAACACAAAATTTGCAGGTAAAACCCTGGAATTTATAACATAATCTAAGAAGTACACTTTTAATTGTTATGTTTATGAATTCGGTTAGCTCATTTCTTCCAATTATGCCAACAATTAGTAGTAATCAAAGGTAAACCAGTAACTTCACTTTTTTTTTATTAAATTAATTAAATAAAAAAAAAAGTTAAATACGTTTTTTATACCCAACACGAATCTTTCATCATTTACAAGTGCTGGTTCCTTCAAACTACGTCCTTACTTTCCGAAGTCGTTCTGCCCCGGCGCCTGAACGGATGGCCTCCAGCAGTGCCTCTCTGGCAGACTCTGGGTTTCCGCCTGCAGGCAGCACCACAGTCCGCTTAGCTAAGGACAAAGTAGGAGGAGGTGGGGGTGGAGGAGGTGTAAAGGCTGGTGGTGGTGGGGCAAAGGTTGGTGGTGGTGGCGGTGTAAAGATTGGATGTGGTTGTGGAGGCATGAACGCTGGAGGACAATGGGGACTCGTGTGTCTCTGGTCCGACCAGTTCTCCTCAGTTTTCCTGAACTGCTCCAGCTCAGCGGCGGCTGACGAGTTTGTCTAAAAGTAGCAGTGAAGAGGTTGAAATTGTCTACAGAAACGAAAACAAACAGATCTGATTCCTAGATTGACCATAAAGTCATTAAGGTTACCTTCTTAAGTCTCGTCGAATTACTATCAGCTCGGATGGCTGACAGGAGAGCAAAACGTTCGTTTTCGGGCTTCACGTATGGCTTCTTCAGCATGCTGGTCCTGGAAGAGTCCGATACCTGGACGCAAATTACGGACAGTCATGTAAACCTTTTTTTTTTTTCTTTTTGCGACACAATAAACCAAGTGTACATTAGCAACAATTCTTCGTCATTGCAACAAATAAAACAAAGCTAGCTAACTCACATCATTTTAATTCAGCTAGCACAAGAATCGTTGGTTTTTGGTATCACTACGTAACCTAAACATGAACAGAGCTAATTAGGTCAGGATTGAGGGTTAAGGTCAGGACTCTGTGCAGGCCAGTCAAGTTCTTCCACACCAAACTCATTTCTCCATGTCTTTATGGACCTTGCTTTGTGGACTGGTGCGCAGTAATATCATGAGCCCTGACCTCAACCTGATAGGACACCTTAAACCCTAGGGATTAAGAATTGAATGTTACTTAAGTTCATATGCCTGTAAAGGCAAGCAATTGAATACTTATATATACCAATAATAACAAAAATCTAAACTAAATGAATCATAGATGCAATTTCTAATTCTGGACAAAATTAATTTGCTTGCACCACCAGAATGCTGTGCTGCCTGCCCAACGTGTGAATAGTTTACAGTGCACCGCCTGCAGGATTTTACAGAAATATTTTACAAACTAAAAATGCAAACATATAGAAATGTAAAAACAAACAAACAAAAAATTTTCAGTTTGGCGATACACAGAAGAATCATGATACATCACTGAATTGATTTTCCCCATATTTATAAAATATAATTTGCTGTACTACCACTGACTGAATAATAATAGGTATGGCACTCAGTTCAGTATTAGTACCAACAAGATTCGCATGTAGTCTAAAACACACAAACGAACAAAAAAGTACTTGTATCATTACATCGTATAATTGTTATTTTCGAAGGTTAGTCCCTTATGGCAAGGAACTAATAATGAGGATTATGTGTTGAAAATTATAAATTAACATTTTAACAAAGTTCCTTAGTTAATTACTAAGTATATATGTGATGTATTTATTGCAAGCAAGCTTATCTTGGAATGAAAATTGCGTTTCCTGTTTGGGATACTGCACCTTTCTGAGACGTTCCATTCCGCCTCCTGACTGAATCGCCTCCATGAGCGAACTGTGAAGAGACGTCTCCTTCTCTACCGACTTCAGCGCCACAGGCTTAAACTTTTTAACCGGCCCAAATGGACTTGGCTGGATACCAAGACTGTGTAACTCTGGTTTCTTTGCTACTGCTGGACGAAGAGTGTTTACTGTACTGTTCAGAGGCAATGAGTTTCCTGGGTTTTTTTTCACTGACATGTTCTCTTTAGAAGAAAACAGAGTGGGTTCAGACCGTGTAGAAATGCCTGCTTGCTGTTGAGACTTGCTGCTTACTCGGCTGGAATTCATATGTTTAGTGTTAGATACATTTGTACTAATGATTTGTGGTTCTCTAGAGATTTCCTGCTTCTCTGGAGTATAACTTTGGTAGGGGTTGGCGGCAGCAAGAAAAGGGACAGAGTTTACAGATGCATCCAAAACCTTACGATTTGACACTGCTTGCACAGGTTTTAGGTCATTCTTAAAGGCTTGGCTGGTTACCTGCTTTTGTACAGCACCAGTGGACTCTGGAAGCTCCTGAACACCATCTACATTGCTTGAGGAAATCCCTGTATACTTAGTAATAGCTGAAGCCACATAATGACTTGAAGTTCTTTTGGAAGGCTTGAGGAAAGTAAGATTCTTCCTTTGCTCTGTGAAAAACATATTTTCGGCAGGATCCGAAACAGCAAGCTTTTTCATTACTGCAAATGCGAGGTTGGTGCTTGGCCCGTTGACCTGTTTCGGTGGTTCCGTAATGCTTGATTTCTCTGGATGTTGTGATATTGCTGCTACAGGTAACGGTTTGGGTGTTTCAACCTCTTCAGTCTTTACAGAAGCTCTTTTATAGGCACTAGCTGATGGATCCTCCTTCTTAGCTGAACTCCAGAAAGCCTTAGCTTTGTCCAGGAGTGGAGAATCACCTGTCTCGTCAAGGAGATCAGATGTGTCATGAACCTCTCTCTGTGTAACCATGTTACCCAACTCATCGATTTTTATGGCACCCATACGCAAGGAGCCTACAGACTTGACTTGATTTTGGGACCCGGCTGGTTTAGAAGGAACGATGGTAAACGTCTTCAAGCCGAACTTAGAAACTGGGTTCTCGCTGATCATGTTTTGAGATTTGACAGACGAGGCTCTGTTGAATTCTCTGCTTCCATTGCTATGGCACTGTACTGTTGGTGGAGGTCGAAGTCTACTTTCAGGAACATTCTGTGTACTACTGGTAACAGTAGACACTGGAAGACTTTGAGATGTCAACTTCTGTTTATCCGGTTCATCTCTCCGCTTAATCGCTAGGCTCATAGCGACCTTCTCTGATTGCTCCTTCTTGTCACCTGACTGAATCCGATCTACTTGCGATGGACTGATTGATTTCTTTGACATGTGAGCGTTGTTGTTTTTGTTCTGGAGATCTACGACTAGCTTGTTTGAGCCATCTTCTGGTTCACAGTTCTTCTTACTGCGCTGTAATGCCGCCTCAAAAACATTAAAGCTAGCTGAATTGTCATCAATGACTTCATCAATTGCTGTAACTGGAACATCTATATCAACCACAGACACGGGGATCTCATCGTCCATGCGCACAGGTTCCTCATATGAGTGATTGATTTCTAATTGAGAGGAAAGAGAGTTGAAGTGGATATTAGCTCTTCAGTAAAAGTTAGGGAATGCTACAGTAGATTTTAGAATAGGATTAATGCTAAGACAGGAGGAGGATTTCTTTTAAGATTGTAATATAAACTTTAAACAAATTTTACATGTACCATCTGCTAAGTCAGCATCTAAATCAGCCAAGGTTAAGTGGATCTGGGCAGTGATTGCTGTGTCTTCCTCATAGCCGTTGTTTCTCTTGACTGATTGGTCCCCAGGTCGCATGTTTCCGCTGTGTGCACAGAGAACACCATAGTTACCAAATGAGAGCAATCGCTTCAACATGTTCACTAACATTTAGCTATTGTTCAGGCATTTATCTTCTCTTAACGAGACCAGAAAATTAACTAATGAGCTGCAGATTCAACCTGTCTAAAATCAACCCAGAACCTCACTAGATTTACTAATGTGAGGTAAAAGTAAAAAAAAAAAAAAAAAAAAGACATTATTTAAATGCTGCCTTTTTTTTTTTGCCCACAGTCAAAAAGACATACCTTTCACCACCTACTGGATATACAACCTTTTTAATTTGCCTGAGCTAGAAAAATAGCTCTTTCCTGGAAGACTGAAATAGCTGTTTCCTGGAAGACTTTCTTGGATGTACACAGAAACGAAGTTTTAAGTGACTCTGCAAGCACAGGCAGCTCCTGTTCCTGCTCCTAGAGTCATTAGAGCTTCTGGCTCTGCAAAAAGCTAGACTTTGCTGAAGCAGTATGCAAAACAAGCCAGGTTGTGCTATCTCCACTCAACGTGGGAGCGCTCCAGCTTGTCCCAATGGCAGGGACAAGGACCCAAGCAGGAGTGTTTGCAAACGAACCCATAGATAAGGGTTGAACTTTTTTTTTTTTTTTTGGTCACAACCATGATTCCAGATTCCTAATTTAGGACATTTCTTTTTTGTTTTAAGAATTACCTGTGGCGCGAGCCCCATGTGGCACAGCCCTCATCGCTGTCACAGTCTTCCTGAGGTTGGGTAGGGCTCAGAGAGGAATCAGGACCTAGGGAAACCGTGTCCTCAGGGGAAGTAGTTGGAGAGTCAGCCATGCCCTCAGACGGTGCGTAACCTTGATCGGCAAAGCTTTCGCTGCTGCACATGGACACTGTCTCGGCTTCCTGCTCTGCTGTGTGCAGCCAGACTACAGTCAGACCGTCCAGCAGGGACAAAATGGACACCGGTTAGCATTAGGATAACATTTTAGTCTATTCATTAAACCTTTACATTTTAGTGGGTTTAGTAGTTTGCTACTATGCATGCCCCAGAACCCAGGTGTCACACAAGATCAATCTATCAGCCAGGACACAGTCTCATATTTTAAATTACATCCAGTGTACGAGGTCTGTCTAAAAAACGTTGAGCCATTGTTAATATTACGAGAATGGTTTTGTGACCGTTGATGTAACCAGGCAACCAAGGAGAGACTGGAATGCGCACACGTAAACACCTCATTTGGAAGGCCTGGATCATTAAGAACACTTGAGAATGGTGAACGTGTACGGAGTGCGATCAACAAAGATCGTCAACTGACAGTGCGAGAACTAGAAGCTGATCCCGAGATTCAGAAAACTACTGCGTCTGAGACTTTGACGCAGGATCTTTCCATGAAACGTGTCGCTGGGAAAAGTGTGTGTGAGGTCCCAAGGTGCTTACTTTGGGCACTGAGGCATTATTGTCCTAAGTACAATGTTGGTACAACATTAATATTGCAATATTGTAAAATGACGTGGCTCGATAGTTTACGAACAGACACCATATATCTTACTTAAGAGTAGAGCTGCAACTAACGATTATTTTGATAATCGATTAGTTGGGCGATTATTTTTTCGATTAATCGGATAAAACTGAACGCTTTGGTTTGATGTTTTGCTTAACTATATAAAACAATAAATCAGGGTATTATTTATGTATAAAAGTAAACTTAAAAAAAATGCAAAAGCCACATATATATTTTAATGATCTTTAATATTGACATTTAAACCTTGTATGTAAATCAACATTTTTGTTTTTAACAAAAATTGCAGACGGCAAGTTGACAGTGTATATATATATATATATATATATATATATATATATATAGTTAAAAAAAATACACTGATATTCAGTTATTAAGAATGACCTCAATTTTAAATTCTCTTAAATTAATTCAACTTAAGAATAAAAAAAAGACTTCTAGACTTCGGATTGTACATTATTTCGATCGTCTCATGTATTTTATCCTTTTTTTGTTGTCTCAATAATAATAATTAAAAGAATATATATATATATATATATATATATATATATATAGATAGATAGATAGATAGATAGATAGACCATTTTGCTACACTAGACATTAATCTTATTGTTTTAAATATTCTCGTAATACAGCGACGTAGGGAGAGGGAAAAAACCCGGCTACTGTGTTCTCTCAGTATTCTATTTTGCCCTTTTTCCACATTTCCCTGTGTATAGCCTGTAGGATCATGGGATATATCCGGTCCTCCAAAGCATAAAATGAACGCGAAGAAAACGAACTAGAAGTGTTTTCCTTGCGTTTGTTGGGATTTGAACACCAAGAAAAAACTGCATGCAACATTTTTTTTTTTTTTACACCGTATAACCGCGCAGCCGGACAAACGCACGTCACCAAAGCCCGTGTGAACACACTCACTGACTCCTTTTTGTTTTAGTCGTGGGCAATTCCTCCCCGTCGCTAGGGGCTCCCACATGTGTAGAAAACCCTCGGCACTTCATCCGCGCTCACTGGACACTACGAACGGCAGAAAACCGCTCGATTTTAACGCTCGATTAGAGGTGTTTAATGTAAATTGCTCCTATACCTGGGAGGACTTGGGGCGCGCGCTTTTTCCTGCAAACGCTTCTGTAAACTCCATTGCGCGAGTGATTGTGTATCTGTGTGTGTATTTGTGCATCTTGTGGTCGCGCTCCTCAATAACGTGAGCAGCCCAACTAATCGATAACGGCATTCGTTGACAACGAATTTCATTATCGATAATTATCGATTTTATCGATTAGTTGTTGCAGCCCTACTTAAGAGCATCTCACTTGTTATCAATGGTGAAATATAAGATAGTTATCCTAATCAATATGTTAGCCTGGTCTCCAAAGCAAGAACTAATCCTATTAAAAAAAAATTAATACTATAAATACTCACAGACATCTAACTAAGAAGGTCAATACATAAAACGACAGTAAATGAGAAACCCATCACGGCAGCAGTGCGATGCATTAAAGCATGCAGATACAGGTAACGAGCATTAGGAGCTTTTCTGGGAAAAGGTGTGATCTCATCGAGTTTAACTGTCGAACGTGACAGTTTGGTACAGTAACAACGTTGCCTGGTCTAATGAACCTGCAGGTCAGACTTTTGAAATATTGAGGATCTTTTGTGATAAAGCAGGAGTGCACTTTGCTGTTGTGACTATAGACTTCAATTCTAAACCCGGTGAACCTTGGCTTTTTTAACCCCAGCCAAATGGTCTGAAATTCATGGAAGGAAGCCAAACTAAACAAGTTGTAGGATTACGCGCTCTCTCTGCTTGCATTGTGTTAACGTGCATGATTGCACTAACATTACCTGATTCCTTTCACTTGTTCCTTTTAGCACTGCATTTTTTTTTTCTCTTTCAGAAATCCCGCCCCATATCTCACTCATCCTGTCCCGACAAACAGCCTCTCGTTCCTGCTGCTTTCTGCTTCCAATTTCAGAACACACACAGTCATGAAAAACCCCTAAAATATCAAAATTCTTTAGGAAGCTAGAAGTGAGATGAAAGATAAATCTGTTGTACTATTCATGACATAAAAGATGAAACTATTTGAACCAACCAAGGTAAGCTTGGGTCGTGTGGTGTGTGTGTGTGTGTGTGTGTGTGTGTGTGGATGTGCTGTAAACTCCAGTTCCTGGATGTATCATGAGTCACATGCTGTTTCCCAACCGTTTCCCAGCAGAGCTCTTAAAACATGGCAGCTGCGACCACAGATCTCTCTCTCTCTCTTTTACACACACACACACACAATTAATGACACAGCACTTGCCAGACACATGATCGCAGACTCGTACATACAATCTCTTATGCGCTCAAACCTTGATCTTGAACCACAACTGGACAGCGGTTCTAACTCATTACATTTCCACATTGCAGCAAAACACGCTCGTGCAAGTTTAGTAAAATGTGTAAGCGGACACGGTGCCGGTGCCTCAGAACACCACCGCAGAGTTAGAGTCACACCAAGGCAAATAACAAGCACTTGACTGTACTACCACAGTTTGGTATTAAATTTTATATTAGGTCAAATTTCAGTTCTTTTCTGTTAGTAGTTCTGACCGCGGTGATGCTGTTAGTGGGGGATTTCTGACTGGTGGCTTGTTTCCCACACTGTAGTACCTGATACACTCGAACACACCGGGTCAGGCTCACTGCTGTGCTCAGGACGGTCCGTTGGCATTCATAGATGGGGGTCTGGCACATTCTGTAGACCAACTGATGCACTGCATTGATCAATTATTATATACATACATATTTTTTCTTTTTATTAATAAGGTCAAAGAGTTCATACTATAAGATGGTTGGTAGCTTTAACATAGTGAACCTCATGTAAGCAACAAATCTACACTATTTATTTATTTATAAATTGTAAAAGGGAATTATTTTCTTGATGATCATCCAAATGAAGACAGGTTCCTTCCTCTTGACGTTTCTTTGAGCTTCCTTATCTCAGGGAATGTTTAAATGCCACCCTCACCTCCTGCTTGCTCATTACGGACAAACTGCTAAAGCTGTAGACATTAAAAAAAAAAAAAAATGTAAAGCTAGAATTTTTATTACTATAAAGCTGCTTTGGGACAACGTTCACTCTTAAAAGTGCTCGAAAAAGTCAAATGGAATTGAATACGGCATTGCGATTCAACGAGTCCGCCTCACTCTCGGGCCAAGTGCGTAACTACAGAAAGTCCCCAACTTATGAACATTACGAATTTCTGCACATACGAATGGGCCGCGGAAAAATTGCCAAAATAGCTCATGTGTATTGTACGAAAAACAGAAACTACAGTGCACCAGATACCGATATTTACAATTGAATATAAACACCATGTAGCGTTGTCCCTCCCTCCCTCCCTCCTGGGTTGAATTTAAACAAGGTCAGCTGACCACGTTGCATCACCGGGAGTCTCCTCTAGACTTAAAGGTGCAGTATACAGTAATGCGGAACTAAAACAACAAACGTTTGACAGAACTTGTTCTTACTGTACTGCATTCTTACCTAGTCAAAAAAAAAAAAAAAAGAAAAACTAAGGAAACAAAGCATTGGACGTTAAATTACCCTGACTAGATGTGCTATATTGAAGATGCTCTCACTCTCAGTCATGGGCATGTTTGAGGTCACGTAAGAGAAATGCTTTGGTTAGAGTTTTCCTCTGAGTGCGTTACGGCCTAATTGCGTGTAAACAACCATCGTGATCATTTGCTTATTATTAGTAAAACAAACGTCTTCAATTCCCAATAAAAATTGTCTCCAAATGTATTATTGATTTATTTAATGCAAATTTATGATTTATTTAATGCAAATTTGAAAAACTAACCAGGACACAGCTGAAAATTTCACACTATCATGGCTGAACTCTATCTGAATCTCCTTTTGCTTGAACCCCAATGTTGGACGATCGCCCGCCTGCTCATGGAACTGGTTGCACAGACCTCGTTGAGGCAACGACACCGCTGTAGTTATAAGAGTGCTCATATGACAAAGATGTCTCTGTCTAAGTTTTATCAACATATCGACATTTCATGACTTTCCAACAGGCACAACAGAACAAGCCGGTCGCAATTCATATAATATCAAACATCCAGAAGGACCCAGGTTAACACCGATGCAGTCAGTCTTTTAATAAGTACACGACAGTACAAGCACTTGTTTTTTTTTTTGTCAAACTGACAATACTGATTTAAAGGAAATGTGATTGAAAAAAAAAACAAAAAAACATTCCACATCACTCATGCTAGCATAACAAAGGCACGAATTCTTCAAACTCTTCAATCTCTCAATACAAACATCTGGAGGCCATCCTAACTGTAGACATCTGAAATGGCAGACGATTGGTTCGACTGTGTCCCAAAAGAAAGGAGTTCAGGAAATTGAAAAAAAGATTTGAAAAGATGTTTGCTGTTCCAACAGAATACTGTGTTGTGTAATAAAACGGTTTGAAATGCAGCACGTTACTCAATTTTTAATTCCTAGAGCACTAACTGCCTCGTTTGGGTGACCAAAGATAAAAAATGGGTCTTGCACAAGTTACGAAATAAGACAATCTGCAAAATCTAAGCCTAACTATTATTAAACTTAAAAGAGAAAGTTCTGTAAGGAGACATTTTAAGGAAGGAGTCTAAAGTGTCAGCCCTTTAACTGCAGAATGGGGGAAGAATGAAAGAGTGGCTGCTATAACGGAAAACAAACTACCCTCATGTCACTAATAATATAACGATAAATGGATAAAAAGTACAGTGGTTTGTCTACTAATAAATTACAATCTGTAACTCATGATAGTTTTTCAGTGGTCATGTCACATCACACAGTCTCTGATTATTTTCCTCAAAACAGGACAATATGTCATATTTTATTCCATGCTTTGGGGAGTTCTCAAACTCTTCTTTAGGAAAAAAAAATCTTTTGGATAGTCCTTATGTATAAAGGTTTAATTTAGTTTGGTTTCCTCATCCACAGTAAAACCTTATTCTCACAAACCAACCTCACCCCGGGTTATATTATTACACAGACCGGCCAAAAAAAAAAAATTTTTTATTTACACATTATAAGATTTTATTGCCTGCCGTGAGCTTATTACGGTGCACAGTGTGGTGGTGAATACATGTTTTAAGCGATTCCTTATGTTCCCAGAACCACTCTTTCACAATTTGATTCCTGGACTATAACCTGGTCATTCAGGTCATCGGCTCACTTCATTTTATTGCCACATGACGTTGCTGAGTCTCGACCTGAGCGACTGAAGAAACCCCAGATCATAACACTGTCTCCAGAGGCTTGTACAGTGGACACTATGCATGATGGGTGCATCGCTTCATGTGCTTCCTTTCTTACCCTGACCCTGGTCGCTCTGTAATACGGTCTCATCAGACCACATTAACTTTTTCATTGCATCAAATTAAGAATGTATTGGATATTTAATGATGCCAATAACATCAAGAAATAACAAAAAAAACTTGTTCGGCCAGGAAATGTAATTAATGGCTGGCTTTGGGTTCTGAAGGTCACAGCATGTCCTTCACATGTAAAGCAATTTAGTCGTCATGCAACAATTAAGCAATGGCAGGATCCTGAATCACATTCCCTTCACCTCTGGCTACTAGACGTCCTTCTTGAAACTCTTTAACCAGCAAACAGCAAAACAATAAACAAACCTTCATCGCCCCAAAATCCGTCACCCAATCACATGCGAGCAAACTGAACCAAACCTTTCCCAAAATCACCTCCACACACTAAGCTTTGGTAAACAAACATTTCCAGACATTTGTTTAAAAAAAAAAAAAAAAAAAAAGGGAAACATTATATTTGAACATGAGATAATAATGGGAGGCAAAAAAAGCAGAAAAGTTGAATGGAGGATAAAGGGAGAAGAGAGAAGCGAGGGACTGGAGCAGATGGAAGGGATGTCTGTTCATCGGCGTCCGGAGTGCATCAGGACGGGAGTGCAGCAGTATACTGCAGAAGGAATGAAAGCAAAAGAGAAAGGAAAGAGGAGAAAGGGAAAAGGAGGAGGACAAAAACAAAAAAAGTGCTTTAGAAGAAATGATATTGGAGAAAAACAGAAAGAAATCATAGCCTGAAAACCGAGCTCTAAACGCCCCTGAGAAACTGACTATAGTCGTATAATGTAGCCTGATGCAGTCAGCAATTTATACGAAACATTCAAACTATGCCAAAACCGTGTCCTTTTTTCTCAACGGTAAGGCATTACTTTTTGTAGAGGCTTGTAATAATAACCTTTATGAGTCTTTCTTGAACCAAACCTAGTATGCATGTGTGTATGCTCGCTAAAATATATCAGGAAGCACTGAGGGTAGGCTGACCCACTGGCTGACTTTCTGTTTAGCCTTGAATAATAGCATAATTGTGCGCGGGAACAGGGCCAAACCACATGATAAAAGACTTCTGACTGGAACATCTTTGCAAAGTAATAAATGAGGGAAAAGGAACATGCTCTGTTTATTACAGCGACAATCTGACCATTTTGGTTCATACACATTTCCATAATTTTCGTTTGATTCTGTAAAGCTGCTTTGCAACAGTGACCATTGTTAAAGGGGCTATACAAATAAAATTAATTAGAATTGAATATTAAGGATCTCAGACTTACGCTCATGTCAGTAGGTCATTATGGTAGGGGAGTCATCTCAGGGACAAGAAGATCATCAGTTAACTTTCATTAATCACTTACCGGTTT
The DNA here is from genome assembly GCA_030522415.1 of Channallabes apus. Taxonomy (NCBI): domain Eukaryota; kingdom Metazoa; phylum Chordata; class Actinopteri; order Siluriformes; family Clariidae; genus Channallabes; species Channallabes apus. Next base: position 13,436,635 of record CM060111.1, on the reverse strand, counting down.
TGCTTGGCCCATTCCATGATCTGAATATCTTGAAGTGGGAATTAATTCTTGAATATCTTGGAATGAAGTGGGAATTAATTCGCTACACCCAGACTAAGACTTCGGATGTTGTTGCACCTGCTGTCACTTGCTTAAGTACTACATTTTGAATGGCACCGTAAAGGGATGAAAGGGAGACTGATTGATGGCTAAGAGTGTGTGAAGGCAATAATCTGCATACCTTCTAGTATATGTGCGCACATGAACTTTAACAAAATTGCAAAGGGAAATACTGTATTATTGGGTCAACGCCTCCAAGATACAACGCATTTAGCTTGGATTAAACTGCACAGTTTGAATGATTCCTCATGCAGAAAAACTCATAAATGTCATTAACCTGGTCATTCAGTACATTCAGGTCCTCAACTGACTTCATTCATTACATAATGGTGCTGAGCCTAGACCTGAGCAACTAAAGCAACCCCAGATCATAACACTGCCTCCGGAGGCTTGTACAGTGGATACTATGCATTATGGGTTCCCAGTTCTTAACCCAGTTCCAATTATTTCAAATCTCAACTGTTTTCGGTACTTGAATAATTTGACCCTTCTGTGCTTCTGTGCTGCCTTTTTTTGGCTAGGCAGTGTAGTTTAAAATGACAGACCAGCATTACTTGGTTAATTTACCTAGAATTCATCAAGAAGTGCTACACATCAAGATGTGCTACTTTGGGAGATAGTGTCATGTGATACCCAAGACCAAGAAATAGAGCATGATTGGTCTTGTCTTTGGAGTGGAAAGGCAGCCTTCCACTTTCACGATCAATGGTATCTATTACTTGATGCGTACAGTTACTGGTTTCCTTAAAAAACCTCTTCTGTTATGCCAGAACATGAGCAAAAGTTTGAAGAGATGCAAAAGGATAAAGCAAGTGTTGATGTCCACTGGCGTCCCAGTGTTGAGGTTTGGGTAAACAAACTAAATGGCAAGATTGCATCTGATGATCAGATGAGAAAAGGCAGCTATGCAATTAGTAGACTGTTAAGTTAAAACGGCGTCACAACTATAGTAGGGTCCAAAACGTTGAGCATGTACACAGACCTGTTTTTAGGTTTATAAAAAAGACATTATTTCACTCCTGACCAGTTCATCATACATTAATGGAAAAATTATAACCTTATTTAGGAAATTATCCCTTTAATCTGCAAAATGTAATTTCACCAATACTTTAAATGTAGCGAAACGACAACAAAACAAATAAACGGGTAACCTGCCAACAAATTGTTTTAGATGTTCAAATGATAAAAGAAACAACTGATTTGTTGGATCTAATGGACTCTGAACTTTTGGCCCTGACTACTGTAAAAATGCAAATGAGAAAAACATTTAGCAAAAGCCTTATGGGTCTGTACAGTATCTTCTGCAAATTGTCCTTCATTTCGGGTTTAGTAAGCTCTCAACAACAACAACAAAAAAATCTAACTGTCTATACTGAAATCATTCTGTTGTAAACAGCTGTCCAGCATTGCCTTGTTTTACCATAAGGTTTAAGCACACAGTTGTCTAAAATCTCAATGTATTCTGTAGCTTTAAGAAATTCCACTTTCATGGACCTAAGGGCCCCAAACCTGTTCCAGCATGCTAATGCTTCTGTGCACAAAGTGAGGTCGAGGAAGACATGATTTGCCAAGGTTGGTGTGGAGGAACTTGTGCGGTCTACACAAAGCCCTGACATTACTTTCACTGAACACTTTTGGGATGAACTGGCCTGTAAACTGCAGCCGAGGACTCCTTGCCTGTCCCCACTAATGGCCTTATGACTGAATTGACACAATTCCCTGTAGAAACGCTACAAAATTTAGTAGAAGAGGGGAGAATTTACAAACAGCACAGGGAAAGGGTCAAGGATCTGTAATGAGATGAGACCAAATGGCATACTGTATAAGCGGACGTGCCATTCTCGGTGGGAACCAGCCAAATACAGCAGTATGCTTACGGCAATGGCCTTCGGAAAATGACACAGATGCCTTGTTCAGAAGAAGGAACTGAATGATAACATTATGTCTAGCACATATTAAGTACTACAGTTACTTTATGAGACTTTGTTGAAGGTCCCAGTATGTATATGCAGGCAGACACTAAAGTATTTAGGTGGTTCTCACCACTGCTGATGGTTTGAAGGGGTGAAATAGAATAGCAAATTTCATAAATCATAACAGACATATGTCCTGATTTTTTTTATCTTTTATAAATGATATGTGCTTCAGCCGTGCTTCTTTTAACACCTACTGATCCTGAGAGTACAGCACTGCTAAAGGTGGTTGCGTCATCTCAGCCAGTCTTTATCTGTGATTTGCTGACAGCAGGCAAATCCATCATCTTAATCTCTCCTTCCTTGGAGCTCATACGCGGGCTGCAGCTCGTCCCCGAGGGCAGATTCATGTCCTCCTGGCGCTGAACAATCATTCTAAATGCTGCTGACTAAGCACGGCTGAGCGCCGATGATGGATGGATGCCAGAACACCTAAACTGCGTCATCGATAGCTTTAACACCTTGTCTTTAGCACGTCAACCTCGCCTTTAACGCAACATACCAACTTTTGCTAACTTGTTTAACGGACATCTAGCAAGCAATGCTTGAAAGGAAATATATAAAGAATAAATATGAATGCTGAATATAATACATCAATGTGGCCGTTACTACTGGTTGTTTACACTTTACTATATTTCCAAAGCCTTGACATACAGTGGTGTGAAAAACTATTTGCCCCCCTCCTGATTTCTTATTCTTTTGCATGTTTGTCACACAAAATGTTTCTGATCATCAAACACATTTAACTATTAGTCAAAGATAACACAAGTAAACACAAAATGCCGTTTTTAAATGAGGGGTTTTATTATTTAGGGAGAAAAAAAATCCAAACCTGCATGGTCCTGTGTGAAAAAGTAATTGCCCCCTGAACCTAATAACTGGTTGGGCCACCCTTAGCAGCAATAACTGCAATCAAGCGTTTGCGATAACTTGCCACGAGTCTTTTACAGCGCTCTGGAGGAATTTTGGCCCACTCTTCTTTGCAGAATTGTTGTAATTCAGCTTTATTTGAGGGTTTTCTAGCATGAACCGCCTTTTTAAGGTCATGCCACAACATCTCAATAGGATTCAGGTCAGGACTTTGACTAGGCCACTCCAAAGTCTTCATTTTGTTTTTCTTCAGCCATTCAGAGGTGGATTTGCTGGTGTGTTTTGGGTCATTGTCCTGCTGCAGCACCCAAGATCGCTTCAGCTTGAGTTGACGAACAGATGGCCGGACATTCTCCTTCAGAATTTTTTTGGTAGACAGTAGAATTCATGGTTCCATCTATCACAGCAAGCCTTCCAGGTCCTGAAGCAGCAAAACAACCCCAGACCATCACACTACCACCACCATATTTTACTGTTGGTATGATGTTCTTTTTCTGAAATGCTGTGTTACTTTTACACCAGATGTAACGAGACACGCACCTTCCAAGAAGTTCAACTTTCGTCTCGTCGGTCCACAAGGTATTTTCCCAAAAGTCTTGGCAATCATTGAGATGTTTTTTAGCAAAATTGAGACGAGCCTTAATGTTCTTTTTGCTTAAATGGTTTGCGCCTTGGAAATCTGCCATGCAGGCCGTTTTTGCCCAGTCTCTTTCTTATGGTGGAGTCGTGAACACTGACCTTAATTGAGGCAAGTGAGGCCTGCAGTTCTTTAGATGTTGTCCTGGGGTCTTTTGTGGCCTCTCGGATGAGTTGTCTCTGCGCTCTTCGGGTAATTTTGGTCGGCCAGCCACTCCTGGGAAGGTTCACCACTGTTCCATGTTTTTGCCATTTGTGGATAATGGCTCTCACTGTGGTTCACTGGAGTCCCAAAGCTTTAGAAATGGCTTTATAACCTTTACCAGACTGATAGATCTCAATTACTTTTGTTCTCATTTGTTCCTGAATTTCTTTGGATCTTGGCATGATGTCTAGCTTTTGAGGTGCTTTTGGTCTACTTCTCTGTGTCAGGTAGCTCCTATTTAAGTGATTTCTTGATTGAAACAGGTGTGGCAGTAATCAGGCCTGGGGGTGACTACAGAAATTGAACTCAGGTGTGATAAACTACAGTTAAGTTATTTTTTAACAAGGGGGGCAATCACTTTTTCACACAGGGCCATGTAGATTTGGAGTTTTTTTTCTCCCTTAATAACGTAAACCTTCATTTTAAAACTGCATTTTGTGTTCAATTATGTTATCTTTGACTAATAGTTAACGGTTTTTGATGAGCAGAAACATTTAAGTGTGACAAACATGCAAAAGAATAAGAAATCCGGAAGGGGGCAAATAGTTTTTCACACCACTGTAGTACAGTTTCCCCCCCTACAGAAGATAAGAAGCACCAGTTTATCAACAAATGTACTGTAGGTATATTGCCAACAACTTGGAGGTAAAAGCAAAAAACTCAGTTCTTGAGATCTACGACTTATGGCGCTTTTCCACTGCATAGTACGGCACAGCACGGTTCAGTACAGCTCACTTTGGTTCGGCTCAGTTTGGCTCGGTTTGCGCTTCCACTGCAGTTTAGTAACGCTTTAGAGTGGGTGGGATTATTCACGTGTCGTTTAGTCGCGGCGCCTCTACTGCCGTGACGTCATCGTAAACGAGCCACAAACAAACACACAACAATGGAGCATATCGACGGCATGGTGTTCTTCATTCTCGGCATGTGGATGTTTTTAACAGCGAGACGAAGGAGTTTGTTTCAAAAGAGGTGGATGGCAGCCAAAGAAAATTTTTGGTCAATACAAAAAGGTCTCTCTGGCTGTTCTAAATATAGCGGTTCTGTTGTGTCTCGTGTCGCAAGTTCGGTGACGCAGTAATGACGATTTTATTCGGCCAATCAGTGACCAGCAGAGTTTACACGTCACGTTTTGGTAACGGTTCGGCGCGCTTGGAACCTCGGCTGAGGTGGTACTAAAAAAAGGACCAGGTACCAGGTACTGTTCCCAGAGGAAAACCCCCAAAAGTGAGCTGTACTGAACCGTGTCGTGCCGTACTGAACCGTGTCATGCCGTACTATGCAGTGGAAAAGCGCCATTAGAGACTACTCATGAATGTAAATGGTTATCTGAGAACTTCCTCAACATCTCACACTCTCCACTAATGATTTAGTAAATTTAGCTGGACTCTACTAACAGGGAATAAGTCACCAGTGTTGTTTCTTCAATGGTCTATATCCCTGGCCAGCTCTCTCCGCACGCACTTAGGCTCAGTCTCACTGCCCCCACGTTTCCTTACAAGTAAACTTGTGGCCAGTGAACCGATCACAGTTGAGTAAATGCTAAAATGATGAATTTGCAGATAAAGACTCCCTGTAGATGCTGCTGTTGTGCTTGGTACATTAGCAAAACCGCTGCTTGTTTTGTTCAAATGGTTCGTTTCATGTGCTACTTGTACAGTAGTAAAGCACCAGGTTATCTGGTTTCCACTATACATGGCATTTAGTGATGCTCCGATTGATCGGCCACAATCATGATCGGGCCAATATTGGTTAAAAATAGCTTGATCGGAGCATCTCTAATGGCATTGGCTGTGTTTTTCAGACTGCACAGTAAACCCTGCCAGAACGGCAACTTCAGACCCTGACATGAAGTAAAATCTCACCCAGGTAAAGCTTGCGCCTTTCAGCAGATTGTCCAATCTGCATCTTATCTGAGAATGTCTAAGTTTACAGTGCAACATCCAGTATTTATTCTGACAAACTCTGCTTTGTAAGCTGCATTTCAGTCCTGACTATCAGCTACCAGTCACCACGGAGGCCTGAAGTCAAATGGCGCTCTCTGCCTTGCACACAAACTACTCGATTAGGACTGTCACTCACTTCAGGACAGTCGAATTCGAGTTGCAACAAAGAGTCCTGGCTGTGCACAAAATAGTTGTCCTGTATCTGGTCAACGTTGGATGAAGCACAGCTGGATACAAAACCACAATGTCCCAGAGCGGTACTCTGTGGTGGAGCTGGCCCATCAGCAAGGTCAAGACACATTGCCCCACGAATGGCCTCAGTGTGCAGTTTATACATTTCTGCCTCTACTGCTGATCTTTCAGCAATCAGACCACAAAGTCCTGATTGTGGCACCAAAATGGCCTACAAGGCCTTGGTTTCCAGTGTTCCTCTCACTTGTGACCACAATTCCATTGCAGCTTCTTCCCTGAATAGATCTGGTCAACTGATCCATTGACAGTTGACCAGTGTTCATAGAAACGCAAGTAAACACTCAAGTAGTTGTCTTTTTTCCCAATCACATGTTGCAGAAGCTTCGGAAATGCCTATATGAAATGTCAGCAAAACATGCTACAGTTGACTGGTCATATTTTGAAAGTAGTTCAGAAACCAGACAAGCTAGTTAGTCATCTAGATTGTTCATCTAAATAATAAGAGAAACAGGAATTAATATTGGTGTTCCTCCTTCTGTAATGAAATAGATGGTATTGCAGGTACATGTTAGTAAAGGCCCTTTTGTATATTGTTATAGCAGGTCTGTTACAGCAGGCAAAAGCAAGGGAATCTTTGTTAATGAAGATATATACATAGTTTCCAAAATGCATTACCCTTTTTGGGCATTAGCACATAGGGCCATGGGTAATTTCGTAGTTGACGCACAAAGAAGTTTAAATCTTAGTGATGCCAGTCTTGATCAACATCCTTAAAATTTTAACTTGCTCCAAGGATGGTTATTAATAATTGGTCCTTATACTATCTACCAATGAAAATGTTTTGCCTTCAATTGATTCCTAATAGACAGAGCCCAGGATTACAGGGGCACCAAGCTGGAATGCTGCATACACCCGAATGGTAATATCATAGAATAAGCAAAAAGCACCATTTTGAATAAGGTTCAATTTGTGGAATGAATGGAATGGATGATTTAATCCACAGATAACATATTTTGCATCATACATTCAGCTAGGAATTTATTAATGAATTAATTTTACCTATTAAAACCACATGGCTAGAGATATTGATAAAGGTCCATTACACACAGACTAGTCTTTCTATAATGAACTCATAGTACTTTAAACACCAACTTATTTAATTTATATACTTTTCGCATTAGCCATGTCGTAACAATCAGCTAATCTTCTTATTACAGAGATATTTATGTACAAATTTATTCTCTACATGACAAAGTGTAATCAACTAGCTGCATGATTTGAGGATCAGTAACTGACCAAACACACAGTAAAATAAATACTATTTGCCCTGCTTCACCCCAAGGTGATATAACAGCTGTATGTTGTACATTTGAGTCAGTTGTAAAAGTTGAGTCAGGAGAGTTTTTGGGTGGCGTTTCTGGATCTGTGCCAGTCCTGGCAGTTGCACAATATAGTCTCCTGGCTGACCTCTCTCTCTCTCGCTCGCTCTCTCCCAAAAGACAGGCTTCAACCCGCTGAGAGAAAATTCTGCTGCAAGTCAAGCCTGATGAAGACCGATGAAGGCGTAACCAAAATATCAACGAGATAAATTTTGGTCTCCCTAAACTGTTGATTTGCAGTATGATTTTCTAAGCAGGTGCTCGAATATTCCATATTTCCTACATTTTCGGAGAAATCGTTTTAGGGTTATTATGTTCTGAAAAGCCGCCAATGGTTTTTATCACATAAGCTCATCGCGGCAAACTGACCAGATGGAATAGGACATGGTGTATCAGAGTATGTCTACAGCCGTGGGAATCGTGTAAATTAAGCTGAGAGTAAAATAAGAGGTGGGACACATCAGTGTTTCATTTGTCATTACTTCCACCATCTGTTAAAAACTTGATTAGTGACCAGCCAGTTGCTGAGCATGTGTTATTAATCATCTATGCAATATACCATACTATATATTGTATAATCACCATACAATATTTAACAGTTGTGATGATATTTTCCTGGTTCTTAGAATATACTGAATCTACTGAGCATTTGAATCAATGTAATGGTTTAACATTAGTGCAGTAATCTGGCTACTAACTACACAACGTGGAGTAGCGGGAGATGTTCATTAGAAGACTATCAGGATGTGTATGCTAGGGTAAGATGAACTTTGACCTACAAGTACTAAACACGCTAAACACGCATAAAAAAGCACCGTTGTTTCCGTTGTTTGATTATAGTTTGAAGTTCTGAAATTCCAATCTTTGTCATACAAGTTGAAATAATAATTTCCAAATACAAACCCATTGCACTGTGACGGTTGTTCTCCACTTCCTCCACTTTAAGCTCCAGTGTAGATTCTGGCTCCTCTGGTTCCCGCCTAACAAAGCTACTGCGTACTGGCTGTTGATGCGATTCTGCAACTTGTTCCACCTTGGACGTAGCTAACTCGACGGTTGGCTCGGGCATGGTTTCCTCGGCCAGGCTGCTGGATTCGGCGGCGTCATCGCTGCTGGTGCTGCTGCAGACAGACGCAGCCGGTTCGGAGTCCTCAACGCTGTGACTCAGATCGGACATCGAGTCGTCAGATGCCACTGTAGTGCCGAGTACCTGGACAGCAGCCTTGGCGGGTGCTGGCAAGAAGGTGGTGGGATTTACAGTGGGTGGAGGAGGCGGGGCTTTCCGTTTCTTTAACTGACTCGGTGAGCTCGGTTTTGTCTATAAAGAACAAAGAAAGGGACAACGTTTTGAGAACAGGGCATGGCGCACAGTGCTCAGGTGCACTTAGTGAATGAACGTACGTGTACGTCGTGCACATTTTGACAGCTGGGACCTGATACTAACTGAATTGGTATCTGTTACACTAAAACCACTTGAACAAAGTATCAAAGCACTATCAAAGCTGTAGATATCTTTAAGCAACATGAAATGCCTGAAAGTAATTTGGGTCAGGGGTAGCTCAGTGGTTAGGGCAGTGGTTACGGTTTGGAAGGTCCCAGGTTCAAACCCCACAACCACCAAGTTGTCCCTGTTGGGCCCTTGAGCAAGGCCCTTAACCCTCAAGTGCTCAGATGTATAATGAGATAAAAATGTAAGTCGCTCTGGAAAAGGGTGTAAATGTAATAAATAGATTTACAAATGACTTTATGGATTTTGAAAGCAGTCATTCATTCATTCATCTTCTATACCGCTTAATCCTGTGTTCATTTGTATGAAAAACAACCTTATAAATTCTGCCATCTAGGATGCCCATGGAAGAAGAAGATGGGTTTACAATGGGAAACATGTTATCATTTTGCTTATTTGGGTCATCACCCGAGGATCAATCTGAACTCTTCAGTTGTTGTTGTTGTTGGTCTTTCGGCTGCTCCAGTTGAACATGTTATTTATGTTTTATTACTGTAGGTCACTTTATAATTTTTCACCTTTGAGTGTCTAACTAACTAAGTAACTAACTAACTAACTAAGTCTATGAGATCATCGTTCCCGCATAACAAGCCTGTTAAAAATGCTAGAACACAAACAAATGGTGTATGAACCATATGAAAAATTTCATGTTTCAGTAAAAATGCTGTTCATGATCAAAGCAAAACAAGTACATGCAGACCAAGAGAAGCAGACACAGACAACAGACACAAACAAGCTTTCTAGGATGGGCTCGAAAGCAAAAAATGTGGGTCAGATGTGAGCAAAACAAAGAAAGTTGTTTCTGTTAACTGTATATGCATACTGAAGTAGCAATGACCTGAAAAGACCTTCAGGGGGAAACACACATGCTTATATTTGAGGACAAAAGATGGGCATAAGATAGAGGGACCGGGTCACATTAACAGCAGGGATGTGCGGTATGGTGGGCTCTTTTCCTGTCCTAATCCCCCTCCTTTTTTCCCCCCACTGCAGTAATTAGGAACTGCTCCTGTTAGAATACCAGCATTTGGTAGGAATAAGATGCAAAATGATGTCAACGTTTCCAATACATTCTGAAAATCTACTTTGTAAATAATAGAAGTTAATGTCATCAGATGCTTAGAATGGGGTTGTACTTAATTTTTAATAAAAAAAGACATGTTCAGGGGAAAAAAAGTGAAGTGAAATCTGTTCATCTGTCAAGCTCTAAATCATTACAGGAAATCCTTTGCTCTATCACAACCTTAAATTCTGGTATTGTCGAAGTCATCAAGCATACAGTAACGTTCCTTGATCTCGTTCCTTTCCTTGCAGGAACGATGGCACAATATCAAGCAGTGGTGGCTGTCAAGACAGGTGGCCATGACTGATGGTAACATCTTGTTTTGTATTTAAAGTTGCAGAGTTTACATTTCACCTTCTGGGAATCGTCAAAGATGCCACTGGTGTGGAACAGATACGAGTAGAGAGGTCAAACAAAATGAGATCCTACAGAGAAAAAGTGCACCTTTTCCAAACTATGGTTACAACACTTGGGGCCACAGCTTGCTGACTCACCACCTGCAAGATGATGGGTGTCACAGAAACCAGGAAAGGGGCTTTGGAGTGGAAACTGCCTCTGAATGTGGAATATCTTTAGAAAAAAAAAAGCCAGCGTGTTTAAGATGGAAAGATATGGACTAGACATACCTAGTCAGGCCTTACACATCCTTTGTTGGGTTCGGGGATACTTTTCAGTCCCAGGTCAAGTTCCTCTTTGTAGAAGTTTTTTCAGGTGGTCAAAAGGGTTGAGTTTTCTTGAGAACAGCTGAGAGTCTGTAGCCTATGGAAGTAAACCTCTCACTGTTGTTTTGTACATATGCACCAAACAGCCTTTTGTTAGATGGCAGGTCAGGAAATCAAAAAGAATGATTTGTAGGGATGGCTTCCTGGATTTGAACCTAAAAATTGTGACTTAAAGCCATGATAATAGACAAGAGCAAACTTTGACCACATTGATGTTCAAAAGTGTACTTGGTACCAGAGCACTATTTCCCCAACACAACAACCAAAGGGTATGGTTGGGTGGGTGAGTATGTCCCTTCACTGCTCAAAGGTATGTCAAAGAAATATCCATGCAGTCAAACAGTCAGAGTTTGACTTGCCATAATATGATGGTTATGTTCACCACCTTCACCCAGACCTTCTCCCCTAACTCGTAAGGTGTCGAATGCACCAAAGAATTGAAAGAACTTTTTTTTCACGTTTTCCCCAAACCAGAGAACATTATGTTCAGTAGACATACTGCTGAATCATCCACTCCAGTGCTATTCTGCTATGCAAACTGCAAGGGGTCCATTGTTGCCCTAACCAGGGGTCGAAGATAACACCAGAATAAATGTACTTGTTTGAACATCACAAAAGTTTCCATTTATGTCTGGTTATAAGCTATTAATATTTAAATTCTGCTTAAAGCCCCAATGCCTGGACGTACTGTAGGATAGGATACAAACCTAAAGAAAACCTTGGACACAGTTTTCCCCCCCGCCTGTTATAGGAGGACTCTTTATTTTCTAGGGTAAAGTTCATGTTGAACTCATACCAACACCGCACCCCCAACAGAAGCACCTTCCCAGGAAATGCATATTTAATGTACAGACTTCAGGCCTACAGCACACACACTAAACCTTTCACCCCAAACTACAACAGTACATCTACAGCAAAGAAAAGAAAGGAAAGCGGGGAGGGGTAGAGAAAGAAAGGATATGGGAGGGAAGACAATGCAGGAGACCACAAGAAAGTGGGAGGGAAAGGAGTGAGGGACGAAAGTGCAGGCAATAACAGTATTTGAGAAACCTGCTTCAATATAAATTTTAAATAAGTTTACACATGGTTATAATTTGTTTATCATTTCTTATTTACTGAAACTTCTCAGTGTTTCATGGACCAATATGACTGGAGGTCAATTAACGTGGAGTCTGGAGAGTGCAAATAAAACAAGTGGTGATAGAACATTTTAAAACTTAAGATTATTTGAAAATCAGTTACCTAGCTGAACTAGCTGGAAATAAGATTATTAAAGAAGATGTTGCCTTTTAAAGTAACAGATATCCTAATAGAAGTCTTCATAAAATCTCTTGTAATGCTACACAAAGCTGACATGATGAATATTTGTTTCCTCTTGTAATCCTGCACAATGCTGGCATGATGAATAGAAGTTTCTTGGCAACCACTGAAATGAAATCAGGAAGGATGGAGACCTTCCCCCCTTCTGTAAGAAAGAAGAGCTGCTTCTCTTGCCTGATGCAGGATTTGGACCTGGAACAAATTCACCCTGATGACAGATGGCTAGGGTGGCTCTCCGTCTCGCCTGGAAGGAACAATGAGCCGCGTCTAAAGTTGCCTTCTCCTTAAGTCCAAGCAGAAACTGGGCCGACAATTCAGTGGGTCAGGATCCTTCTGGTGGATATTATTATGCTCCAAGTCTTCACACTTTTGAGACAAGTTATTAGCCAACTCCCTGAGCTTAGTGACATTACTTCAGAGTTTAGCTAGTTGGTCGTCATGTTCAGTTACTGCCCTAGTGGGCAGTAAGATGGCGCCGGTGTGTGTGGCTTGCCGTTTTCTGCTGACTTTGCTTTTTGGATTATTGTTGTTTTTGTCACTTGTCACTCAAAAAGTTAACTCTCTGTTGGTGTATGATCGCCAAACACTCTTGAACCTTCGGCCTGCTGTGGAAAATTTTACACGGTTTGAGAATAATGAGCAAAATTACTTCCCCCCACTGCTATCGGGAATACCTGCTCACCTCTACCGCTGTGCAGTTCCAGGTCGCCGGAGAAAGCGCTCCCGTCGCCGAGGCAGACGCAGCGGTCGCCAAGTGAAGCTTAAAGCCTGTTTGGCGTGTTTTCCTGAGACTTTCCGATCGAGCTATGGAACTGACCAGTACCGTATTATAGGTTTCACGGACGTGGTACCCGGCCTCATACCTGTGGTTGGCTCGGATGAATTTTCTCGGTCGCATCGGAGCGCTCCGCGTTTTCGCCGGCTGCGAGGAGCAAATGCGGAGAACCTGCGCTCGGGCCTTATTTCAACCCGCCCTCGACTCTAAACAGGATGACCAAGATGGGCCTGGTAAATGTCAGGTCACTAACCAACAAAACTTTCATTCTGAAGGAGTTTATCACCTCACGTGGTTTGGACTTTCTTTTCATTACGGAGACGTGGCTGAATGTTGGTGAGTACAGTGCCTTCTCTGAACTTCTCCCCTCATCATATGCCTATCTAAACTCCCCGAGAACATCGGGTCGAGGAGGAGGAATCGCGGTGGTCTATAGGGAGAACTTCTATTGTAAGCAGCTGTCGTTACTGACTTTTTCCAGCTTTGAGCTGAACTTGTTTGAGCTTGGCCGCTCGCACACAGTGCTGTGTGGAGTGATTTATCGTCCACCTAAGTATAATAAGGACTTTCTAATTGATTTGTCAGACTTTTTTGCTGAAATGATGCCGAAATATGATCGTGTCCTTATTGTGGGTGATTTTAATGTTCATGTCTGTTGCCCTGAGAATCTGCTGGCCAAAGATTTTTTAAGTTTAATTGATTCGTTTGGTTTTGTGCAGTCAGTGTCGGGCCCCACACAGGAGCAGGGGCACACCCTTGATCTTGTTTTATCTCATGGATTATCTATTTCTAACATTGAAGTCTGTGATGCAGTATTTTCTGATCACATGCCTGTGTTGTTTAACTCTGTTCTACCAAACAATGACGTTAAACCCTGTGGGCGTGCACGGCGCTGTCGCGTGTTTAACTCCTCCACCGCTGCTCAGTTCTCTGATGCGTTTAACCGGAGCTGTGATGATGACATCTCGGAGTACACTTCTGTTGCTGGCTTCAACACTGAGACACTAGCATCCTGGTTCCATTCCACCTGTAAGGCTGCCTTGGACTCTGTGGCTCCATTAAAAATCAGGCGCCCGAAAGTTAAATCCGAACCCTGGTTAAACGACGAGACTCGTGCTGTCAGACGTGAGTGTCGAAAAGTGGAACGCAAATGGAAAAAGGACAAATTACAAGTGTCTTTTATTTCGTTGAGAGATAGTTGGCGTCTTTATCAGAAAACTGTTAAAGCGGCAAAAACCAAACATTACTCTGACTTAATTTTAGCAAACTGTCATAAGCCTCGCGTTTTATTTCAGTCTTTTAATGCAATTCTTAATGGTCCCCAAATTGCCAGTTTCGAAAGCTCATATAAGGTGTGTGAAAACTTTCTCCAGTTTTTTATTGATAAGGTTTCTTCTACAAGGGCTCTTATCACATCTCCTGCATGTAACGCATCTATTTCCATTTCTGTCTCTAGCTCTGCTGTTTTTAATCAGTTTGAGCCCATCTCTCTTTCCTTTCTGTTAGAGATTATTAATATTATGAAGCCTGCAGGATCTCCTGCTGATCCCATTCCTCCACATCTCTTTAAAGAGTTGGCTCCCATTCTAGGTCCTAAAGTTTTAAATATTATAAATAGCAGCTTGGGATCTGGGGTGGTACCCACCCATTTTAAACATGGAGTTGTGCAGCCTTTGTTAAAAAAACCTAATCTTGATCCATCTGTGTTGTCTAATTACAGACCAATCTCTAAGCTACCATTTCTGTCTAAGATTCTGGAGAAGGTAGTTTATTCACAGCTAATAAGTTATCTTGGTGAGCATGGAATGCTTGAGGTTTTTCAGTCTGGTTTCAAGGCTCTTCACAGTACTGAAACTGCTCTGTTAAGAGTCTTAAACGACATTTATCGTATTACTGATTCTGGTGACTCTGTGATTCTTCTGCTGCTTGATTTGACAGCTGCCTTTGATACAGTAGACCATGACATTCTTCTGTCACGCTTGGAACACTGGGTGGGAATTAGGGGGACAGTTCTAGACTGGTTTAGATCCTATCTTATTGATAGAACTTTTTCTGTTAGCCTTGGAGATCTTGAGTCATCATCGGCTCCTCTTACATATGGGGTTCCACAGGGGTCTATCCTTGGACCCCTTCTTTTCTCATTGTATTTGCTGCCGCTCGGCTGTATCCTGAGAAATCATGGCATCTCCTTTCACTGCTATGCAGATGACAGTCAAATTTATCTCCCGTTAAAACAGAAGGAAGGCTACTCTGTCAAGGCGCTGTTAACATGTCTAGATGATATAAAAGCATGGTTAGCCCAAAATTTTTTAAATTTTAATGATAAAAAGACAGAGGTTTTGGTATTCGGTCCTGGTGCCAGGGGTAAAGTTCCACCTCTGGATTTAGGAGATTTGGGGCAGTATGTTAAACCTACAGCGTCGAATTTAGGGGTTATTTTTGATCATGGCCTTAAATTTGACAAACAGATTAGTGCTGTGGTTCGGTCCAGTTTCTTTCAGTTAAGGCAATTGGCAAAACTTAAACCTGTTTTGTCCTTTAGGCTGTTTGAAATAGCCATCCATGCTTTCATCACCACTCGCATTGATTACTGCAATGCTCTCTACTTTGGAGTTTCTCAGGCAGTATTACATCGGCTTCAGCTGATCCAAAACTCAGCTGCTCGACTATTAACGTCCACGCGTAAAAGAGAACATATCTCTCCAGTTCTGGCTTCTCTTCACTGGCTCCCGGTACAGTACCGAATAAATTTTAAAATTCTCTTGGTCACGTTTAAATGTGTACATGGCCTTGCCCCTCCCTACCTCTCTGATCTGCTCCAGCCCTATGCCCCACCCCGGTCTCTCAGATCATCAGATAAACATTTGCTGATGGTACCCAAGACCAAATGCAAGCTCAGGGGTGATCGGGCATTTTCTGTGGCAGCTCCTAAATTATGGAATGACCTACCATTAACCATTCGTGAGGCCACATCATTGAGGGTGTTTAAGGCTAGTCTTAAAACTCACATGTTTTCTCTGGCATTTAAACCAACATGAGATGTTAATTTTATATATTGCTTGATATGCTTGTGATTGTGATTTTAATTATGTTCTTTTATTATTTTATAAATTGTTTTATTTATTTTTATTATTATCTTGTATTTATTTTATTTTATTAGATTACTGTTGTTATTATTATTATTTTTATGTGAAGCACTTTGGGACATTTTTGTTTGTTAAAGTGCTATACAAATAAATATGAGTTGAGTTGAGAGTTGAGAGTTTCTCTCATCATGTTTAACGGTAGCAAAATATAAACTTCTCTGGGCAAACTTTGGAACCTGGAGAATTGAGGCACCTGTGAGGACAAGAGGCACTTGATGAATGATGCTTATGAGGAATAAAGAACATTTCTTGCCCACATGTCCAACATGTCTCGTGAATCTATTTTAAAACAGGAGATCCC
Source organism: Channallabes apus (assembly GCA_030522415.1). Taxonomy (NCBI): domain Eukaryota; kingdom Metazoa; phylum Chordata; class Actinopteri; order Siluriformes; family Clariidae; genus Channallabes; species Channallabes apus. The sequence goes on along the minus strand of CM060111.1, from coordinate 13,420,504 downwards.
AAGCAAGATTGCATCTACTGTATGTTTTTCATATTTTTGAGGAAATCTAGATTATGAAACCAAAAGTTCTTTACAGTTGTGCTTCTGACTTTGTGGCAACAGTTGGTGGAAACACAAACACATAAGGATGTGATGGCCTGGTGTCCAAAAGGTCTGCTTAGCTTGTTTGAGTGTATTTTTATTGTTGTGCAAAAATCTTAGTAGGAAAGGCAAAATTTGCGTGAGCAAAAACCTTTCTTTGAGGAGCTTTACCTCTTTTACAGAAATTCACAAAGGTTCACCAAGTTCATTGAAACACAACCAGAGACCCTATCTTCAACAGACAGTTTACAAAAGAGGGAAACTAAATGAGAATGGCTGCCAAGTCGTCTGTGATGTTGAAGCCTTGGGCAGAGAAAAGCACATTCTTACTCAAAAAGAGACAGTGGAACTAGGATCAGATGAAACAGACTCTGAAGATCTGCTTAACCGTTCATGGACGACTTGTGCCAAACATGTGGCTCAATTCTTCTGCCAACTTACAAATGGAGTCAGGACAGTACCTTCAAACAATATTTAAAGAATACCAGAAGGCTCCAAAACCCCTTGAATACGCCAATGTAATCCCACAATTGTGTGATGATTGTGTTGCTTGGCTTCGTTGTATCTCTGTGTGGTTGGCTAGATGGTGTCTTGGTTGGTGTGCAGTCAAAAACCTATAAGGTTCTCGTTGTGTCAGGGTTTCTCAAACGGTTTGACAGAGAATTTCATGTTTAGCGTTGGGACACATACATACAGTGTGTACCATCTTATGCATTTATACAAAACGCTACAGCATTGTCTCATGAATGTTCCACTCGTCCAGTTGGACACTTGAAATACTGTTTGTTAACATCACTTCCTAGGATTGTTCCAAAATCCTGTTCTATTTAAATAAACATTATTTACACTTGATTTCTACTTACTTAGTTTAAATGATTACTTTCAAAGTCACCAGACAATCACACCTGTTGCTGCCAGAAGGGTTATAGAGAAACCCACCAGCAGAAACAGCAAAAGTGTACTTTGATTTGAATCAAACACCATGGACAGGGTGCTAATCCACCAAGGGTAATTTAGGTGATTTTGAAAGTGGCAAGCTTGTTGATCCCAGACAGCCTTTCCCGAAAACTGCCGATCAACACAACCATCTTTAGGGTTTGCAGAGAATGGTCTTTTTTTTTTTTTTTTAGGTCAAAGGAGAATGACTAGAGTAGATTAGCCTTATAGAAAGGCAACAGCAACTCAAACATCATCTCGTTACACCCGAGGTATGCTGAAGAGCAGCTCTAAACGACATGTTGAACCTTGAAGCAGATGGGCTACAGCAGCAGAAGACCACACTAGATGCCACTCCTGTAAGATAAGAACAGAAAACTGGAGCTGCAATTTGCATGGGCTCACCAAAATTGGACGATAGATGATTGGAAAAACTTTGAATGGTGGGATGAGTCTCCACATGTGCATGGTAGGGTCAGAATTTGGCATAAATAACATGAATCTGTCCTGAACATGAGTCAGCATGAATCCGTCCTGCCTTCTATCAACGTTTCAGGCTGGTGGTGGTTTGTGTAATGGTGTGGGGGAGGTGTTCTGGGCAAACTTTGAGCCCTTTATTGCCATATGAGGATCATTGAAATGCAGTTTTGAAGACAAACGGCGAGGGGTGGCATTACTAACAAAGTGTACCTAATGAAGTGTCTGGTGGGTGTAGATATCTATATACCCTTTATCGTTCTGCTTACAATGGGCTATTTTGCAATGGCCTATAATCAAGACACCAGTCACTGAACGGCACATGATTAGTAAATGATTTTTAATCGTAGAACAGAATAGTAACACGCTTTTTGAAAGCAGCAATGTAAAAAAGAAAAGGCTACTCCAATTTAATACGCTTTAAGTACAGTTTCATGCTATTATCTATAGTACAACTTTTGTAAGAACTTCTTGTTTCGGACCAAGAATCCATTCTGAATGGCGTTACGAGGCTGAGAATCTGGTGCTTGCAATAATCAGCAGGTCATTGGAGGTGATTTGTGAGCTGAGCTGCGTGAGTGAGTGGGGCCTAAAATAAGCTCGGAGGCAGCAGCTGTCCTGAGTGCACTCAGATTACATGAGGACACACACACACACACACACACACACACACACACACACACACACACACACACACACACAGGCACATTTAATAAGTCTTGAGACATTGTCTTATAGATGTAATGTGCGGTTTGCTATGAGGATGTAAATGTGGTTAGTCTTCCATATTCGGCTCGGAGCAAACCAGAGGAAACTCTGCAATTACAGAAGCCAGGAATATTTCAGACTAAAATCGGTACGATTCGGACATGAAAGGCAAATGAGAAACTTACCTTCAGGGTTAGTTAGTGTCAAGAGCAGATTAAAGAGCGTCCACTCTGTTATGACGATGCCACAGAGATGTGATTTGAGGACAGGGTTCAAAAGGCAAAAGAGCTTCTTTTAAGAGTGTTTAAAGCTCTTAAGGGGCTGCCGTATTGGCGTAGAGAGAAACCATATGCCATGTGAGGACCAAGAATGACCCTGCTTGGTTGGGTTCAGGAGAAAAATCTGCCCTGGCAGTGCTGTGTCGTTGGCGAACACAGGGATGCAGTAAAGCACTACTTAGTGAAGTGGTATATTTCTATTTCATATGTTTGTTACTGTTTGCTCAATCACTGTCCTTACAGTATAAGGAAGGTTTAAGTAATGTGAAGGCCAGGAAGATGAGAGGCTGCTTCTTTTTGGAGGGAAGCAAATTCCTATAGGAATGCAAACAATTGTCCACATTTCGCATCTGCTTGTATAATGTCTGGTTTGAAGTGTGTGTTGGAGTGCATGGGAGTGTAAGACGTGTGTTCTGACCTGTGGCTTTGGTGCAAGACCGCACTGCATTTGCGTCTCCGTGACCTCGGGGGCCAAAGGACGGGGTGGAGCCGGAGCACGCCGTTTCTTAGGCTCGGTTTTCGGAGACAACCGGGACAGGTTCATGGCTGACTGCGATTGGCCCAGAGTGTTGGGACGAGCCTCTACACACACGCTGCTGACCGATGACAGACCCTGAGGGAGGACAAATATGCATGAGCACTGAGGGCAAACATGCACAAACATGTTTGTATAGATGTGAGTGTGGATGTGAGCATGTGATATTGAGGTCAAACCAGGTGAGCGTGATGTAATGGCTACATTGCACGCGGTGAGCTGTGTGGTATGACTAAATGTCAAGTTTTATCACCTGACAGAAGGCTTAAACTTCTCTCTCTCACTCTCTCTCACAGCTATCTGTACCTTCACTGGGCTCAGTAAAAATAAAAGTATAAATAAACCCATGCAATAAAAACAACAAAGCAAAAAAATAAGAAGAAAAGAAATTCAGCCACTTCCATGTGACACCGTGTTGCTGTTTATGTTGTTTCTCAGCAGACAGCTGTGGAGAACACGAGCCCTTCTTCGAAAAGCACGCACAGGCGGTACACTGAAAATCTCTGGCAATGCTGACAGCTGGCCGACTCCTCACGCTCCCCATAGCTAGCTGCCTTATTTGCATATCGCCGTAAGGATCTGAGCACGAGCGTGAAGCCCAGATGCCAAGAGCACGGGCTACGGCTAGGGGTAAACATGGGGGTAGGATTCTCCCGAATGTGGTCAATCAGCCAAGACAATGTGTAAACAACATCAGGACTCGAGTTACGAGGCTTGCGTATCCCGGCCTATTGATGGTCAATATAAATAAATAAACAAACAAACAAATAAAAATGTTTTTTTTTTTTTTTGGAGTTCTTAATTCCTACAGGTCAGACGCTGCGATCTGACAGGGTTCCTGGGTTGTAATTAAAACCGCAGCTTTATAACACGTTCATCTGTGACAACAGGCATGAAGGACGTTCCGCAGAATCTAAGCCTAAACATTTAAACATTAACTTAGCTCTATATAAGCAAGAACGCTTATCTTTATCTAATTTATAATGATGTTTTTGTACGAAGACCTGCTGGTGTGTGGGCCACACAGTGCTTCTGGGTTTTCCATGAAGAACCAAAGTTATCATTACTTTTAAAATGTGTAAATTGTACGGCTCTGGGAATATGGGAATGATGTTGCAAAAATGTAAAACTAAGAATGCGTATATTATTATTATTAATATTATGATGATGATGATGATGATGATTGGTCTCAGGAACAACCAAAAACCATTAAACATGTGATCTTATGAATACGTGCTATTTCTTTGCCTGGAAAATGCAAACAGACTTTTTTGAAACATTTTTTAATTAAGTCATGTTTGTATAGTATATAAAGTTAAATAAAATTCAGTTTATCATACTGCCTAGGTTGTGCTGGAAAAAAATCGATGTCACTCTGTACTGCACAATCCTGAACCCTATATAAACTACGCTGCCAAATATATTGCTCTCCTGCCTTCACAGCCATATGAACAACATATGAGCCATATGTGTAACATCCAATTCTTAATCTGTAGGGTTTAATATGATGTTGGCCCCGCCTCCTCTGCAGCTATAACTCTTCTGGGAGGGCTTTCCACAGGGTTTAGGAGTGTGTTTATGGGAAGTTTTGATCATTCTTCCAGAAGAGCATTTGTGAGGTCAGACACTGATGGATGCAAAGGCCTGGCCTCGCAGTCTCCGCTCTAATTCATCCCAAAGGTCTTCTATCAGTTTGAGGTCAGAACTCTGAAGTTCATGCCAGGCGAGTTCGTTCACACCAAACCCGCTCATCCATGTCTTTATGGAGCTTGCTTTGTGCACTGGTGCGCAGTCATGTTGGAACAGGAAGAGCCGTCCCCAAATTTTTCACACAAATTTGGGTGAATGAAATTGCCCAAAATGTCTTGGTATGCTGAAGCATTAAGAGTTCCTTTCACTGGAACTAAGGGGCCGAGCCCGACTCTTGAACTCCCCCACAATTCCCCCTGCACCAAACTTTACACTTGGCACATTGCAGTCAGACAAGTACCGTTCTCCTGGGAACTGCCAAACCCAGACTCGACTGTTGGACTGCTGGACAGAGAAGGGCGATTCGTCACTCCAGAGAACACGTCTCTACTGCTCTAGAGTCCAGTGGCGGTGTGCTTTACACCACTGCATCCAATGCTTTGCATTGCACTTGGTGATGTGAGACCATGGAAGCCCATTCCATAAGCTCTCTGTTCCTGAGCTAATCTGAAGGCCACATAAAGTTTGGTTGTCCGTAGCTATTGACTCTGCAGTAAGTTGGTGACCTTTGTGAACTACAGTATGTGTCCCAGCATCCGCTGACCCGGCCCTGTGATTTTACATGGCCTACTACTTTGTGGCGGACTTGCTGTTGTTCCCAATCGCTTCTATTTTGTTATGCTATTTTGTTATATGCAAGATTTATGTAAACGGCTCTATTCAGATAAGTAAGTAAATGCTAATCGATGTGTTGTTTGGGGAACTGATGTGCTGATGCAACAGAACAGGAAGGACTTGATTGAAAAAAATATATATATATTTTTACATAAATATTCGTATACGCACATAAAAATCTCTCCCGGATAAAATGTCTCGTTTCATGAATCCACACAAACTGCATCAGTTTCAAATAATCATTCAACGCTGGACACAAACAGCAAAAAAGCATGATAATAATAATCAGAATAATAATCATCATGCTTAGTTGACCACGAATGGCTGGAATAAAGCTGCTCACATCGTGCGCACGCTTTCACTTTAAATTAAACATGCTGTAGATATAAATGGATAAAATGAAGAAAAATAAATCCAACATTTAATGAAAACTTTAAACTATTTGTGAATTGCTGTGACATAAGATGCACAAAACACTCAGAGACATGCTTCTATAAAAATTCAATAAAATTTAGGGTTGCAAGATTCAGGTCTTCCATTGCGAGCCTGGTGCCTGCACTCATACCGAACACGCCTTAGCTGATAAACAGGATTTTTTAAAACGGTGTTTCACATTCTACTTAAACTCGAGCCAAGAAGTTGAAGTACAATTATGTTTGAAATGAGTCAACGATAATGAAGAGTTGAAGGTATTTAAGGGCACGGTGTGACCCGGTTTGGCCTTTAGGAGGAACCGAGGAGATGATGTTTACAACTGCAGTCTAGATATGATAAGATCTTCCCTCACTGCTTCACTGAGCATGTGAGAGTGTGTGTGTGTGTGTGCGCGCGTGTCGTCAGCAGTAAAGAACAATAACAGCCTTATAGCTTGTGTGCAGGACAAAAATGGCCTAAAAATAGGAAATAAATGAGTAATAGTGTTAGTGGTGTGTGTTTTTTTTTTATATCAATAAATCATTTCATTTCTTTTGATTGCATCTAGGTTTCCCTGTAAGTTTCTGTCTTCATTATGCAAAGTCACGCTAATTCACATCAGTTTAACTGTTTAATAAATTACCTGAAACATATTAGTGGTTTTAAAGAAAAAAGAAAAAATGAAAAACAGCAAACAGTTAGAATGAACTGATTGTAAAATGTGATGTTTTTATGTGTTCATTTTAGCTTTGGCGATATTGTGTATTTAAAATTAGTGATAACATCATGCGACCTGATATTGCTAAGTTTTTCTTTTCTTTTGAATTAAAGAGAGTGAAAGTGAGAACCTTGTGAGGAAATGAGGGTTTATGGATTTTCAAATCAAGATAATTGAAATGTAACATAACTATAAACTATTGCTGCACAATTAAAAATTGCATAAAAATCACAATATGGCCTCCGAGTGGTGCAGTGGTAAAGCGCTCGCCCTATCATCCGGAGATCGCTGGTTCGAACCCCGGGTGATGCCGTTTTCCTCTCACAGCCGAAGGCACAGAGAGAGCTGATTGGCCGAGCTCTCTGAGGAGGGAGGGATGAGGGGTACTTGTGCTCCAACATTAATCACGGATCTACAGCCAATCAGGGGCGTCTGTGAGCTCGCGCAGGAGGAAGGAGCGGCTAGCGCTTTCCTCCGAGTGTGTTACTCCACCCCTAATGGTGCGTGAGCAAGCAGTTCGAAAAGATGCTGTCGGCTGGCGTCACGCGGTTCGGAGGAAACGTGGTATAGTCTTCGCCCTCCAGACTGAGAGGTAGTGGTAGCCTTAATGTGGGAGCCCCCCCTAGTGACGGGGAGGATTTGGACATGACTAAATTAGGGAGAAAATTGGAACCCCCCCCCCCCAAACCCGTCTCCACCAAAACACCCCTGTTTGGCCCTAAACCAATTAAGCCTGTTTGCTTCAGGGGTTCTGTGCTCTGACCCCAATTTCCTGACAGGCCGGGACATACAGTATGTGATAGAATTTCATTGTGATGTAATGTATAAAGGAACATAACAGATGAAATGACATGTACAGTATATGTGTCTAATAAAGGCTTATTCCAGTATTACATACTGGCAAACCTCCTTTTATGGAGATTGTTTGGTATAATAACAATGTTTGAATAAATTTACATTTAATATTTAAATATTGCAGTTTAAAGTGCAACAGGAAAATAATCTCAATGTAATTTTTTTAATTGATCAAATTGCGCAGCCCTAACATGAACTAGTCTAATTAGAGGAATCAAACCACATGGGAATGTAACTAATTTAACTTACCTAAAAGAATTTAAGAAGAAATATGTTGATTTATAGAAATAAAAATAAACAAGCAAATAAATGCCCTTAATAGAGATCAAATTACCCGGATTTGGATCATCAATCTTTTGTAGTCAGGAGGTGTTGTGCACGGCGGATGGCAGCCAATGTTTTAGCCATAGTGTGAGCGTGTCACAAACCGTCCTCTCTGACTGTAACAGTGGGCAGCGTCATTAACAACTGGGTGTCCGATGTAGTGGGAGTCGGTGTGGTGGGAGCCGGTGTGGAGGGAGCCGGTGTGGAGGGAGCCGGTGTGGAGGGAGCCGGTGTGGTGGGAGTCGGTGTGGTGGGCCGCCGGTGTGGTGGGAGCCGGTGTGGTGGGAGCCGGTGTGGTGGGCGCCGGTGTGGTGGGCGCCGGTGTGGTGGGAGCCGGTGTGGTGGGAGCCGGTGTGGTGGGAGCCGGTGTGGAGGGAGTCGGTGTGGAGGGAGCCGGTGTGGTGGGAGCCGGTGTGGTGGGCGCCGGTGTGGTGGGAGCCGGTGTGGAGGGAGCCGGTGTGGTGGGAGTCGGTGTGGAGGGCCGCCGGTGTGGAGGGAGTCGGTGTGGTGGGAGTCGGTGTGGTGGGAGCCGGTGTGGTGGGCGTCCCCGAGGTTATCCTCTAGTATCCACTTAATAGTGGTAGGTTTCTCACCTGTCGTGCAGAATGCCCAGGTTCAATTACCACCCAATGCCCAAACCCCAGCCACTGGATGCAGTACCGGTTTCAATACCGGATAAAATGGGAGGGTTTTGACTAAAAGTAAAACCTGTGCCAAGTTGTGTGAGGATTGGATGGTCCGCTGTGGCGATCCCTCAACACGAGCAGCCGAAAGACTAACAACAAGAATCTTTTGTTGCAGATTTAGTGAAATATTTGCCTTTTAATCAGAGTCATATACTGAATCGGTACTATTTGAGTTGTGTTGTATAATAGCACAATTAATTGCATCATTAAATATCAGTCAATTCAATCATAAATAAATAGCATTCATTGCTAAATTATTTTGCTCCTTGTCATATTTAAAAACTAACATCAACCTCCATTAGAGCTTTTAACATCTCTTATTCCTGAGATGCCTCAGACAGCTTAAACCCCTGATACACCATGAAACTATGTGTGACTGCTGCCCTCTAGTGGCGCAAAAGCCCTCAAGCACCTGAAGTGTAACGCGAGCCTCTACAGCAGGGGTGTCAAACTCATTTTAGGGTGAGGGCCGGATGAGAAGAAATGTGACCATGTGCGGGCCGAATTTGTTTTTTTAATCATAGTCCATCAAATTACAACAAATACACTATATTCTGTAAAACTGCATGTAACAAGTCCTCAGAAACTGTTCATTAACACTCATATTCCTTTTTGGGGGAAAAACAATGCCAAGTAATGGCAAGCAAAAATCCTTTCCTTTGAACATGAATATTACTTGTCAGATAAGAAATAAAAAATGCTGCAGACTCTGTGTACAGACAGTTACATTAAATATGAAGCTATAGGCTACAATATAATTTACAAACTAGAAAAACACTTCACAATTTAAAAAAGCTGCCTTTAACAACTCAATAGCTTAGAAAGAATCATATACAAAAATAAATTCTTTATGGTTAATGCAAATGAAAAAAATATATCATTCACTTTGGATATGAACATTAACTCTACACTACAAATGAGAACTTTCCTTTAACAAATTTTTTTTTAAGCGGATTAAAGCATTAACTTTTTCCATTTGAAACTGTCCAGTGTATTTATCATATTTCTCTGCGTGTATGTCATAGTGCCGTTTAATGTTGTATTCTTTTTGCACAGCCATGGCTTGTGAGCGGATTAAACTTACCGGCTTGCCGTTGACCTCACAGAAGAAATACTTCTCTTTCCATTTCTCCTGAAACATCCGCCCTTCCAGATCAATTTTTCTTTTTTTGGACATTTTTTTAAAATCGCGAGTGCTTGCCACACATCTTCAAATAGGCGCCAATTTAGAATGCGCATGCGTGTTAGAGGTTTCGGCAGAAGCGCAAGAGAAGAGCAGTTAAATGATCAATGATAAAATAAAAAAATGAATAAAACCAAACACAATATTGCAGCGAATACCCGGACATAGACTTTATTTAATACTACTACTACTACTTATAATGATAATAAAAAATATTTGATATTTAATATTATTGTTCAAATCATCCCGCGGGCCGTACTGGACACCTTAGTGGGCCGTATTCGGCCCGCGGGCCGTATGTTTGACACCCCTGCTCTACAGTAAGTCTTTAACTGAATCTCTTAGTTTGAAAACTAAGCTTAGAACCAGGAACCCTATTTCTAATCAATCAATCAATCAAAGACACAATCAAGAATAATAATGCTCAATAAAATTTGTTGATTCGTATTCGAGTTATTGTGACAGGATGAGAGAGCTGAGGAAAGGTGGAGAGTGTTAGCGTTAGTAAAGGGACAGAGACACACAGGGGTTAGTACTTACGTTGATGTTAGTTTGTGTGTTTTGCATTAGCCTGTTATCTTGCTCATCCGCATCATCAGAGAACTCTTCTGTCTGAAACAGGGAGGGCAAAGATCTTCTACATGTGTAAGAGACACGGTAACCGGGAAAACATGATTTAAACTCGAGCGGTGAAGCTGAGGAACTGTCAAAGCTAACGTTTCTGGTAGGTTCACATAAAAAAAAAAAATGTAAACAAAAAAGTGGCTGAATACAATTGAAACATTTGCACTGAGAAAATAACAGTGGCATTGTGTTTATGTTTGTTATGTTCAGCATTCAGACTGAGAAATAATGGAAACACTAGTGTTTAATGGATAACCTAGCTTATCCATTATTCTTGAAGGTTTAATAAAAGTCTAAATATTCAAAACTGTGATAATATGACTGCAATAATCATGTCGACAATGAATAATGAAAAACTAGTAAACTATCTATTAAAAAAATTAATGATTTACTAGTAAAAGAAAATATTCAAACTAACTAACTAACTAACTAACTAAATAAATAAATAAATCTCACTATAATGGCCATGAGCAACTTGACTCGACTTGATTTTTGGGCTTTGAGATTTTTGATTCGATTCAACAGCACTGATATTTATTGTCTGATTTACCTAAAGCAGCTACATTTCGGACAGGTTTTGAAGTATTGAAACTATTTAACAAATCCTAAAATGCAGTGTAACCTGTGTTAATATTTTAAATGTCATGTCTTATACAAATAATCTTTTTTTTCTGGCCAGTAGGGGGTGGTATTGTACTAACCGCACATAAATTCAATAGAAGAAAAAAAAAAAAAGTCTGCAGAATAAGTTAATTATAACGGTGAAAAAATGAGAATAAAAATCTTGTGATTTTCACGCTTAGTGAGACACTCAGGCACATTATGTTAAACGTAGCAAACGGCTAAGTGCTAAGCTAGCAATGTTAAGCTGTAAAAGTACTGTAGTTCGTTTTGCTAAAACATAATCCCGGCACAGTAATCGTGTTCATTGCTTACCTTCGATTTCCTCCGATTGAAGCTGAACAAGCCCAGAAGTCCCTTCTTCTCGCCTGCGCTTTGAGCGTCGGAGTTGAGAGATCCTGCTGAAACACAATTTCACTGACTGTAAAACTCATAGAAGCAGCAAAGCAACACACACGCAAACTCAATCCAGTCTGCTACTGGCAAATCGAAAGACAGAACACACACCTTCATGTGTTCCTCTACAAAAATGATAACTCCTAAAAACTACGGTATCATCCGCATCACATTAGTGATGATTCCAGGATCATTTCCATCTTTAGCCTTTTAGGAGAGCAGAGTGACCGTGATACCGTTTTACCCAACATCCACAAGTACAAGACAGTGAGACAATGCTGAAGTTTTGCTTTATTAGCCAACACTGTAGATAAAGGCTACCTTTTACACTCTTTGATCAGATTAATAGTTCTTTTAATTAGTATTACTGCAGTGGAGTTACGCAAAAGCAGAAGACATGCTTATGCAGTATAGAGCCGTGTTAGTATCACGCTGCTGAAATTCATGCTGATAACAGACATATAATTGACACTTGTTATTTTGGCAATTGGACCTCCAGCACATTCTCACACGATGTGGAGTGACACCCCAGTGTTACAATTGTTGTACCTTTCCAAGAAGATCCCTGTCTGCTGGCTAATCCTTGTTCCTTTTCCTCAACTGTACAAGCTATGAATGAAAACCATCTTCTTGTACATATACTGTATGAAAGTCGATCTAAATGTGCATGCCTGTACCAGACTAAAGAGTAAGCCTTTCTGTGTACAAGAATCCATTTCACCTGTTCTATCCACCAAGGTCGGTGAGAATCACTTGGGCATCATCTTTCGTAAGGTCATGTGAAATACACACCGCTCTCATACAGCCGTCTTTCTCTTTCTTATTCTCAGACCCCATGTATACCGTATGGTGCCAACTTCAGCCTCAACACTCAAGCTTTTTACCTTGCCGAGTTTGGTTCTTGACCCCCAAATCCTATGGAACTCCATCATATGCAGGTGTAGCCTTTCTGAAAGGGACAAAGTTCATTCTGTTGAATAGCCAGATGATATGGTTTTGTTGGTAACCCCTCGGAATTCTACGGTCACTACATTTTGCAACATCAGTCTACTGACATTGCAGTGTTCCATGAAGGTGAACCTGCACTTTCTTTTCCTTGCTCTCCCTGGCTCAAGCCCTGTAGTTCTCTTTAGACCAAACAGCAAACGGTCACACCCCGGTTAAGGGGGTTAGACAGAAAGAAGTCCCTTCACTGGGAGGGCCATCATCAGCATGGCTTGTGAAAAAGCTCAACACAGATCCACGTCTTCGACTACTTCTCCTCATGGGTTTTATTTGGATGCAGGCTTGTCCAGTCAGCCTCTAGAAAGTCAGTGCTGCTGTTACTCACTTGGGTTTCACCATGTAATTTCTCCAGGTTCTATAATCCAGGCATGTTGAAATGGACCCCAATTCACTGCTTAGTGTTCCTTGTCCTTTGGAACTGGCAGAAAGAATGCAGGAAGGAGGTTCCATGCAAGAATGGGTACGTTAAGGTAAATTTTACAAAATATTCCAAGATAACATCAACAGATGACTGTGGACGGGGAACATAGTCAACAAAGGGATCAGAGCCTCAGATTTCCACAACTCCTGGCAGTTAATAGATTTCTAGGTCTTTCTGTAGGTTCCCCCTTGTTCAAATGAGTTTCCATCAGGTTCCTCTATTTCTTCACATTTTCAAAAACCATGTAGGCGGATTGCCCATGCTACAATTGCCCCACGTTAGTTAGGAAATAAGTGTGTGTGGGGATTCTGCAAGGTGATGACCTGGTCTTTAGGACTTTAGGATATTTTATCAGTATCGGCCACAGGTCTACCACAACCCAGACCAAAACGAAACAGATCTAATGAACTAATGAATTCTTTTACTTTACTCCATGTAGAATTATTAACAGCATTACTATTGGACTAATTGTGCATTGGTGGCTCATTGGTACAGTAAGCTTCTTTTCTTCCATGTGAATTGTTGGTTGCCAGAATTGACAGATTCTTAACCAGATATGCTATTTTTAATCGTATTTGCCTTTGAAGTTCCCAAACCAGTGTGCATTTCTGTTCTGTTGCACCTGATCTTAAAAGTGGAGCCTTTTCTTTTCATTCCAAAAGATGACTGCATTTCCTACTGTAGCCACACTGATTTCGGGTGACATTGCTCTTTCCCAGTAGATGGTGCTGCAGTTTTGCCAATTCCAAAATTTCCCCAAAATCCCGATGAACTGCACAACTCGATGAACTGCACAAAAAAATAGTGATGGCCGTGCTCACTCGAGACTGATATGAAAACAGTGGAACCTTTGGACCGTACTGTTGGTCTAGGCTTGCACAACCGATATACCGAGCCTGAGAAGACTGACCTGTAATAAAGAGACTGTTTAGGTATGAAGATGAGTTTGCATGTTATTAATGTCACAACTGCAACCACCTAAAGTCTCTAGAATTAATAAGAAGTCAACATACTACGAAGCTGTACTCAAGCCTTATGCATGAATAGCAAATCCAAGCTCATTCCATGAGCAACACAAGAAAGGCAAGATGATGTTAATAATGCTCTCAAATATTGCAAATTAATGAAACGAGCAAAAAAGCGTCTGCTATGACGGCGCAGCAGCAGCAGCTACATTAACAAGCTTGATACCTGAGTAGTTAAGGACAGGAGCCGAGACCATTTTAGGCTGGAGAACTGGGAATAGAAAGGACAGCAGTGCTGCGTTTAATTTCTCTGTATTAAACCACTGGAGAAGTGCAAATATCAGAGTTCATTCTGAGTGCAATTCACTTATTATGTCTGTCCATATACTGTTCTGTCCTTGCATCTATTATTTGGTCTGTCCACCTGTCTGTCATTCCCAGTCCATCTGAGAGTCCATTCCACCAGCCTTCTGCCTGATGGTTCAGCTCTCATTTAGTCCGTTCAGTCATCTCTTGTTCTCTCAGCCTCTCAGTTTAGCCATATATCATTCTGTCTGTCTGTCTATTGTTTTGTTCATCTATTTATTATTCTGCTTGTTGGTCTGTCTAACCGGCTATCATTTTGTATTTCTGTTTTGTGTGTTTATCATTCAGTCCACTCGTTTCAATCCATCTCTGGTTCTGTTCTGTCTGTCTGTGTTTTGTCTATCTATTTAACATTCTGTCTGTCTATCCATTTACTGTTGTCCTTTTGTCTGTCTATCCATCTATAGTGCTATCGTTTTGCAGACAGCTGTCTACACCCTTGTCTACAGCCTGTCTATCTACCCATCTATCATCCTATCCGTTTGTCTGTCCATTTATCCCTGTCTGTCCATCTATCGTTCTCTCCTTCTGTCTACCTGTTTATTTCTCCACCTGTCTGTCTATTATTCTCTGTTTATTATTATGTCCTTCTGTCTGACTAGTACTGTATTTTGTCTGTCTATCTGTATACTGTTTGTGACTATACATATATCACTCTGTCCTTTCTGTCTATCATTTTGTCTTGTCTGACTATTGTTTTGTCCAGCTTTTTATTATTCTCTCTCTCCCTCTATCTACATTATCTATCCATCTATCTTTCATATGTCCTTTTTTCTTTCTATTGTTCTGTCTTAACATATATTAATATGCAAATTAAAATGCACAACATTAAAATGTGTGTGTGTGTGTGTGTGTGTGTTTTTTACCCAGTGTCTGGTCGAGCACGTACAGCTCACGGATGTCGAGTTCAGTGAGTGACTTGCGCAGGTCCAGCTCATGCCGGCTAACGGCGTCACGGAGCAGAAGCATACGCGCAGGGTTGAACTCACCCTTCTGGCAGATGGTGGGCACTAAGGTTTGCAGGGGCACGAGCGGATTCACACGCACTACTGCCTTCTGCCCACGGTGATAGTTCACCACCAGCCGTACTGTCTTCTGCACGAGCGGGAAAGAGAAAGAGAATGAGCGAGTTATGACCGCTAATGTCCATTCAACAGCCTTATCGTCAACACCCGCTTGGTTGATTCCTTCTCGCTGTCTCACGGTTCGCTCCATTACTGTAGCAGTGCAAGTGTCAGTCAAGTGCTACAGGAATCGAGCTCACACTATACACACACACATCAGGAGAACTTCCCCAGCAGGTACAGCGGTACCGCGCATACAAATTTTATTTCAACTTAAGGCGAAGTTTCGTATTTTCCCATAACAAATAATGTAAACGTTCCAGCCACCCAAAAATATTACCAATATTTCCAACACTATAATCATATTTTTGCATGTGAAAACAATTAAAACATTTACAAAAGTTGTGTAAATGAAGTAAAATATGAAATAAACAGACATTAAACCTAACTTAACCTTAATTTAAGATTTCTCTCAGCATTTCTCTCTTCTTGCTACCATCCTTTAACATTTTGGGAGCATTATGTCTTCACTAAATCTTGCACAAATGGCAAAAAAAATATGTAACCTTGCTTCGCTTGGCTTTCCACTGACTCAAACAAGTTTTGAACTAGGGCTGCACGATATATCGAAAAATTATCGTTAACGCGATAATGGTATACGCAATATCTGTACCCGCCTCCCAAGTAGGTGATATAATGCTATTGGCTAAACCGGGCCAAAAGGTGAACCTAGCAGCTCAGAGCAGAGAATGAAATAAATATGGTAGGAGTAGAGACAAGCGAGGAAAATCAGAATATCTGCTGAGGGTTTTAAGTCATTCATAGTGTTTTGAAGTCTAAATATTTGCAGCTTCTTTGACATATAGTGTCTTTTTAGCCTGAATTAGATTTAATTACTTCAGATGAATATCTATTACCTGTTTATTTTAGTATGATCATTACATATAAATGATTTTTTAAAAATAGCCAATAATAATAATTAAAAAATGCATTTCTCTAGGGAAATGTTTAGAGATGTTCCGATACCATTTTCCCCCTCCCGATACCGATTCCGATACTTGGGCTCAGGGTATCGGCCGATAGCGAGTACCGATCCGATACCTGGGTGTGTATCTGTACAGTGTATATATACTATATATATATATATATATATATATATATATATACAGTGGTGTGAAAAACTATTTGCCCCCCTCCTGATTTCTTATTCTTTTGGATGTTTGTCTCACAAAATGTTTCTGATCATCAAACACATTTAACTATTAGTCAAAGATAACACAAGTAAACACAAAATGCAGTTTTTAAATGAGGAGTTTTATTATTTAGGGAGAAAAAAAAAATCCAAACCTATATGGCCCTGTGTGAAAAAGTAATTGCCCCCTGAACCTAATAACTGGTTGGGCCACCCTTAGCAGCAATAACTGCAATCAAGCGTTTGCGATAACTTGCAACGAGTCTTTTACAGCGCTCTGGAGGAATTTTGGCCCACTCATCTTTGCAGAATTGTTGTAATTCAGCTTTATTTGAGGGTTTTCTAGCATGAACCGCCTTTTTAAGGTCATGCCACAACATCTCAATAGGATTCAGGTCAGGACTTTGACTAGGCCACTCCAAAGTCTTCATTTTGTTTTTCTTCAGCCATTCAGAGGTGGATTTGCTGGTGTGTTTTGGGTCATTGTCCTGCTGCAGCACCCAAGATCGCTTCAGCTTGAGTTGACGAACAGATGGCCGGACATTCTCCTTCAGGATTTTTTGGTAGACAGTAGAATTCATGGTTCCATCTATCACAGCAAGCCTTCCAGGTCCTGAAGCAGCAAAACAACCCGAGACCATCACACTACCACCACCATATTTTACTGTTGGTATGATGTTCTTTTTCTGAAATGCTGTGTTACTTTTACGCCAGATGTAACGGGACACGCACCTTCCAAAAAGTTAAACTTTTGTCTCGTCGGTCCACAAGGTATTTTCCCAAAAGTCTTGGCAATCATTGAGACGTTTTTTAGCAAAATTGAGACGAGCCTTAATGTTCTTTTTGCTTAAAAGTGGTTTGCGCCTTGGAAATCTGCCATGCAGGCCGTTTTTGCCCAGTCTCTTTCTTATGGTGGAGTCGTGAACACTGACCTTAATTGAGGCAAGTGAGGCCTGCAGTTCTTTAGATGTTGTCCTGGGGTCTTTTGTGGCCTCTCGGATGAGTTGTCTCTGTGCTCTTGGGGTAATTTCGGTCGGCCGGCCACTCCTGGGAAGGTTCACCACTGTTCCATGTTTTTGCCATTTGTGGATAATGGCTCTCACTGTGGTTCGCTGGAGTCCCAAAGCTTTAGAAATGGCTTTATAACCTTTACCAGACTGATAGATCTCAATTACTTTTGTTCTCATTAGTTCCTGAATTTCTTTGGATCTTGGCATGATGTCTAGCTTTTGAGGTGCTTTTGGTCTACTTCTCTGTGTCAGGTAGCTCCTATTTGAGTGATTTTTTGATTGAAACAGGTGTGGCAGTAATCAGGCCTGGGGTTGACTACAGAAATTGAACTCAGGTGTGATAAACCACAGTTAAGTTATTTTTTAACAGGGGGGCAATCACTTTTTCACACAGGGCCACGTAGATTTGGAGTTTTTTTTCTCCCTTAATAACGTAAACCTTTATTTAAAAACTGCATTTTGTGTTCAATTATGTTATCTTTGACTAATAGTTAACGGTTTTTGATGAGCAGAAACATTTAAGTGTGACAAACATGCAAAAGAATAAGAAACCAGGAAGGGGGCAAATAGTTTTTCACACCACTGTATATATATATATATATATATCATTTCTTTTTTTAAGTAAAATACCACTAGCCCTGTGTAACGGGTTCGGCCCTAAGTGCACGGGCGACACCATGAAACACGGACACGAGGTGAGGTCTTACAGGAAATAGGGTAATTTATTGAGAAAAATGGGGAAGGAAAAGGTTAAAGGCTCTATGCGGTCTTTTTCACTTTGGCAGCAGGGATGCGAGGGCGGGCTCTACGCGGAAGTGAAGGTGCAACGGGAGCTCGCGCAGCTCGTTCACGCGCTCCTCTCGCGGAGATCAAAGGCGCCCCCCTTTTTAAAGTCTCTGGGGCGCATCACATCGCCCCGCTCTTGTGCCACTGTCTCTCATAAAATCCACCGCGTCGCAAAGTCCAGCTTCCCAACAGTCAGACCCCGAGCTACACTCCCCGCTGTGTTTTATAGCTCCGGGATCATTAGCAGCGATAGCTCATGGGCCGTTGCCTGATTCTGCTGCCCTGCTCCTTCACATACAGTGGTGTGAAAAACTATTTGCCCCCCTCCTGATTTCTTATTCTTTTGCATGTTTGTCACACAAAATGTTTCTGATCATCAAACACATTTAACTATTAGTCAAAGATAACACAAGTAAACACAAAATGCAGTTTTTAAATGAGGGGTTTTATTATTTAGGGAGAAAAAAAATCCAAACCTACATGGCCCTGTGTGAAAAAGTAATTGCCCCCTGAACCTAATAACTGGTTGGGCCACCCTTAGCAGCAATAACTGCAATCAAGCGTTTGCAATAACTTGCAACGAGTCTTTTACAGCGCTCTGGAGGAATTTTGGCCCACTCATCTTTGCAGAATTGTTGTAATTCAGCTTTATTTGAGGGTTTTCTAGCATGAACCGCCTTTTTAAGGTCATGTCACAACATCTCAATAGGATTCAGGTCAGGACTTTGACTAGGCCACTCCAAAGTCTTCATTTTGTTTTTCTTCAGCCATTCAGAGGTGAATTTGCTGGTGTGTTTTGGGTCATTGTCCTGCTGCAGCACCCAAGATCGCTTCAGCTTGAGTTGACGAACAGATGGCCGGACATTCTCCTTCAGGATTTTTTGGTAGACAGTAGAATTCATGGTTCCATCTATCACAGCAATCCTTCCAGGTCCTGAAGCAGCAAAACAACCCCAGACCATCACACTACCACCACCATATTTTACTGTTGGTATGATGTTCTTTTTCTGAAATGCTGTGTTACTTTTACGCCAGATGTAACGGGACACGCACCTTCCAAAAAGTTAAACTTTTGTCTCGTCGGTCCACAAGGTATTTTCCCAAAAGTCTTGGCAATCATTGAGATGTTTTTTAGCAAAATTGAGACGAGCCTTAATGTTCTTTTTGCTTAAAAGTGGTTTGCGCCTTGGAAATCTGCCATGCAGGCCGTTTTTTAACAAGGGGGGCAATCATTTTTCACACAGGGCCATGTAGATTTTGAGTTTTTTTTCCTCCCTTAAATGTAAACCTTCATTTAAAAACTGCATTTTGTGTTCAATTATGTTATCTTTGACTAATAGTTAACGGTTTTTGATGAGCAGAAACATTTAAGTGTGACAAACATGCAAAAGAATAAGAAATCAGGAAGGGGGCAAATAGTTTTTCACACCACTGTACGTAAAGGAGGGGGAGGCCGCCTAACTAGTGAGCGAGGAGCAAAATCAATTTGGGCGCACGCCCATCACAGGCGCACGCCGTGACACTCTGTAAGTAAGCTAAGCTAGCAAAGCTAGCGGGCATAAATAGGTTATGTTTAGGAAAATGGTATCGGATCGGTACGTGGACTCAAATACTCGCCGATTCCGATGCCAGATTTTTTTGTGGTATCGGTAGCATTTCCGATACCAGGATCGGAATCGGAACAACCCTATAAAATGTTATAGCGCAAGAAATATCGTTATCGCAATATTCAACAACAATCTCGCATATTTTCCCAATATCGTGCAGCCCTATTTCGAACGGCTCCCGGACGGTAGCTTGCGATTCATACACTGAGGCAAATTTCTATCTCGGTATGCAGAATTAATTTACAACAGCAACAGTAACAACGATAACACTGCACAAATATAACCAGTGAAAGTTCCACTGTGAAACAAAAACACTAGTCCAAATGATATGGTCTTGCTCTTGTGCAATTTTGTGAGAAGTTCATGAACATATACACATATATATTTTAATCTGAAACTGAGGAATGTGGTTATCACGTTTGTTTTAATAACTACATTCCAGTGTTCCAAAAGAAGATAAAAGGGATGAAAAAAATAAGATTCCGATACAAGATAATACACTGTTATACAGATGTGACTTGGCGTAAGCATTTTAAAGTACTGATTATACTGTAACCAAGTGCAGTAAAAAAATAAAAATAAAAAAATAAAATAAAAACAGCAGATTTTAGAAATTCCACTCATGTGGGAATGTGGTGCTAATCATCAACTACTGCGAGTTGTGTAGTTGAGTGTTGTCACAAGTTGTCATGACAACAGCCGTGGTCAAGGGTCAGAATAAGAGAGAGAGAGAGAGAGAGAGAGAGAGAGAGAGAGTGTCAGTGAGACAGCAATAATGCATGGTAACTAAAGGTAAGACTGCTATTAAAAATTCACCACATGCCAGGAGGAGGGGAGACTCCTGAGAGAGAGAGACACTCGAAACGAAGAGATGGAGGCCACTGTACCTTGGCTCGAGTGGGTTTGGGAGCAGCCGGCTCGTCCTGCTAAGTTAGTTTAAAGGGCAGAGATGAAGTTACACAAAATAACACAATAAACAAGCTTACAAGCCGTATTCACAGTGTATAAGAATCGACTGCAGGTGGATGGAATTGATCACTGATATTGTAACGATATTGGTAATCAGTCGAAACATGACAGAACTGAGTGCTGTAAGAACATTGTGTTTCAGGAAGGGTTTCGCACTTAAGCACTTTGAAGTTCCAAATGAGTCCCAGAGCTTCAGGGACAAAAGGACAAAAGATTAAACGATATGATCTCAGACGGAGCGGAAGGTCACTTGTAGCGAGGTCACGAGGCGCCAGTGGAATTCTGACGTGTTGCTCTGTATGGGAGCGACAGCATGGCCACGCCCTCTCATCTTGTCAAACACAGCGACTCTGAGCTCTGGTATGTGGAAGATGGCAGACAGCACTGAGTGTTTTTTATTATTTACACTTTTGTATGCTGAATCGTGAGGCAGAAATGCACTCAGCTGGCTTCAGTCTCAGAGGAAGAAAATGAAATAACGAGAGGGCTTTTAAACGAAGAAAGGAACATGAAAGGAATAGTGCTAACTCGAGGGCAAGAACTGGTTTATTCTGGTCTTCCTTTAAAGGTAACATAGCTAGCTTGTACATGCTGAATGTCAAATTGATGTTCACCGTCAGAGGAGTTGAATAAAAGTGTAAACCTCCAAGTCTGTTAATGCAAATCACAGTGGCTTTGGTTAATTATACATCCCATGCCTTGAGCGTTATACCTTATCATTATAATTTGTAATACTTGCAATTATAATATCATGAATCTACTCAAAGCAGGCAGCCTGAAATATTGAAATGGGAGGGAATAAATATATATACTTTGCAAAGTTATTTACAGACCAACCCATCATTGGTGCAAAACCCCTTAATTAGTTCTGGTCCAATATAGAATCATTGTGACCAGGCCGATGCAATAACACTTTCACCTTCTCGGTGGTGAACAAGGACATGTTGTGCAAGTTAAAGGGTAAATCCCATTTTAATTGCAGGTCACGACGCCATAAAATATGGAAAAAGTCCAGGAAGGGAATACTCATGCAAAGACCTGTTGATCTGACTAAGCAGACGAACAGGATATATGAGGGGATATGAAACAAACCCTGACTGTGTTATCATCACATGACATGTAAACAATGCTAACTGAAAGTATGCCGAAGGAGAGAGCAAGTGAACAAGAGGAGCTAGAATAAATAAAACACTTTTTCAGCTTGTTTAAATACTGTTGTGGGGACTCGTGGGGACTCGCAGGGGACTCGCAGGGGACTCGCAGGGGACTCGCAGGGGACTCGCAGGGGACTCGCAGGGGACTCGCAGGGGACTCCTTAGTAAAACTGTAACTCAGTAGTCGGTGTGAAGATCACGTTTCGATGCTGTCAAACAGGAAGTGGTAAACAGCACTACTTTCGGTCTTATCAGATCCCATAATACGAAGTCTTCACATATAAACAATGTTTACACGTGTGCTTATGCGTATGTGTATTTTAATATAACAATTAAAATCCTGGTTGAATAGAAAATGCGACTCACCTCTGGCACTTTGGGTGCAGGTTTCCTGCGTACCCGCTCCTCCGGGCTCCTCTCCTTGATGATGGCACTGCCGGCGTGCAGTGTTCCCAGCACGGTGTTGGGCTTGAAGGATATGGGCTGGCGACCCTCGACCGACGCCAGCTCCATGGTGTGTTCGGCTGGATTCAGGTGGTACTGAGCGCACAAGTCCACCAACACATCCATCAGAGCTTTCCTGAGAGCGAGAGAGAGAGAGATTGAGAGAGAGAGAGAGAGGAGGGCAAAAGAAGGCTAGGGTTACAAGTCTTAAGTGCCAACAAAAAGAGGTGTAATTACACCATGTGACACTGAAGAGACAAAGAGAGAGAGAGAGAGAGACAGAAAGGCATGGTTTTTATTTTTTCACGTACATTTGTACTTCGGGAAAACACCGGAAAGGCACTAAATACAAGTGAACATAAAACTGAGCACACATTAGAAACGCTAAAACTGAAATCACGAATAACCACTAAGTAAAAACACTAAGCCATAACAAAATAATCCAAAACCAAACCAAATCCTCACTAAACCAAATCATCATCACTCACTCACTCCTCGTCTATACCGCTTTATCTTATATTCAGTGTTGCGGGGTGCCGGAGCCTATCCCATTAGACTTAGGGCACTAGACGAGGTACACCCTGGACAGGGTGCCAATCGCAGAGCACACACATACACTCACTCACACACTCACTCACACACTACGGACAACTTGGGAACGCCGATTAGCCTAACCTGCATATCTTTGGACTGTGGGAGGAAACCGGAGTACCTGGAGGAAACCCACCAAGCACGGGGAGAACATGCAAACTCCATGCACACAGAGACGGGAATCGAACCCGGACCCTAAATCATGCAAATAAAAACTAAACCTCTTTAAATAACATTAACCCAAAGAAAACCTTACAAAAACAAACCAAATGACAATAAATTGACACCAAATTAAAACCAAACCAAAATTAACCAAACAAAGACAAACTAAACACAACCAGATGAATAAATAGTTTTCTGTAACATCCCAAACAGTTTCATTCTTTTTAAATACAGACTTATACAGTAGCATGGATTATGCTGTATTTTTTTTTTTTACCCAAACACATACAGTGGTGTGAAAAACTATTTGCCCCCTTCCTGATTTCTTATTCTTTTGCATGTTTGTCACACTTAAATGTTTCTGCTCATCAAAAACCATTAACTATTAATCAAAGATAACATAATTGAACACAAAATGCAGTTTTTAAATGAAGGTTTACGTTATTAAGGGAGAAAAAAAACTCCAAATCTACATGGCCCTGTGTGAAAAAGTGATTGCCCCCCTTGTTAAAAAATAACTTAACTGTGGTTTATCACACCTGAGTTCAATTTCTGTAGTCACCCCCAGGCCTGATTACTGCCACACCTGTTTCAATCAAGAAATCACTTAAATAGGAGCTACCTGACACAGAGAAGTAGACCAAAAGCTAGACATCATGCCAAGATCCAAAGAAATTCAGGAACAAATGAGAACAAAAGTAATTGAGATCTATCAGTCTGGTAAAGGTTATAAAGCCATTTCTAAAGCTTTGGGACTCCAGCGAACCACAGTGAGAGCCATTATCCACAAATGGCAAAAACATGGAACAGTGGTGAACCTTTCCAGGAGTGGCCGGCCGACCAAAATTACCCCAAGAGCGCAGAGACGACTCATCCGAGAGGCCACAAAAGACCCCAGGACAACATCTAAAGACCTGCAGGCCTCACTTGCCTCAATTAAGGTCAGTGTTCACGACTCCACCATAAGAAAGAGACTGGGCAAAAACGGCCTGCATGGCAGATTTCCAAGGCGCAAACCACTTTTAAGCAAAAAGAACATTAAGGCTCGTCTCAATTTTGCTAAAAAACATCTCAATGATTGCCAAGACTTTTGGGAAAATACCTTGTGGACCGACGATACAAAAGTTGAACTTTTTGGAAGGTGCGTGTCCCGTTACATCTGGCGTAAAAGTAACACAGCATTTCAGAAAAAGAACATCATACCAACAGTAAAATATGGTGGTGGTAGTGTGATGGTCTGGGGTTGTTTTGCTGCTTCAGGACCTGGAAGGCTTGCTGTGATAGATGGAACCATGAATTCTACTGTCTACCAAAAAATCCTGAAGGAGAATGTCCGGCCATCTGTTTGTCAACTCAAGCTGAAGCGATCTTGGGTGCTGCAGCAGGACAATGACCCAAAACACACCAGCAAATCCACCTCTGAATGGCTGAAGAAAAACAAAATGAAGACTTTGGAGTGGCCTAGTCAAAGTCCTGACCTGAATCCTATTGAGATGTTGTGGCATGACCTTAAAAAGGCGGTTCATGCTAGAAAACCCTCAAATAAAGCTGAATTACAACAATTCTGCAAAGATGAGTGGGCCAAAATTCCTCCAGAGCGCTGTAAAAGACTCGTTGCAAGTTATCGCAAACGCTTGATTGCAGTTATTGCTGCTAAGGCTGGCCCAACCAGTTATTAGGTTCAGGGGGCAATTACTTTTTCACACAGGGCCATTTAGGTTTGTTTTTTTTTCTCCCTAAATAATAAAACCCCTCATTTAAAAACTGCATTTTGTGTTTACTTGTGTTATCTTTGACTAATAGTTAAATGTGTTTGATGATCAGAAACATTTTGTGTGACAAACATGCAAAAGAATAAGAAATCAGGAAGGGGGCAAATAGTTTTTCACACCACTGTATTAACATGACTTCATAATAATATTAATAATAATAATAACAATAATAATAATAATAATTATTATTATCATTAATATTAGTAAATAAAATAACAGTAGTAAATAGAATAAAGAAATAGGAATAGGAGAAGAAACAATGCTGCTTTATCACACAACCATATCTGAGCAATCCAGCTCTTGTGTAATAAATCTCAGTGGTGTCTGCTGGTTTGCTCTTTGTGGTGATTATAACCAGTCTGGATGAATTAACTGTAACAGACAGGGCTGTTCTTGGGAGTGTGTATATAGGACAGTTTTTGTTTTTTATACTAAAGGACTCTTTCCAAACAAATATTTGGATCTCTGTGCTCTTTATTTGTTGAGGCCAGTGAGACAATTGTTATAAAAACGTTATAATGTAACACACCATAATTGGATTTATTACTCATCTATCAGTGCTTTTGAAGATTAA
The DNA here is from genome assembly GCA_030522415.1 of Channallabes apus. Classification (NCBI taxonomy): domain Eukaryota; kingdom Metazoa; phylum Chordata; class Actinopteri; order Siluriformes; family Clariidae; genus Channallabes; species Channallabes apus. Next base: position 13,395,222 of record CM060111.1, on the reverse strand, counting down.
ACTGCAGATGACCTTGAGGGAGTTAAGGCAAGGGTTTCACAACAACTGCAACCAAACTGTTTTTATTTCATCACTTATTACATATAAAAGGCCTGTAAGATCTGAGATGTAGCTCTTTTGTATTTCTCTGAGCACTGCACGGTCTGAGGTGAATGTGCTGGGACGTCCACTCCTCGGAAAACTCGCAACTGTATTGAATGCTTTCCGCTTGTGAATAATCGTAGAACCTTGAAATCCAGTGCCAGTTGTGTGAAAGCTTTATGCACATGACTTACTGCATGACGTTATACATCAATCAGACTGCTCCAATCACAACATTTCAAAGCCCCTATAATAGAGCTGTGTAGGACTGTCATAATCTTATCAAAATTATATAAAAATAAAACCCAAACTGGAGAGCGTTTTGCTTGCGGAAGAGGGAGTAAAATGTAAAGAAATAATTAAAGAAAAATTCTTTCCTAATCTCATCTCTAAAAATAAAAAGTGTGTGGACGACAATTTGTGAAAGCATGTAAAAAAACGAGGGTACGCTGCATTAATAAATGTGATGATATGTATGCATCTGCGCATGATCTGATGTGGAGCTGTAAGAACAGAATTTTATTTATTATTTCAACATATCTTCGGAGCTCTCCTACATTTAGGTTGAGGGAGGAGTTATTTCCTATTGTAAGAATTTTAATACTTTTACTCCTACTCCTAAAAGTAGAACCAAACTTGCATTAGGAGTGATATCCAACTCTGAGACAGTAAATACAGGCCCAGAATGCTGAAGACCAACAAATTGCCAAGGCTTTTGCTTTTATAAAGATCAAAACACCTGCTGATGATCAGTTAATCAAGGGCTGATGATTAGCAGTACCTGACTGCAACTTACCCTCGTAAATCCTGTGTAAGGGGCTACTTATAATTGCCCTCTTTTTTTGGCTTCATTTGTGTTAAATAAATAAAGTGCACAGTGAAATAGTTACACGTTGTATTTGCCTTATAATAAGACCCTCTGTGATCAGATGTTTTTATTGTTCTTATACAAAAAGCCTAGAATTAAAAGAGGGGCACTAACATTTATACGTGACCGTATATATGGAATGAGAATTGCCAGGAACCAACCAATACGATATTATCATGATCCCCAGGTGCTAATTCTATCTGTACTGCAATTTTATGAGTAGAATTTTTTTATATAAACATAAATTTTGTTTTAAAAGATTTTGTTTAAATTCTAAACAAGCTTGGCAAATCATTTGCTCCTTTCACACACAGGATGCTGTGCTGCCTGGCAATGTGTGAATATTTTAGAGGACGCCACCTGCAGGATTTTACAAAAACTGAAACATTTTACAACTCCGGTAGCATACAAACATACAAATTCAAAAATCATTTTTAAAAAGGTGATTTTGGAGTCAGTGAGCTGATACGGTTATTGCTGCAGAAAAGAATCACAAAATATAATGTAATAAATTGTTCCTCCTTCTTATACAGTATGAATGCACCAATACAATATTTAACAATCACTTTAAATGTTTTTCGTTTTATTTTTTGCCATGATTTATTTGTTTAAAAAAAAAAGGTTTTAATAAAAAAGATATTCTGCAATATCTCACTATGATATTGTAATAATGCCTACCCCTAGCTTCAATTCTAATCATATCTGACTCCAAATCTCCCTTAGTCCACATGACCTCATCACATGACTTTCATCACCTCTCTTTAAATAACGAGACGTCACTATGGCTGGGCCAAGTCTCGTTCCCTTTGAGATTTTGTTCTCTGCTTGTTTGACTTCATATCCAGTTTATGAGTATATTTATATTTGCCTTATTTAGATGGACAGTAATTAGTCAGTATTAAGTAAACTCCATTTGTGTTTTGTTGCCAGCTGTGTGTTTTGTTTACTGGAGGATGTTCACTCACTCTCCTTGCAGAGCCCTAACCCAGAGCACCCAGTGTCTAACCCTATTTATAAAAGTTTCTGAATGACTGAATATTTGTACAAGGATTTTGGTAGACTGAAGTGGTGTATTTATCTTATTACTCATTGATCTTGTGAACTATGCTTGTCTTGAGATTATTGCTTGGTAGAGATTAAAGTTGTTATGCTCGTGTAGAGCTTGTTGTCCGCTTTCGGCACAGTTAATGCTTATTATGTAAAAGCCACGCCCTTAAAATCCTAAACCTTTTCATTATCTGTATCTATGGTTAGCACTCTTCTCCAAATTTATTGAAAGTTGAAAAGGTGTCTCATTCCGTAGAGTCTCACGGATAATAATGGGTTGGACACACAGAAACACATATTAACACATTAATTGGTTAGACGCTGCAAATAGGGTCATCTACAACATACGCTGTATAATACGCGATAATAATGGAAGGCCAGCTATATATTTTATTACTTAGTATTATTTATTACTAATAGATATTATTTACCTCCCATCCACAGTGACTAGGGTCTCGTATCCATTGGGCAGTGTGACCTGGAGATCCACACTGCGCTGTGGCACGTTCTCCTTTGTGTCAAGCTCTGCTCCTCCATCAGGGATGGCATTGCGGAAGATCCTGCGAGGGGCAGGCTGGGGGACTGAGGGTGGTGGCGGAGCATGTGACTTCATCTTTCTCCTACAGAATTGAGAACGATAACAGATGAGCGATCCACAGCCAAACACAGTCAGTTTACATACAATTATGATTAAAACATCTGGAGGGAGAAGTCTATACAGATATACTCTATAATGACTATGACTGGAGTAGTGTATTTATCTTATTACTCATTGATCTTGTGAACTATGTTTGGTAGATATTAAAGTTGCTATGCTTGCGGGCAGTGTGGGCATTATGCTTTGCGTTATACCACGAAGGTACAAAAGATCTGTTTAGGTAATCTTTACACATTGAATTGAGGAGACCTCAAGATAAGAACAGTATCTCTCTACATAATCACATAAGCATTTTTACGAGTGCTCCTTATCTGGAGATTCAAATTGACGAGTTTGATAATGCCTTGAAGATATACCATATAAAGGCCAACAGTAAGTCAATTTCCAACACGAGCAACAAACACCTTTAAGCTTTATAGAGGAAAAGGGATGGGCAGTAATATGACAGTGATATTACATAGAAGCAATTCCTGGAGAAATTGTGAAGTAGGTGTACATGGACACATTGCATTCCTGGGCATATTGGCCAAGATGGCTCGTTCCTTTTTCCTACAGAGCCTCACTAACTGTGTGAGCGCGTCCCTAGTGTGTGTGTGGCTTAGCTCTGCCGCAGCACCCTTACTCCCTACATGGCAATCTCACAGACACAGGGAATGGAACCTGACATCTTGTGATTTACTTATTTAGATCTCGGAAGTGTAGGTGCCAGAGTTTTGGATCTTAGGCTGTTTGAGAGAAGAGACTTTTAGTTCATGGAGTGAACAATTTCATATGTCTATTGAAAAGAAATTGTGTAAGGATGGCAGTTTTTCCAACGCAGTCCAGACGGTAGGGCTGGGCCGATAAACGATATCATATGGAATCGCGATTTATTTGATTTTAAAAACGATGAAAAGCTCTAGACATTTTTTGCTCGATATGGATTAATCTAAGAGCCAATCACACAGCAGAACAATACGACAACAACCAATCAGTGTGCAGCTTGTGCGTGCCGTGCAAGTCAAAGTTAATTTCCTACCGCACTTTGCGAAGCAAACTTGACACCAGGACGACAAAAAAAAAATGAGTGGAAGAAGCGACGAAAGTCAATCTAACCTCGAGTTATTATCCAAAGATGTTGAAATTGTCGACAAAAAAGGTAGCACGAACTCCGTTATATGAACGCATCACCCAAACGACCACACAGAGCATGAAAATGCGGGCCGATGCTACTCCGTCAAATAGCAGGGCTAGCAGTGGCGCTGTACCAAAGCAGATATCGATCATGTCGTCTTTCGTGGCCATTACACCTTATGAAAGGTGTTCCAAAAGGAGCAAGGATATAACCAGGGCCATTTCTAACTTTCCAGCGAAAGATATGATGCCCCTAAGCACGCGAGGCTTATTCGCAGCTTCCGATTCGTTTGGCTCCTTATTTGGCTCCTCACTCTGCGGCTGAAGTTAGCTCCTTATTCGCCTCGTTACTAACGGGAGTGTTCAGGTTGGCGAAAGCTGCGCAGTTTATCAATAAAACGTTATTTTGGTGGCTTAAACCATTCTGGCCAAGCAAATATGAACTATACAACACCTAGCAGGTAATGAACTATACAACAACCTAGCTAACTATATAGTAAACGTGAAATTGTCCTGGCCCAGATTGATAACTGCATAATTCATTCCATTTTTGTTGTCATTGCATGCTTAAGCCATTATGTCAGTTTATTGGGGCCGTGTGAAATAGCCTTCATTTAACTCTGAATTGTGGGATAAAAAGACAGCCCTAGTGTGTGTGGTCTAAATGTTGTTTCTCATTATTGTTTAAAAATCTCAAAACATTGTAATATATCATCACAAGATACTTTTTATCATCACAAACAAGTATTTAAAAAAAAAAATTAAATCTTTGCCTTGTACAGTAAAGAGTCTGAGCATGTGCCTATAGTATCTTAATTTTTAAGGCCAAATCGTTAATAAACTATACTTTAAAATGTAATTTAATGAACCCTTTAATTTTTGTGGCTTCAGTCATTGTTGGGATACTCTTTTAAAGCTGGCAGCATTAATAGCTTATATCGAAATATATATCGTTATCGTTCAATATGGGCCAAAAATTATAGAGATTACTTTTTTGCCATATCGCCCAGCTCTACCAGACGGTATATAAAAAGGAATGGATTACTAGAACACAAAAATCCCATTTTGTCAGGTCGAAAACAAACTTTCATACGGTAGGAGACGCAGCTCTCCGATTTAATATGAACTTCGTGTAGGTTTCTGCAAAATTAAGTGAGCGCTGGGAAGAATGATATGGGGGTAGATTTTTGCTAATTTACCGCTACTCAATTAGTTCTGAGCCATGTTTAAAGGGATTACTTATTTTTGACCGACATAATTGTTCGGTAGTGGAGATCTCTGAGCTCTTTGAAGTAATGTGTCTTGCTTTTTGAGCAGATCAAACAGGAGTCACAGAATTTAAAAGGTAAAAGATCAAATGCTTAGTTTTTTTGTTTTGTTTCATTTTCATACAGGTTTCCCGGAGAGAGAGAAAAAAAAAAAAAGACTTTATTATTAGAACTTTTCTGGTCGGATTCCTAGAATAAGTAAAAGTGAGCTATTCCAGGGTGCACCAAAAAAGTGCAATAACAAAAGTAGGGACTCCCAGTGGGTGCCAATAACATCAAATATTATTAATTTTGTCATAATATGCTTTTATAGGATTGATCTTTTTATAAAAAGATTTTTTCTGTACTTGAATTTAGAAATTGTTCAAAGGTACAGAAAAAAAAAATACATTTGTTCACATACAACAAAACAGTTTTTAGCTGTTAAGACTGGGGCACACCATTTTTTAGAGCTTGTGGTACTGACACTAGTATACTTGTTCACATACTTGGCTGGTTTTTAAATGCCATTATTCTTATTGCAAAAACAAAAAACAATACAAAAGAATAAAAAAAAATCTAAATCAACTATATTTCTGCCATAGCTATTATGTTTTATAATGTATAGTTTATAAACAACCAAAAAAAATTCACTTTCTCAAACCAAACATTTTTATTTGTTATAGTCTGAGACTGAATACGCCACCAATTCACTGGTTTGAAAAGAAAAGGGGAAAAAAAAGACTATAATATGAATAAAATAATATTCAATTGTTCAAAAATACGGTCTATACTTTGGCAAATGCTATAAACAACTATTACATCTGGAAATGAATTATCTTTAAATGAATAACTATCTAAATACAGTAGGGTTGTTTTCAGTAACTATCATTCCGGTGGTCCACCAGCACATTGAGATGTCTAATCCAGGATTATCATGTTTAATGTATAATTGATGATTAGAAAACCTACTTTACTATAATACAAGGTTAACTGCAAATCATCATACTGATTGAAGAGGCAATAGTTGAGTACGAGAATAAAAAAAGAAAAGAAAAATACTCGTACAACAAGACGATGACCCAAAGCCCACCTTCGAACTTTTCTGTAATGATCTGGATTACACACGTCACCACAGACGAGGGAAATCAACGGGTTCGGGAAAATGAAGCCAATGCCGGAAATGCCAAAATGTGCACACTCACTCACTACGGGCAATTTGGGAATGCCAATTAGCCTAACCTACACGTCTTTGGACTGTGGGGGGGAATCCGGCATACCCGGAGGAAACCCACCAAGCACGGGGAGAAACAAACTCAGAGACAGGAATCGAACCCGAATCCTGGATCCAAGGCGATAGCATTAACCACTACACCACCATGCCACCTTGAAGGCTGCACGCTTGTTTAAATATATGTATAATACGTGGCATTTAAGAGAGTCTACCAAAAATCCAGACAATAGATCAAGAACATGAGTTTTGGAGAGAGATCTCGACTAGCCGATAACTCCACCGCTACTTTTTTCATCAGTACTTTAACACTTCAAAGAAAATACTGTAAAGTATAAATGAAATAATAAAGTACTGACAGCAAACTTTCATTCTGAGCTCAATAACAAAAACATGACAAACCATCTGTGCACACCACACACTATGACAAAATCAAATAAACACTGTTGGGTTGAACAGACTAGAGTAAGCAAAGCTACTTAAAGCAAACACACTGGCGTTAAACAGAATCTGCAAACTCACGTCACGGCTGAAACGTCACGGCTTTCCAAAAGACCATCTCCATTCGATGGCATTTAGGAGCACAAAGGAACAGGAAACTTGTAATTCAGAATGACCGAAGACGTCTCCCCGGGTCTGCTGTGAGATGGAAAAACATGTGAATGTGCCATGGTGCGTAGACCTTGAACTCAGCCTGCTAATTATTAATAAAGATTTCATTCTCCACTGTAACCTTGCCATTCACCTGTTATGCAATCAGAAATGTCCTTTACTTTTAGACCAGGTGAACCTGCAGCAGTCTGGGTCAAACCGAGAGGGTCGGTGTGGTTATTTCGTATTAATAAACAATAATCCAGGCGCACATTATACATTACGGCTATATCTGGTAAGATTGCCACACCTCCGGCGCTGACAGGATAAGACGTTCTGAAAGTGCTCTTGTCTTGAACTCGGTGTCTGCTCGAGTAGCACGGCACCGTCAACAAAGAGCCTTTTCGGTTTGCGCCAAGTCCTGTGGGAGAGCAGGAAACTCTCAGCTTCCCAGCTGGCACTCCCGAAACACACAACGACTGGGTTACTAATGCGTCTGCTCAGCCTTTTAGAATGCTTCTGGAGAACTTAAGTCTATTTTAAATGTACAAAACCATAAATGAGATAAATGAGACTGATACCTGATACCACTATCACTGCTATTTAGGCAACCTTGCAAATCATCTTACTATCTACTATGGCGGACATGATAATGCCAAGATGTGGGAGGTGTCGGTATCGGTCAGTCGTGACCAGCAGTCGGTCAAGTCCCTGAGCTAAGCTAGCAATGTCAACTCTGTGCTAGATTTCTAACCTGATTAAAAGATTAGTGCTTATGGATGCCGGCTTGTTCCACATGCCTCTTTTCTTTTCTAAACCCCTTCTCTCAATCTGTCTCACACACTCTTTTTAGAACGCTAAACCAAATAGAAGTAAAAGTAGCTTACATACAAATAATGGAAAGTTAAAAAAAACTAATTAGCAGCCGAAACATACTACTACTTATTATTTGTCGCTATAACAAGCAGCAATAGATCTTTCTTTAGTAGGTAGCTACACTTAAGCTTAATGTCCTGGATGCACCTCAATGTTGAAACTACAGCATGAGATCGTTGTCATGTATCTCACCACCTGCTGCACTACACACATCGCCGAGACACATTCTCAGTTGGTTGGCTATGTAAGGTTGGAAGGCTTGGTGCAGGTACACTGCAATACACAAACTGGGATAAATAAAGTGTCTTAAAACTGAATTTTCACATTTTAGCTTGCTAATGCTCTGATAAAGGGGCGGGACTATCTACAGACGGTTCTGTGTGTTTGTGAGTGAGAGAGACGGGAGCTGAGCAAATCATGCCCTGTGCAAAATTCAACAATATTTTAACATCTATATAAATAAAGTGAAGGTTTTGTCTGTACATTGGGTCAGAACTTGCTCGTACAATATCTTCACGTTTCATACTTTAGACCAGTGTTTCTCAACCTTTATTGAGCCAAGGTACATTTTTAATTGAAAAGAATCACAAGGTACACCAACAATCGAAACTGTAAAAAAAATTTTTACTCTGTAGCCTTTATTAACAATATGCAGTCATTCTTATCAAAGTGTCTTGAATAGGAATCAAATAAACACAATGAAAACAGTCTTTTTGATCTTTCATATTTCTACCTACTCAGTGTGAAACCTGGGCCTGTTTGGATGAACACAGAGCTGATATCCTGGCAGGAATTGAAGAAAGACACATACGAAGCTCTTCCTCAACAGCTCTTAGTCTCTCTCTTTTATTAATTTCAATCACTAATTCCCCTATCTCATCTGTGCGGTTTGACTCACGGTAAGATGCGGTGTCGGGCACCGTGAGTTGCCGCGATTGCCCGCTGACGTTCCGCGAAGTTCATCAAGGTCCGCAAACTTCCGCAAGGCCCGCCAAAAAAATTAAACGTTTCATTTTTCGTGGAAAGATGGAAACGTACTCACAATGCCAAAAACTCGCGGTCAAACAATCAACCGTATTTACGGCCACCGCGCGAAACCGCATAGGTGAGATAGGGGTATAATACTCGACAATGGCATATTATTCGCAGACTTATTCGTTTTCAAAAAATGTTTTAGACCAATTAGGTGAAATTTTATAATTTCCCACGGCGCACCTGACGATCTCTCACGGCACACTAGTGTACCCGCGGCACAGTGGTTGAAAAACACTGCATTAGAGGACCTGAAACCAGTCTCAGAAAACTTCCATCTGTATGTCTGTCTGTCTAACTGATTCCATCACAGCATCACGCGGTATTTGCCTGAAGTTAAATCTGTGCCATAAATGAAATCAAAGTGTTGAGTAGAAGGGACGCTATAAGCAGTTACTTGCCAGATTACATCACTACATCCAGCAATGTTTTTTAGAAGAATACAGCGCTTTTTCCCTCAAGGTGGGCGTGGCTATACGCATCACTTATCAGAGCCAATCAACACGATAGTTTACTGAGTTTACACAGAGTATACGAAAGACACGGAAACGGCTGTAATGCATCTACTGTACAAAGCAGCCAAATCCTCACCAAACACAAAGAAACGTGAACCGCAGCATGGATTATTCCACAAAAAGAAGGATACTACAAGATGTATGGACAGATCAAAGTATGTTTATTTTTTCTGCAGGAAGTTTGAAACTGTGGTGATAATAAAAAGCAGTAATGTGCAACGACACTATGAGATAAAACACGGGTCTTTACAGCAAACATATCCGAGGCAGTCCGAGGACAGAGCACAGTGTTATGCGCTACAATCAAAATGTTGAGTAAGGGTGCTTTCACACCTATAGTTCGATTGCTTTAGTCCGCACCAGTCAGAAAAATGTTACAATGTAGTAAACAGATGTGAGTACGGTTTGCTTTCACATAAGCCAGTGGTTCTCAAACTTTTTCTGTCATTCCCCACTTAAGGGGGTGAGCAAATTTTCAAACCCCACTTGTCAACAAAATAATAACGAAATCGGCCAAGTTTACTGTTTATTGAAATATCAATTCCTAAACCAATACGATCAAACACCACCAAGTTAAAAAAAAGATAAAATACACGTGCAATTGTTATAAAAGGCTTACATTGTCACTTATCTTTGCATAATTGACCCCATGTTTATTAGCTGCTCAGCAATCGTTTGTAGTTTTTTTGCACTGGCCAATTCTGTATGAAACTTTGAATGAAGCCATTTGTGCTTTGCTGTCCACTGATTCAGATTTTACCATGCGATTATCCTGCTGTCTGTATTCTGCCAGCTTTCTTTCAAAGACGTCCAGTGGTTTATTAACGTGACTGGAGTGTGTTGTCTCTAAGTGTCTTCCTAATTTGTTGGGTCTCATGCTGTCTGCTGCCAGCAGTTTAAGACACAAAACACACACGGGTCTCTCTTCTGCTCCCACCATCCCCACCATGAATCCAAGCTCAAGATAGGCTTCATTAGGGGTGGGTGATATACAGTGGTGTGAAAAACTATTTGCCCCCCTCCTGATTTCTTATTCTTTTGCACGTTTGTCACACAAAATGTTTCTGATCATCAAACACATTTAACTATTAGTCAAAGATAACACAAGTAAACACAAAATGCATTTTTTAAATGAGGGGTTTTATTATTTAGGGAGAAAGAAAATCCAAACCTACATGGCCCTGTGTGAAAAAGTAATTGCCCCCTGAACCTAATAACTGCTTGGGCCACCCTTAGCAGCAATAACTGCAATCAAGCGTCTGCGATAACTTGCAACGAGTCTTTTACAGCGCTCTGGAGGAATTTTGGCCCACTCATCTTTGCAGAATTGTTGTAATTCAGCTTTATTTGAGGGTTTTTTAGCATGAACCGCCTTTTTAAGGTCATGCCACAACATCTCAATAGGATTCAGGTCAGGACTTTGACTAGGCCACTCCAAAGTCTTCATTTTGTTTTTCTTCAGCCATTCAGAGGTGGATTTGCTGGTGTGTTTTGGGTCATTGTCCTGCTGCAGCACCCAAGATCGCTTCAGCTTGAGTTGACGAACAGATGGCTGGACATTCTCCTTCAGGATGTTTTGGTAGACAGTAGAATTCATGGTTCCATCGATCACAGCAAGCCTTCCAGGTCCTGAAGCAGCAAAACAACCCCAGACCATCACACTACCACCACCATATTTTACTGTTGATATGATGTTCTCTTTCTGAAATGCTGTGTTACTTTTACGCCAGATGTAACGGGACACGCACCTTCCCAAAAGTTCAACTTTTGTCTCGTCGGTCCACAAGGTATTTTCCCAAAAGTTTTGGCAATCATTGAGATGTTTTTTAGCAAAATTGAGACGAGCCTTAATGTTCTTTTTGCTTAAAAGTGGTTTGCGCCTTGGAAATCTGCCATGCAGGCCGTTTTTGCCCAGTCTCTTTCTTATGGTGGAGTCGTGAACACTGACCTTAATTAAGGCAAGTGAGGCCTGCAGTTCTTTAGATGTTGTCCTGGGGTCTTTTGTGGCCTCTCGGATGAGTTGTCTCTGCGCTCTTGGGGTAATTTTGGTCGGCCGGCCACTCCTGGGAAGGTTCACCACTGTTCCATGTTTTTGCCATTTGTGGATAATGGCTCTCACTGTGGTTCGCTGGAGTCCCAAAGCTTTAGAAGTGGCTTTATAACCTTTACCAGACTGATAGATCTCAATTACTTTTGTTCTCATTTGTTCCTGAATTTCTTTGGATCTTGGCATGATGTCTAGCTTTTGAGGTGCTTTTGGTCTACTTCTCAGTGTCAGGTAGCTCCTATTTAAGTGATTTCTTGATTGAAACAGGTGTGGCAGTAATCAGGCCTGGGGGTGACTACAGAAATTGAACTCAGATGTGATAAACCACAGTTACGTTAGTTTTTAACAAGGGGGGCAATCACTTTTTCACACAGGGCCATGTAGATTTGGAGGGTTTTTTCTCCCTTAATAACGTAAACCTTCATTTAAAAACTGCATTTTGTGTTCATTTATGTTATCTTTGACTAATAGTTAACGGTTTTTGATGAGCAGAAACATTTAAGTGTGACAAACATGCAAAAGAATAAGAAATCAGGAAGGGGGCAAATAGTTTTTCACACCACTGTAACCAACATCCAAAATATCACGGTAGAAGCAATTTTCTAACACAATAACGATATATATATCACAATATAGCAATTTGTATCTGAAAATGCATAAATAAAAATGAAAACACAAAGAAATTGTTTTACATAATTTAATTTTTTTTAATGTAATTTAATTTAAACGGTGAGTTGCTGAGGTTTGCCGCATTTTTTTTACTTTGGCCATATTCGTTTGGATGTTTGGATTTCAGATGATAGAAAAGGTTTGACTTGTTTTCACCACTTGTTAAAACAGTGCACTTGTGTACCTCACAAATCACGTTCATCTCATTCGTATCACTTTTCTTCTACCCAAACCAATTCCACACCACAGACGAAGCACCTTTTTTCTTTACAATCTCCTCGTTGTTGGCTCCGTCACATGTAAGTAAACTCACTGCTGCTGCAGCGTCTTCTTCCATTGTCGAAGTGTACGTGAAGCCAAACACAACAAAGGTGGGACAAAACCGCGGCACCCGATTGAACCAAATATCTGCGCAAATACAGCGCAGCGCGACTATCTGGATAGCGCAGTGATGATCTGGTTTATTTGCGCAGCCCGGTGGACCGCGCAGCGCCGCTCGAATCACAAACCTGCGCGACTCACTGTGTTTTATTTAAAAACAATTTATTTAAAATGTCAGGACTGTTTAATATTGTTTCCGCCTTGCCAAGCCTGTTTTGTACGTGCGCATCCCAGAGGAGTAAAATGTATTTTGATGGTCGGCGCGGTTTATTTCTGTCAGAGTCGCGCAGCGCTGCCCAGTGGCTCGCGCAGGTTTGTGATTCGAGCTGCGCAGCTCACGTTTGTCCGACGTTAAACCGTTATTGTTGCACTATGGTTCCACTTTTTCTCCCGGCCCACAACTGATGTTATTACTTGTATTAATTATCCATTTATTTATGTGTGATTGTTTAGTTTTGAGCGTACGCTCTTCATTATCAATAAAGAAAAGCATGAATTAGAATAGGTACTTTCCTGTTATTTTCCACTAATTTCCTCCCGTTCATTGCGCCCCACCTGTCATGTCTGTATTCCCCACTAGTGGGGCGCGCCCCACACTTTGAGAACCACTGACATAAGCAGAGTTCTAAACGAACCAAAATAGACCGCGAAGCCCATCGGCACCAGAAACAGACTATTTTCAGAAAATCGCGCCACTTTCAATAATCATGGAGGAACAGCTTTGATTTACGTGCAAATCATTATTTTCAGATAATTAATTTCAAACACAAATTCGCAGCTTCGCGGCTGCGACTCCAAACCAAATCTCGCCGACGGTGCATCGCACGCCACTTCAGGGAGAGACGTGCCCTCCTCCTGAATCATCATTTTGTTATTGGCCGGCGATCTTCCTGCTGATCCATCAGGTAATCCGTTGGCCTATCAAAACAGCCCAGCCACACATTTTTCATCTTTAATGTGAATACAGAGAGGCACTTAATTTCTTCGGCACTCCACGTTTCTCCGCGGTTTGATTTCATCGCGAGTCAATAGCTTGAAAAATTTAATGGAGTCAACAGGAAGTGAAAATTATTTTACACACAATCAGGTATCTCTTATACCCAAAGTGCATTAAACTATACCATTTCGGCAGATTTGGTTTGGTTGCTTTCACACCAGATGAACTGTACCAAAGTAGAGCGGATAAAGCAGTCCGAGACCACCCCCCCCCCTTCAGGCAGGTCTTGGATGGATTGATTTGGTGCGCACCAAAGTACCGAGATTGCATTCACATCAACACAAACGAAACGAACCAAGAGACCAAACACGTTTGGTGCGCACCAAATGCTGTAGGTGTGAAAGCGTCCTAAAAGTGATGTTATGACTTTAGACTAATGTCTAAAGTCTTTATGTCTACTTTAGACAGAGAGTGTATTTGGCTAAGTATAACTTAGTGAAAACAAGGTATAAACCTTACAAAACTGTATTAATTTGTATGAATACGGGGCGACAAGGTGGTGTAGAGGTTAGCACTTTCGCCTTGCACCTCCAGGATCCGAGTTCGATTCCCAGCCAAGCTCGATTCCTGTCTCTGTGTGCATGTGTGCTCTGAGTTTGCATGTTCTCCCGGTGCTTGGTGGGTTTCCTCCGGGTACTCCGATTTCCTCCCACAGTCCAAAGACATGCAGATTAGGCTAACTGGTGTTCCCAAATTGCCTGTAGTGTGTGAACGTGAGTGTGTGTATGAGTGTGTGCCCTGCGATGGATTGGCACCCTGTCCAGGGTGTACCCCGCCTTGTACCCCAAGTCTCCTGGGATAGGCTCCAGGCCCCCCGCGACCCTGAATACTGGATAAAGCGGTATAGAAGATGAGTGAGTGAGTGAGGGAGTGTATTAATGAGTTAGACAGAGAGTTCTGCTGTAGAGAAAGACAGACAGACAGACAGACATGTACGTGGGCTTCAACCTGAAACAATATCACTGATTACATTAAATCTGATCAGCTTGTTTTTAACCTTTTATCTGTTTCTATAAACTATTTAACTGTCAACGACGAGAGCTAACACTAGCTCTAAATAAAAGAAATGAAAAAAGGAAATAAATAGGCGGAGTTTAATGTTGATAAATGTGTATGCGATGGACTGGATTGTACTGCTAGAATTGTGTAAATAAAACTTAAACTTAGGTGGACAAGTGCATTTGGTTATCATTAATTATTAATATTTAATCCATTTTTGTTCATTAACATGCTCAACTACCTGTTAAGAAAATGTGTGAGAGTTACCATTCCTTAGTCAATAAAGTTTCCAGAAAACAAAAATACAAGTGGGAGATTTCATTAATTATTAATTTGTGCTCCTATTTGTATCAAAGACATAAAAAAAATAAAAACCTGGAAATGCCTCCTGTGGATGAATGCTCTTAGCTTGAAAGCTCACAGCGACGCACTTCTACAAACTAGTATGACGGTGTGTCCAAATACCTCACTGAAGGCTGGGGAGGAAAAAGGGGAAAGTCTGACTTGAAAGAAGTGGCTGGAGGATTTGGAGCGGTCATTTGGCTACGGTTCACGCTCCACGAAAACAAAGCAGCCTGTTTTCTACGAATAGAAGTTCACAGACCTCTCGTCTTTCTGCCTCGAAGGATGCGACTCAGATTAGGTTGCCTCCACCTTTATCGGCCAAAGCAAAATAACGGAGGAAGAACCAGTTGTACTTCAGAGCGACTTACGGTATACAGGATGAACTGGAGAGTTTTTAATTGATCTGTAACATGAAAATTGGAATTCTTAATTCATTAAATGTTATTATTCAGACAATCTATATTTACATAATGTAAGAATGTTTATTAAACTTTCAAAGAAAGAACTGACAAAATAGTTATAACCCAATAACCATTTTAATCTCCTGCCAACTGAAATTAAAGCATCTTCTTTTAAAATTTGTTTAAGGCTTTATTTTCCTCTCAAGCGTGTCATATTTGCGAAGCAGGAGGTAAAACCAAAATGACCAGTCTGGCGAGATCAGATTATATAGGCGTGACACGGAACAGAAACTGCCGCAGATGCTTATTTAAACAAAAAATATTTCACGGGAATAAAAGGCACTTATAAGCTGTGTGTAATTAAAGCACAATATTATAAACTGTATAGCTTACTAAAAGTAATTCCCATGTTTAAACCCAGCTGATGTCCCCCGGCCCTCAGACTACATAACATTCACCTTTAGTAACAGCTTAATCCTGGTCATCCTCACTATACGGCTCACACACTGCAGGCAAGAAAACCAGGCTGATTAATCAAACTCAATATCAAACATCTCATGAGTCAGTGCTTATTGTGTCCAACTCTCATGACAAAATGTGGTGTCTTCCTCACAGTTAAAGTGTACTGAGTCAAATAAAAGTGTATTTTCAAGAAGTTTTCCTCCCTCAACTGGAGCATAAAGGCCCAGTACACAGTTGGCCAAGTAACAAACAATAGCAGCTTTATTAGAGAGCCTATTATTCCTGTAGTTTATGCAGGCCTTTGTGGGTTACATCTGTACAAAACACTGTGTATGAGGACGGAGAGTTAGTCTTCAGTCGACAGGACAAACTGCTAAAACCACACAATGATTCATGATTTCCTCTGGCTAGCTAGACGGGAGGAACTGCTTCTTTGCAAGACTGGAATGGAAAAAGGGATTTAAAAAAAGCACAGTGGAAGAACTAGAACTGTGGTTTTAGCCATCATGATTCAGAGGCAACTGGTCCGTGTGGAAGCAAGATGCATCACATGAGGGACAGGGACGGGCAGGAATATTTACAAAACAAACCTACATACCACTGAGTGCTTATTTTGTTTGGCAGCCGTAACTCGGCATACGAATGTAGGGGCGAGCCACGCCCGGGTCGGACTCTCACATGATGAAAACGCTTTTAGTTCCTAAAGGTTTTTCCTAAAATTCATGAGGCAGGTACCGCTATATTTGTATATTAAACTGGGACTTTTGATTTTGCTGAATAGTTCTGAGAGTTAAAAACTACCTTTACTTCTCTATACACAGTGAACCTTCAGCATATAAGTTTAAGGTGAAATTTCATATTGCGAAAAGCATTTACCATAGGAAATAATGTAAATGCAGATTATCAATTTCCAACACTATAATCATATTTTTGCATATAAAAACAAAAAATTTTACGAAAGACATGTAAATACAGTAAAATATGAAATAAATAGACATTAAATTTTTTATGTCATTAGATATGAGATAAATAGACACTTAAACTCAACACCTCCTATTGACCTGTTCCTCAAAGCAATCTTGTAGCATTTCTGCAGTGTGTCAGGGCTCATTAAAAGGTCATAAAAAGCTGCACTTGATCAGCGACAATGGTTAAGTCACATCCACATGTATGGCTGGAACCAAAGTTTCCCAGCAGAAAATTGCCCAAAACATCACACTGCCTCTGTGTGCTTGCCTTCTTCCCACAGCGCATCCAGGGGTGATGGACACACACTCAGCTATCACCATGATGTAACGGAAAACGTGATGCATTAGACCAGGCCATCTTCTTCCACTGCTTATTACTGCTGAGTGTCCAGTTCTGATGCTCACACACACATTGTAGGAGCTTTTGGCAGTGGACACACTGGTCACCCTGACAGGTACACGTGGCCATATGCAACAAACTGCGATGCACTGTGTGTTCTGACACCTTTCTTTTATATACTACTAACTTTTTTAGCAATTTGAGATACAGTAGCTGTTCTATTGGATCAAACTACATGAGCCAACCTACACTCCACACGCCCATCAAAGAGCCTTTACAGTTCACAGCTTTTTCTGTCCTGACCACTGCAGACCGGGAAAATCCAACAAGACCTGCGAGATGCTTTAACACAGTCGTGTAGACATTATCAAAGTCATTCTAATCCATATGCTTGACCAGTTTTTTTTTGCTTCCAATACATCAACTCCAACACCAAATCTTCAGTTGTTTCAGAGTGCACTGATGTCAAACAACATTGTGTCCCAAAAGTGTTTTATTCCTCAAAAACCCCATCATCTGTTTTATATGTTTACAGTTAGGATTAATTTTAGATGCCAAACCAAGTTAGTTCCTCTTATTACTTACCAGCTTATTTTCCTCTCGAAGTCAATCAGCCATGTCGTCTTTCAAGAAAATGCAAAAAAATTTAATCCTGAAGGTGTTCCAGTACCAGAAAACTGAAAGCTAAAGAACCGACACTGAATATTCCTTCCAAACACGGTGACCGTCTCCTCACAGGGTATCCACTATACACGGACCTGTATAAGTTGTTTAGAGATAAATAAGGAAAAAAAGATCTTCTTGGAGTAATGAGTAATCATAAGCTTTTGCAGACAAAACGTACAGTATGTCAGAAAATTAGTCAAAACTTTTAAACGCATATGATTTGAGAATTTAGCGGCATTATAAATAGCTGATAACCTCAGTACCCTTAACTTAAGCCAATACCCCCCCCCCAACCCCCTTGAGGAAATCAATCAAAACCAAAACACTCATCCCCACACAAACAGAGAAATACATGATTTTTTATTTTTTTTTGCCAAATCAACTGATCCTGCCACAAATCAGTTTTAATGGACTAAACACTTGTTCGAAAGTAGCCGAGAATCTGAAAGCTTCATTTGCATTGTGTGTGTGTGAGTTTCTCCATTCAGAGCCTCTATCATAGCTGCATACCTCTTAGCACACACGCTGATCTCTTAGCAACCTATATTTATACACGGAGACAGAGCGAGATGGCGGGATTGAAAGCCCCACACACCGCGAGCAGCTGCAGGTTTATAACTGTTGCTTCACTCAGACGACAGATGGATCTGAGGGGGGACGCGTCCGTTGTTAGACCTCAGGGTTTTCAGTGTCCGCCCTCACTCTATGGTTATATGAGCGGCTTGACCAATGAAAAAGCACCTCATTTTAATAATAATGAAATGTCTTTTATAATTCAAACATAATTAAGTAACAACCACAAGACGTTAGTTGTTATTTTAAGACAAAAAGGTCAGCTGTTTTGGGACATTTCCTGCAAGAGTAGTATTGCTAAGTGCAATTTTAAAACCCACCATGATGACTCTCATGAAGACCTTCCCAGTAAAGCAAGAGCAAAACTGACCTCCGCTGCAGAGGAGAAGCTCATTAAGAGTCACCAGCCTCAGAAATCACCAATTAACAAACAGCACCTCAGATTAGAGCCTAGGGCTGGGCGATATGGCTGAAAACTGTATCACGATATCAGTGTTTCATATCGGTCGATATCAATAATTATTGATATTTTTTATGACCCATTTAAAATAAGGACCAGGAGAAGAATATATTATATTTAAACATTTTTATTTTAAACTTAACTTTCCTATGATCATAGTCCCATCAGTTATTAAGACAGAAATTGCAACAACCATGGAAAAATCTAATAATTAAAATGTAAACATAAGTCTAAAGTCACAATTAACAATTAATCTCTTAACATTTAAGGTGCAAAATTACAAGAAAATGTAAGAAATGCTTAATAAAGTGTAATAAAATAGTGCAATGCATTTATTATAGGGCTGCAATTAACGATTATTTCGATTAGTTGGTCGATTATTGTTTCGATTAATCGGATAAAAGCTAAACGGTTCTTTAATTTGATGTTTTGCTTATAATTATATATATATATATAAATAAAAACACTGACAACTTGCCATCTGCATATAATATACATCTCGATTAATTGGATAAAAGCTAGACGCTTTAATTTGATGTTTTGCTTATAAAACCATAAATCAGGGTATTATTTATGTATAAAAGTAAACTTTAAAAAATGCAATAGCCACATAGAGTTTAATTATCCTTAATTTTGACATTTAAACCTTATTTTTTGTAAATCAACATTTTTGTTTTTAACAGTAATTGCAGATGGCAAGTTGACTGTGTGTATATACTGTGTATATATATATATATATATATATATATATATATATATATATATATATATATATATTAAAAAAAAAAAAAATACACTGACATTCAGTTATTAAGAATGACCTCAATTTTAAATTTTTAACTCTTAAATTAATTCAACTTAATAATAAGAATAGACTTCTAGATTATGATATTATTTTTAATTGAAGTGTCTACTACATCCTTTTCACGGTTTACACGGTTTATTTCGATCCTCTCGTCGAAATATATAGATATATATAGATATATACCATTTTGCTGTACTAGACATTCTCGTAATACGGCGACGTACTGTAGGGAGAGAGAAAAAAAAAAAAAATCGCAGCTACTGGGTTCACTCTGTTTATTTTGACCTTCTCCCGCATTTCCCTCTGTATAGCGTGTAGGATCATGGGATATATCCGGTTCTCCGAAGTGTAAAATGAACGTGAAGAAAACGCACTAGAAGTGTTTTCCTTGCGTTCGTTGGGGTTTGAACGGCAAGAAAAAGCTGCATGCAACGTTTTTTTTTTTTTTGACACCGTATAATCACGCAGCCGGACAAACGCACGTCACCAAAGCCCGTGTGAACATACTCACTGACTCCTATGTGTAGAAAACCCTCGGCACTTCATCCTCGCTCACCGGACACTACAAACGGCAGAAAACGCTCGATTTTAATAGGGTTGGGCACCAGTACCTATAGAACCGGTATGTACCGGACCGAAACAGAACGTGAATTTCGGTGCCTCATTTCGGTGCCACTTAAATGCCTGAACTGTCGATTGAAATATTTGTTCTCTAGATTCATATATTTTTGTAGATTAATAGTTTATTAGATTAAATTAAAAAAATTAAAAGCACAAATTATCCGGAAATGAGAGACTATCCGACATGCGCGTGAATGCAGCAACTAACGTTACACTCGCTCTGACGGCAGCAGGCGGTCTACCGATAGCTTAGCATGCTAAATTAAACAACTTTCGTTAAAATGCCTAAAACTAAACCGTCGAAAGTGTGGCTGTACAGTATTTCACAAGAAAGGATTCCGGCACCGCGACGTGCAGCGAATGTTTCACAGCAGTTGCGTGTAAAGAGGGAACCACGTTAAATCTAATGAAACATTCGACGGCAGACGGAATAAAGTTAAAAGCAGAATAAATACACGGAATAAAGTTAAAAGCAGAATAAATACACGGAATAAAGTCAAAAGCAGAATAAATACACGAAATAAAGTTAAAAGCATACGGCGGCACCGTGTTTAACAGCTTGTGGACAACAGCTGGCACTATCAGTATGGACGACCCTCAGTCCCAGTCACACCAACTGTAGCAAAAAGGAGTCACCGATTATGATGCCGACAGCAGCCTTTCCGCAGGTTAGTAGTAGGATAATGTAATGTTAATAGCAAAATGCAAATCTTGCATTCATGTCCTGTGCAGGGCAATAAGTCAGGAAAGGAGTCGTATTTTGACAGAAAAGGCAAATATGGTGAAATTTCTGCAAAAGAATTGCTAAAATTTGAAGCATACATATTCATATATACGTTAAACTTTTAATATATTGTTCAATTTTAAGCATAAAATTTTTTGTTCAATAAAAATTCTTGAGTCATCCACTATAATTTTGTGGCTTAAAAGTATCGGTTCAGGCACCGTTTTGGCACCGGTACCGTTTTCAAAGTATCGATTTGGCACCGGTATCGAAAAAAAACAAAAACGATACCCAACCCTAGATTTTAACGCCCGATAAGAGGTGTTTAATGTAAATTGTTCCCATACCTTGGAGGACTTGGGGCGCGTGCTTTTATCTGCAAACGCTCATGTAAACTCCATTGCGCGAGCGACTGTGTATCTGTGTGTGTGTATTTGTGCATCTTGTGGTAGCGTTCCTCAGTAACGTGAGCAGCCCAACTAATCGATAACGGCATTCGTTGACAACGAATTTCATTATCGATAATTATCGATTTTATCGATTAGTTGTTGCAGCCCTAGTTTATTATATCAGATGCCTACAACAAAACTACAACAAAAATATATTGTTGTAATATATTTGAGTTTGATGTTAATTCACTGGCGGGCCACCAGGGGGCAATACCGCGCTGTATACTATATGTGTCGTGTGCACTGAATGCAGTAAAAGAAGAATACCGTTTTTCTCCATGCCTCCGTTTCTCACACAAAAAGCAAGTAATATTATAGATGTTAGTTGTGCATATTGATGCAAACATAATTGTCATACCAAAGAATAAACTACCCGCCAATGTGGCTAGTGAGACTAAAGTTATTACCCGCCACAGCCGAATTTTACTCGCATTTTGCGGGTGGGTGGGTGCAAAAGTCAACGCCATCTTGTCTCTGTTTATGCTTCCTGAATCGCGACCGTACTACTTCCGGGTCCTAAAGCCGGTCGCGGAACGAGTGCGCACGACAGCAACCAAATTAGCTTCGCGACCTCTGTTTTCTTCCGACAGAGAATAAAAAATATCGAACATTCTATCGAACACATTTTTTATTGATATCGATCACGTGTCTATCGCGAAACATATCATTATCGTTTTATCGCCCAGGCCTATTAGAGCCGTTATGAAGCTTTACAGAGCAGAAGTAGCAGATATACATCTCAATATCAACTGTTCAAAGAAGATTATTGCAAATATATTGAATATATTTTGGACGCCTGCAGTATTGTTTTACAGTGTAGAAAGAAATATAAATCAGGAAAGACCATGGAGTTAGAAGATGTGTGAATAATAGTGACTAGATAGTGAATAAGTAATACAAAATATAAAGTAAAAATAAAACAAACCTGCACTTTACCAATGAGAAAGAGATGAGAGAAGAAAAAGGGGGGGGGGGGGCTACTAAGTAGGACAATTTTCACACACACATACACAGTAAAACAGGATTAGGCTTTCTTTTTCACAAAAGTGTCTGACTGACCCTTACACACTGTCTGATTAACCCTTTATCATCCTCAATAAGATATAAAACAGTGGCAAACAAGTTTTCCCAGTGGTTTATTTTCCTGGGGCAATAAGAAAAATATTTTTTAACAGACCCCAGCACAGGCCTCTTCCATTTTTTCTTTATGGTAAAAGTATATGTATGTATATATATATATATATATATATATATATATATATATATATATATATATATATATGTGTGTATGTATATATATGTATATATATATATATATATATATATATATATATATATATATATATATATATATATATATATATATATATTAAGAAACAGATAAATAATATTTTTACAAAGCAAAAAAAACTGTTTTGGGGCATTGGAGATGCTCAAGATTAAGTTTTAACAAGATATTGACTTAAAATGTGTTTGAAAGTTGAATAAAATATTGAAGGGTTAAAAGAACAGCTGGGTGATTGACTGCCTGGTTGAATAGTTAAGACGCTGCCTAAATGAATGGCTGAGTGATTAAATTACTGACTGAATGAATGACTAGTTAAGTTTTAGCCAAAAGTATAGCTTTAAACAGATCTCCTTTTTTTAAATTGCAGAAGTTTGCAGAAAACAAAACTTGTATAACATCATAATTTGACTGCCACTGACTTATATAACTACTATTTATAGTTGTTACTTATGTCATAAGATCACTCAGGATCAAAATACATCTACTTGAGGAATACAAACCTATGGGGCGTCTCAACTAACTCAAGACTGATTGGGACGCAGGGCCTAAACTGGACCAAGCATGATAAAGCTGCATTTAGTTCCAATACTAGAACTAACTGACAGAAGATTGTAGATATTCCCCAAATTTAGCCAATCTTAACTAAAAAAAAGAACTACTTTCTTTCTGCACTTTGGAAAACTAATACTTTTCACCCTTACTTATTTGAATTATTTGCATACTGTATCTACTGTATATCCAATTGAAATTCATATCCATAGCTTTTAGCTATGTAAAACACTTTGAACTTCCGTAAATCAACTTGTATTTGAACGCCTCACAAATTCAACCCAATATGTGTTTGGAAAACTTGACTTTGGTTTATCTAAACCAACCTTCCTTGTGCTCTTCATGAAACAAATCTGCACCCATCAGGGGTAATTAATTTGCAGTTCACCTGGGAGTGGCTGATGTAGTTATAGAGGCAGACTAGGTTTGTTCCCTACAAATAGAAACCAGTCATTTTAAAGTTAATTTTAAAGTTATTATTGTAAACAGAGTTGCATGAATCCATACCTCACTTACCACATTTATTAATTGTATATACTGTATGTAGTCACTATTAGTTTAGTCATTTATTTAGAACTGTTCCTTCTCACTTCAAGTGGTCATTTAGTCATTCAAATATTTCTGACATTGTTTCTATATAGGGGTGGGCGATATAACCAAAATCTTCTATCACGGTAGAAGCAATTTTCTACCTCGATAACGATATATAACACAATATAGCAATTTGTATCTGAAAATGCAGAAATAAAAATTCAAACACAAAAAACCTGTTTTACATAATGTAATTTTATTTAAACTGGGAATTGCTGAAATTTTACTTTGGCCATATTCGATTGGATGTGTAACAAACCTAATTTGATTTTGTTATATTGTGCTAATGTTAGATGCACCGGCCCTCGTGAGGTGCATATGTGTGTGTGAGGTTTTTATCCTCTCGGGGCTTGCCGTAGAAGCACTTCCTGCTCTAGAGTGTCGCCTGTGTTGGAGTTTCAGTTTGTTTTTGTGAATAAAGGAGAATAAACAGTTGATAAGGATTTTGTGTGCTCTCGTTTTTATTGTTTTTACACCCGATTGAACCAAATATCTGCGCGGCCCAGTGAACAGCGTAGCGCGACTATCTGAATAGCGCAGAGATGATCTGGTTTATTTGCGCAGCCCGGTGGATCGCACAGCGTGGACCAACTTGAGCAGCGCCGCTCGAATCACAAACCTGCGCGACCCACTGTGTTTTATTTAAAAACAATTTATTTAAAATGTCAGGACTGTTTAATGTTGTTTCCGCCTTGCCATGCCTGGTTTGTACGTGCGCATCCCAGCGGGGTAAAATGTATTTTGATGGTCGGCGTGGTCTATTTCTATCAGCGTAGCGCAGGTTTGTGATTCGAGCAACTCTGCTCAAGTTGGTCCTTGCTGCGCGATCCACCGGGTCTGGATATTTGTTCTGCCCACGCCCGGCTTAATCGGGGTGCCATGGTTTCATCCCACTTTAGATGTGTTTGGCTTCCCATAGAAGTGAATGTGTATTGCGTGGTTATGGTGATCTCAACCGCGATTAAGACGATAGACCACAATCTCTACCCGTTGACAAATTTCCACCGGTTAACCGTGTATATCGGTATATCGCCCACCCCTATTTCTAACTTTTCCTTTTTCCAGATTCTTTCGTGTGTGTGTGTGTGTGTGTGTGTGTGTGTGAAGTTGTGTGGAACACAACATCAGTGCTCACTGGTCAAAGTGAATTAGGGCTGCAACAACTAATCGATAAAATCGATAATTATCGATAATGAAATTCGTTGTCAACGAATGCCGTTATCGATTAGTTGGGCTGCGCATGTTACTGAGGCGCGCGACCACAAGATGCACAAACACACACACAGATACACAGTCGCTCGCGCAATGGAGGTTACAGAAGCGTTTGCAGGAAAACGCGCGCGCCCCAAGTCCTCCAAGGTATGGGAGCAATTTACATTAAACACCTCTTATCGGGTGGTAAAATCGACCGTTTTTCTGCCGGTCGTAGTGTCCGGTGAGCGCGGATGAAGTGCCGAGGATTTTCTACACATAGGGGTCAGTGAGAGAGTGACGTCACCAAAGCCCGTGTGAACACTCTCACCGGCTGCGCGGTTATACGGGGTAAAAAAAAAAAAAAAAAACGTTGCATGCAGATTTTTCTTTGCGTTCAAATACCAAAGAACGCGAGGAAAACACTTCTAGTGCGTTTTCTTCACGTTCATTTTACACTTCGGAGGACCGGATATATCCCATCATCCTACAGGCTGTACACAGGGGAAAAGGGCAAAATAAACAGAGTGAATCCAGTAGCGGCCAGTTTTTTTTCTCCCCACGTCGCCGTATTACGAGAATGTCTAGTATTTATTTTATAATTTTTTTTATTGAGACAAAAAAAAGGATAAAATACACGAGAGGATCGAAATAATGTATAAACCGTGAAAAGGATGTAGTAGACACTTCAATTAAAAATATCATAATCTAGAAGTCTATTCTTATTATTATTAAGTTGAATTAATTTAAGAGAATTTAAAATTCATGTCATTCTTAACAACTGAATGTATTTTTGTTTTAAACTAATATACACACACATACACACACTGTAAACTTGCTATCTGCAATTATTGTTAAAAACAAAAATGTTGATTTACATAAAATAAGGTTTAAATGTCAAAATTAAAGATAATTAAACTATGTGGCTATTGCATTTTTTAAAGTTTACTTTTATACATAAATAATACCCTGATTTATGGTTTTATATAGTTAAGCAAAACATCAAATTAAAGCGTCTAACTTTTATCCAATTTAATCGATATACATATAATGTATGTATGTATGTATACAGATGGCAAGTTGACAGTGTTTTATTTATATATATAAATATAACAGTCAACTTGCCATCTGCAATTATTGTTAAAAACAAAAATGTTGGTATGGTTTTATATATAATTATAAGCAAAACATCAAATTAAAGAAGCGCTTAGCGGTATCCGATTAATCGATTAATCGAAACAATAATCGGCCAACTAATCGATTATCAAAATAATCGTTAGTTGCAGCCCTAAAGTGAATATCGAGTCGATTTGAGAACTTCTGTTGTCTTCACCCACAATGCTGAGCTTTAGTGGTCTTTAAAGTTGCTACAGCTGCTGGAACAAATACTGAGCCTTCTCCAGGGAGACAGAACGCACAAGGTACAAACACACACTGGTGTCCTGGGACCAATTACTCACCATAAGGAGGAGAGAGAGAGAGATCAAAAGATTTAGAGATCTTTCCTCTCTTTGTGCCAGCCACATGTGGTAAAACGTCTGCCTTCAGGGATGAATTAATGAATTTTAGCTGAATGCCAGCCTACTGCTCATTTCTAACAGACACGGGCTGTGGGAAATTATTTTAGTTTCATTTCAAACTCCTTGAACACTCATTTGAATTTTTTTAATGGCTTATGTAATCAGAATGACCTTTCAGATACACGTTGTGCTCATATGAAATTTCATATCATGCTTATTTTCTTATCATGGTTTATTGAGGTGGTTGATGGTATTATCAAGATAATGTGTTTAAAATATTAATTGACCTGCACCTGTTGTCTTGGGGAAACATTTTAATATTGAATGAACTTATGATGTCATTCCGCTCCAGCAGACGTCATCTCAGAGCTTTACAAATGGTTACTCACTATTTTCCTGAAACTACAATTAAGTTGTTCAGACAGAACTGTCCTTGGAGCATAAAATCACAAAGATACAAACACAAAAAAGTTGAAGAAAAATGTAATCTCTATGACTGTGTCATGGTTGTTGATGGTTGTTGTTCGACTTTTTGAGTGGTTTGACACCACTATAGGCTTCTTCCAAATGGTTGTGATGTCAGTTCCTGGTAAAAACAAATATACTTAAAATACAAAACAAAAAATGCTGTTTTTATGAGCACTGGAAATGGTAATGATGGCTCAAACACTCGCTCATCTTCTATACTGCTTTATCCTGCATTCAGGGTCGTGGGGACCTGGAGTCTATCCCAGGAGGCTTAGGGCACGAGGCAGGGTGCCAATCCATCACAGGGCACACACATACATGCACTCACTCATTCACACACTATGGGAACGCCAATTAACCTAACCTGCATATCTTTGGCCTGCGGGAGGAAACCGGAGGACCCGAAGGAAACCCACCAAGCACATGCAAACTCCATGCACACAGAGATGGGAATCGAGCCTGACCGGGAATCAAACCCGGACACTGGAGGTGCAAGGCGACAGTGCTAACCACTATACCACCGTGCAACCAACAATTTAACTTGAATACATTTTTGATGCAAGACTGTGTAAAGGGTTAAAAAAAATATTGCATGACAGATTGACATTCTTCAGTTAATATTCAAATACAGAAATGTGTAAAAATGTGATTTCGGTTATTCTATAACATCCAGCAAGTGGCGGTTCTGCTGGGGAAACCTCTCAGTGATGAGATGACCAAAGGAGAATGGCATTCTGGCTGAATGGATGGATACAGGAAAACTCTAGCAGAAAAGCATCTCTGGACCCAGAAGCAAAACAAAACCTACAATTGGGTTCCACTTCTATAAGACAAAAACAGGTTAAGGCTAAAGAGTGCATTTTAAGGTCTTTTTTTCTAGGAACGGTTCATAGGAACTTTGTACTGTATGTACAACAATTATCTCACAATGACTCACTTTTGCTGCTGACTCAATATGAGCCCTCAGGCATTCTGGAAATAACCAGAAGACGAATATTAAACAGAACATAAAAAAATAAATCCATGTTGAATATGTGACTCGTGCCTCATCATCCTGGAAATAAGCACACACCGATCCCTGTGCTTTAAAAGTGCTTGGCATGATACTGGCATTTGTACGTTTGTCATGAATGTGCATCATGGTAAATCCTTTAACCTGCAATACCAGCACTATCTTATCCTCTGTGGAATGGGTTTGCTTGTCTCTAGTTTTGAATGCGATTTCAAAGAAACAGTAATATTTACATGATCCCCGCCCCAGACGTGGCATTTTCATTTTACGCTGTGACTGTTTTGCTGGGCTCAGGAATAATTGCCAAGCAATTCATGTGGTTTTGTTTGATGTGGTCTGGCAAGTCTTTTAGATCATGCTTACTATGGTGCATTAAACAACCAGAGATTTTTTGTTTTTGTTTCTATATATCCTTAAACTTTCCAGACAGGAAACAATACATTTTTTGGACTCCAAAAGCCAAAACTAATACCAATTAAGGCTTATTGCTTACCTATTACTTATATTACTATTAACATTACTAAGACTCTTAAGTGTCCACAACTTGCACAATGGTTTTGTAGACCTTTTTATGTGATATCGTTAACCCATATGACTTTCATACAGACCTGCTCCTTTAAAGCAGACGTTCCCCTATTAGGACAGGTGTGTGTGGCAGGAAGGAGCCATGGAGGAAACGCAAACTGAGTGTGTGTGTGTGTGTGTGTGTGCGCGCTGAGGCCAGGGCTGGGAGAGAGCATGACCCTGAGGGGGGGTGAGACAGAGGACAGAGAAGGAGCAGCAGGAAATAACAATTAGTCTGTTCCATAGTCCCTGAGCAGCTGAGCTGAGAAATGCACACCGGTAATTACTCCTCCTCACTCTGCGCTCAGACTTTCACACATTGGAGTGTGTGTGTGTGTGTGTGTGTGTGTGTGTGTGTATACTGTATGAGAGA
The DNA here is from genome assembly GCA_030522415.1 of Channallabes apus. Classification (NCBI taxonomy): domain Eukaryota; kingdom Metazoa; phylum Chordata; class Actinopteri; order Siluriformes; family Clariidae; genus Channallabes; species Channallabes apus. The sequence continues at coordinate 13,366,500 of CM060111.1, read as the reverse complement.
GAGAGAGAGAGAGAGAGAGAGAGAGAGAGTTCATGCACTTCACACTCTATTAACACCTGCTTCGTTGTCCTTTGAAGAAAATAAAATGAATTTATTGCCTTATGTGTAAAGGATGTAATAAGTGACGCGTGCAAGGTCAGTTCACTGCAGTTTCTCATTAACCTGATGTTTCCAACCCATGTCGATTCTCCAACATAGTTGGATTTTACATTTTCTTGTTCATCTTTGGATTAAACTGATCCACCATCTTCAAGTGAGGCTGGATCCCAAATGGCTCCCTTATCACTTTATATGTAACCTACATAGGGCACAATATAACAACCCTACCTAGTGGGACAGTGGTGGCTACTGTATACTGTATGTAACCCTTTTTCTTCATGTTGCAGTACTTGAGAGTGTAGAGTGCTATTTGAGGCTCGGAAAGGTTGGCACCTACTGTATTCTCACTACAGGTCAAAGTTTTGGCACCCATAGCTATGTTTGGCCATACACACTGCCTTAACCTGATTTTATATTAGGAGCTCTATTTTTCTACTCATGCCTATCCCTAGTCACTACCTAGTAACCTGCACAGAAACATCTTCTACTTGCATGTCATACGGCAGAAAAATTACTTCCTCTTTCAAATGAATAAATAGGAAGAAGAATAGGCGAGTATGCAATAACAAGGGTCAATTGTGAGTACTTGAGGATGATAGCTACAGTATGTAGATAACATCCTTACATCCCACAGTGACCTGGAGAGACTGACCATGATAATGAATGGACTTAAAAAAAGATTCTGACAGCTGGTGGATTTGCACTCAAGCCATGGGTTCGGTCAGGGCAATGTGGGAGGCAAGTGACTGGTGCTCAAACTCAAGGTCAAGTGATCGTACTTCCAGACCAGATAAAGGAAAAAGAAAACAAGGCTTTGGGCAACAGGGTACTTGGTACAAGAGGACAAACTCTACATTATGACTTCCATTAACTTCTCAAAAAGGAAAAAAAAAATGAGAATAGGCCAGACACTCCTTGAGGGCAAAGTGAAACTGAAAACGGCTAACCCCTTGACCAGAAGACAGCTACTACGCCAGGTTGCTGGGCTCTGTGACCCAATTGGTCTCGTTATGCCTCCCAATCAAAAAGGTGCAATTCTTGTCAGGAAGGCATTCCAAGAGACAGAAAATGGAAGCTTAACTCAAAAATCTAAAAAATGAAGCCATCAAACTCTCGAGGAGCATGTGCAGCTTAGTCAAGTTGAGTTTCACAGAAGTCTCATGCCAGTTGGCTGGAAAGGAAAACCATGGGGGAACACATCCTCAGATGAGTCCAGTCCAACACCAAGTTAGCACCCATGGACCAGAAGGGAGATGCATGGGCGGATGGAAGCTGAACGTTGGTCAGACCGTGCTCAGGACCATTCACTAAGAGCTACAGGGTTCAGACATCTTTTACGAACAAAGTCAGGGAAATCCATAATACTGTCCATAAGGTTACTTTCGGGCGTTTTTACATTACCCATGATTAATTTGTTTAATTGCGTTATTTTATTTTCCATAACTTTGGTACACTTGCATGTTTACACTCTCTGATACAGTATGCACTTACTTGGTTTGTGAGCCACCATTTAACACAAGAGAAGACGAGAACAAGGAAGTCAAACTTCTTGCTAATTTTATTATGCCTAATATTATTGATACTTTGGGAAAGAATGTCAGTGTGATGCTCTCACGTGCCTTCCTACTTTATTAGCTATGGCTGTGTGGATCAGATGATGAGATTTGCTCGTGCTATGCGCACACAGACAGCTTTGATGACATCGTATCTAAACAGTGGTCTACTTTCATGTTTAGGTGCGATTTGTTTCCATATTTGAATTCCTGCCTGTGTACTCGGTACTATGCCTAAGACCACTTACTCAAGTTGTCTGATGCATGGTTCCTGAACGTGTATTGTGTTCTCGCTGAGACCTTTGGGGTCACGTGTTTTCAGAAACTATCCTGGGCCCCTAATATGAAAACATTCCTAGCAGCCATCATGTCTGTGTTTCATTCTGGCTTTCCCGTTTATTTAATAAAAAGGTCATAGTACTGCGACAATGATCACTGTTTTAATTGCTATACGAATAAATTTGAATTGAATTGAATATAAACACATCACATTAATAAGACTATAACCTTCATCCTCTAGTTCAGTGGTTCCCAAACTGGGGGCGCGGAATAATTTCAAGGGGTCGCAAGAGGGATTAAAAAATATTTTGTGTGTGATTATAATACACACTTTTCAGTATTACAAGTAAATGCTATAAATAAATATTTTCTGATTTGTAAAGATATTACTGAGTGAGAGTGTTAAAAAAAATTCGGACTCAAAGATATGACATCACTGTGCAGCGACTGGCTCACTAGTTATTGCAACAGCGCACAACTGCACGTGAAAACCGCAACTGCCGAGATGGATAAATTTGTTATTCGCAAATCTAAAAATGTTAAGGAAATTGTTTGCCTGAGTCATCGGAACCATGTACATCGACCAAGCAAAAGAGCAAGACCCCGTCAGACCAAAGTAGAAAACGTCGGAAATATGAGGAAGAATTCATAAAGTGCAGTATCAGTATTCACTAAGTTGCGGTAGCAACCGAATACACAAGTTGTCCCATGCAGCAGTGGATGTACTGCTTCAAAGTGGATCTACATATGTGTGTGAGCAGTCTTTTTCCGCTGTTACATATATAAAAATTAAATCTAAACACATCTAAAGTGGGACGAAACCGTTGCACCCGATTGAGCCGGTGTGGGCAGAACAAATATCCAGACCCGGTGGATCACGCAGTGCAGACCAACTTGAGCAGCACCGCTCGAATCACAAACCTGCGCTACGCTGATAGAAATAGACCGCGCCGACCATCAAAATACATTTTACCCCGCTGGGATGCGCACATACAAACCAGGCATGGCAAGGCGGAAACAATATTAAACAGTCCTGACATTTTAAATAAATAGTTTTAAAATAAAAAACAGTGAGTCGCGATCCACCGGGCTGCGCGAATAAATCATCTCTGTGCTATTCAGATAGTCGGCACTGCGCTGTCCACTGGGCCGCGCAGATATTGGGTTTAAAAACAATAAAAACGAGAGCACACAAAATCCTTATCAAATGTTGATTCTCCTTTATTCACAAAAACAAACTGAAACTCCAACACACGCGACACTCTAGAGCAGGAAGTGCGCATGCGCCTTTTGCCCTTCTATGGCAAGCCCCGAGGGGATAAAAACCTCAAACCTCAGAAATTCCCAGTTTAAATAAAATTACATTATGTAAAACAGTTTCTTTGTGTTTGAATTTTTATTTATGCATATTAAGATATAAATTGCTATATTGTGATGTATATCGTTATCGAGGTAGAAAATTGCTTCAACCGTGATAGAAGATTTTGGTTATATCGCCCACCCTATTACAGTCATGCTATACAGTAACTTACAGTCATGTTACAGTATAACTTACAGACAACTGCAGCAGCTATAAACAGTCGTTCTTTCACCAACTGTGCCTCTGCAGCTAAACCCAATCAGAAAATTCAACCAGATACAGATTTAAATACCAAATATAAGAGTAAATATTCTCAATGGTCTAATTATATTATATTATTACTTGACCTTCAATACATATTAGGCAGCATTTAGCTTTGATGATGTTTGGCTTTAAAAAAAGTAGAATAACTATGAGTTTGTCTGTGGGGTGTAGCTGAGGATACTATTGAGATATATTACAAATATGTAACGTAATATCGTTATATTGCCTGCCTTTGTATTGTGGTTTCACAGTGGTGTTTGGAAACTAGCACTCACATGGTCACCAAAGAACATAGTGTGTCACACAAAGTTTGTCCCTTACACTACCTCGAACACTTCTACACCAACATTATCATTCTGGCTTGTTGGTAACACACCCATATCAAAATACATGCTTCAGCAATCTGGAACACTTCATATATTTTCAAAAGCCAAGTGGTCACGACAGGGTGTGGCGCCGAGTTTCTACGGTGGGAGGTGTGTGTGTGTGTGTGTGTGTGTGTGTGTGTGTGTGTGTGTGTGCGTGCGTGCATGTGTTTGAACAGAGAGAGATGGTGTTTAATGACAGCCTGAGCTCTATTTTAAGCTCTAGACGCTGGACGACAGACAAACATCCATAGCGTAGTGCACGAGCATATCAAAGCACATTCAGATAGATGTGAGTGCTTATGAATGACACACAAGTGAGCGACTAACCATTGAATCAAAACCAACAAACCACTGAAATGCTTGCATTTCAAAATTTGTCTCCATGTACACACATTTCAAAAACACTCCCTCACAGAATGCCATGACAGGGCTGGCATATGCAGCAGGGGAAAACAGACAGAAGCTAATAAAAACATTTACGAGAGACAATAAATAGCAAACCCAAGCCAGATACCCAAGTCTGACGGAGGGAAATGGGAAAATTCTCAGGAATCAGATGGTCTGCGTGTTCAGTTGTTTGTAGGGGGGGAGGGGGGAGGGGATTATTTTCAGTCTTCATCAATACAAGTGCTAGTAATAATATAATTGGCAGTAGTGGTAGAAATAGCTTTTGTAGCAGTGGTAGCAGTACAGAAACAGAAGTAAAAATGTAGTATAATAAAAATGATATTAGTTGAAGTAGCAATAGGAGTAGTAGTATTATAATATAAGAAATAGTAGTACTAATCATTTTAGTGAAATACAATCACATAATACTGTAGTAACAATAGTCTTAGCAGCAGTAGTAGTATTATAGGTATATATTAGTAATATCATTAACAATAGTGTGAATTACAAATTAATCGCTTTATAATGTTTTGCGTCATATTTTTCTGTAGCTCACACATCTATTCACTTTTTGGGGGTCTACAACTGACAGTTCAGGTGATGTGTAGTGTCAATCAGTTTCGTACCAGAGCTTCCAATAACAAAAATGGACTTTATATTACCTTGTGTACTATTCGCACAGGGTAAATATTATCTGGAGACCTTGTGTAATTTGTAATAATTGCGGAGGTTGTCTGTGATCTTAATCTTGTGTGAACCGGCCATGGCTGGATTTTTGTACAGTAAAAATTACCCCGCAAATGACCTACCATATCCCATATTTTGCCGAACACCAAGCTCCTGTGATAATATTAGTCCTGTGCGAATCAGCATGTCTGTGATTTGGCGAGGTTGTATATCACTTTTTTAAAGGTTTTTGTTTCCTGTGTGCCTTTTCATCCAGCTTCTGCACCATAAAACAATAAAATGTGCAGAAAGAGAAAGCTCAAAACCATCAGAAGAGCGAAAGCAAAAAGAATGATTATAAGGAGATGAATGATGTATAACAGCATGCGGTAAGGAAAAGTCTTCTGTTTATATCATGCAGGCAGAAATACAATAACTAGTATTATTATCTTGACATCCTATCCGAGAGATAAGTCAAGTAAATTCACTTCACTTCTCCCATGCGAATGCGTCACATGAAATTTAGATGTTCAGTGGGGGGGCTGGGGGTCGGGGGTAATTTCTAAATCACACAAGGTCCTCAGATAATACTAATCCTGTGTACCGTAGGGCTTTAAACTCCTTTCAATTCAATTAAATTTTATTTGTACAGCGCTTTTAACAATTGTCATTGTTGTGAAGCAGCTATATACAATCAAAAGAATTATTTAAGTTTGTATGGAATGTGAATGTGTATGAATCAAAATGGTCCCTAGTGACCAAGCCGAGGGCGACAGTGGCAAAGAAAAACTCCCTGAGATGGCAATAGGAAGAAACCTTGAGAGGAACCATCCTCATCTGGGTGAAACAGATAGCAGGAATTGATCAGCATTCATACTGTGTGTTAGGAAGCTGGAAGTTCAGTATAACAGTTGATGTTAATTGATGATAATATGGAGTCCAGGTATTTGTTCGAGACTCAGGTAGACTTGTAGACTTTCCTGTCCGGGTTCGATTGTCCGGGTTCGATTGCTGGCCAGGCTTGATTCCCGTCTCTGTCTGAATTAGAGTTAGGTTAGGCTAATTGGCGTTCCCAAATTGCCCGTAGTGTGTGAATGTGTGTACAGTGTGTGTGTGTGCACTGAGATGGATTGGCCCCCTGTCCAGGGTGTACCCTGCCCCGTGCCCTAAGGCTCCTGGGATAGACTCCAGTTTCCTGCGACCCTGAATACAGGATAAAGCGGTGTAGAAGATGATAGCATTTTATACGTACTGTATATATACACAGTAGGTGAATGATTAGTCCAAGCAGTAGTATAAATATAAATGGTAGCAGTATTAGTAGTATAATTAGTGTAATAATTAGTATAGCAGTAGTGGTAGAATTTGTGTTAGCACAAATAGAACAAGAGTTGTAATAAAAGTAAAATTATGATATTTAAAAATACATCTGTATAATTATAACAACACTATAATGTGTAGTGCTGGATGCATATTTTGTACTTGTAGTAATAAAAGTACAGGTCGCAGTCATTGTAGCAATAAGAATATTAGTAATAGTATACTTATTTTAAGTAGGAATAGAATTTGTAGTAGTACAAGTAGCAGTAGTTACTAATAGCAGTGGGAGATTTTTACATCTTGATGATAGATGTATATATACTAGGGCTGCACGATATTAGGAAAATATGCGATGTTGTTGAATACTGCGATAACGATATTTCTTGCGATATAACATTTCCCTAGAGAAATGCATTTTTTTATTATTATTATTGCCTATTTTTTTTTACATTTATTTATTTATATGTAATGATCATACTAAAATAAACAGGTAATAGATATTCGTCTGATGTAATTAAATCTAATTCAGGCTAAAAAGAAACTATATGTCAAGGAAGTTGCAAATATTTAGACTTCAGAACACTATGAATGACTTAAACCCCTCAGCAGATATTCTGACTTCTGGTTTGCTGTTACTATAAACCCGCCAACACAATATGAATTACTTTCAAACATTACTTTTTATTTAAGTGGAACCATACACTCATCAATAGCGTCTTAAAACAAGAGCATCTTTTAAACAAAATATTCTCTTTGGCTTGTCTGTTTTTTTTTTTTTTTTTTATAAAAATAAATATTATTAAACAAAAATGTAATAAAAAAAAATACTATTTGTCACACACACACACACACACACGCACGCACACACACGCTCCGCGACCGGCACTAGGACCCAGAAGTAATGCGGGCGCAAACCCGGAAGTATAAGAGGAGTAAACAAACTAGTGCATACAGCTTAGTGACTGTGTTCGCCATGTCGGTTCAGATTCGAGTGTGTGTTTATAAGACGCGGGTTAAATGTGTGTTTTTCCCTTGCTCCCCTTCTGTGAGAGTCCTTAAACTAATTCACGTGGTTATCCTGCCTACTCGCTTGCTTCCGCGTTTGGGTTTACCGTCTATAAAGGGCTAACGGCTAATCGCGGCTAACGGCTAATCGCGGCTAACGGCTAATCGCGGCATCTTCTGATCATCCGGGGTTAGTTCGCGACAGAATGAAGTATAAAGATATAAATAATATTATATATATATATATATATATATATATATATATATATATATAAAAAAGATATAAGCTGGTATAAACATAGTAAGGGCCCATCTGATTGGTCAAATTTGGACACACAAATGCTTGGCAAATAAAGTATTTATCGCAACGCCTTGCGATATGGTTATCGCGCATGCCATTATCGCGATAACGATATTTTTTCGATATATCGTGCAGCCCTAATATATACACACTGTATATGTTACTTGTTGGATTTTTTTCATTGTTTTCATGGAGATACTACAGCAGGAGACTAAACAAGACTCTGTTTTGGTGCCTTGGTTAAGAATTAGAGGTCAGACCCTGTGTTTTTACACTCAGTATTCAACCTTGAGTTTTATAGATTTTAAAGAGGTCTCCTTTAAACAGCAGGCTATCATTTCAAAAAGTTTCCAAACATAAGCATCCATCACCTCTGAATAAAGGTTTATAAAACACACTTTCAGGAGTTTCTAAATTTAACAAGAGTGACCAAAGTGGAAAAAGACATCACTGAACAATAAAAAAAATGCTCAGATTATTCAGGTACACATAAAGGGCAAACAATGACCTGCCTGGGAAATATAAAGGACATACACTGGAAAACTTTGCTCACATGTCACAGGCATATTTATTCTTCAATATCAGGACCAAATAAGGCAGACAAAGAATAGCATCTGTTTGACACACAAGAGTCCGTCTGAGCCGGTGGGAATGAGGTGTGCATTTGTGTGTGTGTGGGGGTGTTTTTTTTTTTACTTTCTTTTTTTTCCATATATTGGAAACTATGTAATTCACTGGCATTCTTGATATGTTTACATTGTAATTTTGCACTAATAATAATAATAAATTATAGTTATACAAGGTAAAATGCACCAAAACAATTTGTATAATTTTCAAAAACAAAACTTAGTATAAAATAAACTAAAAAGATCATTTGATGGAGTTATCTAGCTAGACTAGCTATCAATTCTAATAAGATCATTAGGCAACAACTAACCAAGCAAACCAAATTCTAATCGCTGTTAATTTAGGGAGTTTTTAACTTTTTTTAGTCAGTTTGTCAAGTCCAAATCCATCCATCCATTACGTATATCGCTTATCCTGTGTAGGGTTGCGGGGGAGCGTAGTTTAGGCAACTTATGACATGACGTATGGGGAGGGGCGTGTATGGGGTACATCCAGGAAGCTCACACACAATCACAGAATATGGGCTACACACATTATGTTTCCTAGATACAAATGAGGGCCCCAAGCACAGGAAGAACATGAAAACTCCACACAAACAGACCAGAGGCAACATTCAAACCCCTCAAACCCCCTGGATTTATGAGGTGACAGTGATAACCACCAAGCTGCCCGAATCCAAAACATAAGTCCACAAAACTCCATTCAGTAAAATCTAGATACCCGTACTTCGTAGATTCCTAAATGCGTATTGCCCAAACTACAAACAATCAATTAGTGTACAGTATTATATAAACTGTATGGCCAAACATATGTGGACACCTGACTATTACACCCACAAGTTTTTCTTCCGCAAACTGTTGGAAGCTCACAACTATACAGAATCTCCTTGGATGCTGTAGCTTTACAACCCAAACCTGTTCTAGGTACCTGTTCTCAGTTACAATGCTCCCGTACACGAAGCAGGCTCCATGAAGTCCATAGTGTGCCAAGGAAGGAGGGAAAGAGCTCAAAGATCCTGCTCAGAGCCCTGACCTCAATCCCAATGAATACCTTGAATTTGGGATGCCGAACGCACCTGAAGCCCCTTCACCAATGCTTCTGCTCATTATTATTCTGTATAAAAGCAGTACCAAACTGTTGTTCATGTTAAACGTCTTTAGGTAAATATGTGAACAATGTGCACCTTGATCCACGGGGTGGGGGGGTGTTTGGATGTCGCTGTGAGAGCGTTCACCAACTGCAGCCTTTAAATAAACCCAACGAGCTATGGAATGGGGTCTGATTACATAAAAGCACCGGGGGCCGAGGGCGAGAGGCACAAAAAGGACCGTTGTCCTGTTAAACAGGGACAGCAGGCCAAATGGCAGTACAACCGTTCTACGCACCTAGAGTCGAGAGAAGGGTATGGTGAATATGATAGACGTTTCTATGATATGCGTCCTGAAGTTGGCTAGACTTTTTGTTGGCCATGTGAGTAAATAAGTGTAAATTGAAAGAAAGATAAGCACAGATTCAGTAATCAGATTTGAGAATTATTATGTCAAATACAGTATTATGCCCAACACTCTTAAGGATTAGCCTAAAAAGCCTATCTATCCTGAAAAGACGTGACAACAAAAGCCAGACAAACTATACTACAGATTCCTAGACAGACTAGACATGAAGGGTGTGTCAGGGTCGTGGTGATCAAGTAATGGAAGATTATAACCACAGATTAGCATCATGCAAACTACATGACGTAATCGCACACTTTCTGGATACTGTAGATGTGCATAAAGTATGTTCTGTTCTGCACTCATGCCAGGACAATCTGCTCACACTGAACATCCTGTAAACAAGCTCAATACTCCCTGAATTCACTCTTCTACACCTGGACCGGGTCCGTTTTGACTCTTTTCCTTGTGTCTTGTCCTGAGTTTCCTCTTACTCCTACCACTGACACCTCTGGTTGGCTCATCGGGGATCTGTAAAACTGCTTGGTGAAAAAGTCTATTGTTAAAAATCTAAACTGAACTCATCTTGAAAAGACTTGATATATGTTTTTTTTTACGCAAAGTCTTAAGTTGGACACTATTGTTTACAGTTAGGATATTTCTCATCAATTCAGTTGGTAAATAAAAAAATAGACAAAACATCATATACCCTGTTGGAGGTCTTGCAGAATTACTCATATCCATTTTAAGAACGGTGTGTGTGTATATATATATATATATATATATATATATATATATATATATATATATTTTTTTTTTTTTTTTTCTTCTTCTTTTGGTGGGAAAAGTTCCCTCAAAATAACACCGTACAAAATATCGCCTAGCTCTCACTGACTGTATTTACTTTTCCTCCTCTTTTCTTTTTTTATCCTCTCACTCAATGTCCATACGCGTTAAAAACACCTGTTGGCTTTCTACATGGAGTGCGTGGGCTAAATCCCAAACGCCTCCCATCCGAACACGCAGTGCACTACGATAAGCGCCTAAAGGCGACCACATCGTGCTCTACATAGTGCGCCTCTACAGGAAGCAACCAGAGGTTTGGGCTTCAGCCTATATTTTAACCGCAACAGTCAGTTCAAAACTGTTTCCTCGCTCTTAAGTTACACGCCAAGATTTCATTACATTCTTAAGGCAAATATTCATTATTATTATTATTATTATTAAAATACTCACTGGAATTCTCATGTGGCCAAGTCCTTGGGTGCGAAGGATAGCCAAGTTTAATCCGCCTCCTCCTGCTGCCTTCAGCAGACGATTCCCGCTCGACGTCACGAAGACTAAACGTGAACTGACCCCCTTTTGCTATGCCCCGCCCCTTGAGGGCATTCGACCAATCGCAGCTTAGCAACCGTAACTAGGCGCAAGCAACAGAAGGCGAGTGGTGTGTGCACAAGTTAATTAAGTGAGGTTATAAGCCCTCATAAGGGACATGTGAATTGAAAAAATATATATATAACTGTACAGTATAATTAATACATAGTTTGTAATAAATACTACCCTATGCAACAATATAAATTATAGGCTAATAATTATTATTCTACAATGTACAATATAAATATAAACAATATAAATATAATGCAATATACAACAATTATAAATATAAAATTTTAATGAATTTAATTGAGCACTGTCTCCTTGCACCTCCAGGGTCCGGGTTCGATTCCCGGCAAGGCTCGATTCCCGTTGCTGTGTGCATGAAGTTTGCACGTTCTCCCCGTGCTTGGTGGGTTTCCTCCGGGTACTCCGATTTCCTCCCACAGTCCAAAGATATGCAGGTTAGGTTAGTTGGCGTCCCCAAGTTGCCCGTAGTGTGTGAATGAGTGAGTGAGTGTGTGTATGTGTGTGTGCCCTGCGATGGATTGGCCTCGTGCCCTAAGTCCCCTGGGATAGGTTCCAGGCCCCTGCGACCCTAAAAACAGGATAAAGCGGTATAGAAGAGGAGTGAGTGAGTTAAATTTAATTGAATATATATTTGGTGTTTTAATTAATTTGGGGGAAAAAAGATTTGTTTAGCAGAAAAGGGAATTTATGCCTTCATTTAAAGCTATTTAAAATATTTCCTCAGCCAACTCATGTTTACTAATATGAATGTTTTTTATATTATTTACAAAAACATGAATCTGTAAATTAAATACTGTAGTCTGTAATTTAATTCATATTTTAAGCAATATAAATACTGCAGTGTATGAAGAACCTAAACTGGATGACAGAAATAACTAAACTAACAAATGACCTAACTGTAAACTAAGTAATAACTAATAAACAAACTCTTTACATGTAAATCAACTTCTTGAAAAAAAAAACCCTGACAATAATAGCTACAAGCTGTGTAGCGATTGAGCTGTAGCTATGATATGTTAAAAACATTGTCATTCCATCTTAAATTGTCTCGTTAACAAAATCATTTAATAACGCTCCTCTTATTTGAGCAAAAATTAACTATCAATTTTAGCCTACTAGAATGCTGCTAGTGTTTTGTTTGTTACCATTTAATTAAGCTGAAATGATTGAAAATCTGTTTTAAATCCTATAGTACTGCATTTGCATTTGAAAGGTGTTTTTGTTTTGTCTTTTGGAAGTTAGTTAAAATTTAAATGCCAATTTACCAGCCGTTTGTAGCTCTCTCACTAGATTATGCTAGCTTGGTCTACTCAGATGTAGCTACAAAAAAAAATAAAAATTAAATAAATAAATTAAACTCTGCATGCTTCTTTTCAATATTGTTATAATTTCCAGATTATAATCTCCAGATTACTTAGGGTGTGGCTGTGTCTCTTCTCAGACAAACCACAAGCCAAAAAACAAGTACATTGACGTTAAGAGTAAGCTTTGTTTGCCAAACTCAAGATGTCACATTTAATTTTAAAAGTAATAAAAAATTTACATTAACTCCACCCAGTGAAGATAGATAGATAGATAGATAGATAGTTAAATAGATACTTTATTGTTCTAATGGAAATTCCAAAGCATGTCAGGCCAAAATTTTGACACAAGAGTACAATCCACATTTTAAAAAAAGGAAACAATACTTATGCCCCAACTGTGAGTATGTTTAGAAAATATTGTCTGCCAGTTGTTAAAAAAAAGTCATGTAAGAGATTAAGGAAAAGAAGAAAAATGCTTCCACCACCATGCATTCCTGCGGAAAATGTATTCTAGGCATTGGGAATATGTAACAACCCAGGTAGCACACAACTGAAAGGCCAACCTTGTGCCAACGGACAAAATGACGTTGGGCCAACCACTGATTCCAATGTTGGCCGTTCTACGGTGTGTTATCTGGGTTACATATGCTAATGTTGGTCCAATTTTGGTCCGACTTCAGAGCACTGACAAAGATTACCAAAATTACTAACTATTCGGCTTGCTCAGTGGAAGGAAATGAGTTAGGGATATTTGTCCTACATACCCCGTAACTGTGAAAGAAACAATTTTGATTTAGTACAATGAGACTACAGAAGCCTCATAAGCCTCAGCTGAACATTGGAATGCACTTTTGCACTCATATCATTCCACAGTACAGTGCTTCACTTTATGGTATAAAGTAGCCGTAAATCAGTAATTGTGTAGCACAGTGCTAACATTTCCCATTAATAACTTTTGTTTGTTTATTTATTACAACCTAAAAAGTCATAGGTTCAGGTCACAGACTTGACAATGAAATAAAAGCAGTTAATTAAAAAGTGGAGATAGCTGCTGCTGCTGTTGTTGTTGTTGATGGCGATGATGATGATCATGCTGATGATCATGCTGATGATGTTCTTGTTGTTGATGATGATGATCATGCTGATGTTTTGCTTTAAAGTTGGACTTTACCTGAAATTAGTGCTGAATGGAATTTTTTGATTTCATCATCCACAATCGTCTACCTGTAACAGCACTCTATTTGAGTTTTTTTTTTTTTTTTTTCAACAATATTTTTATTGATTTTAACAGGGATAAAACAGGGTAAACATGTAATATTTTAATACAGGTTTTATAATCCCCTTATAAACCCTATAGCACCCACCCCGTCCCTCCCCGACTCCAAGCCAGTTTTACAAGGATATGAAAGGCTAAACGCCAGGCATTGAGAGAAACCAAAAAAGAATAAAGAATATGGAGCTGGAAGTTTTTTGGTTCTACGTGCAAAAAATAAATAAATAAAGAGGAATAAAAAGGGGAAAGAAAACAAACAAACAAGTAATTAAATAAGACAGGAATCAAACTATAAATGTATATGAAAAAAGTGAAGGAAGGGCCCCCACACCTGTTGAAATTTAAAGTCTGAGTAATGAATTGAGTAGTGAATCTTCTCCAGGGACAGACAGGACATGATATCTCTGAGCCACTGGGCGTGAGTGGGTGACGTGGCATCCTTCCACTTGAATAAAAGAGAACGCCTGGCCAGGAGTGTCGCAAAAGATAACAATCTCTTTTTGGCTGGACTTAGACTCTTACCCTCTTCTCCAGTGACACCAAAAAGAGCAATCAGAGGGTCTGGTTCAAGATTGCAATTCAATATGAAGGACAGGGTCTTAAAAACATCCCTCCAGAATTTTTCCAAATTCGGGCATGTCCAGTACATATGAATAAGAGACGCCTCTCCACTTTTACATTTATTACAGCAAGGATCAATGTCTGGGTAGAAACGGGAGAGTTTAAGTTTGGAGAAATGAGCCCTGTGTACGACCTTAAACTGTAATAAAGAGTGGCGGGCACATAAGGAGGTTGAGTTGATAAGTTTAAGAACTGAATTCCAAGTATCATCTGATAGTGACAAATTTAAATCCTTCTCCCAAGCAGTTTTAATTTTACACAGAGGGGTGTGACTCGAAGCCATCAATCCACCATAAATAGTGGATATTAGGCCTTTACGCAGCGGTGACAAACAGAGGAGATTGTCTAGAATATTTGCAGCAGGAGCCTCAGGGAAATTTGGTATTACAGAGCGAATGAAGTGTCTTACTTGCAGATATCTGAAAAAATGAGAATTGGGTAAGTTAAACCTCTCGGAAAGCTGTTCAAATGATGCAAACTTATGGTCAACGAACAGGTCCTTGCAAAGCTTGATGCCCTTATTGTACCATTCCTGAAACACTGAGTCATGTAAAGAAGGCTGGAAGAGATGGTTAGAGACGATAGGACTGGACAGAGAAAAGCCCAGAAGACCGCAGTGCTTTCTGAACTGAGCCCATACTCTCAAGGTATGCACCACTACTGAGTTATTAATTAATTTAATTGAGGGGATGGGGAGAGCAGATCCAAGGAGTGCAGAGACAGAGAGATTTTTGATAGACTTTATCTCCATTTCCACCCAGGCAGGCCGATTAGGTTGGTTATGAAAATATGACCAAAAAATGACAGAACGAATGTTTGCTGCCCAGTAGTAGAAACGAAAATTAGGTAGAGCCATGCCACCGTCTCTTTTAGATCTTTGAAGTAGGGACTTATTCAATCGTGGATGTTTACCTTTCCAAAGGTAAGAAGATATAATTGAGTCTAACGCGCCAAAGTAAGATTTGGGAATAAAAACAGGTACAGACTGAAAGAGATATAAAAATTTAGGGAGAATACTCATTTTAATGGCATTAATGCGGCCCACCAGGGACATGGACAGTGGTGACCATCGTCCCAAGTCCTTTCTTGTTTGGTTCAACAACCTAAAAAAATTTTCTTTAAAGAGGTGTTTATGTTTCCTTGTGATTGTAATACCAAGATAGGTAAACTGATTTTTCACTATGTTGAATGGAAAATTGTGCATACCAGTTGTTACTGCTGTATTATCTAGCAGAAAAAGTTCACTTTTGTGCAAATTTAATTTATATCCTGAAAAATAGCTAAATTCCCTGAGCAATGACAGCACATGTGGCAGAGAGGAGACTGGATTCGATAAAAAAAGTAGAAGATCATCTGCATAAAGGGAAACTTTATGTTCTTCTCCCTGCCTCCAAATCCCAGATATATTTCTACAGCTTCGGAATGCAATTGCTAGTGGCTCAATGGCGAGGTTAAAGAGCAATGGGCTGAGGGGACATCCCTGACGAGTTCCCCGCTGAAGACTGAATGGTTGAGACTGTTGAGCATTTGTCAGAACTGAGGCAGTGGGGCTTGAATATAATAATTTAACCCAAGTGATAAAACTTGGACCAAAATTGAATTTTTCTAAAGCCCTGAATAAATACTCCCATTCCACACGATCAAAAGCCTTTTCAGCATCCAAAGAAAGTACACACTCAGGGGTCTCCTCTGATGGTGTGTACAAGATATCCATAAGGCGTCGAATGTTAAAGTAAGAATAACGATTTTTAACAAAACCGGTCTGGTCCTCAGATATAATTGAGGGAAGAACATTCTCTAATCTACGAGCCAAGACTTTAGCAAGGATTTTAACATCCACATTAAGAAGAGAGATTGGTCTATATGAGGAGCACTCTGTTGGGTCCTTATCCTTCTTTGCTATGAGGGTGATGCGAGCCTCATTAAATGACGCAGGCATCTTACCTTGCTTGAAAGATTCAGATAGAACCAAAGCTAGTTGTGGTGCAAGGTATGAGGAGAATGATTTAAAAAACTCTGCAGGGAACCCGTCAGGACCCGGGGACTTACCAGATTGCAATGATGAGATAGCGGAACTGATTTCCTCTTGTGATATGGGCTCTTCTAATCTTAATCTAGAATCAGGGGACAGTGTTGGGATATTTAGTTGAGTCAAGAAATTTTCAACTGAACTATGGTCCTTTGGGAACTCAGAAGTATATAATCGAGAATAAAAATTCCTGAATGCATCATTAATTTTAGAATGGTCCGTAGTGATGGTACCATCCTCCATCCGAATTTTCGTAATTTGTTGTTGTGCTCTAAATCCTTTTAACTGATTAGCTAAAAGTTTCCCAGATTTGTCACCATGAATGTAAAATTGGCTCCTACTCTTTAATAATTGCCGTTCAATTACATGCGTTGAAATAAGTTCAAACTTAGTTTGCACTTCTACGCGTTTTTTATAGAGATCTGGGTTTTTAAATAGAGCATACTGCTGGTCAATTTCTTTAATTTGGTTGGTCAAATCTTTTCGTTCTTTATATGCCTTCCTTTTCATATTTGCAGTGTATGAAATTATCTGTCCCCTGAGGTAGGCTTTCAGAGCATCCCAAACAACCAAACGTGACACTTCAGGTGTTTCATTTGTGGTGAAGAAAAAAACGATCTGGTCTTCCATAAATTTTACAAAATCGTCCTCCATCAGTAACGATGAATTAAAGCGCCAATGTTTAGTAACCTGAGGGAGATCGGGGAATTTTATAGACATAACCACTGGAGCGTGATCTGATATCACAATGCTCTGATAAGCACAAGAAGTAACCATTGGGATCAGTTGATTATCTATAAAGAAATAATCAATTCTGGAGAAAGTATGGTGAACATGTGAGGAAAAAGGAGTATTCTCTCTTTTTTGGATTAAGGAAGCGCCATAAGTCAGAGATACCAAAGCTGCAGAGATAGGACTGAAGTAGCGTAGCGGATTTACTCAGAGGTATAGGATTGGGAGATGACCTGTCAAGTGATGGATCTAAACAGCAGTTAAAGTCTCCCCCTAATATGAGAGAGTATGAGCTCAGATCAGGTAGAAGAGAGAAGAAATGTTCAAAGAAGGAGACATCGTCATAATTAGGGGCATATAAATTAGCCAACACTACATTAGTATTAAATAACTTCCCTGAAACAATGATATAACGACCTTGTATATCCGTAATAACATTATGATGCTCAAAAGAGATGTTTGGGTTAATGAGAATTGAGACACCCCTAGCTTTGGCCTGAAAGGTTGAGTGGTAGTGCTGCCCTCCCCAACGTGACATAAGGCGAGAATTATCAGAACTGCGAATGTGAGTTTCTTGTAAAAATGCGATTGCAGTGTTAAGTTGTTTAAGGTGTGAGAGCACCTTCCTTCTCTTCACCGGATGGTTTAAACCCTTAACATTCCAGCTCACAAAGTTTAAAGAACTATTCATTCTCCCTGAGAGAAAATGCAGGTAGATAAACATGAATAAGATGCCTAACGTCAGCCTTAAAGTGTAAAACACAGAACAACGTGTTAAAAATACACAGTGTACAAAGAACTAACACAATACTGGCTTTGGAGATCCCCCACCCCTGCTCCACACACCCCTCCCCCACACACCCCTCCCCCACACACCCCACTACACCCCAACAAACAAAGATAGCTGCTAACAAACAGAGCAGCAAGCTCTTCCATTCCTCCATCTTCCACCCAACAAATCCTCCTGCCGCTAACCACCCCATCTTCTGCTCCGACACAACTTACAGAAACTAATAATTAAATATATAAATAAAACATTTCCACACTCCAATACTGAAATCTCTCAATGAGAGAAAAACACACCACCACCACCCCTCCCCCCACGTCACATTGTAACTCTAAATATACAAACAAGTAAATCACACGTGATTAAAAATAGAAAAAATAGTAATATAAAAATAATACTAATAACCCCTTCACAAGTTTAACACAACACTCTTACCGGGAAAGACGTAAACATGGCCAGACTTTTAGTTAAAAATGGTACTTTCCTGAGAACCGTAGTATCACGTATTAAAATAATAATAATAATAATATAGTGCACTACGTAGTTTTCGGCAGACTGTCTATGTGTTTCTGCGCCTCTTCTACCGAGCGGAGCCACTTCTTCTGTCCGGTAGAGAGAGTGATCCGGAGCCGCGCTGGATACAGCAGGGAAGGCCGGAGACCACGGCTGTATAACTCGCTCATCACTCCTCTATACTCGGCTCGCTGGTTTAAAACTTCGGGAGTGTAGTCTTCCACTATGCGGAGCTGCTGACCGCGGTATTCCAGCCTCCCTCTCCGCCGAGCCTCCCGAATCAGAAGGTCCTTCACCTGGTACCGGTGCACACGGAGAATGACGGGCCGAGGTCTCTGTCCTGAAGCGGGTTTGGATGCAGGTATTCGGTGGGCTCGGTCAATCTCCGGCGGGGAAGGAAGCGTCTCAGTCCCAAACACCTCGCACAGAAACTTGGAGTAGAACTCGGTAGGGAGTCCACCTTCAGAACCTTCCGGGAGACCCAGGACACGCAGGTTTTGTCTCCTGCTCCGGCCTTCTAAGTCTACAACTTTGGCCGTTAACTTTGAGTTGTTTTCCCGAAGTCCGGAGCAGATGTTCTCCAGCTCCGTCACACGCTGACTCAGGTCGTCTGTAGCGAGTTCTAATGACGGTAAGCGCTGTCCATGGTCCGCTACTTGGGCCTGAATCTGATCCAGCTTTCCCTCTAGTAAACTAAACGAGGATTTAAACTCCGCCGCTAACGCATCACGGTGTTGCTCTAACAGCGCTGAGATAGCCTCGACTGTTAGAGGGGTCGCAGTGTCGTCCTTTTTCACGGCTTTAACACTCCTGGTAGCCATCGCAGATGAAAAAATATATAACCGTGGGGTAGAGTACAAAGTTATTGTCAACTAAGATTTTAATTTAACATTTAAAGACGAATAAGGGAGTGAAGAAATTCGAAACTGTCGGAGCACCTAACTAACACGTCCTACTCCATGTGGCTGCTAACCGGAAGTCCCTATTTGAGTTTTTAAAGTAAAGTGTACATGTTAGCTGAATGGGTTTCTAAAATTGTGAGTTATTTTAGATCTCGATCAGCCATAAAGTTGATAAAGTATCAGGTGGAAAAAATAAATGTTGTGTACTAGAAGTGCCTACCTCAAGTAATAAATAATAAATCTATTTTTTTAAAAACCACAAAAAATTTTTAATACAGGGTATTCACTCTTAAATATTAGCGAGTAGTCCAAGAGGCCTGGAGCCTTTCCTAGAGAACTTGGGCACTTGGCAAGGGGTCACCTTGGATGGGGTATACATGCAAGGTATACATGGGGGAAAACATGCAAACTCCATGCACACAGACCCGAGGCAAAACTTAAACTCTTGACCCTGGAGGTGCGAGGCCGCCGTGCCACCAAGCTTTTATAGCTATTATTCTTAGTTTGTTCTTAAGAGTGATTGCTCCAACATGTATCTAAAAGTTAAAAGGAAATCATTAACCTGAATTCTATCGAAATTTTGCAACAGATCCACCTGCAGCATGAAAAGTATACCTGCAGCAAACGTGCACTTACTTTATATCTTTAAAAAAAATCAAACAGAAACCTATTCAAACTATGTAGCAGAAACAAGTACAAATGAATTAACAATATGATTCGAACATAAGCACCAAAATCAAAACATACCTTATTTTCTTTTTTTACATTACTATATTTACAAATAATTGATATTTTAAAAAATGGTAAACTAATACAGTCTTGAATGGTCTGCTGTCATGATATCCCATCATGATTTTATAGTATCTTTAGGATTCC
Organism: Channallabes apus; assembly: GCA_030522415.1. NCBI lineage: Eukaryota > Metazoa > Chordata > Actinopteri > Siluriformes > Clariidae > Channallabes > Channallabes apus. Next base: position 13,346,397 of record CM060111.1, on the reverse strand, counting down.
AGTGCTGGTTCAAGTCCAATCCAACGTCTTTATAACACACATTGTTGGGTTGTAGATGACTAAAAATTTGACACTTTGGTTTTAAAATCACTAATAAAAATGTCACATTATCTAAATCAGAATGAGGTTTATTGACAAGTAGGTTTTCACAAATAAGGAATTTGTCTTAGTAATGTGTTGCCAGCTGAAAAATATGAAAAAACACTACAGAAGAAAAATAATTAAAATTAAAAACTGTAACAAGCCAATGCTGAAAATGTTCATCTATTAAGTTAAAAAATACTACAGTGTGCAAAAAATAGGCAAGCTGAGGTAGTGCAGAATGTACACTACCGTTCAAAAGTTTTAGAACATTTGCAAATTTCTTTGTTTTTGTTTAGTGATTTATTTTCTACATTCTACAACAATACTGGGGATTTCAAAACTATAAAATAACACATATGGAATTAGGTAATTACGTAACAACAACAAAAACAAGAGTTAGTTGTTATTGTAAGACACAGAGGTCAGCCTTTCTGTAATAGTTCTTGCAGGAACAGTATTGTCAAGTGCATTTGCAAAATCCATAAAGCACCATAATGAAACTGGCTCTCATGAAGGCCGTCCCAGGAGGACGAGACCAAAACCTACCTCTGCTGCAGACGAGAAGTTCATATAGAGTTATCAGCCTGAAAAATTACCAATTAAAAGCACCTCAGATTAGAGGCGTTATGAAGTCTTTACAGAGCAGAAGTAGCAGAAACATCTCAATATCAACTGTTCAAAGTATATTAATGCATTTTTGGACGTCATCAGCATTCCTTTACAATGTAGAAAGAAATAAAAATCAGGAACCATCATGGAGTTAGAAAGTGACCCCAAACTTTTGAACGGAAGTGTATATTAATGTATCGCTTTGTATACGTGCAAATAAGTTTAAAAAGGCGGACAGTGGGGCTCTCGAACCTAGGAATCTAGGAAAGCTGCATTGGAAAAAAATATTCTTGAGTAAAGTTTTTTTTTTTTTCCTGGTCCTGATAAATTGCTGCCACTTATTAAGGGGTGGTTTTTTAAAAAGCTTATGTCTGGGATGTCCCACTTGTTTTAGGTTCCTGGAGATGGTCACTTCCTGAAGCAATGGGACACTGAAGCCAATCCCTCTCATGGAATCTCAACTCCAGTTTATGTTTATGAAGATTTATGTTCTTCCCGAGCTTGATGGGTTTCCTCCAGTTAGTCTGTTTCTCTCCTAAGCTCTGCCCTAAGGACCTGTATTGTTGGGTGATTTTTATTTCTAAATGTCCTGCTGAAGATTTCAATTAGGTGTGTGCTTGTGCCCTGTGATGGGTTAGCACCCCATCCAGTGTGTTCTCTGCTTTGTGCTCTGAGCTGATAGATCACTGCCTCATATATATATATACTATATACAGATGGTAGACAAGCGCTATTCTACTTTTTTTTGTGAGTTTGCTGACTTTTACCACTGAGTGGCGCTATACAACTATAGACCGAGGCTTCAGGCCTTAATTCATTCTCTCAAGGATTAAAGAACCGTAGCTGGTCTAGAGCCGCACGTTGTTGCAGATAAAATCAAGTGAAACATTGTAATCAAACTAATTCATTATCACAGGACTAAAATTACAGTACAAATGTAGAATTTAAATTAAATCTTATTAGGATCGAATTTAAGTAATGTAAATGTTATCACACTGAGCCTTTAGATTTTATTATGTGTAATTAGAAAAGCTACAGTACGCGTGTAGGGTTGTGCGTCATCTTATACTTTGTGTTCTTTAATATTGTAGCAGATTCATTAACTGAAATAAGTGAAACTAAATGACCATAAAATTCAACCATCATCAGGACGTGCTGCTGCGACAGCAGATGTCGATGTCACTCCGCAGAGCCTGTGTTTTGCGTTATTATGAGAATGAAATGTTTTCACCACCGATTCTCACCATCTTCTACAGAGGGACTACCAAGAGTATCCTGAGCAGCTGCTTCCCTGTCTGGTTTGGGAATTGTGTCATCTCGGACCGCAAGACCCTACAGTGGATAGTAAGGACAACCGAAAAGATTATCGGAGTCTCTCTTCCCTCTATTAGACATCTACACCACATGCTGCATCCACAAAGCCACCAGCATTGTGGCTGATCAGACAGACACCTCTCACTTGCTATTCACCCTCCTGCCAACTGGAAAAAAGAAACATTTGGGCCCTCACATCCGGACAATGGTTGTGGGTGCAATAGTTTCTACCCACATGCCATCGTCTACTCAACAGGAAAGGACTGGACATACACACATACACTCAGATTAACATTCACCTCTATAAAATGGGACTGGACTGATAAACACACACGCACACTGATCTACACCCATCCAGCATATTTTCAACACCAAACTTGAATTGTATTTTTGCTAAATTATATAAATTATCAGCTGCTATTTGCACAAGGTCTCTTTTTTGACTATGCTGCTACTCACAAGAAACATTTACTTTAAAAAAAAAATCTATTATGTCATTAACTTGCACTACCTTAACTCACAGTATATCACAGTTTATACAGTAGATGGCAGGGTCGCGACATCCGGCTCTGCTCCAGACGCATTTCTTTAATCTGGCAATATGCATAATTCATCCTATAACCTCGTACACCAGTACATCTAAATGCACATGCAGTATCTAGTAATATACTGAATGGCAACTACGCTAATTCTTTCCACCTGTTCTTTATGTTTCTACCCATCCTGAGGCATCTGGAGATTGTGCCAACTCCAATAGACAAAGGACAGCCCTGCGAGGATCCTAAGGCATCCAGAAAAGGTCCAACTTCATCTGGATTCTACTTCATGATGGTTTGGATCTACACATGCTGCTCCTGAGCTCCCAGTGATCCTGCACCTGTTGAATCATCCCTGTGCTACTGGACTCCATGTTAACTTAGACAACTTATGTTATACTGAACTTCCAGCAGCCTAACAGACATCATTCTGTTATCACCCAAATGAGGATGGGTTCCCTGTTGAGTCTGGTTCCTCTCAAGATTTCTTCCTATTGCCATCTTAGGGAGTTTTTCCTTGTCACTGTCACCGACGGAGCAACACATTGTTTTCTCACTCATAAACACTTTTTAAGTTTTCTTTTCTTTTTGTGAAGCTGCTTTGAGACAATGGCCATTGCTAATAGTGCTATATAAATAAATATTAATTGAATTGCTTCATAGTTCCACTTCTTGCGCTTTTAGCATCCACCAGGTGACTCTGATCTTTGGCTCTACAGTGGTGTGAAAAACTATTTGCCCCTTCCTGATTTCTTATTCTTTTGCATGTTTGTCACACTTAAATGTTTCTGCTCATCAAAAACCATTAACTATTAGTCAAAGATAACATAATTGAACACAAAATGCAGTTTTTAAATGAAGGTTTACGTTACGGGAGAAAAAAAACTCCAAATCTACATGGCCCTGTGTGAAAAAGTGACTGCCCCCTTGTTAAAAAATAACTTAACTGTGGTTTATCATACCTGAGTTCAATTTCTGTAGTCACCCCCAGGCCTGATTACTGCCACATCTGTTTCAATCAAGAAATCACTTAAATAGGAGCTACCTGACACAGAGAAGTAGACCAAAAGCACCTCAAAAGCTAGACATCATGCCAAGATCCAAAGAAATTCAGGAACAAATGAGAACAAAAGTAATTGAGATCTATCAGTCTGGTAAAGGTTATAAAGCCATTTCTAAAGCTTTGGGACTCCAACGAACCACAGTGAGAGCCATTATCCACAAATGGCAAAACATGGAACAGTGGTGAACCTTCCCAGGAGTGGCCGGCCGACCAAAATTACCCCAAGAGCACAGAGACAACTCATCCGAGAGGCCACAAAAGACCCCAGAACAACATCTAAAAAACTGCAGGCCTCACTTGCCTCAATTAAGGTCAGTGTTCACGACTCAACCATAAGAAAGAGACTGGGCAAAAACGGCCTGCATGGCAGATTTCCAAGGCGCAAACTACTTTTAAGCAAAAAGAACATTAAGGCTCATCTCAATTTTGCTAAAAAACATCTCAATGATTGCCAAGACTTTTGGGAAAATACCTTGTGGACCGACGAGACAAAAGTTGAACTTTTTGGAAGGTGCGTGTCCCGTTACATCTGGCGTAAAAATAACAGCATTTCAGAAAAAGAACATCATACCAACAGTAAAATATGGTGGTGGTAGTGTGATGTTCTGGGGTTGTTTTGCTGCTTCAGGACCTGGAAGGCTTGCTGTGATAGATGGAACCATGAATTCTACTGTCTACCAAAAAATCCTGAAGGAGAATGTCCAGCCATCTGTTTGTCAACTCAAGCTGAAGCGATCTTGGGTGCCGCAGCAGGACAATGACCCAAAACACACCAGCAAATCCACCTCTGAATGGCTGAAGAAAAACAAAATGAAGACTTTGGAGTGGCCTAGTCAAAGTCCTGACCTGAATCCTATTGAGATGTTGTGGCATGACCTTAAAAAGGCGGTTCATGCTAGAAATTACAACAATTCTGCAAAGATGAGTGAGCCAAAATTCCTCCAGAGCGCCGTAAAAGACTTGTTGCAAGTTATCGCAAACGCTTGATTGCAGTTATTGCTGCTAAGGGTGGCCCAACCAGTTATTAGGTTCAGGGGGCAATTACTTTTTCACACAGGGCCATGTAGGTTTGGATTTTTTTTTCTCCCTAAATAATAAAACCCCTCATTTAAAAACTGCATTTTGTGTTTACTTGTGTTATCTTTGACTAATAGTTAAATGTGTTTGATGATCAGAAACATTTTGTGTGACAAACATGCAAAAGAATAAGAAATCAGGAGGGGGGCAAATAGTTTTTCACACCACTGTACATCACTTTCCAGGTCCAGGAAAACAGACAGACTGACGGACAGCCCAACAGACCTCAGAGCTACACACCCTGCCATGTTTTATAGCACAGGGAGAAGTCGGTGATCCATTGGTGAGGATTAATCACCAGCAGACGCCGATTTCTGCTGCCCTGCCCCCCTTCGCACACCTGCAGACCTACCTACCTAGTGAACTCTGGAGTGAGCAAGGAGTTATAGGTGCACGCCACAATACACTGCTAAAAAACTCAAAATAAGACCTTGAAAACACGAATGTTGAAACACATTTTGAAAAAATGAATGCTAGATATTTATATTGATAAGGACTGGGTAATGTGTTTGGAACAAAAGGATGCCACACCGTTTGCTGGAAATGAATATTATCCACCTACAGAGAGCTGAACTTGAAGACCCCCAAAATCATAAAAAAAAGTATGCAGGTTAGTCCATTTTGCTGAAATTTCATTGCAGGAACTACAAAGCGTACAAGACTCAGTAATTTTTTATTTGTTCTAATGGATTTAGGCGAGCAAGGGGGAAAGACAATTGTATCAATTCCTTCATCCTCCAGAAACTGCTTGCATACTCTCTCCACATGAGGCCAAGCACCAGGAAACCCAGGACACAGTTTAGAGTGTGACAGTGGTTCCAAGCATTTCATCTCTATACTTAATGTCAGTCACGGTGCCGTTGTCTAGCCTGTAGAGGTCTGTGAATCCCTCCATGGATATGCCTCCCAAGACAATCACCTCATGCTGAATAATGTTATAGGCAGCATAATGTTCTCCACGGCTTCTCCAGACCCTTACACGTCTGTTACATGTGCTCAGGATGAATCTGCTCTCATCTGTGAACAGCACAGGGTGCCAGTGGCAGGCCTGTTAATTCTGGCATTCTGTGCTAAATGCCCATCAATCTCAACGGTGAAGGCAGTAAGCACAGGACATCCTCAGGCCACCCTCATTAAGTTTATTTCTGATTATTTGGTAAGAGACATTAACACCAGTTTCCTGCTGGAGGTCATTTTGTAGGGCTCTGGCAATGCTCGTCCTGTTCCTCCTTGCACAAAGAAGCAGATACCGGTCCTGCTGATGGGTTAAGGACCTTCTACAGCCCTGTCCATCTGTCATAGAGTAACTCTGTATCCTGAAAATTCCTCCATGCTCTTGAGACTGCACTGGGAGACACAGCAAACCTTCCGGCAATGGCATTTATTAATGTGCCTTTCTGGAGGAGACTGCCTATGCAAGCTCTGTAGAGTCCAGGTTTCACCTCATGCCACCGGTAGTGACACTGACCCCCCCAAATCCCCCCATAAATGCAAAATGAGGGAAAGATAGTCAAGATGAGGAGGAAAATTTTTTTAGTGGCCTTCATCTGTAAAACTGTTGCCCCTCTAGTGCATCTGCTGTTAATTTCCTTAACACAAAAGCAGCTCTAAGTGATGAACACCCCTGTACCCCCCCCCCCCCCCCCCGGATACTTAACTGACCAGATTAATATTCCTCTGATTTTTTCTTAAATTTTATATACATAAGACGCATGTGTACCTTATTCACCTTGGCTGAGGAAGAGAAGAGAGTGAGGAGGAGAGAGCAAAAGATAAGAAATAACAGTTGGGTATGGTCACAGTCATGTAATGTATAAGGTACATTTATATTTAGAGCAGATTGCAAGCAGGGACTCTGGCAGGACTAACTATGACAGCATAAAAGCGAGAGCCAGAAGGAAACACAAACATGAGGGGTTAGAGATGTAGAGAAACCAATCACTTCACCATCAACAAACCTGAGTGATCAATGAGAGTGAGGAAGACAGCATCTAAACATATCAGTTCACCATAATACTCTACATCCATGAGCCCCCCAGATCTGCTCCTTTACCCAAGACAAATCTATTTATAAAAATGTTTGGCTGAATAAATAGATTTTTAGCCTAGACTTAAACACTGAGACTGTGTCTCAACTCAGTCTTGAACATTAATTCCAAGGTTATTCCATAACTTTGTGTCTTTGTAGGAAAAAGCTTTGCCCCCGACTGTAGTTTTCATTGACTGAAAGGTCAAGTAACACAAGCATAGTGATGCAACCCTGATGAGAGGCTAAAAGGAGGTAATTTACTACTTTAACACGTGCTGTCTCTTAAGCCTAAATCAGGACTGATACAGTTTGTGTATGCTACTTCTAAGTAGATATTGAGATAAATCTCTCTCTGTTCCATTCTTCTTGGGGGATTCTCTCTTAATCAAGTTTGTTAGTTTTTTGAATGTATATAAAAGTGCTATTTGATTAAACTCCATGTAAATATTTTGATGTCACTGTAAATATTTCCATGTATTTTCCTCTTTGTATAATACTTTGTGAATACTATTTTCCTAGTTGCTTCCAGCGATAATTGTTTTGAATATTAATCTTTCCTGTTTACTTTAGTGATGGGTCGTTCATGAACGATTCGTTCTTTTTGAACGAATCTTTAACGTGACTCAGAAGAACGAGTAGTCTTGCAGAGTGATTCGTTCATCTTCTACTGGGCGCGCATGTGCAAATCATCGCAAAACCTCCATACTGTAGATTATGGACAGGAAACAGAATTGATTCTCAATGACTCTTCTACTTTGAGTCATTCGTTCTTTTGTCATGTGACTCCCATAGACGCTATGCAATGCATTACACAGGAAATCGAATTGAACGGTTCACAACGAATCTTCAAGTCCCGAGTCGTTCGTTAATTTTTCACATGACTCCCATAGACGCTATGCAGTGCAATAGGAAGAAAGAACGACTCAGACTGGAAGATATGAGAGGTGAGCTACTCATTCTGTTTATTATAATATGTCCTTAGCTGCATTGTAATATTTTCATTACTGGAAACATAGCCAACATTTCTGTATGTAGACGTATTGGAGGTCTGTTTATTAAAAATGCAACATTTTATTTGATTTCTTATCAAAAGAACAAATTGAGCTAAATGACTAAAAAAGGTTTTGTCCATTTGGATGAACGAGATTCAAAGAACTGAGTCACTAAAATGATTCAAACCTTCCATCACTAGTTTACTTACTTCTCCTTCTGTATTTCTCCACATATCTTCCTCCTCCCTTTTCTGCCAATATTTTAAACCATATTTTTACTTCCTTTTCATTTATTCATTTCCTTTATACTACGTTGCTTAAAAAAAGAAATGCAGAAGAAGCGTGCAGGAGATGCCAGAAGAAACAGAGAAGTACACAGAGGAAAAATGAGGAAATGAGAAAAGAGCTACTTTTGATTATGACTATCCAAGCAGCTGCCGTCACGACTGCTCCGACCACCTTTTCTTTGTTTTTGTTCTTTAAGTTAGTTTTCAGTGTTTTAAAATCGGCAAAATCACCACCATTGAGTACATTAGGTATGATAGAGACACTCTTGTTTCTATTGGTATACAATGTACTCACAATTTGACAGTTTTAACTCCGGATCCGAGCTGGCCGAGTGAGATCCTGAGGGAGAACAATGGACGCGATGCGAAGCGACGAACCCGAGGGAGACGAGCTGGTGTGAGGAACTGGCTCAGGGCCCGTGCACACCGCACACCTCTGCCTAGTATCCTGCTCGCCAACGTCCAGTCACTGGAGAACAAGCTCGATGACCTCAGGGCCAGGATAAAGTTCCAGAGAGACATTCGGGACTGCAATCTCCTCTGCTTCACCGAGACATGGCTGAACCCAGCGGTGCCAGACCACGCCATACAGCCGGCCGAGTTCTTCTCGGTTCACCGCATGGACAGGACGCGGGACTCGGGGAAGTCAAGAGGAGGCGGCGTGTGCTTAATGGTGAACAACAGCTGGTGCAACAGCGCGAGCGTTGTTCCTCTTACACGCTCCTGCACACCAAACCTGGAACTACTGTCCATCATGTGTCGTCCATTTTATCTTCCACGGGAGTTCACATCGGTCATAATCAGCGCCGTTTACATACCACCACAAGCAGACACTGAAACTGCCTTATGCGAGCTGCATGAGGCGCTCACACAGCACCAGACACAACACCGGGACGCTGCGCTCATTGTGGCGGGGGATTTTAATAGTGCCAACCTCAAACGCGCAGCGCCGAACTTTTATCAGCACATCACCTGTCCCACCAGGGGCGAAAGGACACTGGACCATTGCTATACCACGGTCAAAGACGGTTACAAGGCACAATCTCGTCCAGCGTTTGGTAAATCCGACCACGCCGCCATCTTCCTCATGCCAAAATATAAACAAAGGCTGAAACAGGAAGTGCCGGCTCAGAGGGAGGTCGCGCGCTGGACGGACCAATCGGTGGCCGCGTTACAGGACGCACTCGATGATGCAGACTGGGACATGTTCAGAAACAGCTCCGATGATGACGTCAGCGTGTTTACGGAAGCGGTTGTGGGATTTATTGAGAAGCTAGTGGACGATACGGTAGAGAAAAAGACTATCAGAACGTTTCCCAACCAGAAGCCGTGGGTGGATGAAACCATCCGCGACGCTCTGAGATCTCGCACAGCTGCCTACAACACGGGACTTGCGTCGGGGGACATGGAACCGTACAAGGCTGCGGCATACAACGTCCGGAAGGCGGTGAAAGAGGCGAAGCAGCGCTACGGGAGAAAACTAGAGTCACAGCTTCAACAGAGTGACTCTAGGAGCCTGTGGCAGGGACTGAGAACAATAACGGATTATAGAGCACCAACATCCGGTATGACGAACGCGGACGCGGCTCTGGCAGACGAGCTCAACACATTTTACGCTCGCTTCGAGGCTGCAGCTAAAGACGCTAGCAATGCTAATGCTAACGGCGCTAATGCTAACGGCGCTAATGCTAACGGCGCTAATGCTAACGGCTGCAGACAGGAAGACACAGCCAGCACCGGAAACGCGCTCATCATCTCCGAGCACGACGTGAGGAGAGCCTTCAAGAGAGTGAACACCAGGAAAGCAGCAGGACCAGACGGCATCTCAGGTCGTATTCTCAGAGCCTGCGCAGACCAGCTAGCACCTGTGTTCACTGAGATATTCAACATCTCTTTATCTCAGTCGGTGATCCCCACATGCTTCAAAGAGTCCATCATTGTTCCTGTTCCAAAGAAACCACATCCTGCTTCCCTCAATGACTATCGCCCTGTAGCCCTCACCTCAGTAGTGATGAAGTGCTTTGAACGCCTTATCAGAGACTTCATCATTTCTTCACTACCCGACACACTGGACCCACTACAGTTTGCATACCGTCAGAACCGCTCCACAGACGATGCAATCTCTCATCTCCTCCACACATCACTCACTCACCTGGATACTAGGAAAGGGAATTATGTTAAAATGCTCTTCATCGACTACAGCTCTGCTTTTAACACAATAATTCCCTCCACACTCACCACCAAGCTGGAGCACCTGGGACTGAGCTCATCTATATGTCAGTGGATCTCCAATTTTCTGACTGGCAGACCACAGGCAGTAAGGATGGGCGGACATGTCTCAGCTACACTCACTCTCAGCACTGGAGCCCCCCAGGGTTGTGTTCTGAGCCCCCTGCTGTACTCTTTGTAAACCCACGACTGCGTGGCCACTACCAACTCCACCTCCATCATCAAGTTTGCTGACGACACCGTCGTGGTCGGACTGATCACCAACAATGATGAGTCGGACTACCTAGAGGAGATTGGAAATCTGGAGAACTGGTGCCAGAGGAACAATCTCCTCCTGAACGTCAGTAAGACAAAGGAGCTGATAGTGGACTTTAGTACAAAGCAGGAGAGGAACTACCAGACCCCCGTCATCAACAGGAGCCCAGTGGAGAGAGTGGACAGCTTCAGATACCTCGGTGTTCACATCACGCAGGACCTGTCATGGTCCTGTCACATCAACACCGTGGTGAAAAAAGCCCGGCAGCGTCTCTACCACCTCAGACGCTTGAGAGACTTTAGACTGCCCTCCAAGGTGCTCAGGAACTTCTACTCCTGCACCATAGAGAGCATCCTGACGGGAAACATCACGACCTGGTTCGGGAACAGCACCATGCAGGACAGACGAGCTCTACAGAGGGTGGTGCGATCAGCCGAGCGCATCATCCGCACTGAGCTCCCTGACCTACACTCCATCTACAGCAAGCGGTGCTGGACTAAGGCCAGGAAGATCATAAAGGACCTCAGTCACCCCAGTAATGGACTGTTCTCTTTGTTGCGGTCTGGGAAGAGATTCCGCTCCCTAAAGGCCAACACAAAGAGACTGAGGAGGAGCTTCTTCCCGCAGGCGATAAGGTCTCTCAACCACACAACCACACCTCCACACAGGACTAATAACATCTTTTAAGCTCACAACACTGACTGGACAATCATGGACACATTCATACACACTTGCACTAAATACTCATACATCTGGACAATTGCACATGTCACCTTCATGCATATTTGCACAACCACTGACACTTTAATCCTATATTTCTATATTTCTGCAATATTTTATTATGCCCTTATGCACAGTTAATTTTACTAGTTAAAATTATATTCTTTAGTATTTCCTTTTTATTGATTATTTATTTTACGTACAAGCTTTTATTTATTTTTATTTTATTTTATTTTTTTAAGGTCACTGGCGGTCGTATAAAGCATTTCACTGCATATTATACTGTGTATGATTGTGTATGTGACCAATAAAATTTGAATTTGATTTGAATTTGAAAAGACAAAAAAGTATAAATGAATGTGATCGATGAAGATGGGGTACAACTGAAGCAGAGCAAGCGACGGAAGCATGGGCTGATGGTGATACAAATGCTCCTGCTGTAGTTCCATGTTATGATTTTATTCTCTGTTCAATACATTCCAGTGCAGAAACACACCATTTCATTAACTAAAATGATGTTTTTACATTTAATGATAGATGTGAAAAAAATACAATCATTACTCAATACATGTCTGCCATAAGTAAAATACATATACAGTCATGTTCGAAAACTTTGTGTGTAAAAACTTATTAAAAATTATCTGATTGTAGCGGGTCTTATAATTAGGCAAATGCAAATTCAGATGAACAACAACACATTTTTTTTCACCGTGCCACTATTTATACTGCAATAACTTTTATAATTAGTAATTCTATAACATTTATCAGTTTCTCACATCGTTTTCATCCGTTCTTCATTACAACATTGAGGCTTTTGGGCATTCACCTAATGCCATCTCAGGGAGTTTTTCCTTGCCACTGTCGCCGTCACCCTTGGCTTGCTCATCAGAGAAATTTCATTCATTTGTCTCATTATTATTATCTGCACATTTTTCTCACACATACACACTTCCAATTATTTTCTTTTCTATAATTATTATTATTTTTATTTTATTTTATTATAATTTTTTTATTATTTTTTTATTTATTTATTTATTATTATTATTATTTTTTTTGCTAAATTTCTTTCATTTTTGTGAAGCTGCTTTGAGACAATGACCATTGTTAAAAGTGCTATATAAATAAAATTTAATTGAATTGAACCTACTGTATGCACAGCACAATTGGGTTGAGGTTTAGACTTTGACTAGACCATTCCAAAATCTTGATCTTTGATTTTTCAGCCATTCTGATGTAGATTTGCTGACAATTGGCTGATTGTCCTGTTGCCACTGAGTCTGTGATATAAAATTTAATTTTGTTTTTCTCTGAGCATTGCACCATCTTTCCTTGGAGTAAATGTGCTGGGAGGTCCACACCTGAGATTGGCAACTGTCTTGAATGCTTTTTTTTGTCTTGAATGAACTCCAAATTGTTAGGAAATGTTTTTTTTGTAACTTTTTCTATATTGATGTGCTGCAACAGTTGCTTATCTAAGACTATTACAACTATGTCTTTCTCAGTTGACATTGTGTTAACAAACACCGGAATGGTTCAGAATAACAAAATATTAAAACTTTTATTGAGATCTGCACACCTGCTGATGACCAATTAACCAAGGGCTGTTGATTATCAGCACCTGGCTGCAACTTACCCTCTTAAACTAGCTACAGCTAGACAGACCACCTTCTCAAACATTATAAACAGTAACTTAAACAACACTCTTTTGCTACTGTTGAGAGACTGACAAACCCACCAAGTCAGATTTCCATTGAAATGCTCTTTGACAGTAAATGCAATTAGTGTGCTTCCTTCTTTTCTGATAAAATAAGTAATATTAGAAGGGCTATTACCACATCAAGTTATGCAGAGGTCAGAAAAACTCAAACACAACCTCAAAAACAGTTACTATGTCTGTCTTTCAAGCAATTTATAGCAAGATCTTGGGAGAACTAGTGCAGCACCTCCTTCATTCATTCATTTGTTCATTTTCTATACTGCTTAATCCTGTTTTCAGTGTCGCGGGGGACCTGGAGCCTATCCCAGGAGACTTCGGGCACTAGGCGGGGTACACCCTGGACAGGGTGCCAATCCATTGCAGGGCACACACACATACACACACTCACACTACGGGCAATTTAGGAACGGCAATTAGCCTAACCTGCATATCTTTGGACTGTGGGAGGAAACCGGGGTACCTGGAGAAAACCCACCAAGCACGGGGAGAACATGCAAACTCCATGCACACAGAGACGGGAATTGAGCCTGGCCGGGGATTTGAACCCAGACCCTGGAGGTGCAAGGCGACAGTGCTAACCACTACACCACCGCGCCGCTTGCAGCACCTCAAATAATCAATTATCTGCAATCTTGACACACTTCCCACATCTTTTCTCAAAAAACTGTCTCGAAGTAGACACCTCACTTCTCTCTGGAACTTTTCCAAACTCTGAAAACCTCAGTTGTAAAGCCACTTCTGAAAAAGAGCAATCTTGATAATACGATATTGAATAACTACAGACCAATATCAAATCTTCCTTTTATAGGTAAGATTATTGAAAAGGTTGTTTTTAATCAGCTAAAACAGGATATGACCTCACCAAGATATCGTATATAGAGGGCGAATAGAAGAGGACCGAGTGCTGAACCCAAGTGGAGAGTCTATGTGAAGCAGACATCGATCCTGTCCATATCACCTCATACGACCGACCAGGAAGCAAACCACTGCCATGCTGTGACACATCTTCTAAGGCTCACAAAAATAGGTGAGAGAATCTTGTGCTTCACTGTATCGAATGCTCTGATCGGAAATATCGAACCGATCTATTAACATGTAGCTTCTGACCGACAAATGGAAATCTCTGTGGAATGTGCCACTTTGAATCCAGATTGGTGAGGATCATTGAGGTTCTCCCAGAGATAAAGCTAAATTTTAATGTAGACAGTTTGTTCGAGCGAAAAAGGGGATCCTATCCTGGCCGATCCTATCGATTACTAATATCAGCTATATGGGAGCAACACTTACAGTACCTTCTTAAACGCACCAGGAACATGAGCAGATAATTATGAAAACACGAGATACCTGTGTGTGATTTCCCTGGGCATGTTTTAACAAGGGTTTTTTTCCCTCATTTTTTTGTCCTACAATGTTTGATGTTTGGGTACGACATGCTGATATGATCACATAGCTGCATCACAAATAACAAACAATTTCATTTCCACGGAATTGATCTGATAGCTGTAATATTATACTTTGTGTCCACAACTTTAAAAGAAATCACTGAAAATTTTGTCATTGTTATCTTACTTAAACACTGGTTTGAAATCCTCCTTGCATATTATGGGGCCAGGGGTAGCTCAGTGGTTAAGGCATTGGACTACGGTTCGGAAGATCCCAGGTTCAAACCCCACAACCACCAATTTGCCACTGTTGGGCCCTTGAGCAAGGCCCTTAACCCTCAACTGCTCAGATGTATAATGAGATAAAAAATGTATGTCGCTCTGGATAAGAGCGTCTGCCAAATGTCTAAATGTAAATGTAAATGTAGTCATATTTCCTATTTAAAAACCAAAATAGCACTTTTTTGCAGTGTATGCAAGTGTTAGCTGAAGTTGATAAAAGTTCATTGTTCTATGAGAAAAAAGCTCCACCTCAAAAAAAAATAAAATAAAATAAAAAAAATATATATATATATCTATATATCATAGCTCAGCCTTTTGACTTATAACAATGTACACAGCCTCATTTTCCAATCACTCCTGCACTGAGGAAACATGACTACGATCCAACCCAACATGACAAGTAGGTGCATAGTTTCATTTCATAGTTGCTTTGCAGCAATTACTGATAATTACTACAATTAATAAACTTTCCTAACCATTTTACTTTTACCAAACAGTAGTTTTCTGTCTCGTTGATGTGATTTTCAGAGTGAATTTTAAAGGTTGGCTGACTGTCTACACTCCTCCAAAACCAGAGTTAATAAAACTAGTTTCCATAAATAAGGAATATATTAATACTGATTAATAATGGTTTCATACTAACAATGTAATACATGCACTAATCTTTAATACTGTACTTGTATATCACAAAAAACAAACATATGCATTAGCAGACTATGTGTCAAATGTTTAAATGCATAAATAATAGTAAGTATTAATAAGTCAAGTACCATGGCTTAATTAATAGCATTAAGAGAAACATTTAAGAACAAAATATATTTAAACCCTAACATTTAGTCTATTTAAGTAAACTGTGAGGATTCGTGCTACAAAGGCAGGACAGCTAAGCAGCTGATTTTGGACAAGATGATTAAAATGGACCCACTTTATTGTTGTGATGTTAAAGAAATGGTTGTGGTGATGATTGCAGTGGAGGTTAATCTACTGTATGCAATTCTATTCCATTCAGTTCCCTCTGGCATTATAGATTTACCTAAACATTTTATGCTTGTATGTACAGAATGTATATATGCATTTGCAGTATGTATGTATGTATGTAGACAGAAATACATACATACATACATGTACTCATACAGTATGTACAGTATGTGCAAGTCAACAGTAACTGAATGAGGTAACATAAATTAATGATAGCTGAGTGAGATATGATTTCTGGCTTTAATTTAATGTAAGAAATCAGATTTCTGAGTTTTATTTCAGATTTATGAGAATCCCTCAGTAAAATTGCTTAGCTTTCATTTTCTTCATTACATTTAATAGATGAGAAGCAGAACTACACTACCGTTCAAAAGTTTTAGATCACTTGCAAATTTCTTTATTTTTTGTTTAGTGATTTATTTTCTACATTCTACAACAATACTGGGGATTTCAAAACTATAAAATAACACATATGGAATTAGGTAATTACTGTACGTAACAACAAGGAAAACAACAGTTAGTTGTTATTTTAAGACACAGAGGTCAGCCTTTCTGTAATAGTTCTTGCAGGAACAGTATTGTCAAGTGCATTTGCAAAATCCGTCAAGCACCATAATGAAACTGGCTCTCATGAAGGCCGTCCCAGGAGGACGAGACCAAAACCTACCTCTGCTGCAGACGAGAAGTTCATTTAGAAAAATGACCAATTAACAGCACCTCAGATTAGAGGCGTTATGAAGTCTTTACAGAGCAGAAGTAGCAGAAACATCTCAATATCAACTGTTCAAAGGAGATTAATGCATTTTTTGGATGCCTTCAGCATTCCTTTACAATGTAGAAATAAATAAAAATCAGGTACCATCATGGAGTTAGAAACTGACCCCAAACTTTTGAATGGTAGTGTACCAACAGGTTCATCCTCTTTGTACCTGTTGTAACAGCCATGCAACAAAACATACATTACCTATTTTTGTAATGTAAATTGCATGCAACAAGTAAATAAGAGAACAGTGTTTTTTAAATTTTATTTATTTTTTAATAAACATTCAAGAACTAAGATGATTACTAAAATATTGTTTACAAAATTGTTGACAATGATTTATTTTTTAAACAGCTGAAGACTACTTTGACTACTACAGCATATTTCCACATGATGGCAAATTCCAGATCTGCACCAACACCAACTTACTGGACTTTAGCAGAGTTTTCCTCCCTATATTATACAGCATTGTCTTCATTGTGGGATTCATTGGTAACAGCCTGGTGCTGTGTGTCCTGTTGAAGTATCACAAATCATCCAACATGTCAGACCTGTGCCTCTTCAACCTGGCACTTTCAGACCTCCTCTTCCTATTGTCATTGCCTTTCTGGGCTCACTATGCATCCATCACTGAGTGGACCTTTGGGAGCTTTATGTGCCATGCAGTGACAGCGCTCTATATGCTGGGATTCTATGGAAGTATCTTCTTCATGATCCTCATGACTGTGGACCGCTATGCTGTCATTGTCCACCCCTATATGTCTCTCTTCACCAAGTATCGTTCTGTTGAAGCTACCATGGCTATTGCGTTGTTTATGTGGGCGCTCAGCTTGATAGCCTCTTTGCCAACCATAATTTTCTCACAAGTGAAGAATGATTCAGATGTTTGTACATGCAGGGTGGAATATCCACAAGGGACAGCATGGAAGGCATTTTCTTACATCGAGTTAAATGTCCTCAGGTTAATAATTCCCCTGTCAGTGATGGTGTTCTGTTACTCACGCATCATTCCAGTCTTAATGGCCATGACATCTCAGAAGAAACATAGAGTTGTCCGACTCATGTTGGTTTTGGTTATTGTTTTTTTCCTCTTCTGGACTCCTTACAACATTGTCATCTTCCTGATGTTCCTGCACCACTTGGGCTACATGCAAAGCTGTCAGTGGAATCAGGACCTGAACATGGCTATGCAGTGGGTGGAAATCATAGCGTTCAGTCACTGCTGCCTGAACCCCATAATCTACGCCTTTGTGGGGCGGAAATTCAGGAAATTATTCCTAAAGATCCTAAAAGAGTCGTTTCCACTTTGTTTTGGTCAGTGTACACCGTTTGTAAGTGACTTCTCAGAGAGGGCGAGCTCGACATCCTCACGCTCCTCTATAATTTCCTGCCCTAATGTTGTGTGAACAAAAGTGGGCTAGAGTTCATAAGTTGAAATGTGGGTTAAGCAGACATAATTGAAACATTAACCATTATCACACATAAAATGTTTATATATTATTCTTTGGTTAGATTCTTTTTTCCTAGGCAAGAATGTTCAGTATTTTTGGTTTGTTATATATTATATGTATTACAGTATATGTATTAGAAGCATATTATATGCATGGAATTTATAATTATGTCATAGTATTTTTAAAACCTCATTAAGATCTAATACTGTATTTGTCAAATACTATATTTGTCACACTATTCTCACTGTGACATTACAGTATGTAGAAGCTACATTTTGTCTTTCAGAACAGATTTGACAACTGAAAAACCTCATGTAGGATTTATTCTCTTTTTAGTACAACCACAAAGACAATAAAAAAAGTGATAAAATATTAAGCCATTTGTTATGTTCTGGTTTCTTTCTATACTACAAGAAAGTATAATATTTAAATAATCAGATAACTTGAAATTATGAATAAATACATTTAAGTCAGGGGATATTAGATGTAGGTCACAGTTTAATGTATGGAAATTATGAGATAGAATTTTGAGGTCCATGACATTATACTGTATATTAATCAACAAAAATGTCAATTCAACCCATCAGTTTAAATAATATTTAGAGGGCAAAGAAGTATCTGTGAGGGTTAACTCCTAGAGGGCGACAAACGCCCGTTTGTTTGTGTTTGTTGTAGTTTGTTTTTTGGTTAAACTTCAGTCCCCAGTTTATACCTCGGTCAGGTGACGTAGAAGTTCACCTGAACCGAGGGAAGATAATTATGTTTGTTTTAGTATAAATAGCCTGACTGAATCCCAGTCAGGCGTCTAGCTTTTGTTGATGTGATTAAGTTTGTGTTGGGTTAGTTCAGTGGTTCTCAAAGTGTGGGGCGCGCCCCACTAGTGGGGAATACAGACATGACAGGTGGGGCGCAATGAACGAGAGGAAATTAGTGGAAAATAATAGGAAAGTACCTATTCTAATTCATGCTTTTCTTTATTGATAATGAAGAGCGTATGCTTAAAACTAGACAACCACACACAAATAAATGGATCATTAATACAAGTAAATTGAATTGAAACCTGCACGACCCACTGGGCAGCGCTGCGCGACTCTGATAGAAATAGACTGCGCCGACCATCAAAATACATTTTACCCCGCTGGGGTGCACACGTACAAACCAGGCATGGCAAGGTGGAAACAGTATTAAACAGTCCTGACATTTTAAATGGTTTTTAAATAAAAACACAGTGGGTCGCGCAGGTTTGTGATTCGAGCGGCGCTGCGCGATCCACCGGGCTGCGCAAATAAACTAGATCAACTCTGCGCTATCCAGATAGTCGTCCTGCGCTGTATTTGCTCAGATATTTGGTTCAATGGGGTGCCGCGGTTTCGTCCCACTTTTGATGTGTTTGCCGTCACATACACTTCGACAATGGAAGAAGACGGTACAGCAGCAGTGAGTTTGCTTACATGTGACAAAACCAACAATGAGGAGATTGTAAAGAAAAAAGGTGCATCACCTGTGTTGTGGAATTGGTTTGGGTATAAGAAAAGTGATACGAGTGAGACGAACGTGATTTGGAAGGTACACAAGTGCACTGTTTTAACAAGTGGTGGAAACACGTCAAACCTTTTCTATAATCTGAAATCCAAGCATCCAAACTAATATGGCCAAAGTAAAAAAAAAAAATACAGCAAACCCCAGTAATTCACAGTTTAAATAAAATTCCATTATGTAAAACAGTTTCTTTTTGTTTGAATTTTTATTTATGCGTTTTCAGGTACAAATTGCTATATTGTGATATATATCGTTATCGAGGTAGAAAATTGCTTCTACCGTGATAGAAGATTTTGGTTATATCGCCCACCCCTGAAGCCTAGCATGAGCTTGGATTCACGGTGGGGATGGTGGGGGCAGAAGAGAGACCCGTGTGTGTTTTGTGTCTTATACCGCTGGCAGCAGACCGCATCAGACCCAACAAATTAGGAAGACGCTTAGAGACAACACACTCCAGTCACGTTAATAAGCCACTCGACTTCTTTCAAAGAAAGCTGGCAGAATACAGACAGCAGGAGAATCACATGGTAACATCTGAATCAGTGGACAGCAAAGCACAAATGGCTTCACTCAAAGTTGCATACAGAATGGGCCAGTGCAAAAAAACTACAAACGATTGCTGAGCAGCTAATGAACATGGGGTCAATTATGCAAATAACGTAAGCCTTTTATAACAATTGCACGTGTATTTTATCTGTTTTGAACTTGGTGTTGTTTGATCTTATTGGTTTAGAAATTGATATTTCAATAAACAGTAAACTTGGCCAATTTCGTTATTATTTTGTTGACAAGTGGGGCTTGAAAATTTGCTCACCCCCTTAAGTGGGGAATGACAGAAAAAGTTTGAGAACCACTGGGTTAGTTTATGTTCGGTTATCTTAAAATAAAGACTGTTTATTTGAACCGCCAGCTCGCCTCCTCTGCATTCATGCCGCGCACACACTCCCGACGCAGGTATGACAGAAAGCTAGACCGTCTAAGTGGCATGGCGGAGGATTTCCCCCTAAACTATTTTTGGGGGGGCACAACCACGATCTCGCCCGAGCTGGCGGACTGGCTGGAGGACAGCGAGGAGGACATGTATCGGAGCTGGGAATACAGCTTGCTGGAGGAGCAGGAGGGTTTGCTGGAGGACAGCGAGGAGCATGGCGAGACAGAGGTCTGGCAAGGTTGGGAAGACTGCAGGTACGCCGAGGAGGCGGACATGCAGGAGGACAGCGTGACACAGAGTGAGAGGATGGCGCGGCAAAGCTGGGAAGGCTGCAGGCTCGCCATCCGGCGCACGCCTTGGAGAAGTGTGGCAGCCGAGGGAGAGACTGGAGAGTGCTACAGGCAGTGGGCGGAGCACAATGAGGAGCGCACCCGAGACCTGCGGCTCCAACAGTTGCTCGTCCAGTTTCGGGAGAGCCAGGCTGTAGTCCCGGAGGTCCTCCTTCTCTCGGATCCGGACGACGCACTCCCCATTCCGCCACTGCCTGTGACCGACAGGGAGGATTACGCGCCGCTGCTGCACGGCGACGAGGACGCGTTTCCTCCACCTCCGCCACCGCTGCTCAGTGTGGAGGACTACGCGCCGCTGCTGCACGGTGATGAGGACGCGTTTCCTCCACCTAACGGCTGCAGACAGGAAGACACTGCCAGCACTGGAAACGCGTTTATCATCTCCGAGCATGATATGAGGAGAGCCTTCAGGAGAGTGAACACCAGGAAAGCAGCAGGACCAGACGACATCTCAGGTCGTATTCCCAGAGCCTGCACAGACGAACTACAGTAGCATCTGTGTTCACTGAGATATTCAACATCTCTTTATCTCAGTCGGTGATCCCTACATGCTTCAAAGAGTCCACATTGTTCCTGTTCTGAAGAAACCACATCCTGTTTCCCTCAACGATTATCGCCCTGTAGCCCTCACCTTACAGTAGTTGTGATGAAGTGCTTTGAGCAGCTGGTCAAGGACTTCATCATTTCTTCACTACCGGACACACTGGAAACCACTACAGTTTGCATACCGCCCGAACCACTCTACAGAGGATGCAATCTCTCATCTCCTCCACACATCACTCACTCACCTGGGGCCTCATGCATCAACGCTGCGTACGCACAAAAACTTTGCTTACGCCAGTTTTCACGCTCACGGTCGGATTTACTAACAGTGAATTTAACGTGAGAATGTGCGTTCTTCCACGCCAACTTCATGTCTGGCGTACGTGTATTTCTTGTGTGTGTTTGTTTTATTTCCATTGGCGACTCCTAGAGGCAATTATGTTAAATTGCACACTACAAAGTATCGCACCAACACGTGAAAAACATTGCTATTAATTTATAATTGATAAAATGGGTTAATTGACAATATTTTTCTAACAATTATTTGATTTAGAACATATAAAAGCATTTACAAATGTATACAACCCTTAGTCTATGGCAATGGTAGTGTTGGCCTTATTAGAGGACATTGTCAATGGCCGAATCCGAAGGGAACACATTTTTAGGGATCACACTGATTTTCTGGCCCATGACGATGACTGGCTTATTAGCCGTTTTATGTTTCCAAGAGCTATCCTCTTGGAGCTCTGTCCTGAGTTGGGTCCAAATTTGGAAAGAGAGACAGCGAGGAGCCACGCATTTCCCTTACAGGTGCTGACAACGCTTGGTTTCCTGGCAACTAGTTCTTTCCAAAGGGAACTGGCAGACCGCTCGGGGTTAAACCAGTCGTCATTGAGCCGTGCAGTGCCAGCTGTATGGGACGGGATCATCCGCATGTCTAGCAGTTATATAAGGTTTCCATACCATGCAGTTGACCAGCCAAACATTCCTAATGTAATCGGAGCCATCAACTGCATGCACATTGCTATAAAGGCGCCATCTGAAAAAGTTTTTCTCCGGTCTACCTCTGATAGGAGCACCTCCAATTCACATTCTGTGAAGTTTCTCTTCTTGCTTGCTTTTGCCATTGCTTTTTCGTTTGGTTTTGCCAAAGTGGAGTCATTACCATATTTATATGGGGGAGGAGGCAGGGAGGGGTTTTACGCTCGTGAATATGTGAGAGAATATGCATGGGATTCCGCGTACGCAGTGTTTCATACATAAAATTTTTTTAGTGCGTACGCACATTTACAGCTTTGTCCGTACGCAATGTTTTAGTATGAATTCAACGCAAGTCTTTGAACACCCCTGGACACTAGGAAAGGGAATTATGTTAAAATGCTCTTCATCGACTACAGCTCAGCATTTAATACCATAATTCCCTCCACACTCACCACCAAGCTGGAGCACCTGGGACTCAACTCATCTCTGTGTCAGTGGATCTCCAACTTCCTAACTGGCAGACCACAGGCAGTAAGGATGGGCGGACATGTCTCAGCCTCCCTCCCTCTCAGCACTGGAGCCCCTCAGGTTTGTGTTCTGAGCCCCCTGCTGTACTCTTTGTATACCTACGACTGCATGGCCACTTCCAACTCTACCTCTGTCATCAAGTTTGCTGACGACACCGTCGTGGTGGGCCTGATCACCAACAACAATGAGGCGGCCTACCTAGAGGAGACTGGAAATCTGGAGAACTGGTGCAACAATCTCCTCCTGACTGTCAGCGAGACAAAGGAGCTGATATTGAATTTCAGTACAAAGCAGGAGAGGAACTACCAGACCCCATTCATCAACAGGAGCCCAATAGACAGCTTTCGATACCTCTGTGTTCACATCACGCAGGACCTGGCATGGTCTTGTCACATCAATATCGTGGTGAAAAAGGCCCGACAGTACCTCAGACGCTTGAGAGACTTCAGACTGCCCTCTAAGGTGCTCAGGAATTTCTACTCCTGCACCATAGAGAGCATCCTGATGGGAAACATCACAACCTAGTTTGGAAACAGCACCATGCAAAACAGACGAGCTCTACAGAGGGTGGTGCGATCAGAAGAGGGTATCATCTGCACCAAGCTTCCTGACCTGCACTCAATCTACAGCACGCGGTGCTGGACCAAGTCCAGGAAGATCGTGAAGGACCTCAGCCATCCCAACAATGGACTGTTTTCTCTGTTGCAGTCTGGGAAGCGATTCCGCTCCCTGAAAGCCAACACAGAGAGACTGAGGAGGAGCTTCTTCCCACAGGCGATAAGGTCTCTCAACCACACCACTACACAGGACTAATAACATCTTTTTAAACTTCCTACATTGACTGGACAATCACGGACACTATGGACACATTCATACACACTTGCAATATATATTTATATATATGGACCATTGCACAAGACACTTTAATAAGACACTTAATAAGTCACTTTATGCATATTTGCACACCCATAGTCACTTCAAATTTTTTTACAAATTTCTATTTTTTCTTCTATATTTCTATATTTTTATTATGCCCTTATTTGTACAGTATATTTTACTAGTTTTATTTATTTTCTTTCACATTTCTATTCATATTTATTTATGTATAAACTTTTATTTTTTTATTCACTGGCGGTCGTATAAGCATTTCACTGCATATCATACTGTGTATGATTGTATGTGACAAATAAAATTTTAATTTTAATGTTTCATAATTTTTTTGTTTCATCTGCAATTCCCTCTCAGGTTACTGAACAGGGAGTGTATTTGGCTGACAGTAAAAGAAGTGCAACTAAGCGTAGACATGGTGAAATATATTCAACCTTTAAAATTTTTTTTTCTTTGTATTAATGACTTAGGCAGAGAGTTCTGCTGTACATAAAGACAGATAGACATGCATGCGGGCTTCAATCTGAAATAATAATATCACTGATTACATTAAAGCTGATCAGCTTATTTTTAGCTTTAACTTTTTAAATCTTTCTAAAAACTCTTTAATCATCAATAATATGTAGCAAATAAATGAGGGGACTATGTTCTGTACAAACAAAAGTCCCAGTTTGACTTGAACATCCCTCCTAAATAATTCCACCTCATCTGAGATAAGACTATTTATCTTAGATTGGCATGTACTAACTTGGTAGTATATGAGCTGCTTCAGATAGCATCAGAGCTTTTGTCATATTACACACAGTCTTCTTTTACAATCACTCTTGGAATTAGGAGAAATCACAATGAATAACTCCAACAAGTCAAATGGTAGGTGAACCTTTTTGAACTTACATTTTTATTAAATCCAGCAACTGCTTAATAGGAATAAATTGCCATTACTACAGTTAGTAAAGTTTACATTTATAGAACATTGAATAAAACCTGAAACAGTGCACTAATCCAACAGTGATTACTGTGTACGCATTTTTTTTAAAGATACAATTTTATTACTGAATCTCTACCACTTTAATATAAGGTCCACACATACGTATACCAATAATATAATATAAAACATCTCAACTTGACTCATAGACTGTCACATTCTGCTAGATGTTGGACTGTGGGCATGAAGGTGAGGCATAGGCGCAGAGGGGATGCGGTGAAACAATGAAAGTCTTTAATAACAAAACCAACCAAACAAAGGAAGTTGGCTAAAAACATGGAGCATACTATAAACAGAATTCAAACTAAAACATACACAGACTAGGGATTACGAACACTGATACAATACAGACTGGACAAGACAAGACACACTAAACAGGCTAGCGGACTAAACACTAGGAACTATGCATGTAAGGGATAAACAAACAAGGCAGGCTTGGCTAGGTCTACTATCTGTTATGCCCATTGGCTGCTAAGCTAGCGAATAGCTAAACAGACCAATTGCTACACAGGCTAGTAGCCTGAGACCCAAGGGACAAACATACAGTAGGTGGACAACCAGACTGCTCATTACCGTCGCGCTCACCGCCGTGGAAATGCGGCAGCGGCCAAAATAAACCAGTAGCATTTCAAAATATTTTGTGAAATGACCGCCAGGTGGCGCAAATTGACATTTTCCGTCGTCTCGGTTTTTAAATATATTTAGAGCTTAAGCCATAATAAAGTCATAACAATATGTCGTAGCGAAGAAATACTACAATTATGATCATTTCCACATCCAAGTACTGTGTCCAACAAACATGAAAAACTATAAATATAAAAAAATATGAGTTAGAAAACATTGGTTTTATTTTGTTTAGACAGACTCTGTTTTTTATCTGTTTAGTGTTATTATTAAAGAAAACAGCACAAACAGCACTAGGGCTTTTAAAAAAAAATTATTTCGACAATACTTACAGTTGTTAGAGTTTAAGACATCAAGATTTAAATATAGAAATAACTAAAACAAATAGAAAATAATAAAATAAATCAATAAAAAAAGAAGATGTATGCAGTATAATCGGGGCCTCTCATTTCATTATTCGCTCGCACTTCGTCTGGCACGGAACCAAAATATATTGTCTTACATTTGTGAATAAAATATTGTTTTTTTCAGAGATTTATTTGTGCAAAATAATATTTATGTAATATAATTACAGGCTCTGGATTCGTTTTTCATTTGCAGTATAAACCAAAATACATCTTACGATTTTTGAGAGATTTGCTGTAAAAAAAACAAAAACATTTTTTTTCAGATATTTGTCTGTACAAAATAAAATTTATGCAATATAATCACAGGCTCTTGATTCATTATTCGTTTGCAATATACAAAATACATTAACCATATAATATAAACAAAAATATAAACCAAAATATTTATATTGTATTAAACATTTATGCTGTCTCATCAAGGATCCAGAGATTTCGTTGTACTAAACAATATTTTTGCTGTATAACCATCTTAATTCGTTAACCGTAGATATTTTCTGCGATACTGAATGATGTTTATGCAGTATAATCAAGCTCTCTTATTTCGTTATTTGTTCGCATTTGGCTTGCACTTGCTGCATTGCACACTACTGAGCATCCAAGCGTGGCAACGCATGCTTGGTTTAAGTTGGACATTGACGCACATACTGTAAATGATCCGCACATCCTGCCACAATTCTCACAGCTGTACAATATGTATTGAAATAATAACAATAGTGTTTTTCTTTACTGAATAGAAATATAATTGCGCAACTGTTAAGCATTAGCCCGTACTTGATAATCTATTGTTCGTTCTATCAGGGTTTAATTGCCATAATATCAACACCAATCGAGCACGCGCTGAAGGAGTTCGTCAGACGTGAGGCTAAGCCACGGAACAAAGATGAGCTTCTTCAGGTCATTGTGACTTTCTGGAAGGATCGCTTGACCAAAACTGCGTGCAGTAAATATATTGATCATCTGCAGAAGGTTTTCGGCAGTGGTACAGCGCAGCGGGGGTGCTACTGGGTTGTAAAATTGTAGTTTGTTAAAATGGTTTCATTATTTATTAAAGAAAATCATGCATACCAGCCTATTGCATTTCATTCTTATACTAACACAAAAACACAAGCTTTGCTGTATAACATCTATAACGCGAATTTTATGGTCATTTGGTCATTTACGTATGGTGTTTATTTTATATATATATATTTTTTGTCTTTGATGTTAACTACACAAAGCAGTGTCTTCCCACCTGCATCTCCAGCATACTGTATATCAGATTGATGGACATGAGTCCGCATCTGTTACATTTCTGTTACGTTTACATAAATCACTGATCACATTTAAACAATTTATTCATACAGATGTACCTGTTTTACAGGTTTGGTACTGAATTTTCTCCGATAAAGAGCCATATAAGAACTGTGGCAGCGGGCACACCTAAAAATAAATGAAGGATTATTTTTTATAGTCTAAATAAAAATGCTTTTATAAATGTGGGCTACTGTTATCTACTTCAAATATTTGTTAAAACAGCCAGGAAACTCACTCTGACCATTTTAATAATTCATTGATAAATTAGTGATTCATCTCGTCGTCTCCGCAGCAGTGAGCGCGCCTATAATTCACTTTTCATACGAATTACGTAATCTAATAATTTTATTCATTAGTTTTTATAAAAGCAGATATTTCGCTTTCTATAAGTATATATTTTTAACGTCTGTGAGGCGAGTATACATGGAGTATCGGTTAATTTTCTGACGCGCTCAAGTTCACCAAAAACAATACAGAACCCCGTTTACTTTATTTATTTAACAAAATCATAAAGTTTTTTCGTCATTGTGAGTGCACGTGTAGCTTTTCTAATTACAAATAATCAAATCTAAAGGCTCAGTGTGTTAACGTTTACGTTGCTTAAATTCGATCCTAAAAAACTGAATTTAATTTTAATTATAAATTTGTACTGTTATGTTACTACTGTGATTATGAATTCGTTTAATTACAATGTTTCACTTTATTTTATCTGCAACGAAGTGCGGCTGTGGATGACCTCGAACCAGTTTCCCAGAACTAACAGCTATTTATAAGAATGCTAATGAGCTTCCTCAGTTCAGGTGAGCATCCGTGTCACCTGTCCGAGGAGCCTTCTGGAAAAACTGAGTCTACATACAAAAACTACAACTCATAAACACTGCCCTATAGTGGGCAACCCTCACATAGACAATTATTTTAAAAGCATTAGTTAACTATTTATATATGTTTATTTACTCTTTTCTATTTTAAAATGTTTCAACAAAAAGGTTCAAAAATATTTTTAGTAAAAAATAATTTTCTTCTATTGTGTTGATGCCACAGAAGATGCATATTAATTTGCAATTTACTTTTCAAATAAATGTTAAATTCCTGTATTGAAATTTTTTTCTCAGAAACTGGCATGGCCTATTCAGACTATGAAAACATAATAGTACCAAATACCAGCCTAACAGTGACAGACTAACTGACTTCAGCCGACTCTTCCTCCCTCACACTATACAGCATCATCTTCATTGTGGGATTCATTGGTAAGGCCCTGGTGGTGTGTGTCCTGGTCAAATACAGCAAAACATCCAACATGTCAGATCTGTGCCTCTTCAACCTGGCCCTTTCAGACCTCCTCTTCCTGATCTCATTGCCTTTTTGGGCTCACTATGCTGCAGTCACTGAGTGGATCTTTGGGAGCTTCATGTATCATGCAGTGACAGCGCTCTACTTGCTGGGATTCTATGGAAGCATCTTGTTTATGATCCTCATGACTGTGGAACGTTACATTGTCATTGTCCACACGTTCTCCATGCACCTATCTGTCACAGCTACAGTAGTATAGCCCTGGCGCTGTTTGTGTGATCACTCAGCTTGGGAGTCTCTCTACCAACCATTATTTTCTCTGAAGTAAATAATGATTTAAAGTAAATGGGAAATACCAGCACGGAAATTAGTCTCTTACATCGAGCTAAACATCCTTGGCTTGATCATACCTCTCTCAGTGATGGTGTTCTGCTATTCTCGTATCATCCCCATTTTACTGACCATGAAGTCTCAAAAGAAACACAAAGCTGTCAGGCTTATGGTGGTCTTGGTGAGTTTTTTCTTCCTCTTCTGGACTCCCTATAACATTGTCATCTTCCTGAAGTTCCTGCAACACTTTGGCTTAATAAACATCCGACAACAGCACCAGGACATGGTCATGCAGTGGGTGGAAACCCTAGCATTTACTCACTGCTGCCTAAACCCCATAATCTATGCCTTTGTGGGGCATAAATTCAGGAATTTGTTTCTAAAGATTCTAAAAGAATGGTTTCCTTTTTGCTTTGACTGGTGCATAAAAAATGAAAGTGAGTGCTCAGAAAGGGTGTCCTATAAGTACTCATACACTTCTGAAATGTCCAGCACAAAAACTAAATAAAAAGTAATATTATATATGCAGTATATTAAATATACAAGTAATATTATTTTATCAAAAAACAAACCATTAAAAACTTATTGCAGTTTCCAAAAATTAAATAACTTCATAATTCTTTAGCTATATTCATCGCTTTTTGTCTACAAAATGCTGATGATTTTATGTTGACTTTCTTAATGCATACAGTACTTCATATTATATGCTGTATTTTCCATTTTAAATTCTACACGTCTGCAAGAGGGCATTTAAATTAAAATTATTTGCTAAGATTGTGTATTCATATTATGTTAACTACTTTTAAATGTCATTTAAGTGTTCCACTTTTCCCACAGAAATGTGCCAAAAATTGCAATGTATTGATACATTTCTTTATTATTAGCCCTAAATTGTCCACCAAACATTATATTAGTGCCATCAAATATACAGTAACTGTTAATCACAGTTATAATCATGATTAATCACAATTTTAAAATACTAGATTTTACTTTTATTATAAAATAATGTCTGACAAACTGGTTAAAGAAAACAGATTGTGCAGTGGTATAAGCATTTATTAAAAGGTTAAAATCAAGTCTCTTGAATGGACCAGGACTGCATGTTAATGATTGGCTTGAACCCAGATCCTCAGCCTTGAAAATCAACAACCAAGAGGCTTAACTTCCTGAGTCACCACTCCTACGGATTATTTTTAATGTACTGTATTCTTGTGAAAATTATTTAACTTGAAAGTTGCTGAAGCACACGGCTTTGGTTTTATCCAAATTTCCATGTAGAAGCTTTTTATAATGAAACTTGCCGTTGTTTTCTCAATCATTTCATTATCCACGTTTTCGTTTTTCGAGATAAATTTTGATTGGTGATCACTTTTGGTGGAGTTGCATCTTAACAAATGGCCAGTAGGAATCAAAGCTATATGTAATAGAAAAAGTTAGAGAATTTCCATATGCGCACAATGTGCTGAGAACTTACTAATCAGAGCAAAAGGCTTCAGTTTAAAACAATTCCAGCTATTTATTATAACCCAAATGAGGATGGGTTCCCTGTTGAGTCTGGTTCCTCTCAAGGTTTCTTCCTGTTGCCATCTCAGGGAGTTTTTCCTTGCCACCATCATGCTTGTTAATCAGGAACAATCTAATAATTTTGATTCTTACATATTTTTAGACACATTTCATACTTATTTTTTCCAATTTATTTTTGATTCTGTAAAGCTGCATTACGACAATAAAAATTAATTGTTAGGTTTAAATGAAAGAAGAGTGTCCGAGATAAATTTGAAGTGAAGAAGAGTTATTGCTTGTTGTGTCTGCCGCACCTCTGATAGACTTACTGGTCCGGGCCAGATCATGGGGAGATACAAACACACACAAATGGAGGCATGATGTCTGAAGATCTCTGTTTAGTCTCAGGAGAGATATCAGATATAACATGTCAATGTGCCAAGCATAACAATGTGCTATGCATAAATACAATCCATAATGTGTGTACAATTCTGCTATGTGTGTTTTATAACTAATACAGTAGTGTTCACTATATGTGTATGGGGTAAGGTGAGGAAAACCAGTGTCCAAAACATCCAAGTCATCTTTCAAGCTGATCTCTTCTTCGACCCAGATACTTTATGTATAGTAGAGTATTGTAGAGTAGAGTCAGATGGAGCCCAAAAGAGAGGTTACTAGCACTTCCTTATGGGCTTGTGCCTTCAGTCCTTCACTACAGAAGATACACATCAGCATATGAATCAATAAGATCTCAGTTCTTTGTCTGAGTCAGGAGTGCATGTCGCTCTGTCATGAGCACCCGAACAAAGGCTTGTGCTTAATTTGGAGTAGTGGAGCGCTTAACACTGCATAATTTGGTGTCCAACATGTGCCAATAGATGGTTATCTCTTTGCTTATTTTTGTGACTGCAGTCATTATATTGTGTGCACAATGTCATAAGCATTTTATATGCATGTTTTGATTGTTGGTAAATTGTAGTGTATCAAAGTTAAGCGGACAACTCAAGATTGTCAGTTTGATTATGGACGTTATAAGCTCTTTTCACCTAGGTGTTTGAATTAGGCTAATGATTTAAGCTGATTTAATTGAATTATTACAGAATATATACCATTTTATTATTATTATTATTATTATTATTATTATTATTATTTAAGTACTATAATTTACACACCATGCCTCGTTCCTGAGAGATGCTCAGGAAATGGATCTTAGCCTCCTGCTAAGTCCATGTCCTCCAACCAAGGTGGGAATAAAATTGTTATCCAAAAACAATTTTAAAACTACTGTAACTGAAGATGAGATTGCCAATACATGTGATCTTTATTCCTGAGAACACTCTCTGGAAAACAATTACTTAAACATGTGCACCTCTGTACCATGGATGTGTGGTTCACACATTTATAAAATGCAACTACTGTGTATTAATGGGGCATTCGGCAGACCCTTTTCTGAGAACACTCTCAGAAAATTGAACCTCGTGTACACCGGGCCGAGCTTGCGCGCCTCTACGCCAAGGATAGCAATACCAAAAAAAAAAAACTAAATTATGCACATCGTAAGTGTATAACTGCAACTGCACGCTGCTCCCTGTTCTAGAGAAGAAACTAAGGAATATGAATATTATATAGTCAATTAATTTATTTTGTTACCCACGCAACTCTATGCCAGGGCCAGCAAAAAAAGAAATGTCCCTTTTTCAGGATCAGCTTGGGCTACAATAATGTTGTAAAAATCCAAATAACTTTATCATCTTCATTGTAAAGGGTTTAAACAATGTTTTCCATGCAAGTTCAATTAACCATAATCAATTAATTAACATGCAGCTGTGGAATGGTCGTTAATACCTTAACAGCTTACAGAAAGTAGACATTTAAGGTCACAGTTCTAAAAATGCAGGACACTAAAGAGACTTGTGTACCGACTGTGAAAAACACCCAAAGAAAGATGCCTAGGGTCCCTGCTCATCTGTGAGGGTCCCTGCTCCCTGTGTGCATGCTGCAGGGAGGCATGAGGACTGCTGATGTACAGTAGCTAGGGCAAGAAATTGCCATGTCCGCACTGTGAGACGCCTAAGACAGTGCTACAGGGAGACAGCTGATCATCCTTGCAGTGGAAGACCACGTGTAACAACACCTGCACAGGATGGGTACATCCGAATATCACACCTGCGTGACAGGTACAGGATGGCCACAACAACTGCCCGGGTCACACCAGGAACAAACAATCCTTCCATCTCACAGCAAGAACTGACCAGTCCATGAGGAGGAGATGCACTGCAGTACTTCAAGCAGCTGGTGGCCACCAGATACTGACTGGTACTTTTGATTTTGAGCCTCCCTTCATTCAGGGACACATTGTGAAACATTTTTAGTTTATGTCTTATGGTGTTGACCTCTTTTAGTGTTCATACAAATATTTACACATTAAGTTTACTTAAATGTAAAAAACAGTTGAAAGTCAGAGGACGTTTCTTTTTTTGCTGAGTATATAATAAATGCATGCTACAAACGCCTCCCTAAATTAAATTTACATTACAGAAATGCTTCCCTAAATTACAAATTACACTGAATGATGCATAACTGTGAATTAATTCACTACATGCCTCCTTAAATTACCGAAGGGAATATTAATTTATTTTTGTTTCCTATGCAAGGGAACAGAAGCTAATTAACACAACTTCTTTAAATAACTTTTTAATTGGAGACTTACTGTAGGGCACAAGACAGGGTACACCCTGGTCAGGGCGCCAATCTATCAAAGGGCACACACACATACACACACTTACACATTCATTCACACACTATGGCCAATTTTGGGAATGCAGTTAACCTAACCTCCATGTCTTTAGACTGGGGGAGGAAACTGGAGTACCCGGAGGAAACCTACCAAGCATGGGGAGATCATGCAAACTCCATGCATACAGAGACGGGAATCGAACCCAGCCGGGAATTGAACCCGGACCCTGGAGGTGCAACCATGATACCCATTCCAATTTTTACCAGATGAATGAGTTATTTTAAGCTCGACTTGAGACACGTAAAGAATTTAGTTAAAAAATTAACAACGGTTCTATAATACTTGGCGGAACTGACACCACAACAAGGCCTTTCATTTAAAACACAGCAGATTTTTCTTTTAACATGACGTAAGCTATATAACACTTGCAGCAGAAAACAAAACCTCTTAGACAACATGATTAGAATTAATTACGGTGAAAACAACTTATTTGGAAAACATAATGTGAATTACATTCTTTTTTGTAAACAAATCTCATGAAAACACAATCTTCCCTGACCGAGGGAAAAAAAAAAAAAATCAGAAAGAGCAAAATAAACACTTGCTTTTTCCTCTGAGAGGGAAGACCGGACTGAGCCTCCAAATTGTTAGGTTTAAAAGGAAGAAGAGTGTCTGAGATTAAACTAAGAGAAGAAGAGTTATTGCTTGTTGTGACTGCCACACCTCTGATACACTTACCGGCCCGGGCCCTATTGACCGACACACACACACACACACACACACACACCAAGAACCATTTGGATGTACTGTATATATAGTCTGGATACAGGATATAGAAGGTGTTACCGCATGGAAGCACAGTGAGGGGTCTGTTCTCAGGGCACAGGAATCTTATATTATAATGTCTTACAATATTACTATACTTTACATAAATATAAATAAAATTGAATTGAAATTGAATTAAAGTTTTCTGGGAGGCATAAAGATTGGACTTTGGAGCGATGGAAAAAGTTCATCTGTCCAGATTAACCCTATTTCAGAGTGATGGGTGCATCAGGGTAAGAGGGGAAGCGCATGAAGAGATGTAACCACCATGCATAGTGGCCACTGTACAAGCCTCTGGAGGCAGTGTTATGATCTGGGCATGCTTCTGATTATCAGATTTTAATTCCCTGAAGGAACTGGTATATTCCAGGATTTGTGAAAGAGTGGTTTTGGCAGCATTAGGAATAAACAACAAGAATTAATTGAATTTGCTTATTGTAGTCAATAAAATCTTGGAAAGCAACTTTTTTTTTTGGCCAGGCAGTGTACAATAAATACAGTTTGAGCTCCTTGAAACAAGGCAAAATGACCATGTTGGGCAAACAAAAAAGTCAATACTTCACTGTTAATTCCCACCTGTGAGCTGCTATAGAGCAAGTCGGGATGAACATTGTAGGGATGGACATTGATAAGCAGAACATTTATGTGTTAAGTGTTAAAAGACCAGTTATGTTATCTATTCCTTTTTTCTATTTTTTCACATCTCTTTTCTCTTACAATTTCTTTTCTATTTCTATCTTTTCACTTCTCTTTTTCCCTATACCAGAGCCACACTTTTGTACCTGGTGCTATCTAATGTTCGCACAGCGTGCGCTGGTTTCTGGGAACTTAAATATCCTACTGGCCAGGTGTAGCTCATCTCCTTTGATTGTCAATGCTGCGGGGTTGCCTAGCAACCGCCTGTCGCATGTGTGGCCGTGTTACAAGACCAACTTTTCTCTTGCACTTGCGGAATTCAAAGGAAACTGTTAGTGTATGTTGTTATATTATTTCTTATCTGCAGGGTACCAACACATTCATGTCCCAACACATTCATTCCAGCTTACATGGAAATCTCTAATCTGAAATACCATCTAGATTCAACGGCCCATGAGCTTTAAGTATGATTATAGACAACATGCCATAACACAAAGCAGACTTGTTCTGTCTAAGAACTAAATGTATTCAGATTTAAACTGCAGATTTACTGATTGGTGTATCATTTAATATCTGGATTAGAACTGTGCAGCATTCAAGGTTGTCACAACCATTAACCTCATTACTTAAAAAATGTGAAAGGGTGTTACATGGTGCGCTATGGAGAGCCGCACCACGAGATGTTTTTATTGATGAGAGCCCTGACGCAGGGTTTTAGAGGGGGTCAACGAAATAGGAGGCTGTGAGAGTGCTTGTGATACGCAGTGGAAGACCCTCCTGTTTGGAGATAGCGGGGGATTATTAATAAAGAGAACTTAAATGGATACAAATGAAAACTAATAACACAAAATAAACAGAGCTCTGCCGTCTACGTGAGAACAGATGGGACTCTGGAAAACAAAACAAAACTATTGTCCTCTCGGGGCGTTTGCCCTTAACGAGGATTTATGGGGAGAGAGAGGGTTGTGATTTTATGTAAACTTTATACTTAACCTGAGAGCGCAAGCTACACAGCTGCGTGCCGCTCTCTCTCTCTCTCTCTCTCGCCGGCATCTTTCTGCACGCTTTCTTTCTTTTTTTCTTTCTTTCTTTCCTTCTTTCTTCTCTTTCTTTCTTTCTCTTTGTCTTTGGGCTACTGGCTGTGTGGAGGTTTTATGGTTGACCTATTGTACTCATGGGCTTTCTTCTGGTCTGTCTGGAATTTATTAGGAAAAACATACAAAATGAATAATGCATGTTTTTTTTCTCATTTAACAGATGCAAATCTTCCAAAAATATTTGATGGGCTGACATCCGAGCAAGGGTTGTGAAAGAAATGTATCCACCACCATCTTCAGTAAGATAAAGCAGTTACAGAAGTTAAATAAATTATAGATTATTCAGCCCCCTTGAACTTTTCCACATTTTGTCACATTACAGCCACAAACATGAATCAATTCATTCATTCATTCATTTTCTATACCGCTTAATCCTGTGTTCAGGGTCGCGGGGGACCTGGAGCCTATCCCAGGAGACTTCGGGCACTAGGCGGGGTACACCCTGGACAGGGTGCCAATCCATCGCAGGATTCACACTCACACACCCAATCACACACTACGGGCAATTTAGGAACGCCAATTAGCCTAACCTGCATTTCTTTGGACTGTGGGAGGAAACCGGAGAACCCGGAGGAAACCCACCAAGCACGGGGAGAACATGCAAACTCCATGCACACAGAGATGGGAATCGAGCCTGGCCGGGGAATCGAACCCAGACCCTGGAGGTGCAAGGCGACAGTGCTAACCACTACACCATTGTGACGGTTAACCCCTAGAGGGCGCCTAACGCCCGTTTTGGTTTTGTTTTGTAGTTTGTTTTATGTTTCGTTTTTGACTTCAGTTCCCAGTTTGCACCTCGGTCAGGTGACGTAAGAAGCTCACCTGAACCGAGTTAAGCCAATGAATATTTGATTATGTTGTGTATAAATAGCCTGGCTGAACAGCAGTCAGGCGTCTAGCTTTTGTTGGTGTAGGATTAGTTTGTGTTTGGTGTTTAACTTTTGTTTATGTTAATAAAAGACTTAATTGAACCGTCAGCTTGCCTCCTCCGCATTCATGCCGCGACCACGCACCCGACACAGACATAGAAGGGATCATGACAGAAAGCTAGACCGTACAAGCGGCATGGCGGAGGACCCTCTTCTAGGGAATTTTTTTTGGGGGGAACTCATTATATCCAACGAGCTGGCGGAACTGCTGGAGGCCAACGAGGAGCACGGCGAGATGGAGGTTTGGCAAGGCTGGGGAAACTGTGGGCACATCGAGCCGGGCGAGCGCACGGGAGGACAGCGTGACAGCCAGAGAGAGAATGGCGAGGCGAAGCTGGGAAGGCTGCGGGCCCGTCATCCGGTGCACACCGCCGAGAGGTGTAGCGGCCAAGGGAGAGATGGGAGGATTCTGCAGGCAGTGGGCGGAATGCAACGAGGAGTGCATCCGTGACCTGCGCGAGCAGGTGCTGCAGCTCCAACTGCAGTTCGTCCAGGTTCAGGAGAACCAGGCTGTAGTCCCGGAAGCGATCCCTCTCTTGGATCTGGACGATGCACTCCTCCTCCGGCCACTGCCTGAAGCCGGCGCGGAGGGAAACACGCATGGGCGATGCGGCGTGGACAGCACGCTTCTCCCGCCCCCACCGCCGGAGCTGAGCATGGAGGACTGGGCGCCGCTGCAGCACGGCGACAAGGTAGGCTTCTACAGGCAGTGGGCGGAGCTCAACCAGGAGCGCATTCGTGACCTGCGCGAGCAGGTGCTGCAGCTCCAACTGCAGTTCGTCCAGGTTCGGGAGAATCAGCTTGTAGTCCCGGAAGCGATCCCCCTCCTGGATCTGGATGATGCGCTCCTCCCCCGGCCACTGCCTGAGCCTGTCGCGGAGGAAGACTGCGCGCCGTGTCGGCACGAAGAGGAGAACGGCGTTTCCATCATCCAGTCTCCGTGCGAGCTAGGGAGCGTTATCCTTCCGCCTCCCCCAGGCTTCGAGGACAGCGCGCTAGCGTGTCAGCAGCCGCTGCACCAAGCACCTGCTCTACCGCTGCCTCCCGGCTTTGAGGACGACGTTGAGCCGACGAGCGCAGTGCACGCTCCAACGCCGCTGTCGAGCTCAGTGCAAGCTCCACCGCCGTCGTCGAGCGCAGTGCACGCTCCACCGCCGTCGTCGAGCGCAGTGCACGCTCCAACGCCGTCGTCGAGCGCAGTGCACGCTCCAACGCCGTCGTCGAGCGCAGTGCACGCTCCAACGCCGTCGTCGAGCGCAGTGCACTCTCCAACGCCGTCGTCGAGCGCAGTGCACGCTCCAACGCCGTCGTCGAGCACGTCCGAAGAAGCTCACCTGAACCGAGGTAAGCCAATGATTATTTGATTATGTTGTGTATAAATAGCCTGGCTGAACAGCAGTCAGGCGTCTAGCTTTTGTTGGTGTAGGATTAGTTTGTGTTTGGTGTTTAACTTTTGTTTATGTTAATAAAAGACTTAATTGAACCGTCAGCTCGCCTCCTCCGCATTCATGCCGCGACCATGCACCCGACACAGACATAGAAGGGATCATGACAACCACCGCGCGCCAACATGAATCAATTTCATTGGATTTCCACATGAAAGACCAATACAAAGTGGTGTATACTTGAGAAGTGGAACGAAAATCATACATAATTCCAAACATTTTTTTACAAATAAATAACTGAAAAGTGGGGTGTGCGTAATTATGCATACATGATTGTTTATTTGAAATATAATTGTTTATTTATTACTTGAAAAGAACAAACTGAAACACTCCGTGATTAAAAAAAGGTTAAAGTTGTCATGTCTAACCGTGGGTACAGAGAACGCAGACGCAGAGTTAGGCAGAAATGATGATCTTATTTATTATTTTAGTCCGTAAGCCTACACACATGTAACACTTAAATACTACTCCAGGCCGGGGTCTGCAGGCGGGCTAACGAAGGAGCAAGAAACAAAAAGAGACACTTGTCTGTAAACTGGAACCAAGAGGAAGTCTTTCTGGGAAATCAGTCCCAGTGTAGCCGTAGGAGGCTCGAATCCGCCTCGCCTGCAGATACCACTCAGTCCTGGGTGAGGGAGAAAGAAAAACATCTGGTGAGAGAACGACACAGAAGGGTGCACAACAGTGAACAGACAAAAGGGCTCTGGGCTCAGCTGCTATATATAGAGACACACAGGGGTAGACACAGGTGAACTTGATAATGAACTTAACGGGGAACTAATACACACATAGACACACTAGGGGGAGACAAAGTGACGGCTCAGTAGTCCGGTGAGCCGGATCTTACTCCCCAGGGCTGAGGTGGCTCGGATGTGACATCACCCCCCCTCCCAGGACCGGCTTCCCGAGAGGGGCGTGGGCGCGCTCTCTGCATTACCGGAGTGGGCGGCTGGCGGGGGGGGCGACCCGGAGGGCGCGGCGCTGGGTGATCCGGCCTTCTCTGATGGAAATCAGAGATGAGTTCCCGACTCAGTACATCTCTCGCCGGGATCCAGCTGCGCTCCTCCGGTCCGTATCCCTCCCAGTCGACCAAATATTGCAGAACGCCCCCTCTCCTCCGGGAGTCTAGTAGTTCTTTGACTCTGAATGCAGGGGCGCCCCCAATTTCCACAGCCCCGGGAAGCGAAGGGTTCGCGGCGCCCCCGTCCAGGGGGCCCCGGACCACTGGCCTGAGAAGTGAGACATGGAAAACAGGGTTAATATGCATGTGAGAGGGTAACTGTAACTTAAATGAAACGGGATTGATTATTGCTATTATGGGAAAGGGGCCGATGTATTTTGGGGAGAGTTTCCGGCAGGGCAGGTTGAGGGAGAGGTCCTTTGTTGAGAGCCACACTCGATCTCCTATCTGGAGCGGAGGACTTTCCCTTCGTCGTCTATCGGCGAATTTTTTGAACCTACGAACTGCTTGGGAGATTTTGGTATGCGCATTCTCCCACACTGTTTCCGCTCTTTTGAACCACTGATCCACCAGGGGAATATCGGTGGTAGTGGCATCCCAAGGACACAGCGGAGGTTGATACCCAAGTACAATTTGAAACGGCGTTAAGCCGGTTGAGGAGTGTTTCAAAGAATTTCGTGCATATTCCGCCCAGAATAAACAGTCTGCCCACTCATGCTGTCGACTACTACAATATGCGCGGAGGTACCTCCCGAGATCTTGGACAGTCCGCTCTGCCTGCCCATTCGATTCAGGGTGGTAGCCCGAGGTTAGGCTAACAGTGGTCCCCAATTTCTGGAAGAAAGCTCTCCAGACTCGCGAAATAAATTGGGGACCACGATCAGAAACAATGTCCTCCGGAATACCGTAGTAGCGAAACACTGTATCGAATAGGGTTTCTGCCACCTGGAGGGCGGTTGGGAGAGAGCTAAACGGGAGGAAGCGGCATCCCTTTGAGAATCGGTCGACCACTACTAGAACTGTGGTGTACCCTTTGGACACGGGCAGATCCGTCACAAAATCCACGGCAATGTGGGACCACGGTCTGTTCGGTGTTGGTAGGGGCATTAATTTCCCAACTGGCAACTTTCGAGGGGTTTTGGATGTTGCGCAAACCGTACATGACGAAACGACTGTTTTCACGGCTTCCCGCATTTTCGGCCACCAGAACTTGGGTTCTAGAAGCTTATACGTTCGCCATTCCCCGGGGTGTCCTGATGACATGTTGCAATGCGCCTCAATCATCACTCGTTCGCGCAGGGACTCCGGGACGTAGGTTCGGCCCGGAGGGCACCCTGGAGGCGTGGGTTGGGACCGCGCCTCCCGGGCTATCTCCGCGTCGAGATCCCACCTCACCGGAGCCACCACGAGTGACGTGGGCAATATGGTATCGGGATCTGACTTTAGATCCGGCGCCGGAAAACAGCGGGATAACGCATCCGCTTTCTTATTCTTTGACCCGGGACGATACGTGATAATAAAGTGGAAGCGCGTGAAAAACAGCGCCCAGCGGGCTTGACGAGAGTTCAGTCTCTTTGCTTGTTGGAGGTACTCGAGATTTCTGTGATCTGTGAGCACCACAAAGGGGTGTTTAGCTCCCTCCAACCAATGCCTCCACTCCTCTAACGCCGCTTTTACTGCCAGCAGTTCGCGATTACCGATATCATAATTGCGTTCGGCAGGTGTTAGTTTTCGCGAAAAAAAGCGCAGGGGTAAAGCTTTTCAGGGTGGCCATGACGCTGTGACAGCACTGCTCCCACTCCCACCTCTGACGCATCGACCTCCACTAAAAAGGGCTTATTAGAGTCGGGTAGTTTTAAGATAGGCGCAGAGGTGAAAGCTTGTTTTAGGCATGCTGCGCGTGCCTCCAGCGAGAACGCGCGTAGTCGTTGTGGCTTCCCCTTTAACAACCCTGTGAGCGGTGCTGCCAATGTACTAAAGCCCCGGATAAAGCGTCTATAGAAATTTGCAAACCCTAAAAAGCTTTGTAGCGCCTTCACTGACTTGGGTTCCGGCCATTCCTGCACCGCCGTTACCTTGGCAACATCCATCTCAACCCCCTGTGGCCCTATGCGGTAGCCGAGAAATGCGATCTCACTTTGGTGGAATGCGCATTTCTCCGCCTTCACATAGAGCCCGTGCTCGCGCAGGCGACGAAGGACGGCGGTTACATGACCGACATGTTCAACATATGACCGCGAGTATATCAGAATATCATCTAAATATACTATAACGAAACGGTTTAACATATGCCGAAACACGTCGTTCATAAACCCCTGAAACACCGCAGGTGCATTCACCAGTCCATAAGCCATTACGTTATATTGGTAATGACCCGATGTCGTGCTAAATGCAGTCTTCCATTCATCTCCCTTGCGGACACGAACAAGGTTATATGCGCTGCGGAGGTCGAGTTTGGTAAAAATGGACGCACCGCGGAGCTGGTCGATTGCGGCCGGTACCAGGGGCAGTGGGTGCTTATATTTAATTGTAATGGCATTGAGCCCTCGATAATCAATGCACGGACGTAAGCCCCCGCCTTTTTTTTCGATAAAAAAGAACCCTGCCGACGCGGGTGACGTGGACCTGCTGATGAGCCCCTGACCGAGAGCCTCAGTCACGTATTCCTCCATCGCCCGTGTTTCTGCCACAGACAATGGGTAAACACGTGAGCAAGGCGGTGCTTTCCCAGGCAGGAGCTCAATCGCGCAGTCCCACGGCCGATGAGGGGGAAGTCGTGCAGCAGCCCTAATACTAAACACCTCTTTAAACCTAGTGTACTCTGATGGCACCACGGTCGTTACGAGGGCGCTTGGACTTTCAATAGTTGTAGTTTGGACCATCAAATCCGATGGTTTACAGAATTGAGCGCACCGTGGGGCCCAGGCTGTGATGCGGGAACTAGTCCAATCAAAATCAGGATTGTGGGAGCTGAGCCATGGGAGGCCTAGCACGACGGAATGATCCGACTGAGGAAGTACAAAAAATTTTAATTCCTCAGTGTGATCGGGGAAAGTTAATCGTAGGGGTGCGGAGAGATTTTCAACAGGTGAATGCGTTAACGTTTTGCCATCGAGAGCTTTTATATGGATCGGGTGTGGAAGCTTCGACACAGGAGCTCGCAGCGAGCAAAGGATAGCGGCCGAGATGAAGTTACCAGCCGAACCCGAGTCTATTAAAGGAAACACAGAGACAGAACGGTTATTAAATGTAAGAGAAGCTTTCAAACAAAAATCAT
The DNA here is from genome assembly GCA_030522415.1 of Channallabes apus. Classification (NCBI taxonomy): domain Eukaryota; kingdom Metazoa; phylum Chordata; class Actinopteri; order Siluriformes; family Clariidae; genus Channallabes; species Channallabes apus. The sequence goes on along the minus strand of CM060111.1, from coordinate 13,304,532 downwards.
GGTGGGTGCGGGGAGGTGTGTGTGCTGTTACTTGGAGTAATGGGCAGTTCTTAATCAGGTGCGATCCCCCCCCACAGTACAAGCACAGTCCCGACGAGAGCCGTCTCCTCCTTTCCTGCGCTGACAAGCGAGACGTGCCTACATCCATCGGTTCGGGCTGGTTCCCCTCGCGCGGTTCGGCGGGGTTTTTGTTCAGGCTCTCGCGCCGATATGCTTCAGCACGGCTTCCGGTTCCCCTTAGCACTAGATGTTTGCGTTGTCCGCGGAGGTGCTGGTCCAATTTGATCGCCAGGTCTATGCAGCCGTCGAGAGACAGGTCGGCATCCCTGCACGCTAACTCCAGCTGCAGGTCCGGGTGTAATCCATCTCGGAACCTGGCTAGCAAGCTCTTAGTGCACCAGCCACTCTCCGCGGCGAGGATGCGAAATTTAACCGCATAGTCCGCGACTGACGATTGGCCTTGTTTTATCCGCAAGAGCTGCTGTTCCCCCGTTTTACCGTGATCTGGGTGGTCGAACACCGCGCGAAAGGACTCGAGGAATAACTCGTAGCTCGCAGTGACACCCCCGCCCGCGCTCCATACCGCTGAGGCCCAGTCCAACGCTGACCCGGTCAGATGCTGGATGACGAAGGAGATCTTCTTGCTGTCCTGAAGCTGTGGAAAATCGCTCAGAAATAACTCACACGTCAGCAGAAATTTTTTGCATCCCTCAGGGTCTCCCGCATACCTCTCGGGCGGGGCTGCCCTCGGAGGAGATCGGGAGGCTCGCGTGCGGAGATTCGCCCGTGGCGAGGAACCGGTAGAGAGGGAGTGGACGCTACGCGCCAGATCGTTAATGGCCCTCGCCAGTCCGTCAATCTGCCCCTGCTGTCTTCGGACATAATCGAGGAACGGTGGGTCTTCCTCTGGAAGAGGAGTCTCTGCTGCGTTCAGAAAGGTCTGTTCATCTGTCATGTCTAACCGTGGGTACAGAGAACGCAGACGCAGAGTTAGGCAGAAATGATGATCTTATTTATTATTTTAGTCCGTAAGCCTACACACATGTAACACTTAAATACTACTCCAGGCCGGGGTCTGCAGGCGGGCTAACGAAGGAGCAAGAAACAAAAAGAGACACTTGTCTGTAAACTGGAACCAAGAGGAAGTCTTTCTGGGAAATCAGTCCCAGTGTAGCCGTAGGAGGCTCGAATCCGCCTCGCCTGCAGATACCACTCAGTCCTGGGTGAGGGAGAAAGAAAAACATCTGGTGAGAGAACGACACAGAAGGGTGCACAACAGTGAACAGACAAAAGGGCTCTGGGCTCAGCTGCTATATATAGAGACACACAGGGGTAGACACAGGTGAACTTGATAATGAACTTAACGGGGAACTAATACACACGTAGACACACTAGGGGGAGACAAAGTGACGGCTCAGTAGTCCGGTGAGCCGGATCTTACTCCCCAGGGCTGAGGTGGCTCGGATGTGACAAAAGTAAATGATTTATCCTGAAGATTATTTACAAATTGAAATTGTAATATGTACTAAAATATTGTATTTATAATATAATGTATAAAATATTTGACTTTATTTATATCCTGCATGCTAGTTGTTAGTCTTTTGGCTGCTCCCATAGAGGGGTTGGCCACAGGGAACCATCCAGTGGCTGGGTTTTGGGCATTTCCATGGGAATCAGTTGGTATGTGGTATGTACCAGCACATCAAAGAGGAGGTGCCTGAGTTCTTCTTCACCTCCAGTTACCATGCCAGTGGCTTTTAAACATGCACACACTAAGTTATATACAGTGGTGTGAAAAACTATTTGCCCCCCTCCTGATTTCTTATTCTTTTGCATGTTTGTCACACAAAATGTTTCTGATCATCAAACACATTTAACTATTAGTCAAAGATAACACAAGTAAACACAAAATGCAGTTTTTAAATGAGGGGTTTTATTATTTAGAAAGAAAAAAAATCCAAACCTACATGGCCCTGTGTGAAAAAGTAATTGCCCCCTGAACCTAATAACTGGTTGGGCCACCCTTAGCAGCAATAACTGCAATCAAGCGTTTATGATAACTTGCAACGAGTCTTTTACAGCGCTCTGGAGGAATTTTGGCCCACTCATCTTTGCAGAATTGTTGTAATTCAGCTTTATTTGAGGGTTTTCTAGCATGAACCGCCTTTTTAAGGTCATGCCACAACATCTCAATAGGATTCAGGTCAGGACTTTGACTAGGCCACTCCAAAGTCTTCATTTTGTTTTTCTTCAGCCATTCAGAGGTGGATTTTCTGGTGTGTTTTGGGTCATTGTCCTGATGCAGCACCCAAGATCGCTTCAGCTTGAGTTGACAAACAGATGGCCGGACATTCTCCTTCAGGATTTTTTGGTAGACAGTAGAATTCATGGTTCCATCTATCACAGCAAGCCTTCCAGGTCCTGAAGCAGCAAAACAACCCCAGACCATCACACTACCACCACCATATTTTACTGTTGGTATGATGTTCTTTTTCTGAAATGCTGTGTTACTTTTACGCCAGATGTAACGGGACACGCACCTTCCAAAAAGTTCAACTTTTGTCTCGTCGGTCCACAAGGTATTTTCCCAAAAGTCTTGGCAATCATTGAGATGTTTTTTAGCAAAATTGAGACGAGCCTTAATGTTCTTTTTGCTTAAAAGTGGTTTGCGCCTTGGAAATCTTCCATGCAGGCCGTTTTTGCCCAGTCTCTTTCTTATGGTGGAGTCGTGAACACTGACCTTAATTGAGGCAAGTGAGGCCTGCAGTTCTTTAGATGTTGTCCTGGGGTCTTTTGTGGCCTCTCGGATGAGTTGTCTCTGCGCTCTTGGGGTAATTTTGGTCGGCCGGCCACTCCTGGGAAGGTTCACCACTGTTCCATGTTTTTGCCATTTGTGGATAATGGCTCTCACTGTGGTTCGCTGGAGTCCCAAAGCTTTAGAAATGGCTTTATAACCTTTACCAGACTGATAGATCTCAATTACTTTTGTTCTCATTTGTTCCTGAATTTCTTTGGATCTTGGCATGATGTCTAGCTTTTGAGGTGCTTTTGGTCTACTTCTCTGTGTCAGGTAGCTCCTATTTAAGTGATTTCTTGATTGAAACAGGTGTGGCAGTAATCAGGCCTGGGGGTGATTACAGAAATTGAACTCAGGTGTGATAAACCACAGTTAAGTTATTTTTTAACAAGGGGGGCAATCACTTTTTCACACAGGGCCATGTAGATTTCGAGTTTTTTTCTCCCTTAATAACGTAAACCTTCATTTAAAAACTGCATTTTGTGTTCAATTATGTTATCTTTGACTAATAATTAACGGTATTTGATGAGCAGAAACATTTAAGTGTGACAAGCATGCAAAAGAATAAGAAATCAGGAAGGGGGCAAATAGTTTTTCACACCACTGTACAAACAACAACATTGTAGACACAACATAAAGCAACTAGTAGATTCTGTGATGCATGTATTACAGTAGGGGTATTTACACAGATACAAACTTCACTGAGTCATATGACTTAAAAAAAAAAACATCATTATTGCTCCCTGCAGGCCAGTATGCAAGTGTATCTGAATGTAGCTTGATGTCACCATAAACTCACATACTCCATCATCCGGCGCCCTCATGTTGGCTGCATCTAGTTGTACTTTGTGTAATCCATATACAACCTGTTTGTTACTGTGTTATTAATAAATTACTGTTGGTTATACTGTATGAGACATAGTTAATCCATCTTTCATTGTACACACATTGTGTTTTGCAACAAAAAGCTAGTCATGCTTCCCATGCTTCTGCATATCAGGTGAGAAACCTACCACTTATCTAACAATGTCATATTTATATCCTGTATGAGTTTTTATTAAATCAATGCAGCACAGATTGTGACATTATCACATATACAATCTGCTGAATCATTTTCAGATGTCTGCATTTAATATACCTTACCATTTAAATGTTATACATATCATTGCACAAATGTATTAAATATGAATGTATAAATAAGATGTTCTTGGTGCAGTTCTTGTGTGCTGATATTTACAGATGTTTTTGCACATTCCTGTTTTGATCTCACATGGATCTGCTAATATTAGCAGTACATTACCCTTTATGGCCTTCAGTGTTATTTCAGCAGGATAAAGCTCCACCTCAGAATATTTAAGGGACATAGCACAGCCTCTCGTCAAATTCCAGTGAGCACACATTCTACACTCATACACTTACTGTAGACAGAGGAATAATGGCCACGATTTCCAGCAACACAACAAGTAGGTGCCTATTTTCCATTTTGGCATTGCTGCAGTATCTAGTAACCTCTTGGTAGTCATTAAGGCTTGAGTTCTTAGACTTCGTAAAGTGTATTTATAAGTTCTAGAATGTTTTATTAAAGCTGACACTGTGCAGCAGAATAGCGTTTTTCAGCTTAAAAAAAAAAGTGTACTAAATCATGTTTGGACAAGTCTGCTTTTGCAGTGTATTAAAGTAGATTCCTTAAAGTAATATGAAGTAACACTTTCATATAAGGTCAACAAATAAATTATTAATAAACAACACTTAGTAGTTTTTAACATTTAAGTAAAAGTTTTATGATGATGAATTACATATATACATAATCTAATCCTGAGCACAATAAGTCTAATTAGTCATTATATAAGGTGCAATGATATAGATTTCTGTTTAATAATATCATGACTTGCAGCATTCCTTATTAAATGGAACAATACTATACTTTTTATTTCCCAAAATCAATATTTAAACCTTCATCATTATCTGATATTTATACATGCAAGATATTTTTTTTCTTTTAAATATTTTTTATTTTAATAACATAAATTAATAAAAGTATTATATAATATTACAATATTTTCATTTAAAATGCTTAAAAAATGTTTAGTACAAGATCTTTTCATTTTTCACAGAATAAGATGAATGAAATTCTCTTTATTCTCAGATGTCTAATTCAGTTGGCTAGAATTGGCACAATATTCCTCCTAAATTTCAGATTGGTCAAAAACATGATCAGTTTGACAGCAAAATGACTTTAGAATATTTTACCAAAATGATTAAAAGGATTTAATCTAAATCTACAGGCACACAAGGTTGTAAAAAAACATGTTTATTGAAAATCACTAAATATTCTTCTTTTTTATAAGCTTTCAAATACACTATCACTATTCACTTCGATATTTACCATAAGGTGATCTTTATAAAATAAATATTAGAGACATAAAGATACAAATCTCAGGATGCTGTCAGAACTAACCTGATGACGACCAAAAAGACATAGCTTTAGCAGTTAGCCCTGTAGCGTGAATGGTAAACCCAAACGCGGATGAAACACAAGTGGGCAGGATAATCACGCGATTTGATTTAAGAACTCTCACAATAAATGAGCAAAGGAAAGACACAATCTAACCCTCATTCTATAAACACACACTCAGTCTGGAAGCAAAGCCAAGAAAGTGAGTACTCACATACAGTACATGGGAACGATTACGAAATGACATGGGCAAAACTCAATGACAGACCGGTGTGCGGCGCCATCTTGTATCCTTTTATGCTTTCAGGTTCGCGACTGTCTTACTTCCGGGTCCTAGTGGCGGCCGCGGCTGAGTGTGCATGACAGATGCCTGTGATCACTTTGTGCACAGGGGACATGCAAGGCATGACATGTATGAATATACAGACCTTATGCATGCATCACTGTACTTTGATAAAACACTGACATGAAAAAAACAAATGAAATTTTGACTGCCACAGGAAAAAGGCTGATGGACTTGGTAAATTCTTTTTTTGTTGCATTTTTTATAATGATTTTCATGATCTTCAGCAGATTTTGTATGCAACAGAATTCAAAATGTTTTTGCTTGTTCCAAGTGGAGAGCATTACAATCACAAAACACACACACACACACACACTGGCATGGGATTTGTAATATGAGATTAGATACCAACCGATACTATAAATGGTACTAAATTGCAAATTTACAATATTTACATGGCTATAAATACAACTGTAGCCTGGTTTATCCATCAATACTAAACTTTGGCAGTTTACTTTAGAGCATTTTACAAAATCATCAAAAGATTCACACTGATATTAACAAAACAAATTTTAAATACATTTTAAACAACCTAGTGATGTAAAGAAACTTTACACAAAATATTTTCTAAAGTTATAATAAAAACCCTGGTATTTCTACCAAAATGGAGACACTCCTTGTGCTGTGAACAGCTCATGTGTTCATTTGACAAAGTTAGGGAATCTAATGCTCTAATAGATTGTGTTTCAGTACAATAAAAAAAACTTCACTAGCATACTCAACAGCTGATTATGAAGCCAAACTCCAAGAGATTTTCTTCTTTTAGATGTACATACATTAGCTTTAATTGTTTCTTAAGATTTTTGTGCAACGAATGACATTTAGACCATTGTTTTTATTAAGCAGACTATTCTGAATACGACAAAATCGGGGATGAGTACACCATCTGCAACATCACCAAGATCAGAGATTTCAGCCGAGTCTTCCTCCCCACCCTCTACAGCATCGTCTTCATTGTGGGATTCGTTGGCAACAGCCTGGTGTTGTGTGTCCTGATCAAGTACCACAAAACATACAACATGTCAGATCTGTGCCTCTTCAACCTGGCCCTTTCAGACCTCCTCTTCCTGATCTCATTGCCTTTCTGGGCTCACTATGCTGCAGTCAATAAGTGGACCTTTGGGAACTTCATGTACCATGCAGTGACAGCACTCTACATGCTGGGATTCTATGGAAGTATATTCTTCATGATTCTCATGACTGTGGATCGCTATGCTGTGATTGTCCACGCCCATAACTTTGTTTTCTCCAAGCACCGATCTCTCAGAGCTAGAACAGCCCTGGCATTGTTTATGTGGGCACTTAGCTTGGTAGCCTCTCTACCAACTATTATTTTCTTGCAGAAAAATAAAGATACAGATGACTGGAAAGGTAGATCAGAACATCAACAAAGATTAGCATGGAAACTAGTCTCTTACATCGAGCTCAATATCCTTGGCTTGATCATTCCCCTCTCAGTGATGGTGTTCTGCTATTCGCGCATCATCCCCATCTTAATGACCATAAATTCTCCGAAAAAACACAAAGTTGTCAGGCTCTTCCTGGTATTGATTATTGTTTTCTTCCTCTTCTGGACACCATACAACATTGTCATCTTCCTGAAGTTCCTTCATACCTTAGACTACATGCAAAGCTGTGAGTGGCATCAGGACCTGCACATGGCTATGCAGTGGGTGGAAACCATAGCGTTCAGTCACTGCTGCCTGAATCCCATAATCTACGCCTTTGTGGGGCAGAAATTCAGGAATTTGTTTCTGAAGATCCTGAAAGAGTGGTTTCCTGTTTGCTTTGGCCAGTGTTCAACAACTGAAAGCAAGTTCTCAGAGAGAATGACCTCCTTCCACACACACTCTTCAATAAATTCCAGCACAAAGTTTACCAGTTTATAATTCATAATGTCAAGGAAAAACCCGCTATTAAAAAACAGAAAAAAACACTACTTTTTTATATCATACTTTATAGTGAATATAATATAAGGTGGTATAAGGAGTGTGTTGTGTGAAATTCTTTATTTGTTTTATTTGTAAGACTGTAAGATTGTGATGTGTCTATTTTTCCGCATTAATTATGAGTAGAAAAGTAGCTCTAAACCTAGTTATATTGCCACAAGCATAACATCAATTAGTTTAGTCATATTTACCCTTATACCTCATGCTTATAGAAACATAAATCCCACGTCATCATGATATTATAATAGCTGGAGCTTTGTTTGTTATAGCAGACTGAATGTAAACGACCAGGAGTCCTCGCCATTATAAACCCATCCTATGATTCTCCTAATGTATGAGGCTTTGGTGAACATGAACATCAAAGAAGCAATCAGTCTGAGATTTTAACGAAAATGTAATGAAATTAAATGAAATTAAAGAAACAAGAACAAATGTTTTACTTCCAACAGGCTGAAAAGGAAGCAAAATATGAAAAAAAAAATGCGACATGGCTCAAGACTTTATTGTACATCATTTTCTACACTTTTTATATACACAGCATTGTGGTTGTGACACATTACTAGCACACATATGATTTATGTATCTGCTATTAATCTATCTTACCATTTAAAAGTTTTGTATATAATTAAAACAGTCTAATAAATATTAAGATGTGCAAATAGGATGTTCTTGCAGTTTTTGTTTATGGAAGTTTATGGGCGTATAAAATATTCTTCTTCATAGACGTCACTTGTTTTAGCAGTACAAAGCCCCATTTTAGACAAATCATAGCATTGTAGCTCAGCCTATTTTCATTATTACTCTTACACAGAAAAGACATTTATTTGAATTCCTCTAATGTGAAATGGTGCCCCTTTACTGATTTTGAGTTATTGTAAAATGTAGTGACTATTAGAGATGAGAAACTAGATTTTATAATGATTTGAATCCCTATAAATCACCCACTGAATGGATTCGAGTCTCACAAGTCTTTTGAGTAACTTGAGTCAATAGAGTTCCGGACTGCGGTTTCCTAAGGTCTTCCAATAGAGGGCGCTCACAATAGGCTTAGAATCCACCAATTCAAATGAAGCAGCCAGGAACTGCAAATAAGTTTAGACAACAACAAATAAATAAAAAAAAAATGTAAAAGTGCATATCATATCTAATATGAATAGGTTTTATATAGGACTCCTACAGATGTGGCCGTTAAGAATGCGCGTGTTTTCCCGCGAGACCCCGCAATTTAGCGCGCAACTTCCTGCGACTTCCCTTAAGCAACATTCGGGAATTTTAATAAATGTGTTGTGCTTCACTGAATATCCGCCAGATGGCGCATGGAAGGACTTTATCTAAAAGCCGGACCAAACGAAGAATTGTTATAATTGGTATAATTACTTAGCCTAAAACTATATTGTTTCCAATGCTGAAGCAAAAATGAATTTTATTTTGTTTTACAACAGATCTTTCATGATGAATGTGTGTATATGTGCTTCATATTATTTTCATAATGATGAAATGAGATGCCCAAATTCGTGCTTTAAAATTCCTAATAAGTTTCTTATATAGTTTTTGTAAAGTCTTAACTGGGACAAAACAGTGAAAGACATGACAATGCCTCGGTTTAAATGGTCTTGAAATTAATTTCATTTCCTGATAGTGTTAACTATGAGAATGCCTTGATTCGTGAATATGCCAACATGTCTTATTTATATATATTATCATATTAAGTAAATATTATTTTATGAATACGACGTTCTTCTGGCTTTTTATAATAAGCATCATATTTGCTGTTTGTGTCCAGCATTGAATAATTATTTCATTCATTATTTAACCACGGCTGGAAATAATAACTGGAATGTGATGTGATTGTGAATTTATGACTGAAATAAAGCTGTTCGTCTTTTGTACAGTACTTTCACTTTACAAAAGGCAGCGTTTTGATCAAAAGATTGATAAACGCGTGTTTTACAGTATATACAACGCGACAGCGCGCTCAGTAATACCACTTCACACCTTTCATGTATCTGCTCTGACTTATTAATTAGTTTTAAACCCCTCAAAAATGCGTGTGTATACAGCTCAAAACCTCCATCAGTTATTAAAGATAGCGTCTATTTAGAAAAAATGCCCCAGCGATTTCGGAGCTTCAGGAAATCTCATGGCGCTCTGCGCATAACCCTGGGCCAACTCATGTCGGAAATAATTTATAAACCTTTTCTAAACGTGGGCTAAGTTTTTTTTACTTATAATATTTGTTAATTTAGTTTAAATGAGGTTTGGGCTCAGGACTGCGATTCGGTATCGTGATTCTCCTCTTTAATTTACTACATAGCTCAGCGCTATTCCTCTTAATCCTGGTAGCTCAGTGGTAGGTGATTCACCTGCCATGCGGAAGGCCGGGTTCGATTCCCAGGCAGGGAATCGCTATCAAATATTATATTAGAACATAAATTCATAGGTTTATTATTATCATCAAATATGATATTACTATTATAATGAACCCTAGGTACGTGACAGCCGTCAAGAGCATTAATACAAAATCTTGTATAATATTTATTTTGTGGCACATTTGCAAATATGCAATGTGCAAATAAACATTTATATATAATACAAATAAATATTGTTTATGATGAAAAATTAGACGAAACTAATTTTATTATAAAATAAACAATATAAAAGTATACATGTTGTATATGAAAAAATATTTCTATTATATGATCTCAGGCTTGCTCCACATTATAAAAGTAAGGCACGGAGGTTAGTCCGAGGTCCGGGAAGTACGTGATGTGGTGGAGAATAGGCAGGGGCGGATTGGGACCAAAAAGTGGCATAAAAAGTAGTATAAAAATATAACACAATACAGAAATCAATGCTATTTAAACATATTATTTGAAGTATCACTGAACATATATTGGGTCATATTAGTAAAACAAAGAAACAAAGGAAAGAACATCAAGACAAACTACATATAAATCTATAAAGACAATATTTTAACCAATATTTTAACAGGTAAGCTGAAATAAAATCAGTAGCAGCATTAGCTCATGCTAGTAAATTAGTTACTTATTTTAATTATTATGGTAGTCAATATTAATTCGAAATAAGGCTGAGAAACATTATTTTTAATTAATATTGACTACCATAATAATTACTAGCAGAAGTTAATGCTGCTACTGATTTTAGGGGGGGGAGTCTCGCCCGGGGAGCAATTCAGTGTAGAACCGTCACTGCTGCTCGGTCTTGTTAATTTGTTTTAAAACCCCCAATTGTGCAAATTCCCCCAGCAGCGAAACCGGTTTGATAACTTCACACCTCTCTGAATGAAAGGTGAGATGGGGGATTACAGTAACTGTGGGTGAGCTTCACCTCGGAGCGCGCTGTCGCGTTGTATTCAAAGAATAGCCTAAAACAAAATCATGTTTGCTTCAGCATTGGAAACAATATTGTATTAGGGTAATTTTATTAAAGATTATAAATTTTTGTATTATTTGTTCACACACACGGGCATCTTTAAATTTTAACAGAAAATAATAGTGGGCTGGTAGGCACGTTATTTTTCATATAACTTAAATGGCTGAATGAAGTTAAATATACACAACAAATTAATAATTGCGCACTTTTGAGCACTCATGTGTAAATAGCTTTTTCATTGCATATACTACCATATCATATATTTGTGTCTAATACTGTTTTATTCATATTTTAAAATGTAACCTACGTATCTACATTATAAGCATATTTAACTACTTCATCAGTGAATGAGAAATTTGGTCGGTCTGGCTTTTAGATAAAGTTCTTATTTGATAATTAATTAAATAATAAAATTGTATCTTATTATAAACATGATTCTTATTCTCTATATTCTTGTCGAGTATAGTCCTTCATGTCTGCATTTTTCGCACGCGTTTATCATCCTTTTGATCAAAACGCTGCCTTTTGTTAAGGCTGTCGGTTCATACAAGCTGATGAATGAATTTTAGATGAATTTGTTAGGCCTAAATATTTTTCTTCAAACGTGCTTCCAACCAACCAACTCTGGAATGTAGGAACTCCAATAAAATTTCCCTCTCGGTTATTTAATGGCATAAAGCCTGGCTTTTGCCTAATAAATACTGCATGTCTAACATCTCTGTTCATTTTAAGATTCCCCACAAAATTTACCCTGTAAACTCAGTTTTATCTAAATACTTGGAGGTAAAGGATAAATGTTATTTTTGTGATACATTAAATGAATCTCTGATTCATTTGTTTGTTGAGTGTGAGAAAACAAAAAAAATTCTTAACTCTTTTAAAAGACCACCTCTTGAACCACCTTAATGTATCTCACTCCTTTACTATTAAAGATATAATCTTTTATTATGAGAATGCGTAAAATAAACCGCTTGAATTTGTTGTTGTTTATTTTATTTTACATGCAAAATACTTTATACGTAAAGTATGAACCTGTCTGACCCATCCTAGGGTTAGCGTGTCTCTTTGGGATGCGTCTGGTGTCTGGGGATGATTTTCTCTACCTAGAAGACGGTTCTGGCCTCGATTGGTGTTGGCAGCTGTTTCTCTGAGGACTTGACAATTCGATAGTTCAGGACTGGAACTTTCTACAAGTCTACCTGAGTCTTCAATAACTACCTGGACTATTATAGCTGAACTGCCTGCCACCTAACACACTGTATAAACGCAGATCATTTCCTGCTATCTGTTTCACCCAGATGAGGATGGGTTCCCTGTTGAGTCTAGTTCCTCTCAAGGGTTCTTCCTTTTGCCATCTCAGGGAGTTTTTCCTTGCCACTGTCGCCCTCGGCTTGCTCACCAGGGACTATCTGAACATTTTCCATACAAACTTAAATAATTCTTTTTTGATTGTGTAAAGCTGCTTTGAGACAATGTCAATTGTTAAAAGCGCTATACAAATAAAATTGAATTGAATTGAATAAACAGAGAATTAAAAAGTAACAATTGTACTTCCATTTTTTCCTTCTAGAAATTACCTAAATTTTAAACTCTCTTATATTAATTAAATTTAATAAAAAGAATAATATACAAACGGGATTCCAAAAAAGTTGGGACACTAAACAAATTGTGAATAAAAACTGAATGCAATGATGTGGAGATGGCAAATGTCAATATTTTATTCAGAATAGAACATAAATCACGAAACAAAAGTTTAAACTGAGAAAATGTATCATTTTAAGGGAAAAATATGGTGAATCAAAATGTCATGGTGTCAACAAATCCCAAAAAAGTTGGGACAAGGCCATTTTCACCACTGTGTGGCATCTCCCCTTCTTCTTACAACACTCAACAGACGTCTGGGGACCGAGGAGACCAGTTTCTCAAGTTTAGAAATAGGAATGCTCTCCCATTCTTGTCTAATACAGGCCTCTAACTGTTCAATCGTCTTGGGCCTTCTTTGTCGCACCTTCCTCTTTATGATGCGCCAAATGTTCTCTATAGGGGAAAGATCTGGACTGCAGACTGGCCATTTCAGTACCCGGATCCTTCTCCTACGCAGCCATGATGTTGTGATTGATGCAGAATGTGGTCTGGCATTATCTTGTTGAAAAAATTTCTTTTCCCTGAAAGAGATGACGTCTGGATGGGAGCATATGTTGTTCTAGAACCTGAATATATTTTTCTGCATTGATGGTGTCTTTCCAGACATGCAAGCTGCCCATGCCATACGCACTCATGCAACCCCATACCATCAGAGATGCAGGCTTCTGAACTGAGCGTTGATAACAACTTGGGGTGTCCTTGTCCTCTTTGGTCCGGATGAAATGGCATCCCACATTTCCAACAAGAACTTGGAATTGTGACTCGTCTGACCACAGAACATCTCAGTCTTCCATTTTGCCACACTCCATTTTAAATGATCCCTGGTCCAATGAAAACGCCTGTGCTTGTGGATCTTGCTTAGAAATGGCTTCTTCTTTGCACTTTAGAGTTTCAGCTGGCAACGGCGGATGGCACGGTGGATTGTGTTCACTGACAATGGTTTCTGGAAGTATTCCTGAGCCCATTCTGTGATTTCCTTTACAGTAGCATTCCTGTTTGTGGTGCAGTGTCGTTTAAGGGCCCGGAGATCACGGGCATCCAGTATGGTTTTACGCCCTTGACCCTTACGCACAGAGATTGTTCCAGATTCTCTGAATCTTCGGATGATATTATGCACAGTTGATGATGATAACTGCAAAGTCTTTGCAATTTTTCGCTGGGTAACACCTTTCTGATATTGCTCCACTATCTTTCTGCGCAACATTGTGGGAATTGGTGATCCTCTACCCATCTTGGCTTCTGAGAGACACTGCCACTCTGAGAAGCTCTTTTTATACCCAATCATGTTGCCAATTAACCTAATTACTGTTAATTGGTCTTCCAGCTCTTCGTTATGCTCAAATTTACTTTTTCCAGCCTCTTATTACTACTTGTCCCAACTTTTTTGGGATTTGTTGACACTGTGAAATTTGGAATCAACATATTTTTCCTTTAAAATTATACATTTTCTCGGATTAAACTTTTGATCTGTCATCTACAGTATGTTCTATTCTGAATAAAATATTGACATTTGCCATCTCCACATCATTGCATTCAGTTTTTATTCACAATTTGTTTAGTGTCCCAACTTTTTGGAATCCGGTTTGTACTTATAGATTATTATGATATTATTTTTTATTGAAGTGTCTCTTACTACATCTTTTCACGGTTTATACTTAATTTCAATCCTCTCGTGTATTTTAACCTTTCGTTGGACTTTCTTTGAATCTATAGTTCTTTGTCCCTTATATTTTATTTGTTCTAATTAATGTTTTTTTTCCTGTATAAATGTGCCACAAAATAAACATTATACAAGATTTTGGGCACTGGCTGGGAATCGAACCCAGGACTTCCGTATGGCAGGAGAATTACCTACCACTGAGCCACCAGTGCCCGTGTATATTTAAAGCACATAAATCTTTGTAGTCTTTTTGCACACACGCGCGGGTGCGTTACAATAATAATAATAACAATAATAATAATAATAATAATAATAATAAATTCAGAGAACTACTACTAATAATAATAATTATACAGTCAAAGAAGTACCATCATTGAAGGAGAAAAGAAAATGAAGAGTAAATACATATCAGTTTGAGCTTGACATGTTTATGAGCTCTGTCGCTTGCTGTCAATGGGCGCCTAAGAGACACATTTTTCGGCTTCAGTAGACACACAATACTTCAGACTGAAACACGACTGCCCCCTACAGGCAATGAAGGGCATTTTCACAGCTTCGCGGAATCCCTTTTCTGAAAACATGCATTTTTAAAGGCCAGATCTGTACTTAAAATACCTTTCATTTTAAACAAAAGTGCAAAACCTTTTAAAATAAAGAAAATTAATGAAATATATCAGAGAAATTTGAAAACACTCGTAAACCAAATCGAATTTTCCCATAAGAAATAATGGAAACTCAAATTATTCATTCCTTAGCCACCCCCCACCAAAAAAAAAAAATACATAAAATAACTAATACCATATATAAAGTAAAAATAAAACAAATTAACCTGCACTTTACCTTTTTAAAAAAAAGGAAAAATAAATCCAGACAAATAAGTGTTTCCCTTTGTGTACGCAGGCGCTGTGTATGTGTGTGTGTGTGTGTGTGTGTGAAGCTAAAGTAAGGAGCCACAACCCTCTCCCCCTTCTCATCTTACACAGTTACCCATCCTCCACCAGTGATGGGAAGTTTGAATCATTTTAGTGACTTTGACGGTTCTTTGAATCTCGTTCATCAAAATGAATGAACCTTTTTTTGGCATTTAGTTCATTTCGTTCTTTTGATCAGAAATAAAATAAATGTTGCATTTTCAATAAAAAGATCTTCGAGTCTGACTCGTTCATTCTTTTGAATCTATTGCACCGCATAGCGTCTATGGGAGTCACTTGACAAAAGAACGAACGACTCAGGACTTTAGACTCTTTGAGGAGAACCGTTCAATTCTATTTCCTGTGTACGGAGTATACTGTAATCCACTCTTTTTTCACACACACACGCACACAATGGAAACACTGCTTTATTGGAAAAATAAAAAATAAATCTCTCTAATGACACTTGATTGAGCGACACACTAACGGAATCACTGCTGTAAAGTAAAAATAAAACAAATAACCTGCACTTTACCTTTAAAAAGAATCGTGCCAGAGCAGTGTTTCTGTGTAGAGCAGAGAGAAAGAGTGTGTGTGTGTGTGTGTGTGTGTGTGTGTGTGTCTGTGAAGGTGAAAGTAGGAGGGGTCTGTGTGTGTGTGTATGTATGTGTGGCACAAAGAGCAGGCTGAGCCTTGAGCAGAGAGAGAAAATGGATCTTTAACCTCTATAATGAGACTTGCTTTTGTTTTACACATGCGTTGTACACACACACATACAGACACAAAATAAAATATGTTTTACGCGTAGACAGTGTCATTGTAAACAGTACACATGTGCATTGTAACGCTCAGCTAAAATATCTTTAACTAATGTTACGAAAAAAGGGAGCTCTTTATCTTTCTGCCGGAGTGCTCCAAAAACCAGTGCGCACGAACGACACAAACAAGACCAATTTAACCCTCTGAGGTCCGCGAACGCATATATGCGTTTTGAGGCGTTTTCCCCTGATGACGCCAATAAGAACTTACATTACACTTTCAGTTTTGATCGTACAGACAAGATCTATATATTAGTCGAATCTGTAGAGTGTCTACTTTTTTTTGTATGCACACATGTTAAAAATAAAACTTTGTGCATTAATAAAATAAATAAATTAAACCGGGTGCGCTTTCAGCCGTCTCAGTCTCCGCGAAAATCTTTTTGAAACACGTCACTAAAATGAACTGAAACTCCACGAATACTGCACACACAGACATGAGAAATATATCTATAGAAAGCTTAAAGGGTCTACTTTTAAATGATGCAAGTCACAGTGAAAACAAATAATCTGTTTTTATGTAATCCGTATGAAAGTAAGGAGTGGTACAGATTCTCCTGTATCGGCTCATTACAGCTAATGCGCTCCCGCCTCCCTGCGCGCGCGCTGTTCATATGGAAATGAACTGAGGTGAGGCAGGTAATCATCTACACGCCCCCATGGCATAAAACAACAAGCTGCATCATAGAGTTACTTACTGTTTCTGCGTTTGAATGATGTCACGCTACACGGGTGAAGAAGCGCTTCACATGGCTCTGGACAGCGATGAAGAATTTACTTTCTCATCAGAGGAAGAGCAAGACTCAGACGAGGAACGGCTTTATTTTGAACAACGTCTGGACTCAATGGAGGATGTAATTCCTGACAAGTAAGTCTTTTATTCTCACCATCATTGCTCTATATTTTATATGTACATTTAGAAAATACTAAATACCAGCAAGAATAAAATTGGTTAAAATATAAAATATGCAATAAAATCTGATTACGATCTGTCTAAAGTTTGATTTATTTATATATACACACGTGTTTTGTATTGTTTATACCGTGTTTCAAATGGTCAAATTGTTCACCAGCTGTTGTTTGCGAATGATTGTATGCGCGTCCATTCTTCAAGTTTCAGTTTTCTTTTTTGTTTAGGACTGTGGCTGCATCACCGGCGCCGTGCACAAGAAAGTCACGTGAGTGTCGTTCAGTTTCGAGTTCGCTGGAGAACCACGAGTAAGTGCACATTCAGTATGTCATAGATATATATAATACAATACTGTATATTCATCATAGTAAACTGTAGTGTAGCCTATTGTAGAAAAAATGTAGTACAGTATTGGTAAAGTCATTTGTTCTGGTAATTACAAAGAGCTGTTGTTGTTTTCTACATTATAATACAGTGGTGTGAAAAACTATTTGCCCACCTCCTGATTTCTTATTCTTTTGCATGTTTGTCACACAAAATGTTTCTGATAATCAAACACATTTAACTATTAGTCAAAGATAACACAAGTAAACACAAAATGCAGTTTTTAAATGAGGGGTTTTATTATTTAGGGAGAAAAAAAATCCAAACCTACATGGCCCTGTGTGAAAAAGTAATTGCCCCCTGAACCTAATAACTGGTTGGGCCACCCTTAGCAGCAATAACTGCAATCAAGCGTTTGCGATAACTTGCAACGAGTCTTTTACAGCGCTCTGGAGGAATTTTGGCCCACTCATCTTTGCAGAATTGTTGTAATTCAGCTTTATTTGAGGGTTTTCTAGCATGAACCACCTTTTTAAGGTCATGCCACAACATCTCAATAGGATTCAGGTCAGAACTTTGACTAGGCCACTCCAAAGTCTTCATTTTGTTTTTCTTCAACCATTCAGAGGTGGATTTGCTGGTGTGTTTTGGGTCATTGTCCTGCTGCAGCACCCAAGATCGCTTCAGCTTGAGTTGACGAACAGATGGCCAGACATTCTCCTTCAGGATTTTTTGGTAGACAGTAGAATTCATGGTTCCATCTATCACAGCAAGCCTTCCAGGTCCTGAAGCAGCAAAACAACCCCAGACCATCACACTACCACCACCATATTTTACTGTTGGTATGATGTTCTTTTTCTGAAATGCTGTGTTACTTTTACGCCAGATGTAACGGGACACGCACCTTCAAAAAGTTAAACTTTTGTCTCGTCGGTCCACAAGGTATTTTCCCAAAAGTCTTGGCAATCATTGAGATGTTTTTTAGCAAAATTGAGACGAGCCTTAATGTTCTTTTTGCTTAAAAGTGGTTTGCGCCTTGGAAATCTGCCATGCAGGCCGTTTTTGCCCAGTCTCTTTCTTATGGTGGAATCGTGAAATCGTGTGCCTTAATTGAGGCAAGTGAGGCCTGTAGTTCTTTAGATGTTGTCCTGGGGTCTTTTGTGGCCTCTCGGATGAGTTGTCTCTGCGCTCTTGGGGTAATTTTGGTCGGCCGGCCACTCCTGGGAAGGTTCACCACTGTTCCATGTTTTTGCCATTTGTGGATAATGGCTCTCACTGTGGTTCGCTGGAGTCCCAAAGCTTTAGAAATGGCTTTATAACCTTTACCAGACTGATACTTTTGTTCTCATTTGTTCCTGAATTTCTTTGGATCTTGGCATGATGTCTAGCTTTTTGGTCTACTTCTCTGTGTCAGGTAGCTCCTATTTAAGTGATTTCTTGATTGAAACAGGTGTGGCAGTAATCAGGCCTTGGGGTGACTACAGACATTGAACTCAGGTGTGATAAACCACAGTTAAGTTATTTTTTAACAAGGGGGGCAATCACTTTTTCACACAGGGCCATGTAGATTTGGTTTTTTTTCTCCCTTAATATGGTAAACCTTCATTTAAAAACTGCATTTTGTGTTCAATTATGTTATCTTTGACTAATAGTTAACGGTTTTTGATGAGCAGAAACATTTAAGTGTGACAAACATGTAAAAGAATAAGAAATCAGGAAGGGGGCAAATAGTTTTTCACACCACTGTGTATATATATATATATATATATATATATATATATACATGTTTTTTTATATATATATTATTGTTAGCTATATTTTCTGTTATAGTGACTGCAGTAATGCTGCTAAAAAGTCAACTTTGATTGTTCCTAATAAACTGTTTAACTGAACTCACAAATGAATCTCAAGATTTTTTTGTGTGTGTCAAATACATTCTCAAATAACCTAAACACTGAAAATATATAAACTTATTTTCTCCTCAGATTCTTTCTTGTAACTCTCCTCTCTCAGTCACATACCTGTCTGATGGCTCATTATGCAGATCAGTATGCAGGCCTTTGTCTTCTCAGGTGTGAATCACTGCATTAGTAATGATAGATCAAGCCTTCTCGCATAGACCCTTTACACTCAAAAAGTGACTTAAAAAGTGTTAATCACTATATTGTTTTCTGTGAGCAAGTAAACAAGATCATTTTCACATCATTTTGAAGCAAAAACACTTTTTTTTCACAAAACTTACTAACCACGCATAATATTTTTTTCCTAAAAAATGCAAACTCATTTTGTTCACATATTATTGTAGAACAGTTTGTACTGATTACAAGAAAAATACAGGTTGGTCAATAATATATTATAAGTAGCTGAAAAAAGCAAATATCAGAGCATGTCCAAACATCTCAAGGGCCCCAAAATCACCTCGGACCTCAGAGGGTTAAATCAACCAAAAGTGTATTATGGGGCCAGGGGTAGCTCAGTGGTTAAGGCATTGGACTACAGTTCGGAAGATCCCAGGTTCAAACCCCACAACCACCAAGTTGCCACTGTTGGGCCCTTGAGCAAGGCCCTTAACCCTCAACTGCTCAGATGTGTAATGAGATAAAAAAAAAAGTAAGTCGCTCTGGATAAGAGCGTCTGCCAAATGCCTAAATGTAAATGTAAATGTATTATACAAAACATGAAACAAAAATCTGCACCAACCAAGAAAAAACGACAAAGAAAATATTTACAAAATATATACAATGAAAAACGTGTAAGTGAATGTGTAAAATGTATGTGTGTGTGTATGAAGGAGATGGATCGGTCTCACCGGAAAGGATGGTAAACAACCAGGAGGCCGATGACGGAGTGTGAGAATGGTAATTAAGCAGTCCTGTCGGCGATACTCCGGATGACCAGGAAATCCCACAAGGAAAAGTCTCTGCCAGTCTCTTTGTAAACTCCATGAATGCAACCATGTACACAGCGCGCTGAAAACTCCTAACTCCCTCTTTCGAGTGTTCTCCCGGGCTGGCTTTTATGTCCAGGTCATGTGACCACGTGCGTCACCATCTTCCTGTGCCGACCGGATATGCAGTCTCGCGAGAGAGTGCGGGTACCAATACACATGAATACATTTATAAAACATCTATAATAAAAAGATGCCGCCGGTGAGGTCGATAGGAAGATAGTTTTCAGCGTTTCAAAATCAGTCAATTCATCACCATTGAGTACATTAGGTACGATAGAGACACCGTTGTTTCGATTGGTATACAATGTACTCACAATTCGACGTTTTTAACTCCGACCACGCCGCTATCTTCCTCGTGCCAAAACAAAGGCCGAAACAGGAAGTTCGGTTCAGAGGGAGGTTGCGTGCTGGGCGGACCAATCGGTGGCCGCATTACTGGACGCACTCGATGATGCAGACTGGGACATGTTCAGAAACAGCTCCGATGACAATGACATCAGTGTGTTTACGGAAGCGGTTGTGGGATTCATCAGGAAACTAACGGATGATACGGTAGAGAAATAGACTATCAGAACGTTTCCCAACCAGAAGCCGTGGGTGGATAAAACCATCCGCGATGCTCTGAGACCTCGCACCGCTGCCTACAACACGGGACTTGCGTCGGGTGACATGGAACCGTACAAGGCTGCGTCTTATAACGTCTGGAAAGCGGTGAAAGAGGCGAAGCAGTGCTACAGGAGTAAACTACAGTCACAGGTCCAACAGGGTGACTCTAGGAGCCTGTGGCAGGTACTGAGGACAATAGCGGACTATAAAGCACCAACAACCAGCATGACGAACGTGGACGCGACTCTGGCAGACGAGCTGAACACTTTCTATGCTCACTTCGAGGCTGCAGCTAAAGCAGCCAGCGATGCTAATGCTAGCGGCACTAACGGCTGCAGACAGGAAGACACTGCCAGCACCGGAACCGCGTTCATCATCACCGAGCATGACGTGAGGAGAGCCTTCAAGAGAGTGAACACCAGGAAAGCAGCAGAACCAGACCGCATCTCAGGTCATATTCTCAGAGCCTGCGCAGACCAGCTAGCACCTGTGTTCACTGAGATATTCAACATCTTTTTATCTCAGTCGGTGAGCCCCACATGCTTCAAAGAGTCCATCATTGTTCCTGTCCCGAAGAAACCCCATCCTGCATCCCTCAATGATTATCGCCCTGTAGCCCTCACCTCAGTAGTGATGAAGTGCTTTGAGCGCCTGGTCAGAGACTTCATTATGTCTTCACTACCAGACACACCTGACCCACTACAGTTTGCATACCGCCCAAACCGCTCCACGGACGATGCAATCTCCCATCCCCTACACACATCACTCACTCACCTGGACACTCGGAGAGGGAATTATTTTAAAATGCTCTTCATCGACTACAGCTCTGCATCTAATACCATAATTCCCTCCACACTCACCACCAGGCTGGAGCACCTGGGACTCAGCTCATCTATGTGTCAGTGGATCTCCAACTTCCTAACTGGCAGGCCACAGGCAGTAAGGATCGGCGGACATGTCTCAGCCTCCCTCACTCTCAGCACTGGAGCCCGCCAGGGTTGTGTTCTGAGCCCCCTGCTGTACTCTTTGTACACCTATGACTGCAATGCCACTACAAACTCCACTGCAGTCATCAAGTTTGCTAACGACACTGTCGTGGTCGGCCTGATCACGGACAACGATGCAAGACAAAGGAGCTGATAGTGGACTTCAGTACAAAGCAGGAGAGGAACTACCAGACCCCCATCATCGACAGGAGCCAGTGGAGAGAGTGGACAGCTTCAGATACCTCGGTGTTCAAATCACGCAGGATCTGGCATGGTCCTGTCACATCAACACCATGGTAAAAAAGGCCCGGCAGTGTCTGTACCACCTCAGACGTTTGGGAGACTTCCGACTGCCCTCCAAGGTGCTCAGGAATTTCTACTCCTGCACCATAGAGAGCATCCTGACAGGAAACATCATGACCTGGTTTGGAAACAGCACCATGCAGGACAGACGAGCTCTACAGAGGGTGGTGCGATCAGCTCAGCGCATCATCCGCACCGAGCTCCCTGACCTGCACTCAATCTACACCAAGCTGTGCTGGACCAAGGCCAGGAAGATTGTGAAAGACCTCAGCCATCCCAACAATGGACTGTTCACTCTGTTGCGGTCTGGGAAGCGATTCCGCTCCCTGAAGGCCAACACAGAGGTTTCTCAACCACACCACTATGCAGAACTAACACAATCTTTTAACATCCATGGACACAATGGACAAATCCACTTACATCTACACTTACATGTTTACGTTTACATTCTGGACCATTGCACAAAGACACTTTAATAAGGCACCTCAATAAGACACTTTTTTATGCATGTTTGCACGCCATCTTTCTTTCAACAAATTTCAAAATTTCTTAAATGTTCTATTGTACAGTATATTTCTATTTTTATTTATATTTTTATGCTAGTTAAATTAAATTTTTCTGTCGTATTTCTTTTATTCAGATTTATTTCTTATTATAAGCTTTAATTCTCTTTTTAAGGTCACTGGTGGTCATATAAGCATTTCACTGCATATCGTACTGTGACTGTGTATGTGACAAAATTTGAATTTGACAATAAAATTTGAATTTGAATTTGGAAGAACATTGCATGAGCCGAGAAAATATTCCAGCAAGAAAGTGAAGAATTTAGCATCTTTGTCACGAATGCAGGCAGAACGATATGAATCCAAGTGCGGTTACTGACTATATAGAGATGTGGGGGCGTGGTCGGGGGCGTGAGCAAGGGTCGAATGCCGTGAGTCCGTCAGCGAAGCGTCTAAAGCAAAAACACGAGACGAGAGCCGTAGTCAAAAGGGGAAGCGCAAGGTCAAAACCGGGAAGACAATCAGCGAGGCAAAAATGAAACCAAAAGGACGAGAGACGGGGGCCATAAATCAAAAGGGAAGAGCGTGGGTCGAAATCGGGAGATCAAAAGGGCAGGCGAACAATCCAAATCGGTAAGCAGAAATTCAACAACGAGAAAAAACAAAGCGAGGTCGTAACATGAAAGCCAGAGAAAAGAAAACGCGAGAGAATCGAGGTATAACACACAATAATCCAGCGATCTGAGCAGCGCGCAGCACATGCTTAAATCGCTGGAGTAATCAGTAAGGGAATGAGAAACAGGTGAGCAGACGGGGCGGAAACGGGGGCGTGGGAAATGCGCAAGCTGGGCTAGGGGAAACATGAGCACGTGAGGAACAGTGACAGCGTGGGAAAAAGACGGCTAACAGACCGTGACTCGTGACAGTACCCCCCCTTACGAACGCCTCTGGGCGTTAGGACGGGGAGCCTCAAGGAAGCGTTTCTGAAAGTCTGAGATTAGCTTGGGGTCTAGGATGAACTTGGCGGGGATCGAGCTTCTCTCCTCAGGGCCATAGCCCTCCCAGTCCACCAGGTACTGAATGCCTCTACCTCGGCGGCGAGCTTTCAGGAGGCGGCGGACGGTGTAGGCTTCACCGCCGTCAATGATACGGGGAGGAGGCAGAGGGTGGGTGGGGGGTCTTAATGGGCATGGGATGAGGCGACGTAGCTGGGGCACGTGGAATGTGGGATTTATTCATCGCATCGTAGAGGGAAGCAAAAGTCTGACCGCGCAGGGGTTGACAATCCTGGTTATGGTGAAGGGCCCGATGTAACGGGGTGAGAGTTTGCGGGACAGGGTCTTAAGAGGGAGGTCTCTGGTGGAGAGCATGACTCTCTGCCCTATCCTGTACTTGGGGGCCTGAGAGCGTCTACGGTCTGCTTGCTCCTTGTAAATTCTGCCTTTTCGTAGCAGCGTCCTTCTGGCTTGGGTCCAGGTCCTCCTACAGCGGCGAATGAAGGCTTGGGCAGAGGGGACGCTGACCTCCTCTTCCTGAGAGGGGAACAAGTGTGGTTGGTAGCCCAGGCAGCACTGGAAGGGGGACAGCCCAGTAGACGAAGAGACTAGGGAGTTGTGGGCGTACTCAACCCAGGGCAGGAATCTGCTCTACGAGGTGACATCCCGGTAGGTCATGCACCTCAGGGCGACCTCGAGGACTTGGTTCTTCCTCTCCGTCTGCCCATTGGATTGAGGGTGGAAACCTGATGACAGGCTTGGGGTGGCTCCAATGAGCTTACAAAATGCCTTCCAGAACTGAGAGGTGAACTGTGGGCCCCGATCAGACACAATGTCCTTGGGCAGGCCGTGGAGCTTAAATACGGGATTGATCACGAGCTCTGCAGTCTCCTTGGTGGACGGAAGTTTTGGTAGGGGGATAAAGTGAGCAGCTTTAGAGAACCGATCAACCACGGTCATGATGCAGGTGTGGCCGGTGGAGGGGGGTAGACCGGTGACGAAGTTCAGGGCGATGTTGGACCAGGGTCGATGAGGGATGGGCAGGGGTTTGAGGGGGCCAGCTGGGGCCGTGTTGACATGTTTGGATCTTATGCAGACATTGCATGCTGCAACAAAGCGGGAGACGTCCTCCTTGAGGGTGGACCACCAAAACCGCTGCTGGGCTAGTGCCAGAGTTCTGGCGTTGCCTGGGTGGCAAGCGAGTTTGGAACTGTGGGCCCACTCCAGGACCTGAGAGCGCAGAGCGAGGGGAACGAAGAGACGGTTAGGAGGCACATTGCTTGGGCTTGGTCCATGGGATAGGGCTTGCTTGACGCTGGTTTCGATATTGAGCTCGGCCACAGCGAGGAGGCAGGGGGGTGGCAAAATCGTCTCACATGGGGCAGGGTCTTGGGTGGTCGTAAATATTCTTGAAAGCGCATCCGGCTTCGTGTTCTGAGACCCTGGTCGGTAGGAGAGGGTAAAGTTGAACCTCGCAAATAACAGGGAC
Source organism: Channallabes apus (assembly GCA_030522415.1). Taxonomy (NCBI): domain Eukaryota; kingdom Metazoa; phylum Chordata; class Actinopteri; order Siluriformes; family Clariidae; genus Channallabes; species Channallabes apus. The sequence goes on along the minus strand of CM060111.1, from coordinate 13,279,496 downwards.
CACCGGGCCTGACGAGAGTTGAGCCTCTTGGTGCTCCGTAGATACTCGAGGTTCTTGTAATCGGTCCAAACCAGGAATGGGGCCTCCGTTCCCTCTAGCCAGTGTCTCCATTCCTCCAGTGCTAACTTGATGGCTAAGAGTTCACGATCTCCGATGCCGTAATTGCTCTCAGCAGGGGTTAGGCGGTGGGAGAAGAAGGAGCAGGGGTGCAGCTTATTATCTCGGTTGGATCTTTGTGAGAGGATGCCTCCTACTCCAGTGCTGGAGGCGTCGACCTCCACGATGAACTGCCATGACGGATCTGGGATGGTGAGGATAGGGGTGGAGGTGAACCGTTTCTTCAGCTCGCTGAAGGCTTTTTCGGATTCCAGGTTCCAGCAGAATTGGGTTTTGGTAGAGGTCAGAGCTGTTAGAGGGGCGGCGATGGAGCTGTAGCCTCGGATAAACCGACGATAAAAATTAGCAAAGCCTAAGAACCTCTGGAGTTCATGTCGAGAGGTAGGGGTGGGCCACCTAGTGACCGCTTCGAGTTTAGCAGGTTCCATCTCGATGCCCTTGGGGCTGATGGTGAATCCGAGGAACGTGGTAGCTGTGGTGTGGAACTCGCACTTCTCAGCCTTGATGAACAAGTTGTTCTCCAGCAGTCTCTGCAGCACCTGCCTGACATGATGTTGGTGTTCTTCTGGGTTGTGAGAGAAGATCAGGATATCGTCGAGATAGACGAATACGGATGAATTGAGGAAATCCCTGAGGACGTCATTGCTTAAGGCTTGAAACACTCCGGGGGCATTAGTACGTCCAAAGGGGACCACCAGATAATCATAATGTCCAGTTGGCGTATTGAAAGCTGTTTTCCACTCATCCCCTTCCTGAATGCGAACAAGGTGATAGGCGTTGCGCAGATCAAGCTTAGTGAAGGTGCTGGCCCCCTGAAGGAGTTCGAAGGCGGTAGACATTAGAGGAAGGGGGTATCGGTTCTTAATGGTGATGTCGTTAAGGCCCCTATAATCAATGCACGGACGAAGGGAACCATCTTTCTTGCCTACAAAGAAGAATCCCGCCCCTGCCGGAGAGGAAGAGGGGCGGATGATTCCTGCGGCCAGAGATTCCATGATGTACTGGTCATGGCTTCGCGTTCTTTGGGCGACAGTGAGTAAAGACGGCCCTTGGGGGAGGAGGTCAATGGCGCAGTCGTATGGTCGGTGGGGGGGAAGAGAGACTGCACGTGATTTACTGAACACAGTCCTGAGGTCATGGTATTCTGGGGGAACACAGGTGAGGTCCGATGGCTCCTTTGCGGGGACTGGATCGAGGCAGGGCGTAGTGGCGGCGCGTAAACATGACGTGGAGCATGATGGACTCCAGGCTACGATCGAGTTCCTGACCCAATCAATGTGCAGATTGTGTTGGGTTAACCAGGGGAGGCCTAGGACGACCGTGGCATGTGACCCCTCCATGATGAACAGCGACGTTTGTTCTGAGTGGTTGCCGGAGACCTTTAGGTCAATGAGAGGGGTTCTGTGGGTGATAGATGGGAGCGGACTCCCGTCGAGGGCCTGGACCTTGAGGTGGTTCTCCAAGGGCAGCGCAGGAATACCCAGGGTCTTAGTTGAAGCCGCATTCCGCATTCAGGGCGGGGAGGCATGGTTCCTGTTGCGCATGTGAACTTGCTCCTTGTGGTAGGGAGAGTTGGAGTCTCTGAAGCTGAGACATGACGTCGGCGAGAGACTGCTTTGTGCTGAGCAGATTCTTGTTGATGAGTCCCGAGTAGGGCACCTTGATTCTCCAATGCCGCTCTCATATGGTCAGAAGGCGCTGGATCCATAGCTGGCTGGATTATTCTGTCACAAACGCAGGCAGAACGATATGAATCCAAGTGCGGTTACTGACTATATAGAGATGTGGGGGCGTGGTCGGGGGCGTGAGCAAGGGTCGAATGCCGTGAGTCCGTCAGCGAAGCGTCCAAAGCAAAAACACGAGACGAGAGCCGTAGTCAAAAGGGGAAGCGCAAGGTCAAAACCGGGAAGACAATCAGCGAGGCAAAAATGAAACCAAAAGGATGAGAGACGGGAGCCGTAAATCAAAAGGGAAGAGCGTGGGTCGAAATCGGGAGATCAAAAGGGCAGGCGAACAATCCAAATCGGTAAGCAGAAATTCAACAACGAGAAAAAACAAAGCGAGGTCGTAACATGAAAGCCAGAGAAAAGAAAACGCGAGAGAATCGAGGCATAACACACACAATAATCCAGCGATCTGAGCAGCGCACCGCGCATGCTTAAATCGCTGGAGTAATCAGTAAGGGAATGAGAAACAGGTGAGCAGACGGGGCGGAAACGGGGGCGTGGGAAATGCGCAAGCTGGGCTAGGGGAAACATGAGCACGTGAGGAACAGTGACAGCGTGGGAAAAAGACGGCCGACAGACCGTGACTCGTGACAATCCTTTTAAAGCTAAAGTGTAAATTAATGAATGGAAACAGGTTTGTGGAAAACTTTGCACGGGAAAATATGGAAAGTCATCCTGGAACTAGAGGAGGAGATGCTATGAACTAGACTGTAGCATTCCAGAACCTCCACCCCTACAGGTGCCACCGGGCACTCTGGATGGTGCCTCAAGGGTGTATTTACTGTACTGTGGAAATCCCTAATGAGTTTGGAATCAAGGTATGCCTTCCAATCAATCAGATCTTGCCGACCTCTGCTTCAGTCATGAGTCATAAGAAGTTTCTGGACTGAGAATTTATTTCAGCTGTTTATGAGAATGAGGGGGATGAGGCAAGGACTGGCAGAATAAGAGCAGTGAACGTGGGGTTTGATTTGGGATACATGGACATTAGAATTAATTCTGATTAATGGATTAAAGTGGCAGGGGAAATTGGGTGTTAGTTTTTGTGAATCGGTCTTGACAGGAATGCTATGTGGAAAGTATGACTCTTTGGCCTACTCTGTAGGTCAGAGATGCCAAGCAGTGCTGGTCTTCTTGCCATTTGTTCTGATTGACTGAAGCAACTGCATCCTGGGAATGAAATGGTGAGGAAGTGGGTAAGGAGTTGAGGGTATAATCAATTCAGGAGAATTCCTTGATCCAAGAAGTTGGATCCTGCGAACACGTACAGTACACCGTGGGAACCCTGTTATTCGCTACAACACCTCATTGCTACTTCCTCGCTTTCAGTCTGTCCATTGGACTGAGAATGATATTCTGAAGAAAGACTTGGAGTTGCGCCCATAAGCCCACAAAAAGTCTTCCAAAAGGGAGCAGTAAACTATGGATCTTGATCAGAAATTGTCCCTAAGAAATCTGTGAACTCTGAAAACATTCTGAATCAGAAATGGAACAAAGCAAGCTGCTTTGGAAATGTGAATCACTGCAGTCATGATACATGTATTACTGTCAGAGTTAGGGAGATTGGTGACAATGTGATATGAGACCAAGGATGGTGAGGAACAGGAAGAAGGTGGAGAAGGCAAGCTGGTTTTGTTCCTCAAACAGACATCACAAGCTGCCATGGAACATTGAACATTTCTTTCATGCTAAGGTGCCAGAATTACAGGAGACTTGGGGTCAGACTGAAGACAGAATAAAGAGGAGGCCAGTGGAACACTGCTCAGCCATTACTCAGGTTCACTCTCGAGAGCCTCTTGAACCAGATTCTTCATGTCCAAAAGGGCAGCTCCCACCAGGCATCATAAAGGAAGGACAGTTTCTACAGGGTTGTATTCTGTGCAGGAGAGAACTTGTGTTAGAGTGCATGAGACTTGCTATTTTTACTGCCTGAATGGTATGAAATGGTAAAATTGAACAGGGAAAAAAAGTGACACCAAGCACCTTGTGGAAATTTTATGCAATTCAACTCAGTTTTATTTAGATAGTGCTTTTAACAATAGATGTTGTTGCAAAGCAGCTTTACAGAATCAAATAAAAAATCTAAAAATATGAAAATGAGTTTGAAATGTGTGAAAAAGAATATATACTGTAAATGAAAATTATTAAATTATCTCTGATGAGCAAGCCAATGTTCACAGTGGCAAAGAAAAACTGCAGCCGCCAGGGTTCTCACTAGATCCAGAAACAATTATCATATAACCCCAATATTATCATCCCTGCACTGGCTACCTGTTCAATTTAGAATTAATTACAAAATAGTATTACTTACATACCAGGCTTTAAATGGTTTAGCTCCCACATACCTAACCAGTCTTCTGATACGCTACAATCCACCACGCTCCTTAAGATCACAAAACTCCAGACTTCTGGTAGTTCCCAGAATTTCTAAATCTACAAAAGGGGGGTAGGGCATTTTCATATTTAGCTCCAAAGCTTTGGAATAGCCTTCCAGACAGTGTTCGGGGAGCAGACACGGCTTCCCTGTTCAAAAGTAGACTCAAGATGCATCTCTTTAATCTGGCATACACGTAACTCATCCCATAACCTCATACTCCAGTACATCTATCCTGAATGGCAACTACGCTAATTCTCTCCTTCTGTTCCCTGATTGAGTCTGGTTCCTCTCAAGGTTTCTTCCTATTGCCATTTCAGGGAGTTTTTCCTTGCCACCGTCACCGTCACCCTTGGCTTGCTCATCAGAGACATTTCATTCATCATTCATTCATCTCATTATTATCTAGACACATTTTTCTCACACATACACACTTCCAAATATTTTCTTTTCTAAAAAATTTTCTTTCATTTTTGTGAAGTTGCTATGAGACAATGACCAGTGTTAAAAGCGCTATATAAATAAAATTTAATTGAATTGATTTGTAGTCGTACTGTGTGTTAGGAGGCTGGACGTTCAGTATCACAGGAAAGGTTAATATTACAATTTATACAGATTTTCTCATTCATTTAATCTATTCTTTTGATTATGTAAAGACTACTAAAAGCTCTATATAAATAAAATAAAATAATGTTATATTTACTTCAGTTAAAGTTAATATGGAGTCCACTTATTGGAGAATTTATTCCCATTTTTAGATCCTAAAAGAGTGGTTTCTACACTTCTCTATGATTGTGTGACCAAAAATGGGCAAGACTGTAACCATTATCAGACGTAAAAAAAAATCATACTTTTATTGTTTGGGTCGATTTCTTTTTTCCTGGAAAAGATTGTTAAGTTTTTTTTTTTTTTGTTTAGTACCTATTATATGCATAAACATGTGATCACATTATATTACCACTCACTCACTCATCGTTTATACCACGCAATCTTTGCAGGGTCACGGGGAGCCTTGAGCTTATCCTAGGAGACTTGGATGGAGTGGAAATCCATTGCAGGGCACACAAATACACATTTACACACTACGAGCAACTTGGCAATGCCAATTTGCAAATGCCTACTCTGCATGTCTTTGGACTGTGGGAGGAAACCGATGTACCATGAGGAAACCCATTAAACATGGGGAAATCATGCAAACTCCATGCACACAGAGGCGGGAATCAAACCAGGCTAGAAATCGATCCCAGACCCTGGAGGTGCAAGGCGACAGTGTTAACCACTAAGCCACCGTGCCACTCACATTTTATTAATTATCAAATATCATTTCATTTAGAGCTAATATGTGTTTTCTTGTCAAATATTTGTCACACTATTCAAACATGTGACATGATCTACACTGTGTTCCAAATTATTATGCAAATTGGATGTGTCAAACATTAAATGTTTAGTTTTTAAATTAAACTCATAGATAGTATTGCGTCTCAGGGCTCTTTGGATCATTGAAATGAATCTCAGACACCTGTGATAATTAGTTTGCCAGATAAGCCCAATTAAAAAAAATTACTGAAGAAGGTTGTCCCACATTATTAAGCAGGCCACATGTTTCAAGCAATATGGGAAAGAAAAAGGATCTATCTGCTGCCGAAAAGCATCAAATAATGCAATGCCTTGGACAAGGTATGAAAACATTAGATATTTCACAAAAACTCATCGTACTGTGAAGACATTTGTGGCTGATTCAGAGCACAGACAGGTTCGTGTAGATAAAGGCAAAATGAGGAAGGTTTCTGCCAGATAAATTCATCGGATTAAGAGAGCAGCTGCTGAAATGGAATGCAGTGTATATGGAGAACTTACATTTTCTTGTCTTTGGAGGCATAACCTTTCAGAAGGTTTTGACAGCTTAGATGTGTACCAACAGATGGTACTGCAGTACAATGAGTTTGGATGGAAAATATACAACAATATACTCTATGCTAAGGTTGATGTGTATGCTAATCACTGTTTACTTAAGTGGGAAAACAAAAGAAAACTTCTGTACGCTTTATTCTCTATTTTTCCACAACCACAAAGGCCTTTGAGTAAGCCTTACCATTGTAGAAGAAGGGCATCCTCAGTGCCAGTTCCCAACCTGGAGAAATAGGTGCATTGCGGCATAGAATGTGCAACCTGTGCTAATAACTTTCAAAACTAATGTGGTGACCCTGAAAAGGGGAAAAGGCCTAAGAGAAAACAGAAATAGTCCACAGGTTAATATTTAATTCATGAGATAATAACTTGAACTAACTTGAATGAATTAATGCATTCAAACCATAATATTATAGATCTGGGTAATAGGTAACATATTCAAATTATGATCTAATATTTTTAGGTCCATGAGATAATAAATTAATCAAAAGGAAATGTCACAATAATTAATTCAATGCATGAGATAAAAAGCCAAAAGAGGGCAAAAAGTCTATTTAATTTGATATGGTGACATGGACTAAAATTATATCTACAGTGGTACCTCGGATTGCAAGTAACCTGGTTTGTAAGCGTTCTGCAAGTTATAATAATAATACATTTTGAAGAGCCAATGGTTCTTCTCTTACGCGCTGCGGAATTGTGGGTAATAGCCTTCCATGCACTATGACCATATGTGTGCTTGTAAAACATCTTTTATTTTTGTGTTTGTATGTGTGCGTGTATGAAAGTCGTCCCACAAAGTAGCCCCCTCAAATAAGAGAGGCGGGAGGGCTACTGTATGTGAGGGGGGAGAGATGGAGTCATTCCTCCTCTCCACTTACTTTAGCTTTACACACACGCAAAAACACACATACACAGCGCATGCTTGCACAAACACACACTAAAGGAGACAGTTTTTTGTCAGGATTTATTTTCTACAACTTTTTTCAATGGTTAATTTGTTAATTTGCAGGCTATTTTTTATTTTTTACTTTACATTTTGTATTCAATATTTTTCTATAAATATTTTGGGTTGAGGAGTTTCTTATGTGGAGAATTCACTTTATAAGAGTGTTTTGATACACAAGCATGCTTCCGGACTGAATTATGCTCACAATCCAAGGCTCCATTTATGTTAAAATGCCAGTGTCTCTGGAATCTGTTTATGCATCATGTCAAGACTTTAATATAACATAACATAACATAACATATAAATGAAAGATAACATGGAATAATGTAAGTGACACATTGCAGACTAACAGACTGTTAAGTCTGTCTTGGCACATAGTAGCCCTTAGCCACGTCTTTAGTCTCCGCAATGCACTGAAGCTCCTCTCAGCTTCACATGAGGACACTGGAACCACCAACAAAATTCTGACAAGGACCTCAACTTGGTCAAACAACCCACGGACCTCCACTGGCATTCCCCTTAGGATCTCTGCTGCCTCTCTACTGCTGCTATAGGAGAATTTCTGGTGATAGAAAAGTTCAAAAGTTCAAAGGCTTTTTATTGTCATTTCAACCATACTGTATACAGTTAGTACACAGTGAAACGAAACAACGTTCCTCCAGGACCAAGGTGCTACTTGCAACATAAAATTACAACATAAATTAACAAACACTAAACTAGCTAACTAAAGAGGCCTAGTTAGCCGGCTAGCAGAGACAAGACAGATAGGCCTAACATATATTACAACATACAGATGTCGCCTTTAAGACTGCGCGTGTTTTCCCGCGGGATGCCGCAATTTAGCGCGCGGTGTGCCGCGACTTGCCGGAGGCAACATTCGGGAATTTTAAATAAATGTGTTGCGCTTCACTGAATATCCGCCAGATGGCGCATGGAAGGACTTTATTTAAAAGCCGGACCAAGTACAACAATGAATGTAACGACGCGGATGAACAGTGCTGAAGAGAACATGAATTTTATTTTGTTTTATAATACAGTAGATCTTTCATGATGAATGAGTGTATATGTGCTTCACATTATCAAACATAGGCAAAGGAGACAGAAATTATTGAGGGATCCACTGAAAAAAGTAAACCTAGCTATCGTTCGTTTAATGTGTTTTTTTTTCTCATTCCATTAGTAAAAAAAATAATTTGCTCTTTTTAACTAAAGTGTCTAATTTATGCTTATGGGTGAATCTTTTTTTTTTTTTTACTTTAGTATAATGCTGTTTACAGCAGGAAACCAAAGTGAAATATTTCATTTTGATCAAGGTACTCTTATTAGGTTGAGTGTGATTTGCGCATGCGCAGTCTTTAGACCATAGTTTTGCCGGTATAATTTTATTTCCGCCTCAAACCGGAGCATGACGTTGAAACAAGTAAGGAAGGATATCAGAACCTGTATTTCAGTTACTGTTAGTTAAAACCCCTGATTAAACTTAAATCTAATCCATTCACAAAGGACATTTCTGCTTCAAACCAAAGTTCGCCGTGTCACATGACCTCATGTGTCACATGACCTCATGACGCAGCTTTATCACGGACTGAATCACCTTCTGCTGCGGGCGGAGTTTCTCAAAGAAAACTCCTTTAAACCAGGTAAGAAAGTAAACTCGTGTCATTTCTATGTTAAATGTATCTCTTATATGAGCAAATTCATGATTTATGTCAGGAACAACTACTTTGTAGATTGAGTTTTGTGTCCGTGTTTGCTACTGTAGCTAAAACCACCTATATTACCTGCATTAGCATTAGCTAACTAACGTGGTGATTTTCAAAAACACCGGAGTTTCTACAGTAAGTCAGCGGCGCCGAATAACATGAAAATAATTATATTTAAGTACCGTTGGTTAACGATGTAAAAATTAATAGGAAAGTGACGTAAACATAGAACAAGCTAATTTGGAGTGAGTGCTGTTTGTAGTGTATTTATAGTTATTCTTAAAACCTTCTGGACTTGCTAATGTGTAAGTAATGTAATATCACTAAAACTATATTCCCTTGTATGAAACGGGGCTTTAGCACATGTTCCTGACATACTGGTGACACTTTATGACACGTTTTTAACCGTATCAGTATATAAATATTGGCATAAATTTGACATGTTGATTTAACGTTACTTCAAGTACATTTTAGCCATTACGATGTCATGAAATAACTTTAAAAGTAAACATAATCTTGATGCACTTTTGTGTTTACAGGTCTGCTAGCTTTTCTGAAAGGGCATTATTTTACCCATACTGCTTTCTATACTTTATACACACTGTAATTAAGATTTGCTAACATAAGAACTTGAGCCAGTCCAATTTTTGTTTTTACCTTTTTTTTTTTTTTTTTTTTAAGATCAGTAATGAGTTTCTGAGAATTATATCTGCTCCACTTCAAGCAAGATTACTGGTTTCCTTGGACAAGCAACACTACAAACTAATTGAGATCATCAGAAACTGGGGAGGAACCCGTCAGAGAGAAGACCAGAGATATAATCTTCATCTTCAAGTTCTTGATCTGATATGTACTTGCTCAAAAAAGCAGAAATTAGCTTGGTGTCAAATGTAATCTTGTGAATGGAAGCCACAGGACCTGAGCAAGGCATCCACATCAAGTTGGCTGTGATGCACTAAATTAAAACATAACTAGCAGAATAAAACTCTTTAGTTTAACTTGTTCACAGGTTAGTGTATGCTGTCTGAATACAGGTTTCAATGTCTGCCATGTTCATTTTTTCACGCTTTACAAGCCTAACATAACCAACAATACTATGTTTGTTTTTATGTCCCTAGAGCCTGGAGGTGATTACCTCCTGAAATTAATACTTAAAATGATAAACTTTATCATTAATACATAATGTGTGTATATGTATGTCAGTTATTTTGGCGTATTCATTGAGCTAATTACATTTATCATGCTGCACCACAATCCTAGGTGTTTTTTTCACTCATAGTGATTTTACATGCATACATCAGACACTGTTTTGCCAAATAGAGCAACTGTCTAACAAATGTCCTTTCTTTTATTAGGTTGTTCAGAAAGATGAAGCTCAGGCAGAACTTGTGAGGTGCACAATGGCCCTGTTTGTCCTCAGGTAGGAAGAGGACTGTATTCAGCCTCCACAGGAACTCGGGATTGTGACTTATTGAGTTTCCATCAGTCGCACATGAATGTTCCATGTTTTACCTCTGCTGATTTTGTTTCAGGAACATTTTCTAATTTTCTTTTCAGTCCAATTAATAAATGTATGTTGCAAAGTTGAGTGTTACTATATGTAATTTTATTCATTCATTCATTTTCTATACCGCTTAATCCTGTGTTCAGGGTCGCGGGGGACCTGGAGCCTATCCCAGGAGACTTCGGGCACTAGGCGGGGTACACCCTGGACAGGGTGCCAATCCATCGCAGGGCACACACATACATTTATGGAGTAATTTATTTTAGTCGCAGAGTATTTAGTTTGGTTCTTCTTCAGCAGGTTTGACAAGGACAAAATGTACCCATTGCAAAATTAAATTTGTGGATAAATGCAGACATCTTTTTTTTTTTCCTCTCAATTTCAAATTCAGTTAACAGTGTTGAATGACTGTTGGTGTTTATACATTTTGAAAAAAAAAATCTTATTGTTAACATTTTGGATGAAAATATGTTCATTCCACAATAAATGTTTATATAAAGAAATGTGTTTTGAGTGTAAATCAATATGTAATTAAGTTTTTTTTATGCTTTTATATTTAAATTTGAATCCCTTAAATCTTTTTGATGCAACTTAAAAAAAGGTAATTTGCTCAACCATTCAAAAGTGGTTTATATCAAGTTTATAATTTCAGGTTAGATTTAGTAGAATATTTACATTAAGTAATATAGCCAACTCATTTTTTTAGATTTAGAACAACTTTAAATATTTGGTTTGTTTCACCTTCAGAAATGAGTTTACATGAACTTAAAAATTTTAAGTTTGGTTTATTTACATTACGTCAATGCTAAAATATTAGGTGTGACAGATTACTTCAATTTTTTTAAGTTGAGCCAGTCCTATATTTTTTCAGTAGGGTCAATCAGATGTACAGTGTCGGGTAAGTGTGGTGCTTTTATTGAAGGGATAATGACAGATTAAATTTATTTTTTTGGACAATTTCTTTAATGTTTTCGGAGTTGTGGCTGTTCAGTAGAAAATAATAGGCTCTCCAATTTACAGTGTGATCTTTCAATTTAACAAGTGTAATGTGAACAAGTTAGTTATTATGAGTATGGAAAACATCTTTTCCTGCATTTTTTTCTGCTTCAGGAGTCAGTCTGTTCTGAGACAGTGAGGGTAGAGGAAGGGGCAGATTCAGGACCAGGGAGGGAGCCGGAGACAGCAGAACAAAGAGATGATATTGCCAGCACAGGGAGCACAGTTTTTAGTTTAGATCTCATGTTTACATTTTATTGTATGTTGATGGCTTGACTGTAAACAACAAACAATGCAATAAATTATTAAAAATATATATTTATTGTCCCCCCTGCTGTTAAATGAAATTGACGCTATTTTACGTTAACGTTACGTTATTACATTATTAACGTCGACAGAATAAAGTAAAGTTTTATTTCTGGAATTGATGCACGGGCTTCATCTTAGGCCTTTTTTTTCTTTCGTTTTTCTTTTCGTTTCTCAGCGCCGGACTGTTGATGTCTCTTTCCAGGACCAGTCATATCGTTGAATTATTATAATTCTTTTGGCCAAATACTGTAGGCAGCCGTAACAGAGGTGAGGGCGCGCGGGTCATCACGTCTGCTTAGCCGACTCTGCGTTCACCGTAGACTTCAATATAGACGTTTATATTTTTGTTTATTTATATATGTATGTTATTAATATTCATTTTTTTAGAGATTGTGTGTGCGTGCACGGAGAGTTTGTGTGGATAAGTTTATGTGGATAAGTTGATAAGTGTATGTTGTCAAAGTATTTGTGGACATATAATTAGGGAAATTTTTTTTTAAATTAAGGATGTCTTGAAACATAATGCAGTAACTCTACAGTATTTATTTGAACACGGTAAAGGTGTTAATGTTTCGTACATTCCTTAATTTGTCCTTTCGGTTTGTGTTTTATGTTTCACTGTTTTCAATATACTGTACATACTGTAAAACGTATGGACAACAATGTTCCGGAAGCATTATTAAATATTCAATAAGGCACACACACACAATTAAGTTGCAATAAAGTTTTATTAAATTCCTAATAAAGCAGGCAGTACTGTATATGGCAAATGGTCACTCAAAATCGTTACAAAGGAAGAGTATTCATTAATTAATTTTTTTTTAGAAAAGAGGAAAACTCAATCTTTTCTTTCTAAGAAGTTCGTTAATTATGTCTCTTATTTGCTTGTTGTTGTGGGCTGTGGGGTGGAATTTCCTAGCAACAGCATCGGAAAGTGCTTGAAGCAGAATTACCCCATCAGCGAAACCGGTTTGATAACTTCACACCAAGGATAGGTGAGAAGGAGGATTACAGTAACGGTTTCTGTGGGTCTTCACCAAGAGGTGATATGGGTCGCGTTGTATTCAGCGAATAGACTAAAACAAAATCATGTTTGCTTCAGCATTGGAAACAATATTGTATTAGGCCAACTTTATTTAAGATTAAAATAATAGTGGGTTAGGAACGTTATTCTTCATATAACTTAAATGGCTGAATGAAGTTAAATATACACAATGAATTAATAATTGCGTTTGCTTTACATTTGAGCATTCGTGTAAATAGCTTTTTCATTGTATATACTACCATATCGTATATCTGTGTCGAATACTGGTTTATTCATATTTTACATTACATTCAGTTTGTAATTTACTTGCGATTGTACTTTTAAAATGTAACCTATATACGTATCTACAGAATAATCATATTTAACTACTTCAGCAGTGAATTAGAAACTTGGACAGTCTGGCTTTTAGATAAAGTCCTTCAGAGCAATTTACATTGTGTAAATATAATATATAAAACATAATGTAAAATAAAATAATATAAAATAAATAAATATATAACATAAATGGTTAATGATAGCAATAAAATCAGACTTTAATAGTTGGATTTGATACTTTTCTTTTTATTTACTGTATAGACATCTTATTATGCTTTCTCTGTTATTAATCTCTCTATTCTCTAATTATGACTTGAATAAATCGGCTCACATCGGAGTGCGCACGGAGCGAGTACTGTAGTCTATATATTTGTGTTTGTTGTTTTCCTGGGTGGGGGGGGGGGGTGGTGTGTTTATGTCTGCATTTTATCTATAAATCGTGTGTGTGTGTGTGGACGGAGAGTTTATGTGTGTGCACACGGAGAGTTTATGAGTGTGCCCCTTTGATGTGCTGGGTATGGCGGGGCGTCGACGGCTGATCAGTGTAAAGTAGCGTACTTTACACACACTGATCAGCAATCGACGCCCCGCCGTACCCAGCAGATCAAAGGGGCAGTTATCGGCTATGACATGTTGAAGGAGAACTTAATAGTTCTCAAAAATAGTGTAAATGTCTGCAACAATCACTAACCATTAAAATGTTTTTTTTTTGTAATTAAACACGAAAATATTAATTATATTTTCATATATATATATATTTATACACACACACACACACACACACACACACACACACACAAGGGCGTAGGTTTGCTACCTATGACTCCAACTAATACCCCATCCACCAATCCCCTTTTCCACCCACCAACCCCCAACCTCCCACCCCAACTATGTCCACTGAATACATGTTTTTCTTAATATGGTGTGAAATCACTTTACATTAATACTAGCAATGCTTCGATTGATATTAATCCACTCGAAGTGCAATTCATTAAGTTAAATTAAGGAATAGTGTAAAGTTAAAGGAATGTTTCATAACTGACAAAAAGATTGTCTTTAATAAAATAAAAACTATTCTTTATTGAGCCCTAGTGCAAATGAAACATCTCAATCATCTGTATATATATAAAAGTAGATTACATCTAAACATGAACTACTAGGTACAGTACCACACAACAGCTCAATGCCTATTGCTCCTATATGAAGGAGACAAAAACATGCCTTCGCCTCTCGTTAACAGAAATAAACTGCTGGCATATTTGTTTGACATCAGTATTGTCCAGGCTGTTCTTTTTTTCTTCTGATAAACACTAAAGATGATATTTTATAGAATGCTGAAAACTTGTAATCATTGATTTACATAGTATTTGTTTTTCCTGCTATGGAAGTCAATCTTTTCAGCTTTTTTCCCCAATATCTTATTTTGTATTCAACAAAATAAAGAAAATCATTAAAGTTTGGAACCACTTAAGGAGTAAATAGTGAGTAAAGTTTTTTTGGGAGTGAACAATGGCTTTGACCCTAACTCTTCCCCTCTGACTGCACTAGGACCGGACAGCATTGCCACCTGATGAAATAGCGTGACAAAAAAGTGAAATGTCAGTTCAAAACTTTTGCCAAAAACACTAATGAATCACTTACATCCTCAGCCTATCACTCCTCATAATGCTAAATATTAGTATAATCAACAAGTATAATACACGCACACATATTATATGTTATATATATAATCAACATTCAGATTGACCTCCTGTGACCTCGCCTCTTCACCTGAACTACAACAATGTTAAATCTCAGGACAACTACAGTGGCTTGCAAAAGTATTCCCCCCCCGTGAACTTTTCCACATTTTGTCACATTACAGCCACAAACATGAATCAATTTTATTGGAATTCCACGTGAAAGACCAATACAAAGTGGTGTACACGCGAGAAGTGGAACGAAAATCATACATGATTTCAAACTTTTTCTTTTTTTTACAAATAAATAACTGAAAAGTGGGGTGTGTGTAATTATTCAGCCCCCTTTGGTCTGAGTGCAGTCAGTTGCCCATAGACATTGCCTGATGAGTGCTAATGACTAAATAGTGAGCACCTGTGTGTAATCTACACTCTCTCCATCGCTGTCTGATATACAGCACAGGTGTTTAGGTTCTGTCACCTGACAAAACAGGATAAACACATGCCATTTAAACAGCAATCATTTTATTTCACTTTTTCTGAGTCTTAGTGTGCAAACCTCGAATCAAATCATTAATGTTCACCAAGTAAGTGAATGCATTTTAAAAACTATTTTTCTGAAGTGGATTGTCTATTGGTGTCAACAAAATTCTAGCCATATGGCAATATTCGTATATTAGCTTATCAATTTCTTTCACAATACTGATTTCTGACAAACAGTCATTAGATTAGGAGACTGACAGGGATCATATTTATACTTTTACATTTAGCTGTTTAATCTGCTGTTAGTTTTAAGTCCGTATTCACAGACTATAACCTGCCCTGCTGTAATGAATGTGAGTCCACTGCATTTGGCGCTGCTTGTATCTGAACGCAGCCAATAGTCTATCACATGATGGCAGGGAAAGGCACAGCCAATCAAAATGTTCATATTTGTTTTGGGGGCGGGAGGACTCAAGGAGAGAACGTTATTTATCCCTTTCTGTGTGTCTAGGTTAATGTTGACAGAACGATTAAAAAAAAAAGTGGATTAAATTATTGGTGGGGACATTTCAATGGTCGGAGGATATTGGTGGGGACACATCCCCTCCGTCCACCCTAAATCAACGCCCCTGTATATATATAATTTAAAACTATTTATTCATTTGTCTTTTATTTACTTACTTACTAGCGAATGCTTTTTTAGGGCTCTAAAAACTACGGCAGTATGAGTGACAATGGAATAGGACGTGTGAGTTGCACCGGTCACACACACACACACACACACACAATAAATAAATATATATATATATATATATATATATGTATATATATATATATATAATTAAATTCTTAAAACATCGTGTTCACCCATGCACTGAAAAAAAGAACTTGTAAGATTTACTTGATAAAATCCTCATAACAATTTGGACACATAGATTTTAAGTAAATTTTATTGCTCCAATATTAAGGCTGAATACCAATTCTACCCCTTCCCCCTACCTTTCCATTTGGCGCGTTCACGTGCAGGGGTAGTGGTGTCTAATTTCTCTTTTGGTTGGAACTGTAGGGGTAGGGGGAAGGGCCAGATAGCCCTCCAAACCAAGATTTTTCAGGACCTCACTTCAAACTAAGGGCTAAGCGAAGTTTTCAACATGGCTGCTCACTCGAGCAAGCAGACCTATAAATGTTAAGTCATTTTTGCCATTAATAAAGATTTTTATGACAAGTTTTCATTATATGTATATTACCTTTAGTCTTGTGTTTGTGTTTATGGTGATGTTCTGTAAAGAAACGTTTGCAAAAAAAATCACTAAAGTTTGCTAGCGGATAGCACATATTGCACAATATTACAAATATATATTTTTATGTCACATACACTTTACTGCATGCTACAAACAAATATGAAAGTTCAGTAGCACGGCAGTTTGCCGAGCATTTGATAACGCATTGTGTGTTTAGCTTACGGCCAGGGGCGTAGATTTAGGGTGGACGGAGGGGATGTGTCCCCACCAATACCCTCCGATCATTGAAATGTCCCCACCAATAATTTAATCCACTTAAAAAAATTTAATAAAATCGTGCTGTCAGCATTAACCTAGACACGCAGAAAGGGATAAATCACGTTCTCTCCTTGAGTCCTCCCGCCCCCAAAACACATATGAACATTTTGATTGGCTGTTCCTTTCCCTGCTATCATGTGATAGGCTATTGGCTGCGTTCAGACACAAGCAGCGCCAAATGCAGTGGATTTTTTTCCCGTGCAAGAAGGTGTGTTGGGTGTCAGACATGTGCGGAGGCGGCAGCAAAAAAAAGAAAAGAAACTGGACATAAGTAGCTTCAAGTTCGCTAGTGAATCCATCAAAGTCCATCAAAGTAACGACAATAGTTAACGTTACTGCTAGTGTTTTTTATTTTTTATTTTTTTACCCCTTTGACTGACATTCATTACAGCAGGGCAGGCTATAGTCTGTCAATACGGACTTAAAACTAACAGCAGATTAAACAGCTAAATGTAAAAGTATAAATATGATCCCTGTCAGTTCTCCTAATCTAATGACGACTGTTTGTCAGAAATGAGTCTTGTAAAAGAAATTGATATACTACATACTAGAATTTAGTTACAGTTCACCAATAGACAATCCACTTCACACAAATAGTTTTTAAAATGCATTCACTGATTGCATCAACAATGACACAAATGAGATTGAACAATGCTGCTGTATGCCATGTCCACCAGAACAGTCTGGACAATACTGATGTCAAACAAATGTAACCGGGTGGTGGTTAAAGGGGCATTGGATGTCTGTACTCGATATTTTGTGCTTGTAGGGTGAAAATGGGTACAGGGCCCTTTAAGAAATGCGTGATGACGTCATCACATACGCGTGTGACTCGGTGCATATGAGACTGGAAACCATGAAGTTAATGTGGTGAGAGGTTTCACCTGTAGCGTTTTCCAGGTAAAAGATCATCCAATATAATCCGTTTTGTAAAGTAAATCAAAACGTTTGGAAAGATTTGGAAGTTTCTTGTAACTGGGTTTGTTTGTCATGCTGAAGTATTTTTGCAGTAATTGGTGTGAGTGAAGGATTGGATTCCACTGTTAGTATAGTGTAAGCTAACATATCAGGTCAGTGGTCTCTGATTCAAATTTGCTTTAAAATGCCTTAAGTATGCTTTTTGTGTTTGTTTCTCTAAAAAGAGTTTAGAAACATTAATTTTGAAGTTATGTGTTGATTTTGATGTAGGACGTTCAAGCTATACAAGTTTCCCTGGTGTGTTTGGCCCATTGGGGCGTGTGTGTTTGAAACTGAGGTTGGAAAGTAAGTGAACTGTACAATGGGATCCTACAGGTATCATTTACTGTTGTTTTTGTTTTTTTTTGCCAATGATGTAATTAATGCCATGGGCATGTTGGATGTTCTTTTTTTCTTAGAACTGCCACTGCCGTATTTTCTTTACTGGCTGTTTGTTCTCTTTTTTTTTAATTATACTGCACACCATAGTGATTCTGTACTTTTGTTTATTTTCTTTGGTTATTGATTTCTTTGGGTTGATGTAAATTATAATATCTTCGTGTCAACATTTGTCCATGACTGAAGAAAGATTGGTTCTAAGATTTTGTTTTGTGTACTCTTCTTCCACATAGAAATTAATAGTAACTTTTTATTGTTAATTGGAATAAAACAACCCTCAGTTGTATTTGTTGGTCTTCTGCGCATCATTCCAACGGCCACAAATTTTGGTACCAGGAGTGGGGTATTCCAAGTGGTTAGAAGATTAAATGTTTTTTTTTGTGTGCAGTAGAAAGTACAGTAAATAATACGGTAGTGGTGAAGAGGCTGAGAGTTTAGGGGAAGCCGAGAGAGACACCTGGTGTTGCGAAGGGACATCGGTGGATCGTCAAGGATCAGAGCAGAGGCCGAGTAAGGATTCATCAGCAGCCAGCCAAAGAGAGAGACTGTGCAGGACTTGCTACATCTGGTCAGGAGGAGCCTTTATCCTTTTTTTTTTGTTGAGTTTTCAAGTTTTTGTAAGGACTCACGATGTCAGAACCAGCCGATAATTTGCCAGAACAAATAAGAGAGTTACAGAGTGGGCACAATGAAGCCATGGCTGCCATTTCTGCATTGAGTCAAAGGTCTTATGTTTATGTTCCGAGAGAAAGGCACATTTCTCCATATTGTGGTGACATTGAGAAAGATGGCAGGTCAGTCGATGATTTTATAGAGGAGGTCGAGCGTGTTCTGCGTGCTCGGCATCAGTCTGACCATGACCAGTATGATTTTGTCATGTCTCTCTTAAGAGGGGCAGCCCTTGAAGAAGTACGTTTACGAAGTGTAGCGGATGACGGGGTTAGTGAACTGTTCGTATATCTCAGCGAAGCCTTTAGAGACAAGCGTAGTGCACATCAGCTCCTTCACAGTTTCTATAGTCGTAAACAACTAGAGGGGGAAAGTATCAGAGAGTTCTCTCATGCACTGTCGCAAGCACTCAATTTGGTTCTGAAATGCTCCTCTGACGCTGTAGCTGATGTGAAGGTAGCCTTGAGGGATCAGTTTGTGGAAGGGGTCTCGGATTCTTCTCTTAAGCGGGAACTTCGTAAATTTGTCCGGAATCACCCAGATTGTACTATGATTGATGTCCGAGATGAAGCACAATTGTGGTTTCTAGAGGAACCCTTGGTACCAAAAGCAAACAAGTCACGACATAGTAGTTTAGCACATTGTTCAGCCCTTCAAGTACAGGAACATAGAGATGTTACTTTAGAGGATGTACTTAAAGTGGTAGCTGAACAAGGCAATTAGTGAGCTGACTCAAGCAGTTAAAGATCTCGGTGCACAAGGTAGCAGCACAAGGGTGAACAATAGCCGACCTAAGTATCAACCAAAATTTACTGAGGATGGGCAACCAATATGTTTTAGGTGTCATGCAGCGGGACATGTGGCAAAGAATTGTACTCAGAAGCCAAGAACTCAGTCGGCTCAGCCTGTTCCCCCTGACTATCAAGGAAGTGAGACGTACCCAGTTGTAACAAGTCGCGCAATTCGGGGTGGTCAGGCTGACTCAGACGGTGTTCCACCCACCTGTGACCAGTTGATGCAACGCGCTGTAGGTACATGCCCTGTAGTCGAGCTTTTGGTTGGTGGTGTTGCCACCCATTGTCTTTTGGACACTGGTAGTCAGGTGAGCACAATAGCTGAGCAGTATTTCCGGAACCATCTGTGTGGGGAGGACGGAGATATGCTCTCTACCACGGGCTGGCTAAAACTCACAGCTGCCAATGGGCTTGACATACCCTATCTTGGATACCTGGAGTTAGAGGTTGAGGCCATGGGAGTCAAGATGCCACACTGTGGTTTCTTAGTTGTTAAAGACCTAGTTAGCCCTGATAAACCATTGCCATGTATTATAGGCATGAATATAATCAGTCAGTGTAGGCAGCTGGTCAATGCAGAATTTGATACTACATTGGGGGCAAGAGTGGATTCTGAGTGGAGGGATGTTTTCCAGAAGGCACAGACATGTACGGTCGAAAGGACATGTGTTGCGCGGGTGGCTGGAAAACGGGCGGAGCGAATACCTGCTGGGTCAGTAGTGACTATCTTGGCAAGAGCATCTAATCGAGGTTTGGGGACTGGGCAGCTTAGGATGTTAGAACCTTTGAGTACTTCGTTGCCAGGAGGTCTGATGGCTGTTCCCACACTTGTTGCCGCAAATATTTCCTGTATACCTGTTGAAATTCTGAATTTTTCTCAGGAGGATGTGTTCTTGTCCCCTAGGACACGGCTGGGTATTCTGTCGAAGGTGGAGTGTGTGAACAGTTCACAGCGTTGTGAAGTTAAATTTCGGCGGATCTCAGCTGACCTTGAACAAGTGACCATAGATGTAAAGGGTGAGATTAGTGGAAACCGTATACAGGAAATCTTGGATAAGATTGATGTGGCTGGTAGCGAGGATGAGCAAGCTCAGTTCAGGATATTATTAACCAAGTACATTGACATATTTGCTGTAGAGGATGAGGACCTTGGGTATACTGATAAGGTTAAACACGAAATTCGTTTGACTGATGATGAACCTGTTACCCAGCCATATCGAAGGATTCCACCAAATCAGTATAGTGAAGTGAGAGAGCATATCTCTAACTTGTTACGGAAAGGGGTCATACAGGAGAGTAACAGTGCCTATGCGTCACCTATAGTTGTGGTGCGGAAATCCGATGGAAATATCAGGCTATGTGTAGATTATCGTAAACTAAACCAGAAGACCATAAGGGATGCATTTCCCTTACCCCGCATAGATGAAAGCTTTGATGCTCTGCGCGGAGCACAATATTTCTCTACAATTGATCTGGCAAGTGGCTATCATCAGGTGGCTGTGGAAGAAGGGGATCGAAGCAAAACAGCGTTCTCGACTCCTTTTGGGCTATATGAGTACTTACGAATGCCATTTGGGGTCTGCAATGGGCCTGCGACCTTTCAGAGGTTAATGCAAGCCACCATGAATGACCTGGTATTTCAGATTTTGCTAGTCTACCTAGACGATATCTTAGTGTATTCTTCAACATTTCAAGATCACTTGACTAGACTGGACACTGTGTTGAAGCGGCTGCAAGACACTGGTCTGAAGGTAAAGCTGGAGAAGTGTCACTTTCTTCAATCAGAGGTTGCGTTTTTAGGACACAAGATATCGGCAGAGGGTATCAGCACAGATCCCCAGAAAGTAGCTGCTGTGAAGCAGTGGCCGATTCCACAGGGATTAAAGTTCTCCGTCGTTACGACGGATTTCCGTCAATCACACTGTTCCGCCTGTCCTTAATGTTTAAAATTCACTTTTCATAATTTTAATGCTGTGTATATATAGACTTACATGGGTGTTAAATTAAGGAAAGACAGAGTGTATTCAGCCTGCTGAGGAGGATGTGATCAAAGCCTGGAGTGGAGCGACTGCACGTTCCTCTCTCCACTCTAAGCGTTTTGTTATCACTCCGGTATGGATCCACTCCGGGTTTTGGTTTAGTTTTGAAGAACTGCATGTCAGGCTACGGTGTAACTATATTTAAGATAGCATGAACACACTTAATGCAGGAAGGCTCCGATGTTTCGGAGATTGATAAAAGTGTAAAAAAAAATAATAAATGGAGATGGGCTTGGATTAGCGAAATTGGGGAGAATGACAAGCCTTTTAGTTCGTGGACTAAAAAAATCAAACATCCAGGTAGGTGTCTCTGCACAGTATGCCACAGGAAACTTCAATATGGCAATAATGACAAAACAAAGTGCTAGTTCGCCATCAGTCAGCAGCTCGTCACAATGCTGCGGTTCGTGCTCTAACAGTACACATGCTCCCTGTCTGCTGCGACAAGAACCACAACGGAGATTCACACATCTGTGGCCGACCGTGTGCGCGATGTAAAAGTGCGCCTATGTTCTTTCATAGCGGAGCATGACCTGTCGCTCACAGTCTCACAACCACTAGTTAATTTAATGCAATCAGTTGTCAAAGACAAGACTGCACTTTCAAGATTGTCTATAGGCTGTTTACACTGCAGGTCTCGATGCTTAATTCCGATTTGTTGCCTATATCTGATTTTTTTGACCGTCTGTTTACACGTTCTTTTAACTATGACTCATATCCGATTCACGTGTTTACACTCGCCATACCATCTGAAACATCGCGCATACTTAAAGGGAGGTTCTTACGCTACACACTAGCCAAGAAAGATGAAGGTGAAGTATACTTAACACTCTGCTATATACAGTATGCAAACTTCACGAACCGTCACCATGGTTTTAAAACGGAGGAGGAGGGAAAAAAACAGCATAATTGCAGCCTGCACATATGCTTAATTCATCAAATACTGATTTAAGGGGGGGGGGGGGGGGTGTTGTTCTTTTCCTTTTCCATGTCACCTGCGATGTTGTAATTCCACACGCGCTTCCACCGGAGAATAGCATTATACGTTATTCTCCGGTGGAAGCGCGTGTTGAATTACAACATCGCAGGTGCCATGGAAAAGGAACAGAACACCCCCCCTGTGTTAATGCTTATTTGGGCTAAATAACATTAAATCAGTATTTGATGAATAAAGCATATGTGCAGGCTGCAATTATGCCGTTTTTTTCTCCTCCGTTTTAAAACCATGGTGCGAACTTTGCATATATATATAGCAGAGATAGCGTTAAGCATATTTCACCTTCATCTTTCTTGGCTGTTGTGCAGCGCAAGAACCTCCCTTTAAGTATGCGCGATGTTTCAGATGGTATGGCGAGTGTAAACACGTGAATCGGATATGAGTCATAGTGGAAATAACATGTAAACAGACGGTCAAAAAAATCAGATATAGGCAACAAATCAGAATTAAGCATCGAGACCTGCAGTGTAAACGTAGCCAAGGAGGCCCGAAACCGATCTCGAAATATCGGAATGCATGCGTTTTTTTTCCTGTTTACACGGACATAGAACATATCCGATATGTGTCACATATGAGCAAAAAATCGGAATTGGGTCACATTTACCTGGCAGTGTAAACGTAGCCGCGTACTGGAAATCCGAATTGTCATCTAAGCTGAAAACGAAGATGTTTTCTTTGGCTACGTTTACACTGTGGTATATGGTTGATTATTTGTCAAGGTATATTTTCTTTCAAAGATTACAAATAGCTTTTAAAATATGCAAACTGGCAATATTAAAGCAGTTTAATCTCCCCTAACGCTATTGGTCTCGACTATTTAAATAAAGTGTTTGTTAAAGTAATATGGCTTGGCCTGAAAAAAGTTCAGTCAGAAGATTTTTTTTCACTTTAATCCCTGATTCCAACTACATTGAGGAATTTAAGATCATTCCTTGGCTTCTGCAGCTACTATAGGCGATTCGTTCAGGGATTCTCTAAAATAGCTGGTCCCTTGCATGACGTCGTAAACTCATGTTTGAACAGCGGGAGTCCAAACAAGGCTAATCACTTGCTGCAGCGTCTGTGGACTGAAGAATGCCATGCTGCTTTTGACATTCTCAAAGACAAGCTTACAAGTGCACCTATTTTAGGTTTTGCAGACTTTACAAAACTGTTTATTGTGGAGACGGATGCTAGCAGCCAAGGGCTTGGGGCCGTCCTGTACCAGCATCAGGGAGAGACCAAGCGTGTGATTGCCTTTGCAAGTAGACGACTAAGAGATGCTGAAAAGAATGATCGGAACTATAGCAGCATGAAACTTGAGCTTCTTGCTCTTAAGTGGGCAATTGCTGAAAAATTTCGAGGATATTTATTGGGTTCCAAGTTCACTGTGATCACAGACAACAACCCTTTGTGCCATCTGAAAACCGCCAAGCTTGGTGCAATTGAGCAGAGGTGGATTTCGCAACTGTCCGTCTTTGATTTTGATGTCCAGTACCGTCCAGGATGTCGAAATGTGGTAGCCGATGCACTCTCTAGGCAGCCATCTGCAGGGGAGCCAGAGCCGATCTCAGGTGATGCAGAGTATGATGAATGTATTGCAATTTGTAGTTTGATTAACCGTGGTACAGCCCTAGACTCAGCCCTTGTTGCTGCTGGGCTACACAGTTGTAGACTAAGGCATATACGGGCGGTGGAATCATATTCTGATGATCCTAATGGGCTGAGACAGGGAAATACACCTACCTTTCCAGGTTATACTACTGATGAGTTACGTGCCTTCCAACTGCAGGATCCTGTGATTGGTGTATTTAGGAGGTTGTGGGAGCAGAAGAGGAGACCATATGGCAAGGATCGCATAGCTCTGCCTAAACCTGTTCAGTCCATGTTAAAACATTGGGATAATATCAGGGAGCGTCAGGGTTTACTGTATCGGGTGATTAGGGACCCTACAGATGGGGAGTGTTTTCAGCTCTTGTTGCCTTCTAGCCTGAAAAGGCCAGTTCTGGAGTGTGTGCACAACTCTATGGGCCATCAAGGCATTGAACGTACCTTGCACTTGCTGAGAGGCAGATGCTTTTGGGTGGGTATGCACAATGATGTTGCTCAGTGGATTAAAGATTGTCAGCGTTGTGTGTTAACTAAAATGCCTCAACCAAAGGTTCATCCACCAATGAAGTCATTTTTGGCTTCTAGACCGCTGGAGGTAATTGCAGTAGACTTCACCGTGCTCGAACCTACGTCAGATGGTCGTGAGAATGTTCTTGTTGTCACAGATGTCTTCACGAAATTTACTCAGGCATTCCCTACTCGCGATCAAAAAGCAGACACCACAGCTAAGGTATTGCTCAGGGAATGGTTCATGAAGTACGGGGTTCCAGAACGACTACATTCGGACCAGGGCCGCAACTTCGAGAGTGAAGTCGTAACAGAACTCTGTAAGCTTTATGGTGTGAAGAAGAGCCGCACCACACCTTATCATCCCACTGGTAACGCTCAATGTGAGCGGTTTAACAGGACGATGCATGACTTACTGCGCACTTTGCCCCCTGAAAAGAAGCGCCGTTGGGCGGAATATCTGCCAGAATTGGTTTATGCTTACAATGCAACAACTCATGCGACGACAGGCTATTCCCCACATTATCTATTGTTTGGTGTTGACCCTCACTTGCCAGTGGATGCATTGTTGGGGCGAGAGCAGGCTTTTGACAAAAGGCATGACTGGTTAGCAGTCCACCAAAAACGTTTGAGTGATGCGCACGCCAGGGCAAGGGAATATTCTGAACAAAAATCTGCTGAGCGTATTGAAATGCAGAGAGACAGAATTTATTGTCCCCAGATTGGAATCGATTCTCTGGTGTACTTGAGAAACAGGCCATTAGGTCGTAACAAAATCCAGGATGCTTGGGGACCAACAGTCTTTCGAGTATTAGACATCCTTGGTAATACCTATACGGTAGAGCCTCTGGAGGGAGGGCCGACGAAGAGGGTTCACAGGGTTGATGTAAGGCAGTGTGTAAATCTTCCTGTGCCTGCACCAAGGCAAAGGTCCAAAGCTCCAGAAGTCCGGTCTGACTCCTCCAAGGAAGTGGAGTCGGAGGATTCAGATGAGGACATGGTTTTCATGGAAATGAGTCAGGGTAATGCGGTGCTGGAATTAGGTATCCAGTCTGTCTGCCCACAAGGAGTTGAATCCGTGACTGATGCTGACGAGGCCAGCGTAAGTGGGTCTGTTTGTGCTAGGGCCTCGGAAACGGAGGAAATGTCTGACACCTCGCCTAAAACAAAGGGTTTTCCTGTGGCTGCACCACGTAGAAGCAAGAGACCAAATGCCGGACAGCACTCCAATTTGCATCATGAGCCCAAGTCTGTCTTGGACTCAGCTTCTGGAGGCGATTCAACAGTTCTGCAAATTTTGGCTAGTCTGAGTTCTACTCTGTTCCGGGAAGCAGTAAAGGAAGTTAAGAGTAACCTGATCCTGAAGGAGTAATCGAGGGCGTTTACTCTGATGCAGGGGAGAATGTAACCGGGTGGTGGTTAAAGGGGCATTGGATGTCTGTACTCGATATTTTGTGCTTGTAGGGTGAAAATGGGTACAGGGCCCTTTAAGAAATGCGTGATGACGTCATCACATACGCGTGTGACTCGGTGCATATGAGACTGGAAACCATGAAGTTAATGTGGTGAGAGGTTTCACCTGTAGCGTTTTCCAGGTAAAAGATCATCCAATATAATCCGTTTTGTAAAGTAAATCAAAACGTTTGGAAAGATTTGGAAGTTTCTTGTAACTGGGTTTGTTTGTCATGCTGAAGTATTTTTGCAGTAATTGGTGTGAGTGAAGGATTGGATTCCACTGTTAGTATAGTGTAAGCTAACATATCAGGTCAGTGGTCTCTGATTCAAATTTGCTTTAAAATGCCTTAAGTATGCTTTTTGTGTTTGTTTCTCTAAAAAGAGTTTAGAAACATTAATTTTGAAGTTATGTGTTGATTTTGATGTAGGACGTTCAAGCTATACAAGTTTCCCTGGTGTGTTTGGCCCATTGGGGCGTGTGTGTTTGAAACTGAGGTTGGAAAGTAAGTGAACTGTACAATGGGATCCTACAGGTATCATTTACTGTTGTTTTTGTTTTTTTTTGCCAATGATGTAATTAATGCCATGGGCATGTTGGATGTTCTTTTTTTCTTAGAACTGCCACTGCCGTATTTTCTTTACTGGCTGTTTGTTCTCTTTTTTTTTTTAATTATACTGCACACCATAGTGATTCTGTACTTTTGTTTATTTTCTTTGGTTATTGATTTCTTTGGGTTGATGTAAATTATAATATCTTCGTGTCAACATTTGTCCATGACTGAAGAAAGATTGGTTCTAAGATTTTGTTTTGTGTACTCTTCTTCCACATAGAAATTAATAGTAACTTTTTATTGTTAATTGGAATAAAACAACCCTCAGTTGTATTTGTTGGTCTTCTGCGCATCATTCCAACGGCCACACAAATATGCCAGCAGTTTATTTCTGTTAACGAGAGGCGAAGGCATGTTTTTGGCTCCTTCATATAGGAGCAATAGGCATTGAGCTGTTGTGTGGTACCTAACAGTATTCATGTTTAGATGTAATCTACTTTTATATATAATGATGCTTGAGATGTTTCGTTTGCACTATGGCTCAATAAAGAATAGTCTTTATTAAACTATCTTTTTGTCAGTTATTAAACATTCCTTTAAGATTCAAGATTCAAAGAACTTTATTAATCCCTGAGGGAAATTGCTCTTATGCAGTTGCTCAGATTAATTTACCGGGAATCAAGGAAAAGTTAGATTATGAAAAAATATATATTAGACAGGAAAATTTAAATAATTTAAGGAAAAATAACAATAAATTGAAGTAAAATAGAATAGAATAGAATTAGCTCTGGCACATAATTTAGTTACATATTGCACTAAAACTTTAGTGTACTGTAAGTGAAAAGAAGTATTGCACAAGTGTATTATAATCAGATATTGCACTTAGAACATTTGGTTGTGTGAACAGAAGTGTCATAAAATGTTATTAACCAGGAACCACTAACATTACACTATTCCTTAATTTAACTTAATGAATTGCATTTCGAGTGGATTAATATCTATCGAAGAATTGCTAGTATTAATGTAGTGATTTTGCAGCATATTAAAAAAACATGCATTCCATGGACGGAGTTGGGGTGGGGGTGTTGGTGGGTGGGGCAGGGGATGGGGGGGGTGGAGTCATAGGTCCCCACCAATGTCCAGATCAAATCTACGCCCTTGCTTACGGCCATATGTGTACATGTAAATGAACGGTGCTTACACTATTCTTACTTATTGCAACGTGACCACAGTTTTGTAATTTATATTCTGTATATGGACGGCTGAGGAAACCCGAAGACTCATCCGTGTTCATGGTGAAAATGAGCAACTTTTTTAAAAATCGAAATACGGTGCAAAAAACCTTTGGGAGTGAGTAATCTCTCTTATTGGAATGTGTGATAAACATCGGCGCATGTCCTCTGGCGTAACATTAGGAACCAGCGACAACGTATGATGACGTATAACAGTGTTGTAGTGGTGTCGCATTTCTTAGGGGAAATATTTATACCCTTCCCCTTTCCACTTCGTTTCAAGGGACAAGGGGAAGAAAATAGAATTGTGATTCAGCCTAAGTAAAACTCACCCGTAATTGTCAGGTAAAATTTACTTAATTAAATTAACAATAAAAGAAATCAAGTAAAAGTTACATAATTATATTTAATGCACAAATTAGATTTATTTAAAATAATCAAGTAAAATTAATTCATTATTGTATCAGCAGGAACCTTAATTTTATGAAATTATTATCATTTTGTTTTGTGAGATTTTCCCTTAACTTGGTTTTATCAATTTATATTACTCCCTATAATAATGTAAACATTGCTAATTTATGTTTTGGAAAGAAACTTAGATATAGATGAAATAATTACTTTTCATAAATCACACAACTAAAATATAATTAAACAGTTTATTCACCCACATTACCAAATATTTGTGACATTCACAGTCTAGATCCAAGTTCTCTTTTTAATAAAAGTGCATTCAGCTAAATTTTGCATCCATAGAAAAAACTGCACGGCACCAGGGCCTGAAATACTTGTTTTAAACAAAATTGTGTAAAATAATAATAAATAAATAAAATACAGCATTCATTTAGAAATAAAATACAGCAGAAAATACATTAAACAAACTGTAGAATAAACGTTAAAACTTAATAGCCCTCGGAAGCAGTTAAGTTGCAACATTCAAATCAGCACTCTGGACTAGTGCGCTTAAAAGTATGCCATTGAAACCATAATGCATTAAAACATTAAGCTGAACATGTAAATACAACATGTAAAGACTTGTAGTCAAGCCAAATCAAATGTTTTAAGATAACTTCATCTTTAAAGCTTATACTTTTGGTGATAGCTTAATCCCATCAAGTTCTAGAAGAACTTTCTGAAAATAGCTCAAATGTGTAGCGCAGTGCTCGGAGCTATTGCCACATTCTTGCAAAATTTCCTCTCCTTCAAGGATTATGGATACACCAACCGGTTCTTCCCCTTCAACAGCACAGACGACAAGGATTTTAAGAAGGTGCATACTGGCATCACTTCGTCTGTCCCCCTGCATAAAATGTACAAGAAAATAAATAATTTATTTTGAGAAACAAAAAAAAAATCTGAATTGCTTCAACCTGTGCTGACTTCATTTCACAGAGAAAAAAATAATAAAAATAATTGATAATAAAAAATGACCATCACTTCATGTACTTCAGATTGTTAAACTTGGGTTAAATTGCTTTAGCAATAATCTTGCATCACTAAAACATTGTAAAACATGGCATGAGGTGGCTACAATCCATATATTACTCTGCACCTTTACAGTGTCAGGAAATCCTATGATGAATGCTGAGTTTGTATTTAAAGGGTTAGTCCAAACATGAAAATTCGTTCAATAATTACTCAGATTTATATATTCATTTGCATTTATATGCTTCTGTCCAATACAACAAACACTATATTCAAGGTATTAATAAATTGTATAATTAATAAGAAAACAATGCTTTACCAGGCAATCATCAAAGAGATCCTCTTCAGATTCATGTATCATCTTTACGCTTTGTTTCTGTGAAAATATTTACATTGTATCATTACATAATCTTTTATTCGTACAACTACATTTAGGCATTTCTTCATCTTTTGTAAGTTTGCCTTTATCCAAAGCAAATTACAAAAGAGGAAGGCATCAAGCATGTCAAGCAGTGCTACTAACACAAAGTTTCTGACACCGTTAGAAAAATACAAGATAGATCAGCGAGGGATTAAGGAAAAAGTGAGAAGCAAGAATCATGTGTGGAAAGATTAAGCATGCAAGGTCACAGGATGACTCGACTTATTTTTATTGTGTGCAATGCGATTTAGACAAATTAGAGCTGCTGTCAATACTGTATGAACATATGTACAGGTTCTTTACTCGTAACTCATTAATAAAGTTCGGCTTCAGAAAAAAAACGTTTATTGCTAGTGCTCTTTTACCATTTAATGCTTTAACACACACGACTCAGTTTGTTCAGAAATGGCATCTCACTGGGAGCCTTTGTCTGAACACGCCGTTTTCACGAGGTGTGGGGGTAAGAAACACACATCTCGGTGTATTAATCCGCGCGCTCGGTTCGTTATTATTTTATTTATTTATAATAGGTTCAGGTTTTTACACGAAAACGGTGTTTTGTGAATCTCCACACCATTAAAAACTGAAATATTGCTAATTGTACATCCTGAGATTAAGATGAACATTAATTGGGAGTCATGAAAGCGAGAATCACATCCAAAAAAGAAAGCTAAACTTACCTCGAACACGACAAACTCCAGCTGCAGCCACGCCGTGTTGTACCTCCGTGATGATTCCCAACCGACTGATCCACAGCGCGGGCACAGCGTCTCCAAACACGCATGCGCGGTTTAATTTGCACACATTTTCGGCTTCAGTAGACACACAATACTTCAGACTGAAACACGACTGCCCCCTACAGGTAATAAAGGGCATGTTCACAGCTTCCCGCACGCAGCCGCGGAAAGCCGCGGCAAGTCACGGGATCCCTTTTCTCGAAACGTGCGTTTTTAATGGCGACATCTGTAAATTTACAAAAACTAACTAGCTAAGTAAGTATGGGCAAACAAGAGCAACAACAAAGTGACAGTGCAACGAACACGACATAACATAACAGAATATAGCAGAATAATATGGTGTTGAGGTAGTGAAAAACTGTAAACATTTCTTAACACAGCAGCAAGAATTGAGGAATTAGTGCAAAAAGTAGTCCAGTAATGATTATTGTGCAAAAGAGATAAACAGTGAAGCATTTACAGGTTGGTGTGTATGATAGTTTGGTAGTGTAGGTCAGTGTGTCTGCGCTTATGTTGATTAGTAAGTCCAGTCTCAATGTTTTGAGGTAGTTGAGTGATAATGTTTTTGTGTGTGTGTGTGTGTGTGTGTGTGTTTATCAGTCCAGTCCCTTTTTGTTGAGGAGACGGATGGCTTCTGGAAAAAAACTGTTGCACACTCTGGATGTGTGTGCCCGAATGCTTCGGTACCTTTTTCCAGATGGCAGGAGTGTGAAGTGTGTGTGAGAGTGGTGTGTCCGATCAGCCACAATGCTTGTGGCTTTACGGATGCAGCGTGTGGTGTAAATGTCTTCAATAGAGGGGAGAGAGACCCCGATGATCTTCTCTGCTGTTCTCACTATCCGCTGTAGGGTCTTTCGGTCCGATATGGCACAATTCCCAAACCAGACAGTGATGCAGCCGCTCAGGATGCTCTCGATAGTTCCTCTATAGAAGGTGGTCAGGATCGGTGGTGGAAGCTGGGCCTTCCTCAGTCTTCTCAGAAAGAAGAGACATTGTTGGGCTTTCTTGTGTAGGGAGCTGGTGTTGAGGGACCAGCTGAGGTCCTTCTCCAGGTGGACGCCCAGGAATTTGGTGCTTTCGACGATCTCCACAGAGGAGCCGTCGATGCTCAGCGGAGAATGGTCGCTTCGTGTCCTCCTAAAGTCAACAACCATCTCCTTTGTCTTGTCAACATTCAGAGACAGGTTGTTGTCTTTACACCAGTCCGTTAGCCTCTGCACTTCCTCTCTGTACACTGACTCGTCGTTCTTGCTACTGAATCCCACCACGGCCGTGTCATCAGCGAACTTAATGATGTGATTCGAACTGTGTGTTGCTACACAGTCGTGAGTCAGCAGTGTGAACAGCAGGGGACTGAGCACACAGCCTTGTGGGGCCCCAGTGCTCAGTGTGGTGGTGCTGGAGGTGCAGTTCCCGGTCCGTACTGACTGAGGCCTTCCGGTCAGAAAGTCCTGGATCCAGTTGCAGAGGGAGGTGTTCAGGCCCAACAGGCTCAGCTTCCCGATCAGTTGTTGGGGGATGATAGTGTTGAATGCTGAGCTGAAATCTATGTACAGCATTCGAACGTATGTGTCCTTCTTGTCCAAGTGTGTGAGGGCAAGATGGAGTGTAGTGGAGATGGCATCGTCCGTTGAGCGGTTAGGACGGTACGCAAATTGCAGTGGGTCCAGTGAGGGGAGCAGCAGGGTCTTGATGTGTCTCATGATGAGCCGCTCGAAGCACTTCATGATGGTGGGTGTAAGTGCAACGGGACAGTAGTCATTGAGACAGGAGACAGTAGACTTCTTGGGCACGGGGACGATGGTGGTGGCCTTGAAGCACGTGGGAACAAAGGCGCTGCTCAGAGAGATGTTGAAGATGTCGGTGAGAACATCTGCCAGCTGTTCAGCACATTCTCTGAGCACTCTGCCTGGGATGTTGTCTGGTCCAGCAGCTTTACGTGGGTTGACTCTGCGTAAAGTTTTCCTCACCTCAGCTGTAGTGAGACACAGTACCTGTTCGTTCGGAGGAGGGGTGTTCTTCCTCGCCGCCACGTCGTTCTGCCTGTCGAACCGAGCATAGAAGTTGTTCAGCGCATCTGGGAGGGAGCCATCACCATCACAGGCAGGTGATGTCATCCTGTAGTTAGTGATGGCTTGTAAGCCCTGCCACATGCGCCATGTGATGCCGCTGTCTGTGAAGTGGTTGTGGATTCTCTGGGCGTATGCGCGCTTCACCTCTCTGATGGCCCGAGAAAGTTCGGCCCTTGCTCTTCTAAGCGCCACCTTATCTCGGGTCCTCAGAAGTGCACGCACTTCAGCAGTAATCCACGGTTTCTGGTTGGGTCGTGAGGTGATGTTCTTGGAGACAGTGACGTCATCGGTGCACTTATTGATGTAGCTGGTCACTGATGACGTGTACTCCTCCTCGCCGTAAGTTGCAGCCTCCATAAACATGTTCCAGTCAGTGCTCTCGAATCAGTCCTGAAGAGCAGAGATGGCTCCTGCTGGCCAGGTTTTCACCTGCTCCAGAACCGGTTTTGAACGCCTGACGAGTAGTCTGTATGCTGGAATTAGCATAACAGAGAGTAGCCGAGGTGGGGGCGGGGCTCTGCCCGATATGCGCCGGGGATGTTTGTGTAAACAAGATCCAGCGTGTTTTCCCCTCTCGTTGCAAAGTCCACATATTGATGGAATCTAGGAAACACTGACTTGAGATTTGCATGGTTGAAATCTCCAGCAACAATAAACAGTCCATCCGGGTGTGTATTTTGCAGTTCACTGATCTTTGTATACAGTTCCCATAGCGCTTCCTTAGAATTAGTGCTAGGTGGAATGTACACTACGATAATGAAAACAGTGGTGAATTCCCGTGGTAAATAAAAAGGTCTGCATCTAACAGTCACAAACTCCACCAGCGATGACCAATAACTAAAAACTAGCACAGAGTTCTTGCACCATTTCTTGTTGATGTAAACACACAAACCGCCACCGCGAGTCTTACTGCACAGAGCTGCATTTCTGTCTGCGCGAAACGAGGCTAGCCCGTCTAGCTGAATACTCTGTCGCTGAGCTATGTCTCCATGAAAACAAAGACACAGCAGTCTCTAACCTCTCGCTGTGTAGCCTGCTGGAGTCGGATGTAATCCAGTTTATTATCCAGGGAGCAGACATTGGATAAGATGATGGACGGGAGAGCCGGCCGGCTAGGGTTTGTTTTTAGCCTAGCACAGACGTCCTTGGCTGAGAGGAAACTGTACTGCAAGAGTACCTCTGTGCAACTCAGGGTACTTATCTACTGAATCAGTTAACAATCCAGTCAAAAGGACATTCTCTAAGCTTTGCAGAGACTATAGACTGTCTTGGTTGAAACGCTCACCAAACTGAATCTTCACACAATCCAATACTTTGAAGAACTCTTCCCTGTATGGTCCACTGCTTTGCCAGTAAAATGCCTTGAATTTGCTGTCTCAATAGGGTCAACTAATTCGGTGGAGTTTATTCAATTCAATTCAATTCAATTTTATTTATATAGCGCTTTTAACAATGGTCATTGTCTCAAAGCAGCTTCACAAAAATGAAAGAAATTTAACAAAAAAAAATAAATAAATAAATAATAATAATAATAATAAATAAATATAAATAAAAAATTAAAATAACAATAATAGGGCGGCGCGGTGGTGTAGTGGTTAGCACTGTCGCCTTGCACCGCCAGGGTCCGGGTTCGATTCCCCGGCCAGGCTCGATTCCCGTCTCTGTGTGCATGGAGTTTGCATGTTCTCCCCGTGCTTGGTGGGTTTCCTCCGGGTACTCCGGTTTCCTCCCACAATCCAAAGACATGCAGGTTAGGTTAATTGACATTCCAAATTGCCCGTAGTGTGTGAATGAGTGTGTGAGTGTGTGTATGTGTGTGTGCCCTGCGATGGATTGGCACCCTGTCCAGGGTGTACCCCACCTAGTGCCCTAAGTTTCCTGGGATAGGCTCCAGGCCCCCGCGACCCTGTATATAAGGATAAAGCGGTACAGAAAATGAATGAATGAATAATAATAATAATAATTATAGAAAAGAAAATAATTGGAAGTGTGTATGTTTACCAATTATGTAGCTTTCTTGTACAATTCAAGATAGCTCTTGTCATTTCTCTTTCCCTGAAGGTAGGATCGTACACAATCTACTGCATCCTGCATACCAGAGACAGTCTGGGTCTTCTTCTGCAGTGAAATGTTTAGGCACTCAAGTTCTCCATTAACAGCAGAAGCAAGTGTAAGACCCAACACAGTCTTACCTGTACTGAAGTGATCAAATAAGCCACTGACAGTTGAAGCTGTCCTAGACACACTTTTTGCCATCTCTTCTAGACTAACAAGGACCTGCTCATATTGCCCTAGCACAGCTATTATAGCAGAATTATGCACAGTCCACCTGGTTGGACATAGAGGTTTCAGTGTGGTGATGGGTTCATTTGCAGAGGTAACTATGTTTTCAAACATTCTCTTACATTTTCCTGACTGGTTGAAAAGGATGCCTGATGACTGATGGACCCAAGAAAGGAAGTCCCGGATCATTGGGGAGACTGAGCAGCCATCCTGTGTGATTAAATTGACACAATGTGCCACACAATGCACATAGAGGGCTAATGGCTGCTGCTCCCTCACTACTGCCTGCGCACCACTGTACTTTCCTGCCATGTTGGAGGCACCATTGTAACTTTGCCCATGTAAAGCAGACATTGGCAGATTAAGTCTCAACAACACATCAGTAACCATTTTGGCAATGCCTTGGCCTGTTGTCTCTGAAACTGTACAACCCGATAAACTCCTCATGTGGCATAAGGTCATGGTCCACATAGCACAGACAGACATTTCCTGCACAATACAAGAAATATCCTGGGTACCATCAACTATTACAGAAAACTGAACAAGGGCTGGAGACCTAATCTCACTTGCAATCCCTCGGATTATTGTATTGGCCATAATGTTCAGGATTTCATTCTGTGATTTAGGGCTTACATATGCAGTGACATGATCTGTTAACCATTTTGATAAAACTTGATCATCCTCTTCTGCTCTAAGTTTTATGAGCTGATACAGATTCCCACTTTCTTCAGTATGGCCTCTTAAAGATTGTCCTTGCCTTGCCACATGCTGCACAGAGCTAACAATTTTCCTCAAGCAAAGTCTTGCCACATCCTGCTGTTTACGCCATGCACTAGATAACTGGGTGCTGATTGGGTTTGGCTGATGTGCAGTGACAGTCACATAATGTTGGTGGGTTTGAGAGGTCTGGTGTGTTGTAAATTTTTCAATGGCTTTCTTCCAATTTCTAAAGCCTGTACTAATGAAAGCAGTATCAGGTCTATGACCTAAAGAGGACTGGTTTGAAACACCTTTGCTGCAGTACAAACATAAGACCCCTTTCACTAATGGACCGTAATGTAGCCCTATAAAGTCTTGATACCATTTCTCTTGAAATGTCAATGACTTATTTGAAAGTATTTGTTTTTCGATACACTGGGGAGGTGGTTGGTACGGCTTTGTGCAGGCACTGAGATCTAAACTAAAAACTGTGCTCCCTGTGCTGGTGCTGGCAATATCATCTCTGTGTTCTGCTGTCTCTGGCTCCCTCCCTGGTTCTGAATCTGCCCCTTCCTCTACTCTCACTGTCTCAGAAAAGACTGACTCCTGAAGCAGAAAAAAATGCAAGAAAAGATGTTTTCCACACTCATAATAACTAACTTGTTTACTTTACACTTGTTAAATTGAAAGATCATACTGTAAATTGGTGAGCCTGTGATGTTCATCTGCTGAACAGCTACAACTCCGAAAACAAAAAAGAAATTGTTCACCCCCCCCCCCCCCCAAAAAAAAATATCCCTTCAATATAAGCACCACACTTACCTGACCCTGTACATCTGATTGACACTGGTCTACCTGTCCCTCAATAATTTCTGTCTCCTTTGCCTGTGATTGATATTGTGACATAAAAAATTTCATAAGCACCCATTCTTAAAGCCAAATTGCCTTAATATGTGAACGTGTTGTACTTACTAGGCGTTTAGGTGCACTGAAAAATTATCTTATGTCCATTTTTTTTTTCTCTGTCATTTTATCTATGACAAGGCAAGGCAAGTTTATTTATACTGTAGAACATTTCATACCCAATGGTAATTCAAATTGCTTTACATTAAGAAAGTAAAACTATCATAAAAAATTATCGCAACAATAAAAACAAGGAATTTAAAAAAAGTTTAAAATTGTATTTAAAATTAATTAAGACACTTAGGACAGAATGGATATTGATTATACAAAAAAATAGTGGTGTCAGTTCGGATTAGACACAGTGCTCATTTAGTAAATGCACAGCTAAACAATATGTTAATTGTGGCCGTTAATGTTAAGTTTACATTATGCCAAGTCGTCACAAATAAAACACTGCATGGGAAACAACGTTTGTCGTGTTAGTTGCAGTGCACTATGTAACAAGCTATTGTAAACAAGCTAACGTTAACTTGATAAGTAATAATTTAATCGCTAATATAGCAGATTCATGGAAAATTACATCAGTAATCAGCATTTTAGCAACTAATTCATGGATGAGTCTGCATCAACTACATTAAAGAGAATCGCTTTATTTAAACTGAATAAAATACCCTAATTACTGGATGGAGTTCAACATTAATTGAGCAGCAGCCACGCACCTAACTTGAACTGGGAAAGCAGACAGTGGGCCAAACCACTGTGAGGAAGGGGAGGGGGAACGCAACTGTTTCTAAATTAATTTTTTGCGGGTATTTTTTTCTATTTAAACAATTATCTTAGGTATACATACATATATTTTTCACAATAGAGAGTGCGATTTCTTTTTTTTCGGGGCGGGGATTGTCCCCCCCTCGGATTGGGGGGGACATGTCCCCTCCGTCCCACCCGGGAATTACGCCCATGACAACCTGGGTAACACATCAATAACAATAATTAAAGTAACACATCAGTTCTCAATGGGAAAAATTGCTGGATATCTATACTGATATTTGAATGTGTTAGGAACAAAAGGATGCCACATCTTTTGATGGAAATTTGAACATTATGTACCTACAGAAGGCTAAACTCAAAGACTCCCTAAAATGTATACAAAAATTTGCAGCAATTCATTGTTTATCATAAACTTAAGGAGAGTAATCAATCTGTATAACCCTTGATATATATAAAGGTATGAATGGGATGTTTGGTATCAAATGAGAGCTCTGTATATTCAATGAACATTGATGTTCATGAAATCTTAGTAATATGAACCAGACTCATGTTAATACACTTTATCTAAATTACTAAAACTCCACTGAGTTGGCCTCCCATGTGACAGACCAAACGACAGGTTATATGTATGCACGAAAAGGAGGAAACATGAAAGCATGGCTATGACCACAACCATCTCTGACTGGGACAAATGGCTGTGGGACAGACGGACTTTGCATAAAAACGCAAAGTCCGAGCAACCTTGGAACAGAGATTCATCAAAAGGAGATTCGTCATGGGCGTCTGAAGGTAACCAGCAAGCTCGACATTCCGCCCTTGCAGGCACTACGTCGCCTCTGCGGGGGTCATCCACTCTTCAAGAACTCTCAACAAGACTTCGTACCAAAACTCTGAAGTCCTGCAACGAAGAAACCCTCAGAAAAAGTTCCAGAGCGCCGCCATCGATAACCAGGTAACCAACGCCTCACCGAAGTGCTTTCTCGACAGACGTCACCTCTACAACAGCGCACCAAGCAATTAGCAATGCCGTGATTCCCTTCCCTGGAGGCGAACCACCGGATGAGAACAAAATGTAACGCAAGTAAACAAACAAAGCTTTATACAATGCTGAAATTGCTGCTCGATTAATAACTAAACCCAAAACTCTTCTCTTGTGACTTTGTCATGTCTAGTAAACCTTACTAGAAGAACTTCATTAACTTTCACCCTCTGAACTGTTTGTGTATATGTGGGCGTGTTTGTGTGTGTATTTAAGTAGTGTAGTTTCGTGTATCCTAGATTAGTCAAATAAATTCTTGTTTCTTCATAAAGAACCATTGTCTTGGTCATGTATTATACGTTACCTTGCTCATAACTTGGTAAATACCAGATTTTGTATTACCATCCTTGGCTGTGGTGGGATAAACAGAATTGGTAAGATACACTCAATCGTACTAAACTGGACAGATAGATGATTAAGTGTATGAATTTATAACTGTATAAAAAAGTTTAATCAAATTAACTCAAATCATTAAAGATACGATTCACCTCTAACCCAGAATCGAAACCCTAAATATATCGGTGGAGAATGTGGGCATTGTTTGGCTTAAAAATTCATTAAACCAAGACATTTTACTGTATATCTTTTATTGTTTGGAAATAGATTAGAGACAGAGAAACAGAGGTTTTGCAATACTGTATGAATGGATGAAATGCAACTTTATTTCTTTAAAGTTAAACTGCAGTAAAAGTAAAGATTCAAGTCGCTACAATATGCATGTTAAGGTAGGTGAGTGAATATTTTGGCAATATAGTATACAGTACGATTCTGCTAAGATAGTGACACTGGTAGTGGTCTTTGGATCTTATGGGTACATGCTTGATGGTCTGTCTGTTATAAATTTGTAAGACTATATGAACTTGCAAAAAGTGAATGTGGCAAAGAAGATAGCAAATCAGGCTTGACTGCAGGTGAATTGTTTTGCTGTTTTTTAGCTTCTTGTGTTCAGGTCACTCTGCCAATGTTGTCATTGTCCCAACTATTTCGTGAACCTTTCACATGACTGTAGAAGTGAGCAGATGGGGGAGTTTAGTTACTTTGCTTGTTCAGGACATGATTCCTTGAGAAGGGCTATGAAAAAATCATAGGAACCCATGGCATTTAGGAGTGTTGCAACATACTGATGTTGAGGCAGTAACACTGAGTGGGATTTGTCAGTTGATGTACCTGGTAGGTGAGGGTTCTTGAACCTGAATTATGCTTCTGCGTCAAGTCTACGCTGTAGGACTTGCATAGTCGCATAGACTACCACGTAGCTTGTTGTGCAAATCCACAGACATGTAACTAAACATCATAGTGACACAAGAGAGCTTTCAGAACGTGGTTGAGCTTCACTCTGTACTGCACCTGAACGCTCAGTGCTGCTACTGTTTCTGACACGTGGGTCAAGACTCAAGATGGAAGATGGACATCGGTGGTTGTGACGTAAGTCAAAGTTTATTCGTTTGCTCTTTGCTAATACTCTTTTCTGCTTTTCAGCAGATAATATCCCCTTCTCTCTCGCTCACACACACACGCACATGAATCTCTCTCTTGCCGACTTGCTCTGCTCACTAATAGCTCCCACTGACTCACTGCAAAAGACACAACACTAATTAGACATAGTCTCATTAGGAAGTTGGCCCCGCATTGTCCCATGTACTGTAGAGCCTTCCCTGCATGCCACTCACCGTGGAGTGAGATTCTGAAAAGTGTTTTGTGCATACTGGTATTTTGTCTAACACTAACCATACACCTTTCCTTGCATGTCTCAGGTTCTGAATATTTTAACGTTGCAGTTTTAAACTGAAACAACAGAGGCATGTAACTATATTTATTCCAGTTGGTACAACTGATATTTAAAATATTAATCCAGATGAAAGCATTGAAACAGGGCCTACCTTACCTACCAGTCAAGTCACCAGTACATGCTTTCTAGCAGCTCCATGCAAGTCAGCAGAGGAGCAGCTTTGGGTCCTGTACATAAGCAATCTCATTTGCCCCATTTCATTTCTTCATACATATCTCTCATATTTTATTCCAGAATAACAAGTGCCCTTCTATCATTGGGGCCCTGGGCAGTCAGTCCTTTTATAATGCTACTGAGAGCAGTAAAAGTATTTACACACAGGCCATAGAAAATTATAATATTTGTATCAAGTTTAATCATACACAAAACAACTTTTCACTATTTATGTTCATAATAACACTCACAAGGTTGTTAGCCTTTGAGTGTTCATGATTGAACTCCTTGTAAATATTTTAATGTCACTGTAAATATTATCATGTATTTTCCTCTTTGTATAATACTTTAACACTATTTTCCTAGCTGCTTCCAGCTTGTTTTGAATATGAATCTTTCCTGTTTACTTACTTCTCCTTCTGTATTTCCCTACATATCTTCCTCCTCCCAGGATACAGCCTCTTCTGGCAACAATTTAAACCATATCTTTTCTTTTCATTTTTTTATTTTCTTTTCACTACGTGGCCTAAAAAACAAATATGGGTCAGGGGTAGCTCTGTGATTAACGCATTGGACTATG
The DNA here is from genome assembly GCA_030522415.1 of Channallabes apus. NCBI lineage: Eukaryota > Metazoa > Chordata > Actinopteri > Siluriformes > Clariidae > Channallabes > Channallabes apus. The sequence goes on along the minus strand of CM060111.1, from coordinate 13,238,769 downwards.
GCTCTGAAGTTTCCAGGTTCAAATCCCATGACCACCTTGTTGGGCCCTTGAGCAAGGCCCTTAATCCTCAACTGCTTAGATGTATAAGGAAATTAAAATGTTAGTAGATGTGCATAAGGGCATCTGCCAAATGCCTAAATGTAAATACAGAAAAAGAAGCAGGCAGGAGAGAAAGAGAAGTACATAGAGAAAAAAAAGAGGAAATCAGAAAATAAGTAAAGAAGAAATAAACGTGATCGATGAAGATAGGGTGCAACTAACATGCGCTGATGGCGATACAGGTAAAGACAACGAGACAAATGATGCTGCTGTAGTTCCATGGTATGATTTCATTCTCTGTTCAAATACATTCCTGTGCAGAAACACACCATTTCATTAGGCAAAATATTTTCTTTACATTTAATAATAGATGTGAAAAAAAATACAATAATTTCCCAATACATGTATTCCATAAGTGAAAAAAATATACAGTCATGTTCAAAAGCTTTTTTTGTATGTGAAACCATATTAAAATGTGGTCGTACTGTAGATCTGATCGTAGAGATGTAGAGATTGTAGGTCTTAGAATTAGGCAAATACAATATCAGACGAACAACATAACTTTTTTCACTGTGTCATTTTATTTATACTGCAATGACTTGCAGTATCACTTTCAGTATAACATTTATTAGTTTCTCACATTATTTTTGTAAGTTCTTTATTATAACATTGCTTTAGTTTATTGAGGTATTCACTTATGCACAGCTCAATGGGTTTGAGGTCTGGACTTTGACTAGGCCATTTCAAAACCTTCATCTTTTCTTTTTCATCCATTCTAATGTACATTTGCTGGTGTTCCTTGTTTGATTGTCCTGTTGAAAGACTCACTGAGGCCTGTATAGTCTGTTATGCAACTCGATTTTTTTGCTTTTCTCAGAGCATTGCACCATATTACCTTGATGCAAATGTGCTGGGAGGTCTATCTATACCTGAGAAGATATAAGATATAACTGTCTTATTCTACACACCTGCTGATGATACCTTAACAAAGGCCTATTGATTAGCAGCATTTGGCTGCATCTTGCCCTCTTAAATCTTGTAAAAGGAGTGTGGGGGTAATTAGTTTTGACCACATGTTTTTTTCTTTTCTTTTTGGCTTCACACTCAAAATTAAAAGACAGGATAGTAACTTTTGAACATGACTGAATATATTTGTATATATATTATATATAAATATCACTTATTGTATATATTTACAGTATGTGCCCAAATATACAGTACTGAAATGTTGATGCAATTGACTCTCAATTGGAACATGATATGACCAAGATATTGTGTATAGAGGGAGAATAGAAATGGACTGTGCAGAACCCAAGTGGAGAGTCTGTGTAAAGCAGAACCCTCCATTTTAACTTATGACTGACCATCTACGTAGGAAGCAAATCATGCATGCCATGACACATATTCCAAGGCCCACGAAAATAGGCGGGAGAATACTTCACTGTATCGAATGCTCTGATAGGCAATATCTATCTGAACTGATCGCCAATATCTATCTGATCTGGTAGCTTCTGACAGACAAAATGGCAATCTCTGTGGAATGTGCCACTCTGAATCCAGATTGGTAAAGATCATTAAGGTTGTTTTGCAATAAATAAAGCAAAAAACTACTGGCTGATAGTTATTGATTACCGATATCAGCTGTATGGGAGCAACACTTTCCTTCTTAAATGCACCATGAACATGAGCAGACAGTTATAAAACATTAGATACCTGTGTGTTCTTTGTGATTTCCCTGGGCATGTTTTAACAAGAGACTTTCTGCATTTTTTTAGTCCTACAATGTTTGATGTTTGGGTACAACATGCTGATATGATCACATACAGTAGATGCATCACAAATATTTTCATCAACAAACAATTTAATTTCCACGAAATAGATCTGATAGCTTTTGGCCACAACTTTAAGAGAAATCACTGAAAATCTTGTAATTATTTTAACACTGGATTAAAACACTCGATGCATGTTAGTCTTATTTCCTATTTAAAAACCAAAACTTTTTTTTTTGCAGTGCATGCAATTTTCAGCTGAAATTAATAAAAATTCATTGTTCTGTGAGAAAAATGCCCCACCTCAAAAAATAACTCAGCCTTTTGTCTTATAACAATGTACACAGCCTATTTTCATAATTACTCCTGGACTGAGGCAGGTACAGGCAGGTTGGAATGGGTGGAGAAAAGTTTCAGGTTTGTTATGAGATAAAAATGTATCAATGAGAATGAAAGGAAAGGTGTACAGGACAGTGGTGAGACCATCAATGCTCTACGGCTTAGAGACAGTGGCACTGAAGAAAAGACAAGAGGCAGAGTTGGAGGTAGCAGAGCTGAAGATGTTGAGGTTCTCCTTGGGAGTGACAAGGATGGATAGGATCAAGAATGAGTTCATCAGAGGGACAAACCATGTGAGATGTTTTGGAGATAAAGTCAGAGAGGCCAGATTGAGGTGGTTTGGACATGTTCAGAGGAGAGATGGTGAATATATCGGTAGAAGGATGCTGAGGTTGGAACTGCCAGGCAGGAGGTCTAGAGGAAGACCAAAGAGGAGATTTATGGATGCAATGAGAGAAGACATGAAGTTAGTTGGTGTGAGAGAAGAGGATGCAGATGACAGGGTTAGATGGAGGCAGATGATTCGCTGTGACGACCCCTGAAAGGGAACAACCGAAAGACAAAGATGAAGACTCCTGGACTAAGGAAACATGGCTATGATCTAGTGTTAATTTTGTCAGCTATTTTCAACTTTAGTCTTATGCCCCGTTTACACTGCAGATCTCGATACCCAATTCTGATTTGTTGCCTTTATCTGATTTTTTTGAAGAAGTCACAGTTTTAATGACGTACAGAACACAATGCCTCAGAAAATCAATGCGATCTGTCTGTTTACACGACAATCACATTAGCACATATCTGAATAATATCTGATTTATTTCCACATATGAAGGTGGCCTGAAACCAATCTTGAAATATCATGGACATAGAACATATCCGATATGTATCACATACTGTATGAGTGTGAGGGTTTCCCACTAGAGGGCACTGTTTGTGTTGTAGTTTTTGTTGGTAGACTCAGTTTCCCAGAAGGCACCTCGGTCAGGTGATGCAAGTGTTCACCTGAACGAGGTAGCTCATTAGTCATGTTATAAATAGCTGGTTGTTTAATGTGAGTTCTGTTAAGTGGGCCTTTGTTTTCTCTGATTATGTTCTGTTTTTGTTTAAGTAGAGTTGGCATTTGGTTTCTGGAGCTCTTTAAGTTAAGTTTATATTTGTCTTAATTGAGTATGTCTCTGTGTCTCTTAGCAGGGTTAGCCTCTAGGAGAATTAGCCTTTTGTGTTTACCCTCATGTGTGAGTAACCTCCTTTGCATGTTTAGTTCTTAGTATGTATAAATACTGACCTGCTTAGATCTTAGTCTGTGTAGTCTTCGAGTCTGTTTAGGTACAGTGGGAGCCACGTCAGCCGCCTGGAGCATGATGGATCCATGGCAGGATAATGAAGGGTTAATGCACGCTTCGTGCACGGAGTGTGATCCCCCGCGATGACGCAGTTAACGATGTCCCGCCCCATAAACGCCCCCATGCGCTTTCTAAAAAGATGGTTGCAATGCCGTATAATTCCGCCAGATGGAGCATTGACTGGCACAGTGTAAAGTTTTTCTAAAGTTTTGTAGTAGAAGAGGCGAGTTGCTCGGTCTGTCCGCTGTGCTTCGGTAAGCTTTTCTGGCACCAGGAGAGATTCAGTCAAACACACACACACGTTGTCTGTCAGAAAGGTCTCTGTTTATTAACAGCGAAAGATGGGGTTTATATATATTTGACCAAACGCCTGGGCTATAGACATATGTTATTACAAAGAGCATGAACCATTGTAAATGTCCTGGTGAGATCCTGAAGAATCAAAGGAGAGGAAGATAGAGGTGTCCGTGCAGAGACAGATCACAAGATGTTGGCTCGAGTTAGGGGGAGAGGGGGAAGGAGACAGAGGGAGATGGGGAGAGAGAGAGACATAAAGAGAGTATGGGAAGGTCACGGGAAGGGAGCGTGGGAGCATTCACACCTTTAAGAACAGATGCAAGAGGAGACAGGAAGATAGCAGCAGGAAAGATTTAACACGTTAATATCAAATCTATGAGGAAGAGAACAAGAGAGTAGAATCAACTCCTTTATATATAAAATAATTCTAACAGTTGCCCCCTTAAATTCTAACAGAATTTGTGAATGTCAATTAGTTAACATAGCAAGAGATATTAACGTGAAGAAGCAGAGATTCATAATTAGTAGAGTCAGCAAAGATGATTATAAGAAGGGTGATAAAGGAAGAAGATAGTCAGGATTAAATCACTTCTAGAATCACAATTAGAAATGAAATTCACACTACATACGTAATCAGGCGTTGGCACAAAAATAAAATGTGGAAAAAGCAAACTAATACAAAGTTGAACCTATATGTGTATGTGTAAAAGGTGAGAAGCGACAGGAGCCCCCTTTTGAGGTGTCTTCTGGACATATGTTGCTCCACTAGCCCCTCGGTGCGGGCTAGGAGATCTTGTGAGTGGTCGATTATGTCAAGCAGTCAGAGTCATCTGCGGTGCCTTCTTCACGCGGCTGGCGTGAATCCACTGTGGCTGTGAGTCTGTGAGAACAGCTGTGCGTGTCACTGCAATTACAGTTGTAGGTGTACTGTAGGCAGCATCCCCCACCTTCCTGGGATTTAAACTTTTCACCAGCACTGTATCACCTGGGATGAAAGAGTGAGTAGGCTTGTCTGTAGACAGAGGGAGAGAAGCAGAGACATTACCGTGAACACTGTTCAGTTTTTCAATGAGCGCTTGCGTATAATCGCCGACAATCACGTCCAGATCACCTGTAAGGGAAACACTGGGGTTACCTTTTACCCAGGGGGTGGGGAATGGTCGTCCCATTATAATCTCAAATGGTGAAAGTTTGGTTGTAGAATTGGGTGTCATTCTAATTTCACAAAGCACAGATGGTAACAGGTCAACCCAATTCTTACCTGTATCCATGATGGCTTTTGTCAACCTATCCTTGATTGTTCTGTTCATCCTCTCTACCACACCAGAACTTTGGGGATGGAAGGGGATGTGAAATTTCCAATCAATGCTTAAAAATTTACACAATTTTTTGTGTCACTTTGGAGACGAATGGCGTGCCATTATCACTGTCAATAGATGTTGGAATACCGTATCTAGGAATGATTTCTTTAGCCAGAATCTTAACTACTATCGTAGCATTTTCTTTTGAGCATGGAAATGCTTCTACCCATTTAGAAAATCTGTCCACGATTACAAGCATGTATTTCAGATTTCTGACAGGTGGCATGTGTGTAAAATCAATTTGTAAACATTGAAATGGTGCAATAGGCATTGGCAAGGCATCATGTTTAACATGTTGTCCTTGTGTATTTGCACGAGCACAGATCAAGCAGGAATCTAATAGAACAAGTATAGCCTGTTTGATATTGCGAATGCAGAATCTGTCCTCAATCATACGGATTACCCCCCGTTTTGCGACATGTGAAATACCATGAAAATGACACACTAATAACGGGAGGACAGATGCTGGAAGAGCTATACGGCCGTTCTCATCCCGAATTAGCATATCGCTGCCAGGTGAAGACCACACTTACGGGAAGACCAAAAATGTAGATCTTCAGGTGATGAATGGGTTTGCAAAACAGGCTAGGTCGATGTCAGATGACAAACTAGGAACAGAGACATGGGCCGTCAAAGAGAATACTGTATCCCTGCAAACCTGTGGGGACAAAGGTGCTTCTTTAGCAGCCCATTTGGCAACTTCATCAGCTAAACAATTACCTAAAACCTCTTCACAGTCACCAGATGCAAGACCTTTGACCTTCACTATTGCCAATTGCGATGGGAGTAAACTAGCTTGTAAAAGATCGGTCACAAGAGTAGCATGTGAAATAGGCTTTCCATCAGCTGATTTAAAACCTCGCGAAGCCCAAATTTTCCCAAAATCGTGTGTGACACCATAAGCGTAACGCGAATCCGTAAAGATAGTAAGTTGATTTTTAAATAGGAGACATGCACGAGTAAGAGCGGTAAGTTCTGCAGCTTGAGCTGAAAGAAAAGGCAACGAATAAGCTTCTAATACAATGTTGGGCAGCTGACAGATAGAATACCCGCAATGTGTCACATTGTCATTAGGCCTTGAACAAGAGCCATCAACATAAATGTGTGTGCCATGCTCTAAAGGAGTGGAAGATAAATCGGAGCGTACAGCCGAGGTAGTGGTGATCTCATGTAAACAGTCATGATCAGCCCAGTCTGGTTGGGTCTGATCAGGGCCACAGAGTGTCATGAGACGGTGTAAGAGTACAGCCGGAGTGTTGGGTGTCGATATTGGTTTAACAGTTAGATTATGTGTGGCACAAAGAATAGCTTCATATCCTGACGACGTTGAGCTGTCATGTGCTGTGTTTGAATATTATTAAGGATCGTTATAACTTGGTGAGAAGAGTGTAATACTAAGGGGTACGAGAGAGCAATCTTTTCAGCATCCGTGACAATGAGAGCAGAGGCAGCCACAGCTCGCAGACAAGCAGGAAGTCCTGATGCTACAGGATCTAGGGTTTTAGATAAGTATGCAACTGGCCGATAAGACCTGCCGTGATCTTGGGCTAAGACCCCCGCTGCGACCCCCCCGCCTTCAGAGACATATAGGTGAAATGGCTTGCCATAATCAGGCAGACCCAATGCTGGAGCTGAATTTAGAGATCGCTTGAGGTAACAAAAAGAGTCCTTCATCTCAGATGTCCATGCGATTTTGTCTGGTTGAGTGGAGGAGCATGACTGGCGTAATATCTTGTCATAGTAGGAACAGTCAGGAATGAACTGCCTACAATAGTTTATAAGTCCAAGAAAGCTCATCATTGCTTGCTTCGTGGCAGGTGGACGAATCTCGACAACAGATTGTATGCGATCAGCAGATAATGTTCTTTGTCCAACATCAGCCAGATGTGTCAGCATGTGCAGTGAATGTTTGCGACATAAGTCCTCAGTTTCAGCTGAGAGGAGGATGTCCTCGGCGTATAACAGAAGTCGGACTTTCTCAGGCAGGGTCAGGGAAGCCATGGCATCTCTTACAACAGAGGAGAACACAGCTGGAGAGTCTGAACCCTTGAGTAAGACGAATCCAGGTCAGATGTTGGTTTTTGAAGGTGAAAGCGAATATATGCTGCGTCTGCTCACTGACAGGGACACTGAAAAAGGCAGAACACAAATCAACTACTGTAAAATATGAATGATTTGGAGGTATTGACGTCAAAATGGATGGGACATCTGGAACAATAGGACTTGCAGGAATGACTATCATTAATTTTGCGCAAATCTTGTGTAAATCTTCATCCTTTTCCACCTGCCGTTTGTATAGGATTAACAGGTGTATTGTATGGAGATTGGGTAGGAACTAGGACACCTTGTTCTATTAATGACAAAATCACTTTCTGAATACCTGCCACTTTATCTGGTGAAAGAGGGTATTGCTTACAATACACAGGTGTCAGTGTTTTAAGTTTTGCTGTGTATGGTGTAGTGCAAACTGTGCCCACTTCATTAGCATGAGTAGACCACAACCTCGGAGGTACAGAAGACAAGTAGGATGGGATGACAATAGATCCATCAGTAGAATCAACCTGTGGGATCACATCAGAGAACATAGTCAGATTATTAGGGGTCTCTAAAACGGTTTTGCCTTCTGCAAAAGATATACAACAGCCTAATTTAGAGAGTACATCTCGGCCTAGTAAATTGAACGGAGATGAAGGTATCACCACAAATCGATGACGGAAATGCAAATTTGGATCATCTGGGCTAGTTAAAGGAAGTTGAAAAGTTTTAGGGCATGAAATTGGGACCCCATCAATCCCTACAGAGCTGATAGTGGATGCTGAAACAGGGCCACGGTACTGAGAACCACTAAAAGAAGAGCATGTAGCTCCAGTATCCACCATGAAGGGATAAGGAGTACCATTGATATTTAACATTAAAATGGGTAGGTTTTGTGGATCATTATTCAGTACCAATTTCAACATACTCATTGTGGGGTTCCTGCTCTGTGGGCAGCCCTATGGGCGAAAGTCCCACTGTGCGTTAACAGGTGTAGGCCTGATTGGGCCCATAGTACCTGATGGGATGGTCTGATGCATTTGGTGAGCCTGGGAAGTAGAAGAGACATACCCATTTTCCATATCGTTACCTTTTTGTCTACAGTCACGTGCCCAATGTCCTTCTGCCTTGCAATAATTGCATATTGTCTGTTTGCATTGTCTTTCCCAGTGCCCTAGTTTATTACAGCGTTTGCACCTGACATGTTGGCGTTTGGCGGATTGTTGTGAACCATAATCATAAACAGCGGCAAGAGTTTGATTAGAGTTTCCGCTGTGGTTGGCGATAAAGGCACCTGCAGCATCCAGATCACGCACCATCCGTCCCAGGAGTTGTATGTCAGGTTCATTTCCGGTTCCTGCTAGGGAAATTTTGAGAGTTTTGGCAGAATCAGTGTTCATATTATTAACAAACGTAGTTTGAAAGAGTTGTGTGAAATGTGGAGGAATATTATGACCAAAGGGAAGCCCTCCATGTTCAGACCATGCAATTTTAAACCTATTAAAAAAGGCAGTTGCTGATTCACCTGGATCCTGTCTGATAGATGCCACCTGTGAGAGATCACATGAAGACTGATATTTCTTGACAAGAAAAGCTTTAAGTTCAGTAAACATGTTATCAACATGTTTGTAATCTGCCCATGAATAATAAGCACTCCATGTGTCTCCATTAGCATCAACCTCATCATCTATAGGTATATCATGTTTGTGATTAAGAGAGGGCACGTCTTCTTGTAACGAGGAATCCGTCACCTCTGCTCCTAGAACACGTGTTAAGATGCACCTGAAATCAGGACCAGTCAACTGTGAATAACGTGTTGTGCTTTTAAGTTGGTCACAAAATAAGTGAACATCAGATGGTTTAGGAAGGCTAGAAACAATACTATTGATATCAGATAGAGTTGGAGGTGAAATATTCCATCTCTTTTCTCCACATGTAACAAAGGGATATGAAAAATTTGGTGTTGTAGATGTGATACAGGGACTATCAGTGTTCTTTGGCCTTTGTAATGACTTATCTGCCACATTAGAGGGAGCACCTTTTGATTTTACCATACCATGGCCCCCACCTTGAGAGCTATGTGTATCCGTGGTTAAAGAATAGCTAGGGGGAGCAGAGACAATAGGTGATTCCACCTTAGTAGTGAGAACAGGAAAAGCATGTATGACTGGTTTGGAGTTGGGGGTGAGTTTACACTTACGAATATTAACTTTACTGTTTTTAGTTATCACCTTATTAGAGCACTCACCATCCTACTTCACTTCGGTTTCAAATCACGCCATGTAGTAAATGCTTTTTTCATATATTGACTGTCCCACTGTGGATCACCATAACCTTGATTAATTAAAAGATCAGCAGTGATAATGTCAGCATTGTCAAATGAACCTTCTCTTGGATAGTGTCTCCACTGAGAAGAACCCTCCGTCCATCCAGCCAAATTGTTAATGAACGGTTGAACAAAAATTCCAAATCCTTGATAATACATCCAATCATTAGGAGTAAGAGACTGTTTGGAACGACCATTTCCCATCTTGTTAGCAAGTTACAGTTAGTAAACAAACCAAGCTTATCGAAGTTAAGCGGACACTTTAAGCCTTTTTTATTATTATTATTAATTTTTTTTTTTTTAATTACGGGTGGTGTGACGTTCGAACAGAGTGTATCAGAATATATTTAAAACTGAAGAATACTGTAATCCATAAAGTGTATTATCAAAAATAACACTACCAGGAATATGGATTCTATTTCAAATCTCACATGCCTCTACATCTTTGGAGATCATTCACACATTTATCAAATACCAATATAGTGAATTAATAAGGCATTCGGCCAATCTACCCTGTTTCTGAGAACACTCTCAGAAAAATGGAGCTCAGGTGCGCCGGGCATGAGTCCACACGCCTCTACGTCAGGGAGACAATAAAACTCATGCACCCCCCACGTGTATAACTGCAACTGCACGCCGCTCCCTGTTCCAAAGAACACTCTAAGGAATATGGCTATAACCAATTCATTTATTTATTTCCTAGCCACGCGCCTCCACGCCAGGGCCAGCTTTTACACAAAGTGCATGCTACAAATGCCTCACTAAATTACCAATATTGTAATGCATAAATTACGTAAATCAACAGAAATTAGTGAACGTATAACTTTTTAAAACACACCCGAAGTAGCGCGTCTCCTCTAGCGGGACGCGGTTTGATGACGTAGGTACTCGCGACAACAGCGCTGTTTATGTTTTTAGCTTAATGCTAACAACACCGGTTCAGTTTCAGTTAAACACCTAGTTTAATCTATATCTTTCAATTATCCACAATCGCTGTAATTTTAGTCAATAAACACAAATGCGAAACAAAAACTAATTAAAACGCAAAGTTTCTTTTTCCAAAATATAACCCAAATACACGCCAATTTACTACATAAATGAACTATTGGTTCAAAAACTTTTCTGACCAAGGAAGGAAGTACAATAGCAAAAATACTGCTTAACTTACCTTCCTGGAGAGAAAAGGTTAGACGAGCCCCCAGATTGTAAAGTTTTTCAAAAGTTTTGTAGTAGAAGAGGCGAGTTGCTCGGTCTGTCCGCTGTGCTTCGGTAAGCTTTTCTGGCACCAGGAGAGATTCAGTCAAACACACACACACACACACACGTTGTCTGTCAGAAAGGTCTCTGTTTATTAACAGCGAAAGATGGGGTTTATATATATTTGACCAAACGCCTGGGCTATAGACATATGTTACTACAAAGAGCATGAACCATTGTAAATGTCCTGGTGAGATCCTGAAGAATCAAAGGAGAGGAAGATAGAGGTGTCCGTGCAGAGACCGATCACAAGATGTTGGCTCGAGTTAGGGGGAGAGGGGGAAGGAGAGAGAGGGGGAGAGAGAGAGAGACATAAAGAGAGTATGGGAAGGTGAGCGTGGGAGCGTTCACACCTTTAAGAACAGATGCAAGAGGAGACAGGAAGATAGCAGCAGGAAAGATTTAACACGTTAATATCAAATCTATGAGGAAGAGAACAAGAGAGTAGAATCAACTCCTTTATATATAAAATAATTCTAACACACAGTTAACTGCAGTGTCCAGGAAGCCCAATACCGTATCTTTAATATACAGACAGTTCTTGTATTGTCAACATAGTTTCATAAATAGATGACGTGGTAAAAAACAACAACAACAAACCGATTAATAAAACAGATTTGTTAAATCACTCAATACACAACCCATGATGATTATGCTATTTATTATTTAATAATGAATTGATAAAACTAGTTAGTGAAATATTTTTTAAGACATCCTGAAATAATCCTTAAAGACACAGCAGCGTCTGTAATTTGTCTATACCGATCATTGTAGGTACGGAATAAAAACGCGGGCTATGTACAGTATTATACATTACGG